>CM053769.1:603589941-603630757 GCA_028658325.1 Potorous gilbertii | reverse complement strand
TTCTTCCTCATCAGAAAGGAAGGGAGGAGATATCTGTTCACCAAGAAAGTAACCTTCTATGGTCTTATTTTTTTTCCCTTTTCTGGGCATTTTCCTAGCCAGCTACTTGACTTCTGAGATTCCTTTCCATACCCACCTCGCCTCCAGATCAGCCCAGCTAGTGTTTGGGGTCCGAGATTCAAATGCTGCTTTCCAGCCTCAGGGCTTTCAGCAGGGGCAGAGCTGCTATTCAGTGTAAGATTAAGTTCAGGTGCTCAGGTTGGGACAGGGCTGCTATTCAGTGTGAGATTAATATCAGGTACTCAGGTAGGGGCAGGGTCGCCTCACAGGGCTCAGTTCCCTCAGGGGGTTTACGTGGAGACTTTCAACAATGGATCTGAGGTCCTGCCTGCTTTGGGAGCCCCTGTCTGCT
The DNA here is from genome assembly GCA_028658325.1 of Potorous gilbertii. Taxonomy (NCBI): domain Eukaryota; kingdom Metazoa; phylum Chordata; class Mammalia; order Diprotodontia; family Potoroidae; genus Potorous; species Potorous gilbertii. The sequence goes on along the minus strand of CM053769.1, from coordinate 603,630,345 downwards.
GCTACCCCAGCTGCTGCCTCCTGAAGGGGCCTGAGTTATGGAGACACCTTGCTCCCCTCTTGGCCAGCCATAAAGATTCTCTCACCAACCTTTGCGCCTATAGGTGGAGGGACCTGCACGTCCACTGGAGATTTTTCCCTGAAGTCTGCTTGGATCTGCTGCTCTCGGGGCTGCGTGGCCAAGGCAGGGCTGGGTTCTGCTCTGGGTCTGGTGCACGACGGACCTTTGGTGTCAGTTTTTCTGGACTCTCTGGAACAGAAATCTCCTCCACCCCGTTGTTGTGTGGCTTCCACTGCTCCAGAATTTGTTGGGAGTTCTTTTTACAGGTATTTTATGGTCTGTGGATTCGGAGCTATCATATGTGAATCTTTCTACTCCACCATCTTGGCTCCTCCCCCGGTCAATCTTAATTCTTAAAAAGATGAGGTAACAGTGACAGGGCAGCTAGCAATCACCCCTCTGTAATACTAACTGTAATATCTTTCTAGGCTAGTGGGGATCCATTCAAGAAATCTATGTTTGCTGATGAGGTTTTAAAGAAAGCCACACCAGGAACGTAGTGGAAGTCACTTAAGTATCTGTATTCATCTGAGACTATTGAAGTGATAATCCAGCTTTTAACAGAGGGAGCTTCTGATATAAGTGAGGAGAAACTGTTTTCTCTCTTCCTCAGGAGTAACTCTTTCTAAATTGGAAAGTCCTTTGGTATCTGAAAAAGGAAAAATGCGCTTCTTTCTTTTTCATTTTGTGAATAAATAGACAGGATAAAACTACACTAGCTTTAGAAACCAAGGTTCATGGGTGTTTGATTTATCTGTAATAGTCTATCTAGTTGCACAAATATCTGCTTCATTTTGTGTTGGCAATAAAATGACTAAAAACTCATTCTCGTTTTAGATATGACCCCAAATTCTATCTTAAAAGTGTGTATTTTTAAAACTTTTAAAATTTGCAATATTCTTAAAACGTGAAATGAATTTCTGCCTCAAAGAAAACTCTAGATTATAGCAAATAATAGAAATGTACTTTGATAGGAAGAAATTAAGTCTAGCAACTAAAAGTTGAATTTTTCTTTTATTTAAATGAAATCTACCCTCAGAATAATCTAGATAGAGATTGAATTCACCCAAGAAACATGTCAGTAGGCCCACAGGACTAAGCCCTTTTCCAGAGAGGAAAAAGCAGGAGCTCACTTTTCCAAGGTCAGCTGACACTGATGACAAGGCTATGCTCTGACTCTGTCCTTTCACCTCTCACCAAAGAAGGGGGGGCTTTTCTTTCCTTTGATGAACTTGCTCTTTTGTCCCTTTGGCAGGGGCCTGGAATCAGTTGTGTTATTAGAGTTAGACATGTCTTTAGATATCATCTGGTACAACCCACCATATTTTACAGATAAGTAGGAACCTTGGGCCTGTTTTTCATAACAGAGCAGTCAGGCCACTGAGAAATTGAGACTACAGTGAGACACTAATGACTTGGCTTGTTTGCTGTGCTTTCTCTCCACCCCTCACCCCAGAATATAATGATAGCTTTTGTTGCATTGCCAGGCTTTTTTGCAAGCACTTTATTTTTGGTCATTATCATTGCTTAAAGTTTCTGGAAGGGGGTAGAAGATAGAGGAGGGTGGCTTGTTACTGTTATGGTTGTCATATTAGGTGCCAGCTTTTGGTGCCCAGCCTTATTCACTTAAAAGGTCTTTCATACCAAGAGAGTAGCAATACAGTTGTAAGACAGTGGCACAGAGGCTTGTCACCAATTCCTGTTATTTCCAAGTCTTCTAGCTTCCTGTGAGTGTGAGTGTGTGTGTGTGTGTGTGTGTGTGTGTGTGTGTGTGTGTGTGTGTGAAGTTCGGTGTGACACCTGCATCTGCCTTGGCATCAAGGAGGACTAGAGTGAACTGCAGAGAATCTTTCAGCTTGGTAACCCTACTCATCCCAGCATCAAGTCAAGGCAAAGAGTTTAGGTTTTGCTGTGCCCCAGAGCCCCGTGACAAGGCTTACTGTCCATTTCCTTGCCCCTGAGCTTGGCTTGGTCTCAGTAACCCAAAAAGAATAAAGTTAAGTGGTTTAGCAGTCTTCCTACGTCTAAAATTGTTCTGAAGAATCAGTAGAGTCAGAAATGGGAAATACTCATTAGATCTCATCTTACTCTTATTAATACATAATGACCCTGCTTTGCTGCTTCTCAGTTCTAAACTAGCACATTGCATGGTCTTACTGGTCCACCCTTTACTCCTTTAAGAAATTACAAGTGTAGAATCTTCTATTTCTGTATTCTCAATTTACCATGGACATCAAGTCTTGAGTTCTGTCCTCAGAAAAATCCCAGTTCCTAAACAAAAAGCACAAGGTCCCTGCCTTCCTCTCTGAACATGAATTTTTGCACTCTGTAATCTCTCAATATGTCATCAACCTTGAGTGTCTTACTGCCTCTCCTTTCTCTTCCAAAGTATTCCAGCCCTAATGGATTTTTCATCACCTTTGAGTTCATACCTTTTGTATTTAACTGGCACTGAGAATAGGAAGAGTAGAAATGCAGATGTTGATTTGATTCCATACATTTTGCCTTTGCCAAAGCAGCTATTAAAGCTTAGTTTTCTTTGGCTGTGCCCAAAGCCTGTAGGGTCTGTGGGAAGGGCAGGAGAAAGAGAGAGGGGGAACTCTTTTTCTTTTCCTGGGTGGCTTTCACTAATGGGCTCTTATGAGAGTTACAAAGTCCATCTATCCAAATTGTCTTTCTGTTTGAAAGTCCAAGCAACCATAAAGTAGAACACTATGGTGCAATTTTAGAATCTTAAATTTCAAACAATGGACTGATGAATTATTTATGCTGTTGAATGTGTTTTCAGTAATGTGTGGCATAAAATGGAATGAATGCGTATCCATACTTGCCCTGAACTCTCCAAAGTGCATGCTAATAAACAGAATGATAACCTAGCATCACCCTGGTCCTATAAGATTTACAAGGCAAGCAATTTTTCTTTTTCTTCTCAGTTTTGGTTTCCACCGTTATGTTTTAAATTCCTTTCAGTTTGTCATTCAGCAGGCAGCCTACTGCTTGACTCCAAAAGGAGGCAAGTGGGTAACTTTCTGTGACTCCAAGCAGTCCAACAGTGCTTTTCCCTCAATATTATCAAGCATCAGTTGTCTGTAAATTTCACTTGTCATGCTGGCTTCCAGCCATACTAAATTATGCTTTAATTCACAGTTACTAAGAAGTTGCAACTCTGTATAATAGAGAACATTTCATTTTAAATGGCCATTATCCAACATCATGATTTCATAGAATGATTAAGATATTGAAGAATAATTAATCTTGAGTGCTTGCACATTTGAAAGTGTATATGTATGTATGAATTTTTTAAACACTATATATAGCTCTGCCATAATGTCAGCAAAAACAGGAATTCTCTAGGTCTCTTTCCATTAAATGATTCCTTAATTTCTGATGTTCAGCCCCTCTACTCAGACTCACAGTAAATTTTGCTGAAGTGGCTTACATTGCTCAGGAATTCCCTGCCCTTTCATTTCTATCTATTCCCCTGTATACCCTCAAAAAAAAATTGTGCATGACAAACACAGTACCTTTACTGTGGTTGTGTCTAAGAAGAAAAAAATTTGATTTGATTTGATTTGGGGATTCAAACACAGATACTGAAGTGGTCAAGTAGGATTGTATCGTGTTTTTTGAGTATCATCAGATCATGTTGTGTCTCCTGAGTGGTACCAGGCATGAGGGACACCAAATACTTTAGTTGTCATTTGTTCAATAGGTAACTGATAGAATGTTTGACATTCCAAGTCCTTGGCATCTAAAATAGATAAAATAGTAAAGATGATGTATTGAGTGTTCTTATGAATTTGGATCATTGTTTTGATCTCTGTGACTGAAGAACTCTAGCTATCAGTTTGTATAAATGATAATGACTTGACTGAATTGACAGTCTTATCAACCTGACCCACCTTCTAAAGGCTCCAGGACAAGAGATGACATAGATTTTGTGGAATTACAAAGTTTGGAACCACAGAACTGGCATGGAAAACAGAATTTCAATGCAACTTGAACCCTAGAACTGGGAGCATTAATCAGTTGGAAGGAGCCCATGAAAACTTGAACCTCCTTAGCCTATCTGCCACAGTGATGCAAAAATTCCCCTATGCCTAGCAAGCTTGCTATAGGGACCCTTTGACTTAAATTTTGCAGAAAAGCAATTGCTCACTTATGTCTCCCTAGTAGATGTAAAATTAGAGTCTAGTAGAGAATTATAGATACTGAGTCCTACTCTGCTTCACTTCTTCCCATGTTTCCCATGTTACTCAAATTCATTGTTTCTTATGGCACAACAATATTCCATTATAGTTGCAAACAAAAATTTATTCAGACATTCCCTATTAGAAGCATACCCTAAAAGATTTTAAGTTGTTTTGTCTCAGATTTGCTCAACCTGTCATCATGATTTATTTTATTTCTGTTCACTGAAGCAAGTTATATTGACATTGTCTTGTAGGTAAGCAAAAGAAGTTCAAAAACAGCATTCTTTTGTATTGATGTTTTCAAGTCTGTTGTTCTGAAATTAATGTTAAAAGAATGAAATCTTGAATTTTATCTTGACATGAAAACAGGAAAAGAATGTTATATATAAAATAAAAGGAAATAAAATAAAATATGTAGGAACCTTTAAAGTTAGGAAATGATACTTTAACAGTAGTTTGGCTGAGATTTCCATAAATTATTGTTGCAGTATCAAATTCTTTGCCAGAGCCAAGGAATCTATTACCAAGTTTCTAGTTAGCTAGAGATGAGCATCTCCATGTCTAGCCAGGTTGGTCCTCAGAAAGCAAATATGAATTGTTGACATGAAAATACTCAAACCCTGTCCATCAGAGCAGAATCTTCCAGATCTTGTTAGTTGTCATAGGCTTTGAGAATGTAGGTTCACTTCACACCACAAGGAGTCAACGGAGTAGGTTTTGTTAATCTGCATCATTGGAGAGAGTACCCATAACAGTAAGATAATATATCAGCCCACATAAAGTATCAAATTCTAAATAACCTTTCCAGATAATCTAATAGCTACTGGAGAACCAATTCTGTTAACCCAACAATCTGACTTATTCAACTAAATTTAATTCAACTAACATTAATTAAGTAGCCAATAGGTATAAAGTGCCCTACTAAAGGTTGAGGTGTGTGCAGAAAAAAAAGACAAGATTGGGCCTCTGACCTCGAGAAATCTAGCATTAACTTAATTTGGGTGTTGGATTTGTAAGCTGGTGCAACTGTTTCAAAAAGCAGTTTGGAATTCTGACTACTAAACATCTACTCCAAGAAAATCATAGATAGAAAGAAAAATCTAGGTCACACCAAAATATTCACAGTGGCACTCTTCATGGTAGCAAAACAATGGAAACAAAGTAGATTCCTGGCAACTGGAAAATGTCTGAATAGACTTGCTTATGAATATAATGGAAGCTACAAGAAACCATGAATATGAGAATCTCAGAGAAATATGGGAAGACTTGTGTGAAATGATACAGAATAAAAGCAGATGCAACCGTAAGTACAGTGCTAGAAGGGAGAGCTCACTGAAGGAGGCGGGAGAAGCTTTAAGTTAAAATGTGTTGTAAAAACAAAATAGCAATAAAACCTTTTTTTAAAAAGAAAAACTAGTGAAAGACAAAAGATAGATAAGCATAATACTGGTGAGTATAATGAAGAGTGAATAAAAGAGATACAAAGTGTTGTAACAATTCAAAGGAGACAACAGTTACATCTTACAAGGAAAATTGGGAAACTTTTCATGGAAGAGATGGTGTTTAATCTGGGTATTTGACATATTTGTACCAGAATATAGAGCAAGTACAGTTTCACTCTGTTTGCCAGAGGAAACTGGAGAAGTCAGGTTGTTACTAGCCTTTGTTACCAAGGTAAAGAGGCAGAGGGAAGAATGAAGTGTTTTTAAGCTGAGAAATGATATGTTCAAAGCCATTCGTTTGAAGGCTAATTGACCACATTATATAAGATGAACAAAAGCAAGGGCTTTTAACCTGGGGTCATAAGTCTTCAAACTTGTTTGAAGGAGGAGGAGAATTCTATCTATGTATTTCCTAGCTGCTAATTGAAATTTAGCATTTCCTTTGATTGTGAATATAGGTAACAAACCACATTATTAATAGCAGTACTTGGGTAATTTTGGTCACCGGTAGAAATCACATATATTTTCATATCATATTGTGATTGTTGCAGATATCTAAAAGTATCATTTACACTCATCACTAATCTGAAATTACTTTCATTTATTAGATTTACCATTAGATATATTATCTATTATCTATATCTAATAGATATATGTATCAAAATTTGTTTTTAATTTTGTGATAATGCTTTTAATACGATTATTTTCATTTGTAATGCTATGTATTTTAAGCATTTAAAAACATTATTCTGAAAAGGAGCTCATAGACTTCACTAGACTGCGAGAAGATCCCCGCAAAAAGTAAAGAACCTCTCAGTTAGAGGGAGTTGAAGAAAGAGAAGGCATTGTCATAGTCCAAACAATGAAATCTCTAAACATTCTACCTCTGTAATTTCAGGTAGTAAAAACATAAGAGGTACAGTGTATAATACTTAAAGGTAAAGATTAGATAAAGCAGGCCAGGCAGACAGTGGAGTTAAAGATGACAGGGATAATTTCTTGGAGATAGTATATAACAATGCAGTTAAAAAGGATTGTGATGTGACCTTGGTTGCCTTCTCAATGAGGAAGATAAGGAGGAGAAGAAGGAGAGAAAGACTTTGGAATTCAAAAAAAATTTTAAAAACCAATGTTAAAAATTGTTTATAACTGATTGGGGAACAAATAAAATATTAAAATTTTTTTTTAAAAAAAGGAAGACTGTGATCCAGATGCTGACATCATTTAAGAAGGAACAGTGGAGAGAAGGAGTGGAAAGAGCATTGGACCTGGGTTTTAATCTTGATTCTACCACTAACTTGTTATTTAACCTTGATCAAGTCTCTTAATTCTATGAAGCTTCATTTCTTCATCTTTAAAATGAGAAAGCTGAATTAAATGATCTCTAAGATTTCTTCCAGTTTCAAAAGCTTGTAATTTTGTGGATGAGGGAGTGTCCCTGGAGGTTTAATCAAGGACACTGACAAGACTAGGACAAGTTGATATGATCAGAGGGCATGAACTCCATATAATAAGATGCTGTTGATCTGAAAACCTCAGTGGATATGCCAGCCCTTGAAACTGGGGAAGATGGAAGAGGTGGCAGTCTTGAAACTTGTAGAAGTGTGCAGTTGTGTGTTAGGTGAGAATAGCCACCATTGCTATCCAGTTCTGATAAGATTGGTGCACAAAGGCAATCACAAACCTTCACCAAGAATTTTAATGATGCCAATGGACCTTTCCTTGAAAGGGTTGTGTATGTTGTGGTAAACTGTTTAGGTAAAATAAGGTACTAGAAAAGGTAGTAAGGAAGGAAAACCTTGTATCTACTTCCTTTTATGAATTAGATTAGACCTTGGACCCCTCCCAAATCCCTAGCAAGTACCCCAAAAGGGGGAGGGGATGGAAATTTGTTTCCCAACCCTTTACTTCTGACTAGGTCTTGCTTTACAAACTGATGTCCATCGTAGAAAAAAAAATATGAACTTTGGAATGTTTGAGGGTTATAGCTGGGAAGATAGGCACCATCCTCCATGGCTAGTGACCTTCTGCCAACAGAGACATGGATTCAGAGCTTGGAACAGGCTGTTAATCAAGCAATAAGGGCAAAGAGACCCTCTGTGGACATATAAATAATTATTGTTGTTTTTGAGTGGCATATCTGCTCACTTGGAGATAAAAACCTTTAATTCCTAATTAGTATAAGCTACTGCTACAAGAGTGGTAAATGTCTAATGCTGTGAAACATCAGCAAATACCAAAGATCCTCAGGGAACCTACCTGTGATGTTTTGTGCTTCTTGAAGATGGAACACTGAAGTCATAGTACTTAAATGCTTGTGGGGACTGGATAGCCAGTTTTGTGGCAGAGATCATAGGTGACATCTATGATCTACAGGCTTTTGCCATAGATATAGACCAGAGAGACGACTAAAATTAGCAGTAATCAAAGATGTAGTGGCCATGGAACCAGGAGCCATACTAGACAGACTCATGTGACTAGGAGCCTCTGGACGACAACCTGTTATTGTTGTACTTATAGCTGCTTGAGCAGCAATAATGACTTCCCAACTACTCAGAAAAAAATGATCCAATCAATCAAGCAGATGGAGGTGGAGCAAATAGGGAGAAAATACTGAGTCTACAAAAATTGGCCCCATGTAGACTAGATAATTCTCTTAGCTATGCACTAAACAGCCCAGACTAGATTGACTTCTCCAAAGAATTTCAGAAGAGATCTGTCTTTCAAAATATTGTTTCCCTCTCCTCCTCTCCCTTCCCCCTTAAACCTACTGCACTCTGAAACCTATAGACTGGATAACACTAGGCCCCTGCCTAAGTTTTGCTTAAGGGCTGTTTTCTCCTGACTTTAGAGTGATTACCAATAGTAACGGTTGCTATTTCCCTCCTGGCCTGATGTAGTTATTTTTCTTTGCCTCATTCAAGGGTCCATCCCTTGACTACTTCCTAAACAGGCCTATTCACTGAATGGGTGTTACCTTGCCCTAAGTGAGTACCCAAATAGGCCTTGGCCTAAAGGGGGCCAAGGTCTCCCAGTACATCCTGAGTCATCTCCAGTCATCCAGTTGAATATCTGGTCACTGAATTCAGATGACTTTGGAGGAGAAGTGATGCTGGTGACCTCATACCCTCCCTCACTCAAAACAAAGTCAAGTGCAAGTCATGTCATCATTTCTCTAGTGGCTTGGTCTTCGGCAACAAAGGACAAACACAACAATGAAAATAGCAAATTTCTAATTCCAAGGGAACAAAGAGATTTAGAAGTTTAGATTCTAAGGTAAAGCTTTGTCACTTCCTGAACAACACTGAAGAGGCCAAATGACATTTTGCTCGTTAAAGATGATATGGCACTTGAGATGCAAGTTCGGCATTTGTTTCTCCTGGGCTAGGTAACCAGCCTGTTGCCAGGAAATGGAATTGGGGTCAGGGATAAAAGTGATCTAAGTGACCCTAAGCAATTAGTATCTACCTTATCAACCTTTTCTGAGGTTCCTATTTGGATTTCTAGGATACCATAGGACAATCACAAGGAGGACTGAACATGTTGAGTGTTTTGCAGGGTTAAATATTGGATTACAATTTAAAACTGAGTTCTAAACTTGAAGTCAGGAAGACCTGACTTCAAATCCTGCCTCAGATATTTAATAGTTGTATGACCTGTCACTTAACCTCAGTTTTCTCACCTGTAAAATAGGGATAAATACAGCCTTTACCTAATTGGATTGTTGTAAGTAGCAAATGAGATCAACTATATAAAGTGCTTTCCAAGCCTCAAAGTGCTAGATCATTGTTAGCTATTGTTTTCTAAAGAACCTCCAAAACCTATAAAAAGACTGGGTTTCTGTGGATTGAGATTTTTCATATCTGAATTATATTCAGTAGTATATTGGAAGTTTCTAAGGTATTGTGAACTGGGCCAACTCCAATCAATCCCATGGTAATTTTGGTCTCATTATGGAAGGAATTAAAACAGTATGTTTAGACATATTATAGAAAGGATACTGAAAAAGGGTACAGCACTCAGTTTAGGTAGATATGACCTTGGTTGGTCTTGACTGGTCTAGTCATCAGGGCAGGGTGTGGTGACTCTCACAGCACTGATATACCCATCAAGTTTGAAGGCTCTGACTCCACACAAGCCAGACTTTTTATGTCTGAGGAAGCCACAGCAATACATCCCAAGGCCTCTGGGAGGCATCATCAGTATCTGAGAAGCTTGAGCCATGTAGTCTCCTATGCCAGTCAGATCTTGGGAGTGGCTTCCTTGTTTTTCAGGAAAAGAAATAGCCTAACCTACAAGGCACATGGGCAGGAGGAATCCTGATTGATATTGATCCTGTCACATAGGGGAAATCATGGCTAACAAAACGGTGGTCATCAAAGTTTTGGTATGACCAATATCTACCATTATTCTCCCTTTTCCTTTAAACAGGGCTTAGGCTAGATCTTCCCTAAAAGACAACAAAACCAGGACTGGATTTGCCCAGAGGTAAAGCAAGACTCAAACTGTGACTCCCTTCATGCAGCTTCCTAGTAGCTGTGACAAAATGGTGTTCTAGTCTCCTTGAAGCAAAATGGTCCCACCTCTAGGGAGTCAGTGCCCTTCCAACTTGATGTGTTCTAGAAGACTATTTAAATTCCCATACCTCAATCTGATGAACAGACCAAGTTCTACATAGAGACCAAGGGGACTGTGTCTATAAAAGCAAAGTACTCATGTCTCCTTGTTGTTCATCTTTGTCATGTCTGGGGTAAGTAGCCCTCTTTTTGTTAACTTTTCACTGACGTATGAATGCTCCATTTCATTCCTACATTCAATCTGAATTAAAAACCCATACAGGTATAAATCCAGTCAATGATCCCAGTTTGGGTAGAGACTAGATCCAACTCCAGACTATTTTGAGCATTAGAAGAGTCCTGAAGGTAGTGAGTTGGGCCTGGCCCAGAATACTCCTGACAAGGTGATGGACAAAGACATAATTCCTGGAACTGTGCAGTGTTGGCTAGAGTAATAGTGTGTATTTTCTCAAGTGATAGATGCCATACAGAAAATAGAGTGCATGTGAGGACTCTTGTATGCAGTTCTTTAAAGGTGTTATGTGACCTTTATGTGACCTCTGTGTGTGGCGCACTTCATGAAATTCTACTATGTGATACTAGTCCAACTTCTACCTGCACATAACTCTCATAGGTAATGCTGTACAGCAGGTAGATATCTGCATGTGGACTCCATATCTGTTGTGTTTTCATGTAACACTACGCTAGATATCTTGTATTTTGATCTGTCTTGTATAGTCTATCCATATGAACCCTACATTTGCACTCCGTATAATTTGCAGAAACTACAAATTGTTTCAGTGGAATCAAAATGTGGTGCAGAAAGGATTAACACCAAAGGAATCTCAAAGGGTTCCTGTAGTCCTTTGAATCAATGCAACAGAAGTATGAGTGACATATTTGAACATAAAAATTTCAGAGTTGAAGAGAACTTAAGGCCATCTAAACAAAACTAAACAAGAATCCTTTCTATGCATCCCTGATAAGTGGTCATCCAGCCTTTGAATGAAGATTTTTAATGAGAAGAAAAATATTACTTCCAAAGGCAGCCTACACCACTTCTAGAAAGCTTTAATCATTAGGACAATTTTCTGTACATAAAATCTAAATCTGCCTCTTCTTAACTTCAACTTATTTTTCATGATTTCCCCATCTGGGTCCAAACAGAACAAGTCTATTACCTCTTCTTTGACAGCCCTTCAAATATTTGAATACAGCCACCATATGTTCCCTGAGGCTTGAGACTCTTCACCATACTGGCTACCCTAAGAAAATGTCCTTCTCAATATGTGGTGGCCCAAACGTATTATTCTAGATAGGGTCTGACCAAGTCAGAGTACAGCAGTACTCTTCTCCATCATGCCCCAGGTATCTCTTTATCATGGAAGATCACTTCAGCTCTGAAACTTACACCTCAGAAGAATCCTCTGCCCTGGTAACCCATCCTTCAAATTGGAGGGTGGAAACCTCTTCCATTTAAGGATGGTGCTCAGATCAGCCATATGTCTACATCCCTGCAGTACTCTGGATTGCTTCATCATAACCTCCCCTTTTCCCACCACTTTTCACTTTTTTTTAATGTATCTTCCCCATTAGAATGTAACCTCTTTGAGAGGGTTTGACAGTCTTCCTTTTTGCCCATACTTGTATTCTCTGCACTTAGAACAGCGCTTAGCACATGATGAATAAATGCTTTGTTGACTATCCACTCTTCAACCCCAATCTACACTCCTCTTATGACAGCCCATGATCTCACCAATTTTCTTGGCTGCCATATCACAACGCCGACTCATACTGAGCATCCAGTAGCATTCCCTTGATCTGTCAGTCTAGTAACACGATGAAAAAGGACCTGTTCAATTTAAAGTCATGACAGTTCTTTATGGTTACTGCTTTTATTTCTTAATGTGTACTACTCATCATTTAATAACATGTTCAATAATACTGCTAGAAATCAGATTGAACATTATTAATCTGTAGTTTACAGATTCCATTATCTCATTTGAAAAAAAATATCTGGACAGCATGCATTTACCCTTCTTCAGCCCCACCTGGTGTATGTAACCTTTCAGAGATCATTGACGGTACTTGTAACAATTCCATCTACCATTTCTTTAATTTCCCTGGGACACAGTCACATTCTTCACTACCTAAACTCCTGATCTGATTAAGATTTCCTCCTCTACTTTTTCAGATTCTTTTTATTCTTTATTTTCACATTAAACCCCTTCTGTTACTTTTAAAAGATATATTTCTTTCTGAAAACCTGGAAAATGAAGAGATATCTCTCAGGCAACTTTATCTTCTCTCCTTGGAGGAAGGCTAACCTGCTCCTTTAGTATAATTAAGCCACTGGACCTTGGGAAAATACAAACATTACACACTGTGACTGCAAAATTCTCCCTGCTGTTCAGGGACTTGAATGACAAACCCATCTTTCAAGAAGTCTGGAGAAAAAGTGAGAGAGATGTCATGGAAGGAAGTGACATGGACAATAAAGTCCATTTAAAACGGACTATAATCATTCCTTTGTTAACCAGGATTGATACAAGTCTCTTTTCTGTTCATGTGCCTTTTAATAAACCAGTTCTGTGTTTGATAGCCTGATACTTGCAGAGAAACTGTAGCTCCCTACTTGAGAACATGAAAAAAGTCAAATTCAGGTATTCCTAGAACCTGAGCTATGGAAAAAACTGAGTCATTATTGAATCATTACAAAAAACTTTTTAAGATTGAAACCCACTCTGTGGGAGTTCCAAGTAAGTGCCAGTTCTAAGTCATGGTTTATGGTTCATCTGGTCTGTTCTACGTTTTGCTACGTTTTATTCTGCCTCAGGCCACTTGCAGTCAGGATACTACAGAAAAACCACTGATCCTTTCCTATGCTACATTTTATTTGGAACAATTTTAAATCTCAAAATGTTTTAAATTGTTTTTGAGAAGAACAAAACTGGTGTGCTTTGACCAACTTTCTGCCCTTAGATGTTTAAGCAGTTCTTTAGTGAAGGAGGTGACTTAGTGTCAATATTTCCAGAATTTCTTCACTGTGAGTGGCAGTAATATCAGCACCTGGACTGGTATCCTCTTTGGATTAAGAAAGACTTTGATCTTTGCCCAGGTGTATTTGAAACATGGTTAGAGACCAAAGTGAAGGCATTCTGGTTAGCCAGTATTCTGTTCTCTTCTATTCTTCCTGCTATTTTAAAATCTTTATTTTATTTTATTTTTATTCTCAATTTAACAAACACCAAATAGAATGAGTGTTTCTCTTCCTGCCATTTTAACATACACTTTTGAATAGGCGTCATATCTGTCCCAAAGGAAGGCTGGCCATTCTCATTGAGTTGCCATGTAGACTTTTGTAAATTTTTGGCAACTAATAGAAATTAAAGTAAAATGGCAGAGGCAATAAATGTGAAGTTATATGGGAATTGAATGACTAGTAATATCTAGTGACAGTACTTGTTTTAGAAAATATATAGACAACTCACACAAGTAGAGAATGTTTATGACTTTAATAAATTTAGTCATTTTCCCTAGTGGAAAAATTCTTAGTGATGTCTCTAAGTATCAAATTTGTTTGGGATTGTTATTTGCCAGCCAGAAGCAAAAGATTTGATTAGTATACTCTGTAGTATAATACCAAGATACACCTAAACAACTTGTCTGTTGTCAGGCCTACAGCTGAAAGGAATTATTTCTTTTTGTGCCTTCCCTAGTTCCTCAAAACTCACTTATAGCAACAAAAAGTCATTGAGCTTCATGGTATTTTGTGGGCCCTGGAACAGAATTTGTGAGGGCAGTTTCCTTAAGGTAGAAGAGGAAGGGAGGGAGACAAGGAAGAAAGTGCCAGACCCCGAGTTAAGCATTTTACAAATATCATCCCACCTGATCTTCAACAACCCTGCAAGTTAAGTGTTGTTATTACCCCATTTTATACTTGAGGAAACAGAGGCAGAGACTTAAGTGGTTCACTGAGAGTCACATAGCTAGTATCTAGGCCAAATATTAATAGGTCTTCTTTTTATTTATTTTTACTTTAAAAAATTAATTTGTTTTCAGTTTTCTACAGTTGCTTCCATAAATCTTAGATTTTTGTCCCCTTCCCTTCCCACCTCCCCCAAGACGGTGTGCAATCTTATATAGGTTCTGTACATACATTCTTATTAAATACATTTTGATCTTAGTCATGTTGCAGAGAAGAATTAAAATGAATGGGAGGAACCATCAAAATCAAATAATACATAACACAAGAGAAAATGGTCTGCTTCATTCTGCAATCCAATTCCATAGTTCTTTCTCTGGATATGGAAGGCATTTTGCCTCAAGAGTCCTGTCTACCAGAAAAATTCCTCACACACTGGTTGTTGCTGTGTACAAAGTTCTCCTGGACTCAAGTCTTCTTGACTCCAAACCCAGCACACTATCCACTGTACTACTTAACTGCTTCAAGAAGAAAAATTGCCCAAAGCGTGGGGCTTTGGAAAGGTTATTTCTAAAATTGTCACTGCTTTAGGACAGTGTTACTGTCCAGGAAGGAGTAGGCACTTCAGAGTTTCCCCATGTAATTTATCCTTGCCCAAGCACATCACCTTGAACCCTACTGTTCCCACTGAAAATAACCTCACCCAGATCTCTGAGATAATAACTGAGTTAGGGAGAAATAGAGAGTGAAAACTATCATTGGAGTCTTTTTTCAATGGGGGAAAAATGAGAATGTGAAGATTATAGATATCTTGACCTTATATGGCCTTTTTATTTTTCTTGGAAAACTCCAAACTGTTTTCCGGAACAGTCTTTCTAAAGACGCTCCAGTATTCTTCATCTGTTATCACATTTGTTAATGTAGTAGATATGAGGCAGGGAAAGGAGGAGTAATATAGGTCCTATTATGTGCCAGATACTCCACTAAGTGTTCTATAAATGTTAACTCATTTGATCTTCACAATAGCTCTGTGAGGTAGGTGCTTATTATCCCCATCTTACAGTTGAGGAAACTGAGGCAAACAAGCAGTTTGCCTAAGGTCATATAGCTAGTAAGTGTCTGAAGCCAGATTTTAATTCAGGTCTTCCTGACTCTAGGTTCAGTGCTCTCTGTACTGCACCATTACTGAGTTATTTTCATTTGCAGTCAATTTACTATTCATTTATAGTCTCTTTACTCTTATGGTTGTTAATGGTATGCATTTCTTGTTTAGTAAACTGTATCAGTGATCACTTGCCCACTGGAAAAATAGCTTTATACATATGAGTGTATATGTGCATGTGCACATTTGTGTGTATGTGATATATATATATATATATATATATATATATATATATACACACACACATATATATGTATATACACATATATAGTGTATATATGTATGTATGTATTTGTATCCCTTACCCATATATCTTAAATATCAGACTTCTTTCACAGATATTAATCTAACAACAATGATCTTAATAACCTAAATTGTCTGTATCTTTTACAAACATTTCCATCCTTTTGGTTAAGAATTGTTCCTCTCTCTATAGTTCGAAATGTACCTCCTTCCATTTGCTTCTGTTTTTTTATGATGTAACTTAATCTTTTGGAGCTGTCTGTATATGATACAAGATGTTCATCTTAACCTATTTTCTGTCCAACTTGCTTCCCCTTTTCCCAGTAGTACGTCCCCTAGTAATATGTATTCTAGGCTATGTTGGGTCTTGGTTTTAATATATTCCATCCATCTATATTTTTTAATTAATTTCAAAGTTTTATCCATTACTGCTTTATAATATAGTTTGATATCTATAATATAGTTTCAGATGCCATGTTCCCTTTGTTTCTACTCTTCCCCCCACTTTTTTCCTTGAGATTCTAGACTCTTTGGTGCTTTAAATGAATTTTGTAATTATTTTATCCAGTGTTTTCTAGATCGTAGATTTAGAACTGAAAGGAACAAAGTGACTAACTCCATAGTAATTTATTTGGAAAAACACCAAATCTATAAATTAATCCAGGTCATATAATCATTTTTATTATGTTGGCCCAGCCCAACCAAGGGCAAGTCTATGTCTCTAATTACTTAAGCCTTCCTTTATTTCTGTAGTTGCGATTATATAAATCCCTAGTGTGTTTTGGTAAGTAAACACTTGAATGTTTTATCTGTTTCATAATTATTTTGAACAAAATTTTTCTGTATTGTTTTTATTACTATTTTATGAAAATGTGAATAATTTTTCTGAATTTCTTTTATACCCTGCCACTTTACTGCAAGTTATTAATCAGTTCAATTAGTTTTTCACTGATTTTCTGGGGTTTTCTAAGTAAACTGTCACATCATCTGCAAATTGGGATAAATTTGTCTCTTCTTTGCTGATATTCATGCCTTTCTTTTTCTTATTATTAGAACCAGCATGTACAAAATTATCACAAAAATCGTGGGGGAGGAACTTCTTGGCTTACCCATCATGCTTATTTGAAAAGGTCCTTGTGTTTTCCATTGCAAATAATGCTAGCTCTTCATTTTAGATGTATATCTTTTCCATATTAAAGTCTTTCCATGCTTTTTAGGAATTTTTACATAAATGAATGTTCCTGTTTCTAATAATATAATCATGAGCCACACTCTCATTAATTTTCTTGCTTTTCACCTCTATTTTCTCCTAACCAAATTATTCTCATGTTATCATGTCCCAATACAAATTTCAAACAATTTCTCTTGCTTATCCTCAGATAATTCAAACTTCTACTTTCATATAAGTAAGAAAGTTATTCCATTCTTCTATTTGGTCATTCATTCATATATGCATTTCCATAGCGTCTATATACAGAGCTGTCAGTGTGTTTGGAGTGAGGGGAGGAGAACAAAGTAGAGATAGTAGGAAGTTTAAAGACAGTCCATTCTCTTCCATTTTACCAATTGTGAAACCAAGGGCAAAGCAAATTGTTTCTTCATCTGTAAAATGAGATAGAAGGAAGGTATATAGAGTAAAGAACCCTTAAGATCTATCTCAGCCCTGATATTCTGTGATTGAATAATGAACAAAAGACTTGATCACAGAGCTGATGATGTAATTGAGGAGGTACCACTCCCACAAAAAGATGGCAGAGCAAGATACAGTGGTATCATTACATGATACAGGGAAATTAGGTTCTAAAATCAGCCTAATATCAGAATCCGGTCAAAATTATCTTTTCAGTAGAATACCTTAAATTGCCCATAAAGTTCAATACATTGTTGTATCCATCAAAGGAGGTCCTGGGGGTCATCGAGGGAAGGAGAAAGAGAAAAATGTTGGGGAAGACGGGGGACAGCCACACTGACCTGCCAACTTTCCTTGCTTACATTGCTCCATCATTGTCAGAAACTATTCATCTTAGAGACCTGCTGAAGATGTGGGAGTGGAGATTGGCACTGTCCACGCAGGAAGAGGTGCTGAATTGAGCCACCACCTCGCTTGACTCCACAAGCCCTGCCATTGCTATGATTTGTCCTAAATGCTTGTGAAGAGAAGGGGCAAGGTCAATATAATGTACTAAAGACCCATTCCCTGGTAGCACTGAATGCGCTATTTTCTTCTGTATGCAATATTTCTCTCTCACATATAAAGCTTATATGTTAAATGCAGATATAAAGCTACACCTCTATATAGCAATTGGCCAGGAACTAAAGTTCCTTTTTCTTTTTGTATTTTTCCTTATCTCTTTTTAATGCAGTTCAGTCCTGTGTGTAGCCTGCTTCTCTTAATGGCCTCTCCTATTCTCAGAAAAGATATCTGTGAGTCAGTTCTTCACAATACCCAGCCCTGTCCTAGGCACAGGTGGGGGTGGGGAAGACAGAAGGCTTGACCTCTGCCTTCAAAGAGCTCATGGTTTCTTTAGCTGGAAAGACAAGATTGGTGTACTTAAACAAAGAATAATATAACAGTATGAGATCACTTGCTAGATTATGTGGTTCAAAATTGTGAATGCAGCAGAACTCCCTAGGAGTGACAAAGAAGAAGAGAGAAATGTAGACTGAAATCATTTGGGGACAGCATATCACCTTGTGGTCTCCTCCATTGTGTGGGAAGGAGGAGGAAGTGGAAGAAGCATTTATCAAGCACATGCCACAGGCTCACAGCAGCCATGGGAGGGAGGCGTTATTATCCCTACTTTACAGACCAGGAAACAGAGGCAGATAGAGGCTAAGTGACTTGCCCAAGGTCACACAGCTAGCAAGTATGTTAATCCATATTTGAACTCAGGTTTTCTTGACTTCGGGCGAAGCTCTCTATCCCCTGTAGCATCTAGCTATATAGTACCTTAAGAACTACCCCTAGAAGCTTCCTATAAAATGTAACCAACCAAGGGCCATGCCAGCACCACCCAAACACACACACACACACACACACACACACACACACACACACACACAGAGTTTAATATTGAGTGAACAATGCAGGGTGTGAGTTCTATGGTTGTAAAGTACCATGGAATCTTTCAGAAGCCAAGGCTGTTTGGGATGAACCCTTGCTTCATCTAGTGACTAGCACCACCACAAGCAAATCTCCTCTTGACCAGGTCATGAAATGATCATCTTTCAACCTGCTTGTATCAGAATAATGATGTCATAGTTATAAAATTTAAATCTAATGTAATCATCAACACAGTAGGCATAAATGTTGAACCCTTCTAGCCTGGTTTTTTACAAACATCCTATCTATTGTAAACATTAAAAGTCTCCTCTTCATTGTAGAAATAGGCAGACCTGCTCCAGCATGTGGTGCTGCCCTGTTATGTGTACGAAAGTTGTTCCTTCCACAGTACAACTACCCTGTCAAGGAGAAGATGAAAGAGAAAGCAAATAAAGAATCAAAAAGTCAGAGATAATGGCATGGCCTTTATTCTTTTTTGATTAAATGTTTTTTGTAGTATGTTAAAAAAAAAAGCTGAACAAAAAACAAAAACACAATGCAAGATGTGAGATGGACCATGCAGAAGAACTAGGTCCTGCTCTGATCTTACACATGGGCCCCTCCCTGGGCTGGTAATGCTTCAGATTTCAGCTGCCTTACATCAGCTCAGAGTGCCACCCCAGTGGGGACATTTGGGAGCAAGCACAACAGTTATCCTCTGTGCCTTTTGAAGACCAGCATATGCTGGAGGCAGATAGACTCACGGAGTGTAGCACTAACAAGGAGGACTCCCATGGGCACAAATAGGTCATAGCAACCAGATTCAGATTGGTTCCCTTGAGCTTGTAATGTTGACATTGCAGGGAGAGGGGTCACATGAGCTGTTTTCTCTTCAGCATTCTGACTGAGATAAACCTGTTAAAGACTGCTTAATACCAATGGACTAGGAATGTGTGGTGCCTGTGGCTAGAACAGTACCTGAACAATTTGTAGCTCCGCTTTAAGTCATCTGACTGCAGGGAAAGCACCTGCTCTAGGGCCAGGCCATACTAGATCACTTTGATTGCTGCTGCTGCTGCTGTTCACTTGTTTCAGTCCTGCACAACTCTTCCTGGTCTCATTTAGGATTTTCTTGGTACAGATACTGGAGTGGTTAGCCATTTCCTTCTCCATCATCACCTCAATCGCCTCCAGCCAAACCCTGGCTGATGGGTGTCACCTCAGCAATCTAAGGCTCACTGGCCGCTCAGGGAACACAGTCTGATAAAGCCACTTCTCTTTGCTGGTATTTAGTGCTTAATCCTTAGTGAATTTTTTTTTTCTTTATTGCATATATAACTCTAGTGTCAAATAGACTGATTTCCAGCACCTCGGTTTTTAAATAATCTTTGCTGTTTTGCTGCTCTTTAATCTGTCAAATCATTTGGCCTTCCAGATAGCAGAAATGCTGTAAAACCTAGATAAACTTGCTACAGAAATTAGCTGTGAGGTGCTACTGAATTCTAAGGACCTGCATCCTACAAATATACTTGCTCTTCCCCCACTGTGTAATCTTTGATTGAATATGGCTTCCAGAGAAATGGAATTTTTATGATACCAGCACAGCCATGAAGATAAGCATTTGTACTTTGGGGTAGATTAATTTGTTGGAAAGAAATGTAGGTGTGGTAACCAGGTAGGTTAGCTAGTTTGTGAATTACTGTGCACATGTATATGTCTAATATTTATTAAGGGGGGAGACAGGATTAAAAAACTAAACAATGCTCAACCATGTAAAGATGGAAAAAATATTCTTAAATGAGCTGTATAGTCATAAGTCTAGCTTCTTAAGTAGCTGAGTTAAGCTAATGACAAAGAGGAATAATCATGTCCCTTTCGTCAGACTGTCCTGTATAAAATTTTTCTGGTAGGGATGCAACAGATTAGCTAGGATATATTTACCAACTCCATTCTAACATAACTGATTTGTAGCTATCAATATCATTTATCTAGATGGTAATCACCTAACTTACACCTAAATTTTTTTTAACAAAACAAAAAAATTTGTATCAGATCCTATTTCCTTCTTTCTTTTTTATTTTAAAGACTTCTTAATTATCATCTATTGCATTGTTATGAGAGATTGTATGAGGAGAAAAAAGAGTACTATGGCCAAAATTTAGGTTAAGCGTAAGACAGTTTTTCTGTCCATTCATTGGGAATACAAATGGTATCTCTTCCCTCAGCCCTTTACAAGCATGAAATTGGCTAGAGGATGGAAAGCTTAGTATTTGTACCTGATAAAAACCAAAGGAGTCTCATGTGAAGAAGAGAAGTAGTGCCAGCAATATCACTACACCATCTCTCAAGTTCAAACGAAGCTGCCTCCCTGAGCCTGATCCAGACTGGCACTCTATATGGGTAAATTTTCCTGTAAACAATTCCAGAGTCTTTGGTTTGTTCCTTAAATAAAGATTTTTTTGGTTGCACACAGGGTGGGTTTTTCTTCTGAGTGACAGAGATAATTGTGTTGGAAATAAAGTGGTCTCCTTGACACTGTCAGAATAAAACATGTGAAGGAATTTCTAATAAAAAGATCAGCCCCACCATAGGATTAGAATTACAATGAGCTCAGTTTTCATCCCTTAGAAAACTCCATGGCATTCCAGTGCTTGGGGTGGTGTTCATGTCCTTCCTGGGACTTTGGAGAGAGGTTATATATCCAATGGGCTACACAATTTGTAATCATCATATATGGAAATGTGCAAGAAACTTAGTTTGCCAATGGCAAGGCCTATCTAATGAGAGGCAGCACAGTCTAGGGGAAAAAACACTGGACTTAGATTCAGAAACCTTGGTTTCTGATCCTAACTCAGTCATTTACTAGTTGTCATGTCATAGCAGGAAAAGCATTAGATTTCAATCATTCAGTCAAAAAGTATTTATAAAAACATATTATGTTCCAGGCACTGTTCTAAGGTACAAAGAATGAAATAAATCTTACAAAGACCTTACTTTCTAATGTAGATAATGTGTGTGTGTATATAGTATATAATACACACACAATTATGTACATGCATATTGCAAAGAAATTAAATACAGGGTAGTTGGGAGGAAAGGCACTATCCATTGGGCAGATCAGAAAAGGTTTAATGAAGAAGGTAGTGTCTGAGCTCCAACTTAAAGAAATAGAAGACTTCTGAGAGGTAAGGAATAAGTATATTCCAGGCATGGGCCAGTGAAAAGGCACCAGAACTGAATATAGAGTGTCGAGACACAGTAAGTCAATTTGGCTAGATTGCAGAGTGAGTGTATCCAATGAGGCTGGCAAGTAAGTTGGGGCCAGGTTGTGGAGGGTTAATCTAAACAGAAGCATTTCTATTTCATTCTAATGGCAATAAAAGGTCCCTGGAGTTGATTGAGTAGGGCAGTCCCATGATCAGATGTGTGCTTAAAGAAAATTACTTGTTCAGTAATGTGTAGAATGGACTAGAGTCAAGAGATTTGATGAGGTGCCCAATTAGGCAACTATATAGTAATCTAGATAAGAGGTTGTGAGGACCTGAACTAAAGATGTATTTGTATGAGTGGAGAGAAGCAGGTGAGTATGATAGATGTTGTGAAAGTAGAAATGGTAAGATTTGGCAACTGATTAGATAAGCAGGGAGGAGGGTAGTGACAGGCAGAAACTGAGTATCCCAGGGTTATGGACCTGGAAGACTGAAAGGATGCGGTGCCTTTGACAGAAATAAAGAAGTTTAGAAGAGGGGAGGGTTAATGGAGGAAAGATAATGAGCACAAACTTAAGCATGTTAAGTTTAAAATGGCTCTGGGATATCTAGTTTGAAATGTCCAGGATGCAACGTGTGATGTGAGACTGGAGCTGTGTATGTTTATCGGGAAGTTTTCTGCATAGATATGATGGTCAAACCTGTAAAGCTGATGAGGCTACTGAGAAAGTATGGAGGGAGAAAAAACGACCAAGGGTAAAACCTTGGGAACACTCACGGTTAGGAAGATTGAGATGAATTAAAAAGCCAGCACAGGAAACTGAGAAAGAATAGCCAGACAGGTAGGAGGGAACCAGGACTGAGTAGTATCACAAAAACTGAAAGAGGAAAGAGTATTCAGAAGGAGAGGGTGGTCAACAGTGTCAAATGCAGCAGACAGATCAGGAAGGACTGAAAATGAGAAAGGAATACCAGATTTGGCAAATGAGACATCATTAGTAATTTTGAAGAGAGCAGTTTGAAGAGAGTGATGAGCTTAAAAGCCATATTGCAAAGACCTGAGAAATAAGTGAGAAGAGAGAAAGTGGAGGTAGCCAATGTAGATAGCTTTTTCTTCTTTTGTTAAAATATTTTTATTTCATTAAATATTTCTCAATTATATGTAAAGAAAATTTAAACATTCATTTTTCAAACTTTTGAGTTTCAAATTCTCTTCTTCCCATCCCTCTGTCACTTGAGGAGGCAAGCAATATTTATATCAATTATAGATGTGAAGCCATGCAAAACACATTTTTACATTAGCCATGTTGCAAAAGAAAAAATAAAGTATGTTTCAGTCTGCATTCAGAGTTCATCAGTTTTTCTGGTAGTAGATAGCATTTTTCATTATGGGGCCTTTGGAGTTAGGCAGCCTTTTCAGCAAGTTTTGCTGAGAAAGGGCCTTCATATTTGAGGAAAGCAGGAAAGAAACCAGTTATAGGAAGAAGTCGAAGACTCAAGAGAAAATGTGGATTGTTGAGGATGTTGTCTGCTGGAGGGGAAGGGAGGAAAGAGGATCAGGTTCATATGTAAGGGCGTAGCCTTGGCATGAAGGACCATCTGTTTGTTCAAGACTGAGGAAAAAGAGGAGAAGGCTGAAGGTCACAGCAATAGAGATGCAGATAATGAGAAAAGAGGGAGTGCATGACAAATAGCCTTGACTTCTTTTCAGTAAAGTAAGAGACAAGGTCCTCATCTAAGGAGGTGTCATGAGGGTGGGGTGGAGGAGCCCTAAGGAGGGAAGAAAAGGTTTGGAAAAGTTTCTGTGAGGAGTTAGGGAATCAATTAGGAGTGAATAAAAAGAATGCCTTGCTTCAATGAGGTCCTAGAGGAGGTTGAAAAACACAAATTTGAAGTATACCTTGTCAGGGGGAAATTTTTTTCTAACTTCATTCAACAATTCATGAATAGAAGCAAAGGAGGCAAATGGTAGGAGTAATCCAGGACTACGATTTAGCAATAAAAGAGTGATGATAAACAGAGCAGCAAGAATTCGAGAGTAGAGGATAGGGCAGGGCTGAAATGATTAAATATGGGCTTAAGGGTATCTCCTTGGAATATGTCCAGTTGGCAATATGTGATGTGAGACTGAAGCTTGGGGGAGGGGGAGGAAGGAAAAGAGGGGAGGGTGAAACTAGAGCAGAAACTAGACCTGAGAAAATACAGAAAGGGGGAGGAAATGGAAGTTTGGGTGGGGGTGAAGTTCAGATGAAAGGGGAGGTAAAGCACAGGTAGAAGGAGGAGGAGAGGAGAAAGAGGTCAGATGGAGAATGTCAAAGTTTCTAGTTACAGAAGTGGAAATGCTTCTGTAACTAGAAATGGCAGGTTGGAGTCTTTATGTGTTGCTAAAATGGAATAAAGGAGGAGTGATTGAGGAGGCTGAAGAAACTGGAGGTTTAGGAGTTGGAAGAAGTATCAACATGACAATCTTTCTCATATAGAAACAGGAGAAGTATTGTGAGCTGGGTGACAGACTCCTTGAGAAAGAGAGGAGGCATGACCTGGGGGGGTCACATCACTGTGCAACAGACAGCCACCGTAAATCTGATGAGATGAGAGTCAGCTGAAGGGCATAAGAACAGTATGAGCAGGGAGCAAGAGACATTACACCCTTAAAGGTTGTTGCACAGAGAACACTTGTGTATATCTTAAAGGACTGGAAAGTAAGTTACAAGATGTCTTATATAATATATAATAAGTTATAGTCAGAAGGGACCTGAAAAATAGACGGTTCATCCACTCCAGCTCCCTCACTTTACAGGTTAGGAAACAGAGGCCCAGAGAAGTAAAGTGACTTGCCTGAAGTCATACATGTAGTAAGGAGATGTGGGTTATCATTATGAATTTGTTCCCTAACCCAGAGTCAACAGTCTTTTAAGAGAGAAGGGCCGTCTTTTATGATCTTAAAATTTTCTATTGAGACCTATGATGTCTAAAACTTCACATTCGTCTCATGTATATTAGTTTATACATTTTCATTATTTCAAACAAGTTAATGTACAACATTAGGAAGACCAAAAGACTCTTACAATACACATTTAGGGCCTGGGAAAGTTCGAGGGAGAACCCTAAGTCCCTCCCATAGCATTCTGTTATTTGCATATTAGAAGTATAGATTTGCCTTGAAAGGTAAGAAAAACCTTGAAATGAAGTATGGGGCAGATTCGGGAGTAGAGCTGGAAGGACCCAGGACGTATAATAGGAAGTAAGGCAAAAGTCGCTAAATAGGAAAGATGACTAAGGAGAGAAACCCCAGTAGGAAGTCTGTGCTCTAGGAAGAGTGTGTAGGGAACAGGAGAGTCTGCATCTATTCCTAATACATAATGTGTATTAATGAGAAGACAACACTGGTCAAGATTCTTTGATTTATTTTGAATAAGAGTTCTAGGTAGGTATTTAAAGAGCTCCATTAACTACTACTTACTAGGCCCTACCCTGACCCATCATTGATGTGTGGATACAAACAATCCTCCAAGCTGCCTCCAGCCACCATTTCCAGGTACCTTAGGTATTTAACTGGCCTTTGCTGCTCCCCTTATCAAAGTGGGCTCAGGTGTAACTGCATCCCTCCTTTCCACCCAGACTCTTTCCACCCCCTCAAAGTCTTGTGGTGGGTCAGTTTGAGGACAGCTATAGGAGATAAACAAGGGCTCTGTATGACTATTCTATATGCCTTTGCTGAGAGAATGCAGCAGTGGTGAAGAGGGAGCACATATTAAACTGAGAGCGCTTTCTCTTCTTATTTCTCCTCTCTTCTCCTGGTTATTCCTCTCAGTTTCTTCCTGTATCTTCAATTCTTTTCCACACATGGTCTTTCAAAGACCTATAACCTTATGACCTTCTTCACTACCATCATTAATTTTCAGTTATTCTTGGCCCCTTTTCTATGCATCAGGGATAACAAAGTTCAAGTCCCTGTTAGAGTCTGCATCTGGAGGTAAGACTTGGTACACAAATAAGTATAATTAAAAGGCAGCATATGCTAAGTGCTTTAAGTATAGTTCATAGTATTATTGGAGTTCTGTGGATTAAGGGAAAGCTTCATGGAGGAGGCAGCCACATCTGAGTTGTATCTTGAGGGATAGGTCAGGTAAGATTTTGAACAACATACATTTAGGTGGAGGAAAGGACGTTCCATGAGAATGAGAAGTAGAGGATAGCATGAAAGTGAAAAAGGACAAAGGTATGTTAAAGGGATAACCAAAATTTCAATTCCACTAGAGCATAGGATCAGTAAGTATAGGAGAATAATTGGAAAGAAAACGGAAGAAAATGGGTTCTGATCAAATTGTGAAAGAGCTTGACTACTAGGCTGAATTGTACATAGGAAATAAACAGCACCTAGAAACTGGTTGACTACTTAATTGATTTCCCAAGATCATCACTTCTTCCTACTCCCTCTTTTTCACTGATTTCATTCATTCAACATTTATTTCTTGACAACCATCAATATACAAGGTATAGAATAAGCACTCACTTTTTGTTCACTGACAAATATTTGGTGAAGGAGGAGGCAATAGCTGTTAGCCAAAATGAGACTTTATGGGAGTCTAAAGATCCTATTATGACATATAGTAAGAGGAGATTGGTATATGATTCACACCTTTCTACGCTGGGGGTGAACAGAACCTGTCCTTAAATTAGAGGCTAAGAGGGTTGTGTAATTGACCACAACATGACCTCTAAGCTGTTCAATCTTTTGAATTCAGTCAAGCTCTCCCTTGTTGAGATTGCTGGACAGAAAAATGGCCTCTCCCCTTTATTTTCTTTCTATCTTCAGATTAAGTTGCCCAGTGTCTCAAATCTCTGAGGCAAAAGGGGGATATTCTAGTATTTGGAAGAAAAGAACATAGAAAGGCTTTTAAAGCCTTTTTTTTTTGTTTCTTAACTTTCACACAGTCGCTCCTCTGTCCATCTTCTCATTATGTGAGCCAGATCTTGCACAAAGCAGCCTGTCTTTCTCTGCAAAGAGAGTTTGCCTATTCTAATGATTTGGGCATTTGTTTGTGTTTTTTCCTCACAGGTACAGTACCACCCTGTTGGACTTGGTCCATTCCTTGAGTCCCGGCTCTGCTCCTAGACCACAGCCACCTCTCTTAAGGGAAGCTTGTGCCTGGAATCACAGCCCAGTCCATGTCTACCCCCAAAAGCTAGGCCGAGCCTCAAGAGCATGTGAGCCATATGAAGATCTGGAAGAGAGTCGAATCCTAGAAGAAATCTTCTTCATTTGATGTTGAAGCATGAGCTACAGGAGTTAGGACTTTATGTCCCTATCTCTGCAATGGATTTGTTTCTCCACAAAATCATTTTAAATTATTTGATTGAAAAGTAACTGTGTCACTCCTTTCATAGGGATCTATTTCACTAGCACCCTGTTAAATTCGGAACTAAGAGATCATGCTAGTAATCTAAGTTTTAGTCCAATCAATATGTGTTACATTTTTAAAATAGTCTTTCATGTGCTGAGCAGTGGTTAGAAAATTAACATAAGACATTATTTCTTCATCGCAGAATCCATTGAATATCCAGCCTCATTTCCAGAGCATATTTCTTTCTCTGTCTTCTCTACACAAGGAGAAAGTTGGTTTTTGTTCAAATATCATTCTTTAATTAAAAAGCAGCATTTTGTAACACAGGCTATTCTAAAAGGACAGGCTCTTTCACATTCTCTGATTCTTTCACCACCAGCTGGTCTCCACATTTAGTCATTTAATTCTGAAGCTGAGTTTTCTAAGCCTCAGCAAAGAAGGGTTCCTTTTCCTATTCCCAGCAACACTAATGGACAGGCCCTAAGGAAGCTCAGCAGGGAATAGCCTATAAATGTCTGCTTTCTGGCAAGAGGGGCCCATAGGAATAAATGAGGAAAAAATACAAGTCAGTCCTCTGAACTACACCATAATATATGAATAGATACTATAGAAACCTGGAAACACTGGATGGTTGCCTCTGAATTCAGGGGAAATATCTGAAGAGAAAATAAACCTGAAGCAATTATCCTACCAGTTTACACTATTTGGTGGTCACCACCATTTCCCATAGGCAATTAGATTAATCTCTATATATTTTTAAACTGCAAGTCCCTAGGGTACAGTCTGCCCACCAGCATTTAATTCTGTACGTAGAATCTGTTTGAGATCAATCAGATGTTCTTATATGCCTCATGCATTTGTGTAAGGGAAGATGATACATAAGTAGGAAAATGACAGCAGAGTTCCAAAGACTGAATGGTTCCATCTATGCCTGTTGTAAGGTTAGCGTTTCTATGACCCCCCCCCCCAAACTATGGGCATCAGTGATGGGAAAGTACAGATATTGCATTTTAGGGACTCTGAATCCCGACTAGGTATCTCAGGGACTCTTGTACTGCTAACTCTGCCTTTCATTTGCCCCCAAATTTAGCTGAGACCAAGCCTCTTTATATCAGTATTGGCAGCTAAAATTAAGCTTGCCAGCTATATAGAGGCCTCATTGTGACAGCAGTTCCAGATTTATAAAATTGTTTGTTGTAAAGACCTCCCTGCATTCTTGGATTAAATTTGCCCTGTACTGCTATACTGTGGATCTGAAATTTTTGGAATTAGGCAGGCTTAAGTGATTTGATTAGTAGTTTGATCCCAAAGCTATTAGGTATGAACTCATCCCTTATGGTTGGACTCCCAGACTTGGTCTCATTGTTCTATGCTTTGGAGAAATGAAAAGAAAATTTTTATTTCCCCTATATTTTTTCATATGCACCAAATTTGTAGTTATCTCCAGAATTTCCTCTTCTCTCCCCCTGCCCCCAGAACTTTATCCTCAGATACAGCTGCTCATTTGAAAGGTTGAAAACTTGCTTTCAATTGTAGAATAAAAGGTCACTTCTGTGAAGGAAACCAAGCCAGTCCTAGTCCTCTTTTGGTATAGAAAATGAGGGAGGGAGGAAGTATGCAAAGAGAGGAGGGTGTAAAGGAAAGGGGAAATCTAGGCAAGTTATGAATTTCCACTGTCTTGGAGATTTGGACCATTTTCCTAGTGTGAAAGGAACCAAATATGAGTTAAAGTCATTCTCTTCAGTGAAAGCAGTAAGCCTCTTTGGCATCCTTAGCCACCTTGCCTTCAATAGCCCATGCGGCTCACTAGCCATGGATGAACTCCATTGTTCTAGATTAGCTGTGCTTCTCAATGTACTCCCCCAAAACTCAGCTTGACAGGGGGTTTCACAGAGGTGACTAAATTGATGGATCTTCTTCCCCATTAGTTCAGTGGTCTTTCTACCCTCTGGAATAAGTCCCAAATTCAGGAAACCTGGAAACCTTTGGAAGAACTCTCTTTTATTAGCTAATGAATGAACCATTTAGAAGAGCAAAGTTTGATTTCCAGCAGTGCCTTTATTCCTACATCTCCCCTTCCATAAACCAGCCCCACTTGGTTGCTCCTTGTAATTTTGTGAGCCGTGATTTTGAATTGTTGTGGGAAAGGGCATATGTGTATATTTGAATGATTCAACTTGTTCATCTGAGTTGTGTGTTTTTGCATTTTAATCTGTATTTTAGTCTGACATAGATGTGTGTCTGTGTGTACATATATATAGAGAAAAATATATTGACATATCTATTGATATATGGAGGTGAAGAAGCTGTTGGTGGAGCTTCGAGACCTAAGCCTGCCTGTAGAGTGTCCCAGTTGTTAAGTGACCATTTGTGGGATTTTTTTAATATAAAGTAGAAAAGAGTCCATCTCATTTCCTACCGCCATCCTTTACACACACCCCCATGTCATCCTACCCCTGTCAGTTTGAAAGACTTGACAGAATCCTAAAGAAGAGTTCCCCCTCTGATGGTGCTATGTAGGAATATTCCTCAAACAGGTTTCAAGTCCTTTCTCAGAGGAGGATTTGGGCACAGACAGAACCCAAGTCAGGGGCATGGATGCAGTTATACCTCTGCTTCCCTCAACCCCATAGGGCTGAGAAGAAAAAGTAATCAGTGTTTGTGAAGTAGAAAAGAACCAACTAAATCTTTAAGTAATTTAAACACTTGGTGTTAAAAGCCAAAATTTGACAATTAAAAAATCCTCTACTAGTGACCTTTCCAGAAGAACTTCTTGCACCCACATAGTACCTACTCATGGTTGACTTGTCCAGACTACCCCTAGCTATCATGGGATGAGGGGGAGCACTTATACCCCTTCCACAAAGATTTCTCTTAACACTTACCTCCTCGTCTAGCTCTGTGGCAACTACTGAAGAAATCTGTTAGATAGCAGGGGGATTCATGGAGTCTCTGGTTATATCTAATCTGTGGTGACTAGAGACATCTCCCCTCTCCCCTTTTCAGCTTTGTGCATGGTATTTTTCAATGTGGATCACTGGTTGTATACACATGAAATTTTAAAGTTAATAAATTATATGGCTTGTTTTCCTCCATATGATTTTGTATTGGTTTATCCTTATATCTCTTTTATCTGGAACACAGACCTGCCTTGAAAGCAAAAGCAAACATAAAACTCTGCTGGACATCGATACAGCATCCCTAAAGCTTTTCTTCCTAGCCCAAGCATCACTTTTTCTCCATGTAGACGCTAGGCCCCTTCTAGGTGGATTGGAAGCAGAGGTGAAATAATGAGATATTCTGGTCCATTGTTCCAACTTAAAGGAGCTTCACAGAAGAATTAAGTGATTCAATCCATGCTTAAAGCAGTAAGTCTCTTTATTTTAGTTTGAAAGAGATTCCTAAAGGAGCACAGAGGGGAAAGGTAGGGGTGGTAAGATGAAAATGTTGGGGAAGAATCTACTACCTCTCTCAAAGTGAGGCAGTATCCAACACTTTCAAAGCAGGATGGGGATGGGAGTAAAAGGGGGTATAACCAGAGCTATCACAAGAATATCAGAGGTACTATGGTTTTCAGGTCAAGCCAAGATGATGAAATCTAGACAATGGGCATCATTTGTCATCTCTTGGTGGGGATTTATGGGTCTGTGGCTGCATGCATCAAGAGATAATGAAAAGATGCAGGAGTTTTATACTGATCAGTGGAGAGATTTCACTTACGGAAGTGTGACTGGTTTCCAACTTCTGATGTCACATCCAAATAGATGTTAATCATCTAGGAAGTCAAATTCCAGGCATAAAAAGATTCAAGATATGGGGATTCCAGAAAAATAACAAGGCATGAAGGAGAGGAGATGGCAAGAAGGAACTTTAGTTGAAAGATAAACTAGTCATTTGATGAACAAAGAACAAAGTTCCACTGGATATAGAAAATGGCTCTGTGGACTTGCAGGTCACAGGAGCAACATGGCAGATGACTTTTTCTCCAATCCCTATGATATCACAAACCTCTCTAAAACAAATTATACACTAAAGATAAAGCACCTTTAGCTATGTTCATGGTCTCAGACAACCAAACTCCAAAAGAAGGTATAAACTTAAAAAACACAGGAACTGATACTCACTCAGTACCAATCCCATACCTCTTGTGCTACCAACAGCAGGGCTGTATTAATAGACCTAACAATACGACACAGACTTACGTCAAAACCCATCCCTACAACTCAGTCCTCCCTCTCTATTTCCAGTGTCATGGAGGCTCCAGCTTCAGACTATGGATGTTTGTTCAAGCCTCAACTGCCAGTTTCACAACCTTTTAGGGACAAAAGCCTTCTAGGGATAGCAATCTGAAGTGCCAGCAATACAGAATTCTGAATGGTCAGTGCCAGATAAAACAGGCTCTGAACTGCCAGGTAAGAGAGGAATAGAGAGAGTGGGATAGGTCACCAGGACAAGACACTGGGCATTTAGGGAGCTTCCAAGCTTGAAGGAAAGAGCACAGCCTCTAGCTGGAGCCAGTTCTGAACATTCAAGTCAACTGGGAAAGAGATAAAGGATACTGAACCATGAATTGCCCAATGTGGGAGGAGGCTGTAACACTTTGAGATCCAGGAAACCACAATCCAGAGGGGAGGGAGTCAGGAAGTAAATGATAAGGAAGAAAAGGGGATGGGGAGAGACTAAAAGCACCAAAGATTTCAAAAGAAGAAAACGTAAAGACCTTGAACACAGATAAATCAATAGGAAAAACAGTAACAACAGAAGGAAATAAGGTCCACAGATCTAGTAAACAAAGCTCAGGTATCTATATGCTGCAAAATAATTGATCCAAAATTTGATGAGACAGAGAACACTGTTATTTAAGAGCATGGAACCACAACATGCTGATTAACGAATGATTTAAAAGACAAATGAAGATTATGTGAGCAGAATTTATGTCCTGTCCAGCAAAAATAATGAGAGGAACAGAAAAACTTGAACCTGCAATGGCAAGCCTCACCAAAGAAACAAAAGAAAACCATAGATTGCGAAGGCAAATACACAGAAGTGAAAGACAGCCTGGGAGAAGAGAAACAAAAAACAAGAACATTAAAAGAAAGTTTGTTGACTAGGCAAGCAAAACATTCTGACCTCAAAGATTCACAGAGACAACATAAAGATCAAAGGTCTCCCAGAAGACTACAGCAAGACAAAAAATCTTAACACCATAATGAAGGAAATACTAGAAAACTGCCTAGAGCTCTGAACATAAAAAATGAAATTCCAAATGAAGGAATTCACAGTGTCCCAACATTTAAAAGAAAAAGAAAACAGCTCCAAACTCCAAGATACAGTGGTTAAATTTAAACATTCAACTCAGAATCAGTTCTGCAAGTAATCAGGAGAAAGACCTCCTAATACAAGGGAAGGGGCATTCAAATAATGCCGGACTATTTACTCACTAGGAAAAGGAGCAGGTAGTAGAATAATGTGTTCCAAAGAGCAGTGGAGTTCAGAAAGCAGCCCAGGGTGACCTAGCCATACAGGACCAAAGAAGGACATTCAGTAATAAAATTTGAAACATTTTTAGAAAGAAAACTAGAACTGAAGAGATTATTCATCTCTCAAACACCCCAAACAACAGAAATTGTTGTGAATAAATGCAGCAGCCAAGGACAGCAACAGAGTGACAACAAAGAGATCAGTAAGAGACTTCTTTCTGACTGCACATAAGGAGACAATCATGAAAGTTGAAATCTTGTAGAGGCAGCAACAAACAGGCATATGGGACATTATGGACAGAGCCTGATGACACTACTTACAAGTGAATCGGTGCATCTTTGTGGCACTACATTATAACGTGAGGAGGTAGCAAGGGGATAGAGAGGAGTGATTGATTTATTTGGATCAAATCAAGGGTTAGCAATGATGTGAAGATGACCTTTGGTCTCAGAAAGAGAAGAGCTTGCAGGGGAGTAGATAAGGAGAAAGGGGGAATTAAAAAAGAGTACTTATTTTGGATGTGGGAGGACATTCCACTAATGAATCAGTCCTCCTGTAAGTGAAAAGAGATGTCAGTAAAGGGAGATGGGGAGTTGGAATCCCTAGGGGCAACTGGTACCCAGGGGAATGGGAGAGCATGGGCATGGAGATTTTCAGGAAAATGTGGTGGGAAAAAAGGATAAGAGAGATCCGTGGTGGGCTGCATAATTAAGGATCTGATGAGGGAGGGCCTCTACCATGGATCAGTTTCTTCCCCAACACCTGCAATAATTGGCATTCTTCTGGGAATGAGGCCAATGGAACAGGAACACTGCCTTACAAGGCAGTGTCAAAAAGTGCCTTGAGTGTAGAACCTAGAATGGATACCATGGAAGTTTTGATTACATGAAGAAGAAAGAGAAAAGAGAGAGACCAGATAATTATAGGGGTCATAAATTAGAAAATGAGGGTCTAGAGAAAACAGAAGGATGATGAAGAGAATAAGAGAAATCCCTTTTGGAAAGGGGCACAAAACTTTAAAAACTAATGAACAGGAATAGCTGAAGGGGAAAAGAAGGAAGAATCTGTTTGACTGAGAGGAAAAAAGTAGGGTAAGAAATGTGTAACTAGATAAAAGAAGAGAAAAAATAACCAATAAACAATACCCTAAAGGGAAAGGAACATCAAATGAGAGCATGAAGAAATCCAGTGGGAACAGAGCTACCTTAAAAAAAGATAAAATGAGGGAATATAATACTGGGTTTATAGTAGAAGTGGGACTTGAAACTGAAAAACTTGTGCATGAACCACATAATGCATCCATTATAAAAAAGGAAGTGTTTGAATGGAGGAGGGGGGCTTTGTTTCAAATTTCTCTGATAAGGGTTTGGTGTCCAGCACATGGATAGATAGACAGACAGATAGATAGGTAGATATGTATGTGTGTATATCTAGATATAGATGTGTGTGTGTGTGCATCCTTTCCCCAATGGTCAGAGAATATGAACAAATGGTTCTCAAAAAAACTACAAAGTATTCACAACCACATAAGAAATTATCCAAATCACTAATAAAAGTGATAGACATTGTGGAAAGATAGGCACACAGATACATTACTGGTGGATCATGCAAAATGGCATGCAAATTAAGTGAAAAAAGTCCTTTGAACCAGAGATTCTATTACTGGACTTATACCCCAATGAAGCCATTGTTAAGAAGAAAAGCTCTGTATGCACCAAAATATTTATAGCAGCACTTTTTGTGATAGCTAAGAATTAGAAACAAAATAGATGTCCATCAATTGGAGAATGGCCAAACAAATTGTGCTACATGAGTGTAATGGAATATTACTGTACTATAAGAAATTATGGGGATGATAAATACAGAGAAGACTGGAAAGCCCTAGATGAACTGATTCAGCAAAGTAAACAGAGTCAAGAAAATAATATACACAAGAACCACAACAATGTTAATGGAAAGAACAACACTCCAAAAATTTAAAGGAAATCAAATTATAAAGATCAAGTTGGACTCAGATGAAGAGGTATGAGAAGACATCTCCAACAACCTCCACCTTCATGGAGGTGGTAGATGCACAGGTGTTACATATTGTACGTTTTTGAACTTTTTTCAATGCACTAATCAGTGGTGCTGACTTTTTTTTCTTTTCCTTTCTACAAAGTACTGGCTCTCAGGAAAGGGAGAGAGAAAGGGTTACATGGGATACTATGGTGATATAAAAAAAATCAATAAAAAATAAAATTACTTTTTTTTAAATGGCATTACTAAGTTGGCCTCTGTGCTGAGAGAGTCTGAGTTTTAGAACTTAAAGTAGTGCCATAAATACCCAAAGGGAAGGTTT
Source organism: Potorous gilbertii (assembly GCA_028658325.1). Classification (NCBI taxonomy): domain Eukaryota; kingdom Metazoa; phylum Chordata; class Mammalia; order Diprotodontia; family Potoroidae; genus Potorous; species Potorous gilbertii. The sequence continues at coordinate 603,595,342 of CM053769.1, read as the reverse complement.
CTCCTTTCAGGTTTATGCAACCAAATCAGGCAGTTTTTCCTTCTCCTCTTTCTTCTTTTTCCCCTCCTTCTCCTTCTCCTTTCTCCTCTTTCTCATAGCAGAGACAATATGCCTGGGATCCAAAGTTCAAAGAACCTTGAACATTGAGACTAAGGAAAAGTCTAATCATCTTATGTCATGAGATGAAAATGACTAGAACCCACCTGACTTGGGGAAAGATGAACACATTAGGTACACTGTAACACCTGGGAACATGCACAGAATGAATGCAATTAAAGTTTAAGTGTAGGAAGTCCTATTAACTAGTGGTTGGAAGGTGAGTTCTAGAAACCTGTCCTACATGTTATAAAACTGCCCTCTGTCAGTGACTTTCTCTCTCTCTCTCTCTCTCTCTCTCTCTCTCTCTCTCTCTCTCTCTCTCTCTCTCTCAGTTTAGTGATGGAAAGAAATGTTTTCTGTCCCCATTTGCCTTGGTTGCATCACCCTTCTCAAAAGTGATTGGTTAAGCTCTATGGCAAAGAGCCAGTCTTAGCCTTTAATGCTACCCCTGCAGTTTTGGGACTCATCTGAGGGTAATGACCCCCAACTTTGCTTTCATCCCTCTCCTCAGATTAAGTCATGAACAATCAGGCTAAAAATCTTGATGCAACAGTTCCTTCTTACCCAATAAGATTTGATTCATACACATATTCTATACAGGGAGAGAAAAACACCAGCTTTTTCCAGTTCTAAAGGGATCTCAAAAGTCTCTTGATTTGGATCTGCTCATCCATATCATTCCCATATATGCACACAGTCCTTTACCATAGTTACATAGGATGCACTATCATACCCATGAGAATAAAGTTAGGGAGATGGGGAGAAAAAGGGGGCCTTCCATAATCCAAAGGCCCATGGCAATCTGCGTAATTGAAATCCATTAGTTGGGCTATGGACTAAAACATTCACTACAATAAAGAAACATCAAACACCTATGGTTTAGATGATGGTGAAGCCTACAACTGCCCTGAGTTTGCATATCATGTGCATTGCATGTGTATGCTTTCTCTGTCCTCTCTCATGGGATCCTAACACTATGTACAAGGGGAACATCAGACACCATCTTCACCCTTTGGACTTCCATACAGAAATGTTTTGAGGAGCTAGGCTTATTTCCACTATCATGTTTACATAGCACCTTCTCTTTGCCTAACCCCCAACCTCTAGCCTAGGTCCATAGTTCTTTATCTCAATCCTAAATTGGAGCTCATTAATCTGTTCCTGTGAATCCAGCTACCACCTCTGGGTGGATGACTTCCATATCCATTTCCTTAACCCTAATTTCACATTCACTCTTCGCTCCCTCCTCAGCATTTTACAGAATAATTGTGGTTTTTTAGTTGTGTGCAGAAAGACACTTTGTAAGGCAAGTGCATTGGCTAGGAATGAGAAAATTGAGGGTCAGAGAAATTGTGACTTGCCCAAGGTCACATAGGTGTTTATAGAAGAGCTGACACACAAACCCAGGCCTTCTGACTGCAAGTGTAGTGTTGAATCATGCTGCCTCAAATATTTTTCCGCTATGTTGTTGCTTCAACATCTCTTCTGACTTTTCCTCTTTCCAAATAAAATGTCTGGGGTCAGAAATCCCTGTTTCTCTCCAGGCACCAAGTGCCTTGCTCACCTTTCTGTTTTATCACTTCATTTTGTCTGTTCTCTCTTCTCCCCTTCATTTCTACATTCTTCCTACCCATGTTCTTGCCTCTCTGGCTTTAAACTGGCAGTGATACAATGAATGTAAAAACATTGAGTAGAAATATAAAGTTATTAAATTTATAATCCTAAAGCACCATGGTCAAAACCAGGATAAGAGTTCCTCTCTATTTCCCTAATAAAAGAAAGTTTTAGCAGAAAGACCATGGAATGGGGTAGGTAGGCCAGATGGTAGTTAAAATATTAAGTGGCAAAAGTAGAGCTAGGAAATAGCCAAGGATTCATCCTGAAGCCCTCTTTTCAATCAGTCTGAGGAAGCACCTCTGCTCAGTGCTGCAGGAAACAGGAAAAAGTAGTCCCTTATCCTTTAAGAATATATAGTTTCAGTGGGAAAATGAAGCATAAAAACATAAACGTGTAATACGATAAGAATGTGAATTTGGGGTCAATTACCCAGTAAGTAATATAGACACTTCTATAAATTCAGAGAGAAGATCAATATGGGCTAGAACAGGCTGCAAAATCTTATGGAGGAACTAAGATTTAAAGTTATGATTTCTGAATCTTGTAACCAACAATCTGGAGGACTAGAATGTTCCCGGATCCTTATGACCTCTCATACTTCTCCAAGTCAAAAGTTATGCCAAAGATAAAGCAACTTCTGCTGTCTCCAAGGTCTAGGAAACCAGAAACTTAAAAGAAGGTCAAAAACTTTATGAACTAACACCTACCTGGAGTTCATTCAGTATTACTTTCCCACTAGTTAAATTGATCTAGAAGATTGCAACAAAACAACTCCCACCTAAACTCCCCTCCACCAACACCACCATTTCCAGTGCTGTGGAGACCCATTTAGTGCTATGGAGAAATTTGTGATGGTTTTGATAGCCACAGCAGCATTCTGTGCTGCAAAGGATCTTTTCAAGAAAGCAGGGCAGGATGCAGGCCTAGGTTTGACATAGAGCTCACCCCAACACCCTAATTCCCTTCCTTCCCCCAAGCCTTGGACATCCAAACTCCAAATGACAGAGAACACTAAGGCTTCAATAGCACCACTGTGGCAACACTGGCCCAGAGAATTAAGGAACAGACAGAACAAAATAGGACATCATGGGTGGGTAGCTACATGACACTCCACTAAACTGAAGGGAAAGAGGCCAATGTTTGGTGGGGCCATTTCTGTCCTCTACAAAAAGTCACACAGGGCATACACCTAAGCTGATGAACCATGAATTACTCTGTGAAAGGAGCTGAAGATTTTGAAGGGAAGGAGTCAGAAAGTGTGTAATACAGAAAAATAGGGGGAAAAATTCAAATTACTGAAGATTTCAGGAGGAAGAAAACTCAGAGACCTTGAGCATAAATAGATAAACGAACAGGGCAAACATTAACATCAGAAGGAAATAACTAGATCTAGTCAATGAGTTCAGGCCTCCGTGAATATACACTGTAAAACAAAGGAAAATGGTTCAGCACCTGATCAGATAGAGGACCCTGTGCATTTGGAGAACATGGAAGCACAACATGTTCCTGAGGGGCTTAAAAGAGAAAGAAGAATTGTGAGAGCAGACTTTATGGCCTGCACAGCAAAAAATAATTGACAGAAGAAATAAACTTGAATCTATGATGGCAAGTCTTACCAAAGAAACAGAGAAAAGGACAACTGATTTGGGAATGCATATACACAGAAGTGAAGGACAATCTAGAAAAAGAGAAGCAAGAAGCAATAACATTAAAAGAAAGCATCTTTTCTATTTAAGTAAAACATTCATCTCAAAGATAAAATGTGTAGCAACCTAGGGATTATAGGTCTCCCAAAAGAACATAAGTCAAAAATCCTGAATACCATAATGCAAAAAATAATCCAAGAAAATTGCCAATGATTTTCTGAACATACAAGTCAAAATACCAGTTGAAAAATTCATAGATCGCTTCCAAAGAAACCCAAAACAAAAATTAAAACCAAGGCTGCAAACTCAGACACGTAGTGGTTAAGTTTAACAATTCAGTTCAGAAACAATAAATTCTTCAAGCAACTATGAGAAACACCTTCAAATACAAAGGAAAGGAAATTTTAAATAACACAGTACTATTCTGCATCCACCAGAAAATGCAGGAGGGAATGGAATAATGTGGTCGAATGAGCAATGGGCATAAGATGTAATCCAGACCTACAGAGCAAATCTGAACTCAGTGATAATGAAAAAAGAATGTATGTTCAATAATGAAGAGGATTTAAAACATTCTTAGAAAACCATACCTGAAGATATTATTTGCTTCTTGAACACCTCAGGCAACAGAAATATAGAAGAGGTGAATAAATATGGCAGCCAAAGACAGCAACAAAATGACAGTGGAGAAACTAGTAAGAGCCTTCTTTCGATATATTCAAAAGGAGATGGGGTGAAGATAGAAGTCATAGAGGTGATAGTGGACAGGAAGGTCTGAGGCATTATGGAAAGAATCTCATGACTCTCTATAGGTGAATCAAAGTTTACAAAATGGGAGATATGTATGGAAGGGGGTAGGGAGGAAAAGGATAGGAGGGCATGTATGATGGGCCATGGTCAAGTCAAAGGCTATCAGTGAGATGAGGGTGACTACTGTGATCTCTGAAGAAGAACCTGTCAGGGAGTAGATGAGGAGGCAGGGGAAAAAGAGGAAAAGCCTTGTTTTGGTGATGGAAAGAGTTCTACTGAAGAATGTTCCTATAGGTGAGGAGTGAAGTTCTGTAAAGGGTGATGGAGGCCTTGTTCTGAGTGTTGACTACAGAGATTTGGTTCTTGAAAAGATCACTCATTCTGTCTCAAGAGGGAGGGAATTGGAGCTCCTTGGGGGAACTCACCCCAAGAGGAGTGAGTGGGCATGGGCCAAGGAATGAGATACTGAGGCAAAGATGACCAGGGGAGGGGATTGGTCAGTGGACATGGTGGGGTGGGGGCATCCTGACATGGAGCAATGTCCTCTCTGTCACCTAAAGAATTGGCTTTGTTCTGGGCATGAGGTATGATGAAAAGGGGAAATCTGCAGAGCAAACTCTAAAAGGCAGTGGCAGAAGCTGCATAGAGTGGAGGACTCAGAATGGATATCCTGGAAGTTTTGATTCCATGAGCAATTGCAGAGAATAGAAGGGACTGATTAAGTATAAGCATCATGAACCCCTATACAAGGGTCTAGAGAAGAGAGAAAGAGAAGATGGATAATGAAGATTGAATGGGAGAAAAATCTTCTCTGGAAAGGGGCACACATGTTTTTAACTAGGGATGGTCATTTGAAGGGAAGGAGAGGAAGGGAGAACCTACTTGATTAAGAAGGAAAAAGAGGGGAAGACAACTACATAAAGTCAAGAAAGAAAAAGGAACTAATGAGCAAAACTCTGAAGGGAAAGGGGTAACAAATGGAAGAGGAAGGTAAGGAGGTGAGAGGAGGGGAGCCAGGGGGAATAGGACACCTTAAAAAAGATTAAGCTAAAGTAAATGAAAAGATGTATTACTATTTTCACAGTAGAAAAGGGGGAGGGGGGCCTCATTTCTAGAATATATAGAATATATTTCTAGAATATAAATATATAACCATACAAGTCATTCCCCAATTGATAAATGGTCAAAGGATATGAACAGGCAATTTTCAGGGGAAGAAATTAAAGATACCTATAATCATATGAAAAAGTGCTCTAAATCACTACTGATTAGAGAGGCAAATCAAAACA
>CM053769.1:603498140-603589441 GCA_028658325.1 Potorous gilbertii | reverse complement strand
AAAGGAATAAACAACAAAACCATATTATACTAATATCAGCAATAAACTTATATGCTCCAAATGTCTCAGCATCTAATTCATGAAGGAAACATTGAGTGAGCGTAAAAAATATATAGACAGTAAAACAACAGTTATAGACTTCACCATCCCTCTCTCTGTTTTGGATATGTCTAACAGATAAACAAAGAAAAACATATGGAACTGAACAAATTGCTGAAGAAATTGAAGCTAAAAGACTTTGTTGTTGTTGTTACTTAATCTTTTTTTTCATCTTTTTTTGTGTCTGACCCTTCATGAGCCCATTTGGCATTTTCTTAGTAGAGATACTGGAGTGGTTGGCCATTTCCTTCTCCAGCTCATTTTACAGATGAAGAAACTGAGGCAAACAGGATTAAGTGAATTGTCCAGGGTCACCTAGCTAGTAAATGTCTGAGACACTGATCTTCCTGAACTCAGGAAGATCAATCTTGCTGACTCCAGACCCAGCACTTTATCCACTGCATCACCAAAGACTTACGACATTTTCTAAATGGAACTACAAAAAGGAATATACATATTTCTCATCACCACCATGAAACTTTTACAAAAATTAATCATGTATTAGGGCACAAAAGCATCACAAGCAAATATAAAAAGGCATACAGAGTAAATACATCCTTTGTAGACTACAACACAATTAAAAATATTTATCAGTTTCAGAACCTCAAACAAAAGACAGAATCAAGTGGAGACTTAACAATGAAATCATGAATAATGAGAGGATCAAAGAACAAACTGTAAAAATAATAAGTATGTGAAAAAAAAGGATAATGAAGCAACATACCAACATTTCTGGGATACAGCTACAGCAGTCCTGAGGGAAAATAGAATATCTTTACAAACTTGCATTAATGAAATAGAAAAAGAGAAGATCAATGAATTGAGTATGCATTTTTTTTAAAAAGCAGAAAGCTTGTAAACTTTTCACTAATCTGATGAAAAAAAGAGAAAAACACCAAATCAATAAAATAGCAAATTAGTTGAGTAAAGTCACAACAAAGTAAGAAATGTAAAACGGTCAACATAATTTAGCATAGTTTTATATATATACATATATATGTAAAAAATGAGGAAATAAATGCACTAACAAAACTGTGTACACAAAAGGAATAGAGAAATACCTTCAGAAATATAAAATATCCAAATTGTCAGTGGACCAAATAGAGATAAATAACCCAATCTAACACAAGAAATAAAATCAATTGTAAAGGAATTATTTGGGGTGAGGTGGGGGGGACAATTTCTGGTCCTTAAAGACTCACAGGAGAACTCTACCAAACTTGTAAAGAACAATTAGTACACAAATTATTCTCAAAAATAGGGAGGGCACCCTACCAAGATCCTTATATGAAATAAAGTCCTAATATTTAAAATAGGGAAAGATAAAACATAGAAGGAAAACCAGTATCATTAATGAATATTAATTTAAAAATTGCAAACAAAACTGTCAGACTACAATGATTCAAATAAGAATTATTTGAATCAATTAATTCATCTGTTCATTGTGACCAAGTTGCATTTATATTAGGAACATAAATAAGACTTAACATAGGGAAGTAATCAACATAATCACATTAAAAACCAATTATTATTTCAATAGATGCAGAAAAAACTTTTGACAAAGTCCAACACTAATTTATACTAAACCTCTGCAAAGTATAGTCATACAGGAATCTTTTTTAGTATCATAAAAGCATCTAACTAAAACCAAAAGCAAGCAAGTATCATATAGAAGGAGATACACTAGAATCTTTTCCAATAAATACAGATGGAAAGCAAAGATACCCACTCTTCCCACTATTCCATTCCCTGACCACTTCTTTAAAAGGCCTATTGACTCAATGCATGTTACCTCCCTCTAAATGAGTACCTAGAAAGACCAAGGTCTCCCATTGCATCCTTGGCCATCTCCAGTCATGCTGATGAATATCTGGTCACCAGACCCAGATGTCTCAGGAGGAGAAAGTGAGGTTGGTGACCTTGCACAATCCTTCCTCACTCAAAAATAAAGTCAAGGGAAAGTCATGTCATCATTTCTCTGATGTTACGGTCTTCTTTGAAAATGAAGGACGAACACAAACTGACAGACATAGGCCTGCAAATCCTATAATAGTGATAAGACAAGAGAAAGAAAGCAAAAGTATAAAGAGGAGATAAAACTATCCCTATTTGCTGATGATATGATAGTATACTTGCAAAATCTTAGAGAATCAACAAAGATACTAATTGAGAAAATAGCTTCACCAAAGTTGCAAGCAACAAAATAAACCCTAAAAAAAATCACATTTCTTTATGATAATAATTAATTACAATAAAATCCAAGAAGCAGTAATAGAAAAGAAATCCCATTTTAAGTCATTACATAATACCTTAACATAGCTATGAATTGATCTGTCAAGCACACAAAAGATTCGTATGATTCAATTAAAAAGTATTGCTTAAGAAAACTAAAAAAACCAACTTAAATATCTGAAGGAATATTCAGTTTTCTTGGCTAGGTTGTGCCAATACCATAAAAATTACAATAATAATATTAATTTACACTTTTAATGGTTTACCAATGAAATTACCAAAGGGAGACTTTATAGAACTTAATGAAATAATAACAAAACTAATTTAGAAAAGCAAAAGATCAAAAATATTAAGGGAAATAATGAAAATAAATGGGGATAAAGGGAGAATAACACTTCCAGAATACAAACTAATTTCATAAAGCAGAATTCGTTATATAAAGCAGAATTCATCAAAACCAGATGGGTATTAGTTAAAAATAGATCAACAGAATAAAGTAAACAAAGTAGGATAAGAAACAATAGAATTCATTAAGAGGGTTGAATAAAATACAAAATATAAATTACCTAGGAAAAGTTATTTGATAAAAACTGCTGGGAAAACTAGAAAGCAGTCTGACAGAAATTAAGCTGAGGTCAAAACCTTACACCATATTCCACAATACATTCTAAATGGATATGCTACCTTCATGCTAAAGATAATACTATTAAAAAGTTAGAAGAGAAGCAGAACATATACTTCTCATACCTATGAATAGGAGATAGATACTTAACCAAATAAGAGACTGAGGCAACCACAAAAGATAGAATAGATAACTTTGATAATGTGAAACTGAAATGCTTCTGCATAGATAAAATTAATACATCTAGAATAAGAAGGGAAATAGTTGAATGGGGAAAAATATTTTCATTAATCCCTCTGATAAGGGTTTAATATCTAAGGTACAGAAACAATACATATACAATACATATGTGTGTGCATACACACAGGCATGCACAACATACTATATATATTTCACACACATGTATAAATATATATGAATATATATATATGTGTATATATACTAATAGCTATTCCTCTAAGTGATAGTCAATAGATTTGAACAATTTCCCCCCAAAAAATAATTGCAAAGTTTTCATAACCACATGAAAGAATGTTTCAAATGATTAATAATAAAAGAACAATTCTTTGGGTTTACCTCATACCCTGGAAACTAGCAAACATGGCAAAAAAAATGGCAACAGTTAATCTCATAATGGTTGTGGAATGATAAACACATTAATACATTGTTAGTGGAGTTGTGAAATGGCAAAACTATTTTGTGAAGCAATTTGGAATTATACAAATAAAGTGATTCAAACGTCAATTTCATTTGAACTAGAGACTGTTGCTGAGCTTATACTTCAAGGAAGCTATTGATAAAAAGCAAGTCCCCATGTACGCTAAAATATGTGTAGCAACACTTTTTATGATACCAAAGAATTGGAAATAAAGTAGATGTGCATTGATTAGGGAATTGCAAAACAAATTGTGGTACATAAATGTAATGGAACATTACTACACTTTAAGAAATGATAGGTGTAATGAATAGAGAAAAGTATGGAAAGATCTACATAAACTGATATAAAGTAAACCAAGTCAAGAAAACAGTTTACACAATGACAACATGTAAATGAAGAGTACAACTACGTATATTAAAAAGACCAAAAATAAATATAATAAAATTTAAAAGATTAAGCATGACTCTTAGGAAGAAATATGAGAGAATATCCTTTGTGGAGGTGGGATTTTCACAGATGCTGTACATTTTCAGGCTTTTTCAGTGTATTAATAAGTTGTGCTGATTTTTTTTCCTCTTTCTCTTTTTCATCTTTTAAAAAAATACTATTTGCTATATGGGATGGCTCTCTGGGAGTAGAGGTCAGAGGAATAGTAGGGGAAACTATGATGATATAAAAGACAGAAATTATCAATACAATTTATTTATTTTTAAATAGAATTTTAAAGAATGTATAGTATTTATATAATCAAGAAGAAAAAGAGAAAGAATCTCAGCTAGGGGAATGTTATGAACATTTTGGAACATGGAAAGAACAAAGTATATTTGAAGAACACTGACTAGTCCAGTTTTCCTTTGGCATGGACAAAGGAAAAGAAGTAGTATCAGATATCTGGAGAGGTAGATCTGATGTTCAAAGTCCTTCATAATCTGGTCCCATATCAAGAAGTTTGACATGTTTATCCTTGACATTTAAGGAACCATTGAAGATTTCTGAGCATGAGAGCAACTTAATAGACTGTTTTAGGATATATTTGAGAGATGAGAAACTAGAGGCAAGGATTTTTGTTAGGAAGTCATTGCAAAAATAGTGTAGGTATGAAGGAATGGGAATAAAGAAAAGATTCATATGAGACATTAGAAAGAAAAAACCGACAGGACTTAGTGAGAGATCAGATATGGGGAAGAGAAAGAAAAAGAGTTAAGATGAGCAGTTTCAGTTTTGTGGTAGATGGTGGAAGCCAGATGGCAGTGTGTTCAAGAATTGGATGGTGAAGGAAGTTGACACCATGGATGGATGGATGTGATTTCTCTGTAAAAAGGAAATGGGATTCTACCTAGAGGGCCTTGCAGAGTCAAATGAAGGGTCTTACCAAAACCTTGAATGTGTTTAGTAAAAAGAGAAAAATTCAACTGAGACATCAAGAAGAAATTGAAAATAAGGAAATACATAATGGATGGAAAAAAGTCCAAAAAGAAAAAAGAGGAATTCAATCTAAAAGGAAATGTAGTGATCATATATGGGCTGCTATGTGGTATCATAGTCTATAGAGTACAAAAGTGTTAGGAAGACTGATAATTCCTGAGTTGAAATTTGACCTTAGACACTTAGTAGCTTTGTGACCCTGGGCAAGTCATTTACCCCTGTTTGTCTAAGTTTCCTCATCTGTAAAATGAGCTGGAGAATGAAATAGGAAGCCACTCTAGTATCTTTGCCAAAAAAAAAATTCCATATAGGGTCACAAAGAGTTGGATACAACTGAAAAGACTGAAAAACAGCAGTGGTCATCTAGTCTATATCCCTTATTTTACGTAAGAGTTAGCTTTGGAAAGGATGATATATAATAAGGCTCACCGATCTAGAGCCAGAAGGGACTTCAGGTACTGTTCAATCCAAGCTCTTAGGAAGATTTGTTCTTTACTATGAATGGAAAAAGCCAAGTATGAATGTAAGTATGGAGTTATTGAGTTGTTTAGGAGGATATGGAAATAATTGATGCTGGATTGTTTCAGTCTGAAAAAGTAGAAGATGAGATAGATTATCTAGGAGAGTGAAATAAGTTTGGAACATCTGCTGATGAATAGTAAAGAAACTGTGACAAATCAAAAGCCTGAAAGACAGAGTTTCAGGGTATTTAATAAACAATTTATTAATTAGCTTAAGAAATCAATAAATTTATGGTCAATGGTCTCTCTCCGTAAACAAAAACAAACCATGGAGATAATCTAATGCTTAGATACCTTTGGAAGAGTGGGTGCCCCTGACAGAGATCAACCTTGACTGGTGAACAACCAATAAGGAACTGGACATGGAGGTAGACTGAAAGCCTCTTGCTGAGAACATGCTTTGCTCGTGAGACTCAACTGCCTTCAGCTATCTAGACAAGCATCCATCTCCAACCAGACCACGTAGGTTGAACAATAGGCATCTCAGAGGGTATGAGCCTAATGCTTTAGGGTTGGAATTCACCTAGGTTAGATTCTATTTACACTTTATTCAGAAATAAACTCTCCTAGTTGGGTGGGGTCTGCCCAAGATTGAGGACAATGTTCCCCAAGGACTAGGCCAGCCACGTCCTTCAGAGAAGGACTGGCCTACAAGAACTGAGCTTTGAATGAAAAAGTTAAAAAGAGGAAAAAAAACCCCTTGAATTCTGATATTAATAATTGGCAATTAAGAATTATTTCTCTCCTTTTGATACTTTTGAGAGTCAGTGAATCATAACTGACAAAACAAATGCTTCAGGAAGGATTTTTTTACTATAGAGCTTAGGATGGGAAACAATGTGAGTTGGAAGAGGGAGAGAGATGAACTGATGCATTGACATGAGCCGTTAGATAAGCAGAACTTAAAGATACAAAGTGCATAGGGGAAAAGTAAATAGTCAAAATGTAAGATTGTCCATGTCATCAATTCATCATATCAGAAGGCTCAGATGTCTCGTCTCATACAGTTGGTTGTTTCTCTGCTCCTCTTGAGATCTCTTCTTAGGCACACTGGAATTGGTGGGACTTCAGAGCAGCTTCTAGCAAGTCAGAGATTTTGTAGAGATGCCCTTTCCTGCTAAATATTTCTTACAAAATAAATTTTTAAATCGGTTTTTGCCAATAACCAGGTTAAATAGTAGAGTTAGTTTTTACTATTACAACATGAAATTTGGAACCTTTCAGACCAGAGAATTTATATTTTAGGTTAGCCAACTGTTTTACTAACATATTTAAGAAATTCAAATAAAACTGAAAAATCAGAAAATTCTGAACCCAATTTTTATATATGGCATATATAGTTATCTAATTTGTGGACCCATAATGGTTATGTGATCCTGGGCAGATCACTTAACCTCTCAGTGATCCAAGAAACTCTTTCAGACTATAGCTTGAGTGGAAAGCACAGGCCTGCATTGGAAGAGGATATTTCTTTATCTGAGACTGCCCTATCCCCCTGAAATTACAGGTCATCCCTATTTTCTGTGTATCTGTTTCTCTTCTCTCCTCTCGGAACCCTTCCCAATGTCCCCACAGTAAAAAGTAAATTCCTTTAGTACAAAACTATTCTAATTTTTCTTTTATATGTCCATGTCCCTAGCACAATGAGTCTGGCATATTATAGGTATTCAGTAAATGCTTGTTGAATTGAATTGAAATACTTCTCTCTGGGGCATCTCTTGGACAAATCTAAAGTCAGACCAATCTCAGGAGAAGACAATTGAAGAGAACCTTGCTCCCCATCCCATGCCTACAGGAGCAAGGCAGGTTGAACATCAACTACAGCCCTATTACTGGGAGCCATGTCAGGTGGAAACCACTCTCTGGTTGAGCAAGAGCCATATCCCTTCCATAATATCCCAGTCACCTCTCATTCCTCTTATCCACTCAGTCATAGGGTCTCTGATCAACCTAGAGCATCAAGACGTCCCAGTTAATAGGAAATGTTCCTTAATTCAGGCCCACAGGTCTCTCTCCCTGCTCAAGGGATCTTCCCCATTATCCTCAATGCAGAGATTGTGGATCTGTGCTATCCCTCTCCCCCACACTGTTCTAGGGAAGGTGAAAGAGAGAAGATTCTCCTTCTTGGTCCTGATTTCAGCCTGTTGAGATATGATGGGCTTTGGGGCCAAATTTCAGCCATCTTCTTCCAGCTGATGGTGATTTAGACCCCTTGGATTTATATAGCATTGGGAAATGATCAACTCCATTAATTCGCTGTGTTTCCAGGGACAGTTATTTATGGACAGGGCATTTTTAGCTCAAGTGCCAGAAGTGTTAAATCATTATAATAAATTCGTGCTCTTCAGGCTTTCTTACATTGTAATAAATTTGTTCTAGGCATGAATGAGGAGATCCATGATCCCCCTAATACACAGTTATGTATTTCTTTTCAAAGTGACACAGCTTACTATATCAAGTTGGAGAACAATAGCAGTAGATTTACTGCATTCAGAAAGTTACCCAGTGTGGAGCTGGGGTCACCATCTATAGTCAGAACACAGCCAATCTCCTTCTGCCATCTGACTAGGGGACCCAAGAGATTTGTGAGTCAGAGCCAAGGTCAAGGAGATTTAGGTCCTATCCGTTGATCTAGGCTCCTTCTCCAGCAGACATCTCAGCCTGCTGTTCCTACCTCTCACAAGAATGTCAGCAAAGTAGTATTTTCTTCAATATAAGTAAAATACTTTGCTAGCTCTGAGTCATACATTAAAAAAACTTTATTGATGACTTTTTTACACTGCAGTATAAACTATACCTAATATATAACTCCCTTCTCTCTATGGTACCTACCTTGTGACTCAGTAAAAGAGTTAGGCCAAATCAACCAACAAAGCATTGCACAAATCTTCTTCTCCAGCCAGAGTAGAGCCTGGGATTGGAGAAATGTGACCTGTACCACCAACAGGCATCCTATGCCACTGAGCCCAAAAGGAGGTGTTAAACCTACGACTTTATTAGGAATGAAAATGACCCTCCTGTCCACAATCCTAAGTGTGTGTCCAGATATAATCTAGAGAGAGCCACCCGGACAGAATCCTTTTCAAACACTTATCTTTGACTCAGTTCTCACCTACAAGCATGCAGGTCCTTCCCTGGCTCAGTATCCAGGATCTCAGGTCATTACTGAATTTATTCCCACTTAGACCAAAGAAGTTCATAAAACAGGGACATTCCCCTCTAGGGAGGGGAATTTCTTCCCCTTATGGGACAGTTGCAAGGGTACCAGATTTGTGTCAGAGGACCTTGGTTCAAGTCCTAGCTCACCTTGAGGGGATGGAGCCAAGATGGCAGAGTAGAAAGACGAACATGTAGAAGCTCCCCCACATTCTATAAAATACTTGTAAAAAATGACTCTAAACAAATTCTAGAGCAGCAAAAGCCACAAAATAACAGAGTGAAAGAGATTTCCAGACCAAGATAGCCTGGAAACCCAACAAGAGCAGAGCAAAGCATAACCCAGCATGGGTCGCACAGCACAGCAGGGACAGGACTTGGAACAGGCTTCAGAGAGCCACTGGCAGTAGCAATTTACAGAATGCTCAACCCACAAATGCCACATTCAGCTTCAAAGGTCAGTGAGAAATTTCCTTCACCCAGGAGAAGGGAACATGGTCTGGACTGCCAGCAGCAGTCACTGCAGAGACATCATCCATTTTTGGAACCCTCTGCCTAAAGTGCCTGGAGGAATTGAGTCACTGATTGCAATCTCAGCCTTGAGCCCAGCCCTGGGGTGAGGAGGAGCACTGGCATTGTGGAGCTGGAGGCAGTTGTGAAGAGGGAATTCTACTTGCAGGCTCTGGGAAGAAAAGTTTTGGTTGCTCCCAGACCAGTGCATAGGCCAGGAGAGGAGTAAGCTCTTCTCCCTTGATTTTGCCACCTAGGAAGAAGTTTACATGTCCCCAGAGTATACCCTCCTCTTGACAAAGGACTCAAAAGTCAAGTAACTGACTGGGAAAATGCTCCAAAAAGGAGAAAAATAAGACTATAGATCGTTACTTTCTTGGTAAACAGGTATTTTCTTCCATCCTTTCAGATGAAGAAGAACAATGCATACCATCAGAGGAAGTCAAGGCTTCAGCATCCAAAACCTCCAAAATAAATATGCAATGATCTCAGGCCATGAAAGAGCTCAAAAAGGATTTTGAAAATCAAGTAAGAGAGGTGGAGGAACAATTGGGAAGAGAAATGAGAGCAATGCAAGAAAATCAGGAAAAGTGAGTCAACAGCTTGCTAAAGGAGACCCAAAAAATGCTGAAGAAAATAATGCCTTTAAAAATAGACTAACTCAAATGACAAAAGAGGTCGAAAAAGCCAATAAGGAGAAGAATGCTTTAAAAAGCAGAATTGGCCAAATGGAAAAGGAAGTTCAAAAGCTCACTCAAGAAAACAATTCTTTAAAAATTAGAATGTGACCTTAGGCAAGTCACTTAAACTCTCTAGGCTTCAGTTTCTTCATCTGTGAAATGAGATACTTAGACGACATAATAATTGTAACCACTGAAATTATATATGTATGTATGTATATATATATATATATATATATATATATGTATATGTGTGTATATGCATACATGTACACACACACACATATATATATATCTTTAAAACTTGCAAGGCATGTTACATACATTGGATCCTCATAAGAAACCTTTGAGATGAATGCTATAGATAAGTACAATTCAGTGCTACCTCCTAGATAAGGCCTTTCTTGATTCCCCCAGTTGCGAAGAGTGCCCCACTTTAAAGAAAATTAGTCTATATATCTTGTATTGACTAATCTGTATACAACTCGAATCACCTCCCTCCCAATGTAAATTCCTTGAGATCAGAATCTGTGTTGCTTTTGCATTTACATCCCTAGTAGCAACCTGGCTCATAAAAGCTGCTTTAAAAAGTTTTTTGAATTAAATATAACCTTTTAGGTCTCTCAACATACACTGGACTTGTAGATGCCCTTCCTAATAATACTACAAAACTTCACTTTTTTAAAAGTGTTTGTGGTTTTCAAAGCACTTTGCTATACAGTCTCTCCTTTATCTCCACAACATCCTTGTGAGATGAACTGAACATGGATTATTGTCCCAATTTACAGGTGAAAATACTGAGGCATGAAGAGATGCCATGATTTGTTCATAGTGTCATGCTGAGTGGCAAGGCCTTGAATTCAGGGGACCTGAATGGGCACTTACTCCATAATACACCAAAAGCTAATATAATATGGTGGATGGAAAACACCACAGAACCTGCAGTAAGAAGACATAGCTCTAAGTCTTGGCTTTGCTTTCTACTAGCTGTGTGAGCCTTGGTAAGTCTCAGTCGTCTGTTGTCATGTTGAGATAATGTTAGAAAGGACTCTTTTGTGGTAGCTTTCTGAGGAAAGCACTTTCTAAAATGTAATGTGCTTCACTGACGCACTTCATGGAATCAGAGGTCTGAAGCTGGAGGGGAGTGTTATAGATCTAGTCCAAGCCCCTCATTCTCCAGATAAGGAAACAGACCCAGCGCTGGAATCATACCTCAATCAGGCCAGGATTTGAAGCCAGGATGTCTGACTCCAGAGTCAGCAATCTTTTCTCTTTCATTTTATTTTGTTTGATTCTGAACTTCCAATTCCAAATAAAAGCAGCATCTCCATGTATATTGTGGAACACAAGGGGATTGTATATGGAACTGTGACTATGATGAAAAAAGCTGGCTTTTTGAGTACATAATAAATTCAATATGTAACTTTCAAAGGTGTTCTATTTGTGATTCCTTCTGTTCTCATTTTTTTAGAGATCATTTCTCTCCCGGCTACCTATCTCCCAAAAGAAAAGAGAAACAGAACCACATAAGAAATATGCACTTGATTGTGCAAAACCTCTTCCTACATTGTCCATGACCAAAAACATCCCTCTCATCCAGCACCTTGAGCTCATTGCCTGTCTCTCATGGACAGCATGTTCCATCATCACGCCTCTGGAATTCTCGCTGGTCACCACACTAGTCAGAGCTCTTAAGCCTTTCCAAGCTGTTTGCTGCTCCAATCCCTTGTTATTGTACAAATTCTTCTGCTTCTGCTTACCTCACTCTGCCCTATTTCATACAAGGCATCCCCTTTATCATTCTCTGTCATTTAAAACCCTTCATAACCTTCCTACCTTTCCAGCCCTATACTTTATACTCTTCTATCTGCTCTAAGGCGAGGCTATATTGGAGAGGGGAGAGACCAGAAGTCAGGAGTCCAATTTAAAATCTAATACCAGAGAGACAAGAGGTGATGAGGATATGGATGAGCTCTGTGAATGCAGAAAAAGGATGGATGTTCAAGATGTTATAGAGGTAAAAGCATCAAGACTTGGCAACTGATTGGATAGAGTGAAGACCAGATTTGCAGCCAGGGAAGCTATGGAGGGGAGGGGAGGAGAAAGAGAATTCTAGGCATGGGGACAAGAGAGGAAATGGACACAGAGTTGGGAAATGGAGTGTCCTGTTTGAGGAAGAGTAAAGAGGACCCTGTTACTGGATTATCCCAAATTTGTATTTGTGTAAGTGTAGGCACACAGCAGGCACTTAACAAATGCTCTTATGCTCCTAACAATACTCTGATACTTCCATGTGACTGCCTGTAGGTTCATCCACATATTCTCTTCATTGCCATGTTCCATCTATGGCATAGTTGTATCTGTCACTCTCATGGTTATATAGTGATGTGGGTAAGTAGCATAGTGGATGGAGCACTGTACTTGAAGTCAGGAAAATGTGAGCTCAAAACCTGCCTTAGATATTCACTGCATGACCCTGACCAAACCATTTAACCTCCTTCAGCTTTAGTTTCCTCATCAGTAAAATGGGGGTAATATCAGCATCTCCTTCATAGGGTGGTTGACTCAGGAGCATGCTGGAGCTTACACGTACAGACTCTGGGGAGCCAATTGTTAAGTTTTCATTGTGAACCTCAGAAATTGGCTAATGTTACAAACTAGGGCTTAGTTTATTGTTTTGTTGATTGTCTAGACTTAAGAAAGTACTGAAAAATATTAATAATGTAGACTAAACTTAAAAGTACATCATGTATATAATTTTTTTTTCTTTCAGAGAACCGGTTGTTAAACATTTGCTAGCACACACAGCTGGTGGTTGTGAGAATCAAATGGAATAATGGATGTCGAGTGTTTTATAAGTCTTAGAGTACAATATAAATGTTAACTATTATTACTGTGTGAGGTCCCTCAAGCGGGAAAGGCACTGAGATACTGGCAAATTGGAATGATATTAATCATACCCTAGTTAGGACCCTGTTAGATCCTCATAAAGTGGATGTCAGGGTATTTGACAATCATTTGGTTGTCACCTTGGCAAGAGACTCTGTTTTCAAAGAAATGGTCCTAGATTTCTGGTTGTATGATCTCTCTTTTTTATTTACTTATTTTTAGCACAGTTTATAAAATAATCTCTTAATTATCAAATCTAATGGCTGGTCTCTTCTCAGTCCTCATCCTTCTTGACCTCTGTAGCTTTTGACACTATCTATCACCCATTCTCCTCAAAAGCCTTTTCTCTCTAGGTTTCCTAGATACTGCTTTCTCCTATTTCTTCTTTCTGACCACTCTTCCTAAATCTTTTTTGTTGGATCTTTACCCATGTGATATCTGTTAATAGGTGTCTTCCAAGGACATGTCCTGGGTCCTTCTCTTTTCCCTCTAACACTGTTTCACATGGTAAACTCGCTGTCTTCCAGGATTTCAATTATCATCTCTATGCAGATGACTCTCAGTTCTGTTTGTCCAGCCCTAACCTCTCTACCAACTTCTGGGCTTGCTCCTTAAATTGCCTTTTAGCAGCTCAAACTGGATGTCCCACAGACATTGCAAACTCAACGTGTAGAAAACTGAACACATTATCTTCCCCCCAAAATCCTCCCTCTTCCTAACTTTCCTGTTACTGCGGAGGATCTCGCCATCCTCCCAATAATCCAAGGTTGCAACCTAGGTATCATTCTCAACTCCTCACTCTCTCTCACCCCTGCCCTTATATTCAATCAGTTGCCAAGTCCTGTTATTTCTATCTTTATAACTTCTCTCATATGTATCCCCTTCTCTCCTCTGATGGTGCGACCACCCTGGTACAGACCCTTATTGCCTTTTGCCTGGACTTATTGAGATTGGTTGCCACTTGTTCTCTCTGCCTCATCTCTTTCTATTCTAGTCCATCTGGCACTCAGCTGCCAAATTTATCTTCCCAAAAGGCAGGACTGAATATATCACCTTCTCCTCCTCTGCTGTTTAATAAACTGTAGTGACTCTTAATTACTTCAAAGATCAAATATAAAACCCCATTTTTGGCTTTCAAAGCCCTCAAAACTTGGCCCCTTTCTACCTTTCCAGTCTTCTTCCACCTTACTCCTTTCCACATGCTCTGTGATCCATTGCCAAAAGGTTTCCTTGCTGTTCCTCCAACAGGGCTCGTCACTTCCCAACTCTGAGTATTTTCACTGTCTGTCCTCCATTCTGGAAATGCCCTCCATCTTCTTTTCTACCTCCTAGCTTCTTTAGCTTTAGTCTTAGCCAAAGTCTTACTTTCTGCAAAAAGTCTTTCCCAGTCTTGTCTCATAGTATCTTTCCTCTGAGACTATCTCAGATTTACCCTTTGTCCACAGTTATTGGTATGTTTTCTCTTCTGTTATACTGTGAACTTGAGAGCAGAGACTGTCTTTTGCCTTTCTTTATTCCCATTATTTAGCATACATGGTGCCAGATACATAATAGGACCTTATCAAACACCAGCTGCCTGATGGCTCATTCAGATTGGCTTGCCTTTAGGATAGTGGACATGGTCTTGGTTAATTCAAGTTTAGAGTTATGGGGCCAATATGCACTGGGTCACTTAGTTGATCGAAACTAGGCAGACTAAATTGTAGTAGAGGGGCAAAATACGATTGTCTTCTACTCCATTGTTCTATACATAAACTGAATGAGTAAAATTTGTGTGTTGCAATGACTTTGAATGAATCTCTCCCTATCAGCAGTTTGGTGTCCAACCCTTCCCAATCACTGTGGCCTGTACAGGGATGGGGCAGGACTGTCACATCAGGGTCCTCTCAAGGAGCAGGCACTATTTATCTGTTCTAAGAGTACAGATGAATCAGTTGACTAGGGGATATATGATTGGGGAGATAACTAGCACAGGCAGTTCATGATGAGACTGGCATCAAACAGAGCAGCTTTTGTGAAGTCCCTGAACTTTAGGTCCAGGTTCAAGGTATGTTGCTCCAACTAAGGGAAGGCCAATTAAAGGGGCATCTAAGGAGAAGGCCAGAAGAAGAGCAGGGAGGTGAACTTTCATTCCAGAGGGAGATAATAGCTCAATGAGTATTTGGGATGATTTCAAAGTAGGGACTGAAGACCAGGCAGAGGGTTTTTCCAGGGAAAGCAAACTAGCTTTGGCACACAGGCAGGGCAGAATGTGATGAGAGGGAACAGCAGCTGCTGCCCAAGGGCTTGTTGGGCTTACTCAGCACTCTCTCCCTCTCACGAATTTGTACGAGAGGCTACCCTCATCCCCTCTCCCCCAATCCCAACCCCTTTCCTGCTTGATGTGACATAGCTCCCAGCTGCCTGGGTTCTGAGATTCACAGCCAAACTTGATGAGGGAGCTCCAGCTGTTCTTGCAAATGGCGAACTTTTGTCAGCAGTTTATCCTGTGGGTCAGAGTAGGAGTGGCAGACTGGGAGAGGTCTCCTTTGAATTGGAAATCTCAGAGGTAGGCTATTCATTCCAAGCCTTACCAGAAGCATAGATTCCATTCATAATATTCCTATTCACTCCCCATCTCTAGAGGTTAGGGACTCCCAACCTCAGCATGCAGCTCACCTCAATTTTGGCCAGCTCTAATTGTTAGAAAGTTATTCTTTTTATTCATTTGGAGTGTACTTTCCGGTAACTTTCTACTATTGGTCATATTCTGCTCTCTCAAGTAATATAGAAATCCAACACCTTTGAATCTGAATATCCTTCAAATATTTGCAAACAACTTCCTTGCCCTAACTACATCTTCCCTAGGCTAAACATCCATAGGTCTTTCAATTAAACTTCATTTAACATGCGCCCAAATCCCCTCACCGTCCTGACTGCCTGAACCACAAGTAGGATAAGATGATTGGGAGGCTGACTCTGGGTGCTGAAATTTAATGGGTGCTGACAGTATATAGAATTACAGAGGTAGAGCTTGAAGGGACCTCAAAAGCCAGTTAATCTAATGCTCCCATTTAACCAATGAGGAAACTGAGGTCTAGGTAAATTAAGTGACTTGCCCAAGGTGACACAGGTAGTAACGTCAGAGGCAGGATTTGAACCTAAGTCTTCTACAGACCCAATTCTCTTTCCACTTTTCATATCCACTGAGTTTAGCACTTATTAACAAGAACAATTAGTACAAAGCTCCCAGATGGCATAGTAACAACCATACCTACATGAGCTCTTCCATGGTCTACAAAAGAAATGACCTACCTATGGTCACACATCAGAGGCAGGAACATCTGGGCAGGATTTAGACTTCTATCTCCAGACTTAGGGCTCTTTCCACTATTCTAAACTGCCTAGTAGTATGTAAGTGTCTATCTTAATCCTACACCCAGGCAGCATTGTATATATGAATGTTGTACCTGAGTCCAGAGAAGGCTGGGTTTGAATTCCATTTCCAATACTTATTAGCTGTATAATGTTGGGCAAGTCCCTCAGTCTCTCAGAGTCTCCATTCCCTCATCTGTACAATGACTTCCCTACTTGGTGGAGAATATAAGTTGTAGGACTCACAAGTATTCTTCTGTGTGTTATACATGGAACTGGTCTTACCCCACCAAATTCCCAGGTCAAATGAGGTATGTAGTTGAGTGTGTACTTAAGGATATCTTGGACTTCCAGATTACCTGACTGACTGGAAAGGGAGTGTGTTCCTCACACAGACCCTGGAAACCAGTCTGAGAACCCCATTTAGTGGCTCAGTTCTGTCACTGACAGCTGGAAAGGTCTTGCCTTTCAATCCTGACATGGTAGAAAGATCCTGAAGGGAAAAGTACTTTAAATAATTCAGTTGTTGATGTTGTAGGAATGGTGCTAAATGGGAGGATGGTTGATGGATGAGGCCACCACCAATGATAAGCTGGGAAGATCAAAGGTCTAACTGTTCCCCAATACCCCAGTGACACTGAAGTCATAAATGCCTGGCAGGAGCTTCCTTTATTGTTAGCTGTTGCCCTACAATAATCTGACCTAAACCTTTCCTAACCTTGCCCCCTCTACCTTTCTGGTTTTCTTACACCTTACTTCCCACTGTCCCCCATGCCTGGAATTCACTCCCTCTTCATCTCCACATGCTGGCTTCTCTAAAATCTCTGCTAAATTCCTATCTTCTTCAGGCTTTTCCTGATTTTCCTTAATTCTAATATCTTCACTTTATTGATTATTTCCAGTTTTTTCTTTCTATAGCTTGCTTGTATACAATTGTTTGCATTTTCTCCTCCCCATTAGACTCTGAGACCCTTGAGAGCAAAGGTTCTTTTTGCCTTTTGTTGCATCCCCGGGGTTTAGGACAGTCCTGGTACAGAGTAGGTGCTTTATTTAATGCTTATGGACTTGACCCTGGGGTAGTTGTGTCATTTTCCTACATTGATCCTCATTAGCAGTAAGTGACTGCAGTCACCCTCTCGTTCACTAGTTTTAGCCTTACAAGCAATTTAGTGGCCAGCCCTTCCCAATAGGTGAGTTGGTATGGTTGGTCCAGGGCTGGGGCAGGGTTGTCACATTACTGTTCTCTTAGAGAGCAAGAATTGACTCTAGGGAGCTATTATCTGTTTTGGTAGAGCAGGTTAATTAGTCTTCTGGGAAACCCCAATAGTGGAAATAAGTGTCTGTCCAGTCCATGATGACTCTGGTATCTGAGACAGTGGCTTCTATCTGGGCACCTGATGCCCATTTGGAGGCTCACTCCATAGAATGAGTTCCTTTAACATCTGGATTGCTATTGTGACAAAATGTTTATTGACTGCTTTGTGCTTGGAGAAGGGGACTTAAGAAACACATGAGCGTGCATGCACACACACGCACGCACACACCTCTTACCCTCAAGAATTTTTCTTCCCCTCCTCTTCCTCTCTCCTTTCCTCCCTCCTTTTCCTACATCTCCATCTTCTTTCCCTCTTTCCTTTTGTTTCTCTTTCTCCCTTTCCTCTTTTCTCCCTCTCTCCTTTCTTTCTCCCGCAGATATTTTGACCTCAATAACTGCAATTTAACATCCACTTTTAAAAAAATGGACATATCAATATTGATTTACATACATCCCCTTCTTTTCCCAATCACCACTGATGGATTCAGGGGCTTCTAGAAGGTAAATGAGTGATGATTTACAGAAAATCAAGTTAATAGCTAAATAATTCCCCGCCCAGAAGATGTCAGCAAGTGTAAGAGGAAAGGGAGAAAGCAAAAATCCCCTCAGCCCCAGCTTGACTTTTATTATTAACAAGGAGAAAAATTAAATTTAAATAAATGTAGTATTTATTCACATTTCCTTTTATACAGCTACCTGAGGTTCATAAAACTTTTGAGCTGTGTCAGCTCTGCTCTTCCTAGAACAGTGAACTCCAGGGAAAATGAGAAGCAAATTCCTAAGATCAATGCAAACTAGTTCATCATTACTCAAAAAAGTGGATATTTGAACTTCCTGAAGGCCCCAGGATTCTGCTAATCCAGATAGAAGACTTCTCTCACCTTCAAATTGCACAAATTTAAATGCCTTTCTTCTCCCCTTATTCTCTACCTCCCATTCCCTTGATCTTTCTAATGAGCTTTGGAGGCTGAAGGATGAGAAAACGAGAGAAGGGGATGAAGGGAAATCCACTCACCTGATAGGCTGCCGGCCTCACCTCATGCCCCCTTTCTTTCTTCTGTAGGGCAGAAGAGGAGGAGGCCAGGAACAAAGCCCTTGTAGGGCTGTTCTTTCATCAGTTTTATTTTTATTGCTCTTACCCAGGGTGTAGGCTGAGTAGGCAGCTGCCCACCTACACAGTATGACGTGGGCAGTCCTAGGAAGATCCTCTGCTCTCCTACATATTTTCAGCCCACCCACTAGTTTTCTAAAGTGCTTAAAATTCCACCATTGTAGTACCTGGCTCCTCTTTTAACCTTCAAACCCTCACCCACCTAGAGGATGTCCATTCACCTTTCAATTTTTGAGTGTGAGTTTGTCATGGTAAATCCTTTTGGAGCTAGAAGGTGGCAGGCCCCTGAGAGGGGAATTGTGTGGGGGGGAAGGGAGGGAAGGGAAGAGCCAAACTCCCCTTTGGAGCCAAGGATGCCAGTGACCAAATGAGCAGATGAGCAAAAAGCAGGTTGGCTTTTGGAGCTGGTTCCAATGCCATCCTCCCATTAATTTATTTCCTTTTTTTAGTTTTCTTTCTGTTGACTTCAGTTCTTGTTGGTCATCTAAAGCTGTTGGGGGTCACAGGTCTTCCTTGTATTTTTCTACTGCTATGCCAGGCCTCAGGGCACTCCAATTCCCTCAGGTTCTCCTAGCTGAAAGAATGGACACCCCTCAGCTCACCTAAAACAAAGGCTGGGATTTTCAAGGGAACTTTATCACTAGCCACAAGAAAGAAAATAAAATCAGTCTTATAAAGCAGCAGAGAATTGAGCCTGAGGGCATGGGAATTAAATCCTAAAATATACACAACTGATTATAGGACCTTGATCAGACTATGTTCCCTTCCTGACCTCATCCACTCCCACCTCCTGATTCCTTTTGGCATCTAAGTTTGGATTCTCAAATTCCCTGCTTCCACCTTTTTTAGCTATTGCTTATAGGTGCCATCATTCCTCCTTATTGGGAAGTCTCTGCCCACTAAGCTTTAATAAAGGTCATTTTGTGAAGAAGTCCACCTTCTGACTGGGTGTAGCACCCAATGTATCCTCAACAGCTGAGAAAGCCCAATTATTTTATACAGAACAAATACTTATTATTGATTGATAGGTTGGGTGTCCTTCACTAGGCTATATAGAAGATTACAAAAGTGGAAGATTAAGTCTCTGCCATCCAGAGCTCATAAGGTAGTCTTTCATTCATGAAATAAATACTGGAGAAATATGTACTTATGTATATTATATTATGTTATATATTATATTTATGTATAATATGTCCATATGGCAACTGAGTGCCAATATGAGTGACATATTCTCTCATACAGTGAAGCTATAGGATCTCAAAAACAATAGAAGTATTGTTCTGGCCTGGAAGTCAGGGAAGCCGTCATGGAGGAAGTGGGATTTGAAAGACTGAGTAAGACTTGCAGAGGCAGAGAGGGAAAAGAAGGGCCTACTAGTGGGGGGAAGGGCATGAGAAAAGTGCATGCTTATGTAAAGATGTGATATACAGATGGTGTATGAGCAAGACTGACCTGGCTGAAACAGAGTACATGCAGGGGAACAGTGAGAGCAAGAGGTGCAAGTCAGATTATGAAGCCCTCTGAATGTTAGAATGAGGAGTTTGAACGTTTTCTTGCAGGTGATAAAGGGTCATTGAAGTTTCTTCAGCAGAAGTTATGCTGGATGCAGTATTTTAGGAAGAGTAATCTGAAGGGAGCCAAGGTCAGGGGGCACAGACAGTGGGTCCTATTTACTATATGGAGGGAGGCAGGTTAGTTTAGTGTAAATTAGAGTCAGAAGACCTGCGTTTACATCCCACCTCCATTAATTACTAGTTGTAATTCATCCTACCTCTCTAGGTCTTAATTTCCCACTTTTAAAGTGGGAACAATTGTACTTGCACTAATATGCTTTTGAGAGTTTTCATGAGAATCAATGTAACATATGTAAAATGCTATAGGAAAGATACTAATATTAGTACGAGGAATTTGATCATCTGAACAAAGTTAGGCTTTTCTATTTGACTGTAGGCAAGTCAATTCACAGGTCTGGTCCTCATTTCCCTTCTCTGTAAAATGAAGACATTGTACTAAATGATCTCTAGGTTTCCTTCCAGCTCTGAGTCTACTTTCTATGGCTTAGTTAATTCTTAGAGGAAGGACCTGTGAGAGAGCTGGGGAGTATCTGAAAACACCAACAGGTTCGATGATCCAGGAATGTCTCTAGGGAGAATAGGGACAGAGGAAGGGCCTTAGGATAGATAGGGTCTCTAGAAGAAAGAGATGAGAGATATGAGTGTTGTGAACATATCTATACATGTGTCATAGAGTCAAAGATTCTGTGAGATGAGGCACAGGTTTGTTTCTACTGGGACATGATTCATCTTTCCTGAGTTATTAAAGAAATACACTAGGGAGAAGAAGGGGATAAAAACTAATTTAATCTGCTTGGGGAATTTTAGCTGAACACTCCTCTTTAATCCTTTATCTAGTTCAAGTGTGTATGGGGAATTCCATCATGATTTCCAACCACCCTGCTGGACCTTTGTAGAAGGAGGGCAGAGGTAGAAAAGGAGGAAGCTCAAATGACTACCTAATTAGTGTTATGTAGTCTGTCTCTTAAAGCAATTCTGTAAGAAAACCTGCAGAACGGTTTTGAGCAACATCAGAAAAATCGCAATGAATATGCAGCATCCCAGGGTACTCCTTTGAAGGAACTAGCAAAATGTAAATGTTGGTATGTTTGTTAAAAAGCAGGCAGTCATCCTGTTACCTTATAGCAAGACAGGCAGAGAAGAGGAAAGAAAACACTTTTTTTTAAATGACTGTTCAAAATATTTAAAATGTTTATTAAGGAAAAGACAACTCCCTTAGGAACCCGGTTTGGGGGAAGGGAAGAAGGTGGAGCAGTTGCTGGAAGCACATCTGGGTTATAAATTTAAGTTTCACTAAATACATGTTTAGTGATGAATCAGAAAGGAGGGGAGTTATAAAAGAGGAGGGAGGTCTGGTGTTCCCTGATTCAGAAGTCTGGTTCTCAGGTGAAAACATTCTGATTTTGTTCATATGGTTTCACCATCTTAAGTGAATGGAGAAAATGAGAAGAAGCTTTTATTCTCTTTATATGGTTTTGAGCGGGAAGAGAAAAGGTCATACCTGCAGCACCATTTTGGAGGCCCCAGTTAGGATGGTCTTTAGCTAGGGGAGCTAACGAACAGGTCTAACATAAGAAAAAGGCAATTTAAACATAAATGCAGGTTTTGGGGAAAAAGGAGATTGATAATTTCGGTTAATCAGAAACCAAGTTCTTGTCCCTATCTGTTGATATTTCTTTATATCTTGCTCCAGATTATGTTTCCCTCTTCATATATATGTATTCATGTATATGTTCATAGTTAAAGTAACTAGTTTGTTATTTTGATAGCCTACAGACATGTCCTGCTTCATATTGTAAGCTGGTTCCATGAAAATATTTTAAATGAAATAACATTACAAAGAACAGCTAGTTCCATAGGAATAATGTATTTTGGAGCATTGTCAAATGATTGGTTTTACAACCTCATGATGAAGTTTGATTATAACTTCTTAGTGTTGTTATTACGAAATGACTGGTCAGGACAGTGTGCTGTGTTCCTAGCACAAGGCCTCTCTTATTCTGAGCTTTCATTTTAAAACTATATACCCATTAAAGTTTCTTCCACCAGGCTGATGTCCTACTTCTGGATTCTACTCTTACAGCTGTAGCTGTAATACAGTTGCTTTCACAGATCATTTCCTTTGACCCTTCTCCTTGTTTTTGCATGCCCAACTGTGATCTCAAGTCCTGCCCCTGGCCTACAGCTCTCTAGATAAAGATGAAAATACCTAAAAAAAAAATGATATCAGAATATTTGAATATTTCTTCAAAGATCTGTGATTTTATCACAATGAGGACGTCCTCAACTCTGACGCTTAACACACAGTGTTTAACAAGTCTCTATGGCCAAACCTGGTGTCTAACATTGTAGTGGCAAGGCTGTCTGCACTAGTGTGGTCCTCAGATAACCACCACATGGTCAGTTGGTGGGCTCACACAACAAAGATTTCAATAAGACTTGCCAGTCTCTGTTGGTGTAACTTTTAAACCAAGATGGAGCATTGGATCTTCACAGAGGATCTTAACCATATGATAGATGATCTTAACATATCCTCCCTCTCAAATAATCAGGCCATAGTGATATCACCACAGAGGGTCAGGGAAGTCCTCTAGAAGTGAAAGCTGAGTAAGGGTGAGAAGAAAAGGGTAAAATGTAGTATTAGGGAGTGACAAGAGGTGGGTATCTAAGGGGTTGTTCTGGAGTCCATCCTTGTGCTCCCAGACACTGCTGTTTAATAAGAGGCAT
The DNA here is from genome assembly GCA_028658325.1 of Potorous gilbertii. Taxonomy (NCBI): domain Eukaryota; kingdom Metazoa; phylum Chordata; class Mammalia; order Diprotodontia; family Potoroidae; genus Potorous; species Potorous gilbertii. The sequence continues at coordinate 603,566,568 of CM053769.1, read as the reverse complement.
CTTTTGAGGATCAAATCATCTGGGTTATGGTCCCATTTGCTTTATCACAAGAATTCCTAAAGGAGTATGGCCATAATGACTTGTTTTTCATAGGGGAATCAAAAAGTAGAGTCATCATGAGTATGAAATTTCACACTCCGGGAAGGACACACTCAGCAAATCCCACCGCATGTTGTTTTGCCTTCTGGAGGCCACCCACTCAAAAAAACCTTGCCCCTAGGTAGTTGGCCTGCCCAAGAAGTCCTCCATCCAGACATCTTGTCTCCAAGGGAGAGGAATGGGGAGAAAAGGAAGAGCACTTGCTACCCTGGGACAGGCTGGCTATTCATGGGCCCCTGATTGAAATGCAGCTCCGTCATCCAGTCTTACCTTCAGCACGGCTGGCATCAAGAGAAATTATACATTTGTCTTTACAGACATTTCTGAGACTACAAAGCCTTTCCCATCTCCAGCTGAAAATTCTTTTCTGGGATCATTCAGCACCCCCTGACCTTTCCCCCCAAAGTGGAAACAACAGTTCAGGGCAGTCCAGCTAATAAGGTTTCTCTCTGGTTCTAGTTCTGCCTCAGTACACTATCCTGCCATGTCCAACCCCTGACCAAATCAGCTTCTTCATTCAGATGACCACCTGGGAGGGCAAAAAATGTCTATGGGCCAGTTTATCTTCCCTCTCCTCTTAAACGCTTTCATTGGCTGGCATGAGAAAGCGCTGCATGTCTCAGGGAGGGGGCCGGCAGAGAACGAGAGAGAAATTGGTGGATGCAAATTCATTCAGGGATGCATCCTTACCTGCATCCCGTTCCCCCATAAAACTGAGATTTCCCTAGAGATGCAGCCATGTCAAGGCCCCTCCCCAACCTCCCACTTCTGATCTTTAAAGTGAATAGCTATGCGTTTGGGGACAGACTAACCCTTCTCATGGATTCCATTCAATGTTACAGCCCAAAGGGGGAGACGTGAGTGATGAGTTGTCTCTTTTCTGTGACTGCATGAAGATTACCAACTCCTCTGCTCACATGTCCAGTGCTGGACGACTGGAACTCACTGGAAGAGTCCCAGATGTTTTACACAGTATTGGTAATGGAGCTTGCAGTGAGGCGTGGGAGAAGCCGAAGGGTAGGAGTGACACAACCAGCCCCGGGAGGACGAGAGGAAGAGATCACTGAAGAAAGGTCCTGTTTTGTTTTATTTATTTTTTTAAACTGTGCTTTATTTAGGGCTAAGCTGGAGAAAGCGTCATCCAATAGTTACAGAAGGTTACAAGGAGTTTTAGGGAATTGAGAGTGAAAAGAGCAGTTGTACCAAACTGCAGCTGTTTTTTTTTTTTACATCTGGACTTCCAAAGAGTAGGAGCCACAGGAGAGAGGAAAGCAAAAACAAAAAAAACAAACCAAAAAACCAAACTAACTAACTGAATAGAAAGGAAAGAGGCCTGAGAGGAAGAGGAGAAACTTGATCTTCTAAACGAAAAAGTACAGAAAAACAGGGGAGTTGGAGAAGAAAAAACCTCCACCCCCCCACCACGCCAGGTGGCTTGTACTCAAGCAAGGAGGGAGTGAAGGCAGAATGCCAAAGCAAGTCTTTCTAATGGTGGAAATAAATTATAATAAATATGATATACTTTAAAATATATGTGTTCTTAAATAATTCAGTGTTTTTCTCTGATTCTGAGTTTTTAATCAATGTCTTTTTTAACTGCTCTAAAGTCATTTACCAAAGATAAATATCGTGCTTTCATTAAATAGTTTTCCTTGTTTTTTTCTCTATCATTACAATTAAAAGTCCTACAAAATATGCAAATTTATTTACAGAAAAACAGAGCCGGCATCATTTTAAACATCCCTGTTTTTCAAAATTCCTTGTAAACAGTTTCAGAAATTCTTCAAAGATTGTGTGGTTTTCTTTCTTTTTTTGTTTTTGTTTTTTAAGGTTTTTGTTTGTGTCGTTTTAAGATGAAAGTTCCCAGTTCTCCCTTGCCCTGAAAGTCTCTAGAGCGAGCATGGAAGCTATTGAAGCAGAAGGTGGTTGGGGCTTGCAGAGAGAGCAGCTTCTGGGGGAACGAAGCACTTAGTCTATAGCTGTGGGTCTCAAGGTGAGGAAGAGGTCGGAGACAAAGACAACCTGGACTTCCTTGCGTCGCCTCCCCCGTGCCACCCGGTGTCCTCCGTCCGTCCGTCTGTCCACCGCGCCAGCAAGAACTGGGTGGCTTTCAATTCGTCGGCTGCATGAAGCTGGGATGCTCGCAGTTTCGGAAAGGAGGGGCCAGGGTCCCTCTCGGCAAATAACAGCGTCCAACAGCGATCGGCAGAGAGAAGGGGGTTGATGCTCAGTCTAAACGCTACAAAAGTTACAGTTCTACAACATCTTGGATTTTTAGCAGGAACGCTAACTTCTATAGTTTTTTTTTTTTGCTTTTTTTTCTTTCCTCTAATTTTTCTTCTATTATATAGGTATTTTAAACTTTTCTTTTTTTTTTTTAATTCTGTACAACTATTAGGATTTTAAAAGGGGTGGGGGAAGAGTTAGAAGCATTTACAGACTTTTCACAACAACTATCTTTCCTTGTATATATCCCTTATTTGTTTCACTACTTGGTTTCCTCCCATCTCAAGGATATTTATAGATTGGTTTTTTTAAAATTTTGCTTTCCCCAAATATCCATCTTGCTTGTCTTAAAAGCTCCATCCATACATATGATACAGAAAACCATAGGAAAGGTTCATAGACTCGAATAAAGGTCATCAAAGCGCCTCTCATAGTATCAAAGAACTATTATCTTGCCAGTTTAAAAGCGTTGAAGCAGATTTTTTCTTTTTTTGTTTTTTTTTTGTTTTTTGTTTGTTTTTTGTATTTTTTTATTACATATTTCATAGAATCACTCTCGGCTGCTTTGGGAACAGCCCTGAGGCAGGAAGGAGGCTTGTTTTCCCTCCCACACTCCCCCTCTATTTGACATAGAGCTACACGTCTGCAATAAAAAGTTTGGTCCTTTGGTCCCTAAATAGCTAAAGGAATGACAGATACAGATGCTCAGTGGCCACCATTTTGGCCACACCCGGGGACCATGCCCCACCTTGCCCAATGGCTGGCATCCAGCCTGCCTCACCCAATGAGGCGCCATTGGCAGAAAAAGCCCATAGATCCATAACCAGCGTCTCTTCCCAATTTCTGGCCTTTCATCCTCCTTGTCTGGTCTATTTTTGTTTTATTTTTTAAAGTTAGTTTCCTTTTGTGTATGTTTATGCTTGGTTTTTTCTTCTTCATCATCTTCTTAAAGTCATATGTATATTTTTTCCCCAAGTGCATATCCTCTGAACTCCATAGACGCGATCCTTTTCTTGAAGAAATATTACAGTCAAAGAGAGTGTCTGGAGTCTTCAGCTTGATTGATATTGATATTGGCTGATATGTCAAAGGTGTCATCCAACAGTTCTCATTTATATATATATATATAGGTTTGTTTGTTTTTTTTTTAATGTAGCCCATTCAGCATCCTGCCCTAAAATGAAGAAAATCAGGGCAATTAAGCTGAGACAGGAGTAACAAGGGCAACAAGGCATCAAAAGATCAAACATCATAAGGTACCCTGCCCTGAAGTGGGAAGTGGGGGCATTCTTTGAGGAAGGTGGGAGAGTAAGGAGTCCTGTGTTGTAAATTAGTCATGATCATGATAAATAAAAAGTTCTTTCCTATATTTTGAGTAGGAAAAAGATTGGGGATTGGTGTAGTGAGGTGATTGTGGTTGATGTGGAATTGTGGTGAGAATGTGTTCATCCATCAGTTCCTCCCAAGTCCCACCTGTATGCCCAAGTCCTCAATTTGAGTTCTTCTGAAGCGCTAGGGTATTATCAAAAAGAAGAATCGAAAAAATGGGTTCTGAGTCTTTCATTTAACTTGTTCTCTGTGAGGGAGTTGCTGAGGATACAATATGTATACAGTTTACCTGGCAAACAAAGCAGCAAAATTCTGGCAGCTCACTCCCTACCATGCCCCTCTAGAAGAGGAGAAACATCAACCAGTGAAATGAAACATTCTAAAATCTTCACCCACCAACCACCATCTGCTTCCCTTCCTAGGCTGGTAGCTGTTTGCAAGGCTATGTATACATATATATATATACCTGGACATAAGTATATATGTATTCATGTGTATATCTGTGCATATATGTATATATAGATGGAATATGTTGATATCTATATAGACATAAACATATTTCTCTCCTACATGAAAGGAAATTTAGCAGAAACTTGGGAGTTTGAGGAAATAGGAAGGGGAAAGCAAAGGAAGTTAAAACAGTTAATAACCAAAGTGAGACAAATAATTCAAACAGTTTTCAATATCTGAAAAATAGTAGTTTGGGGGACTCTTTTTTTTAAAGAAAAATCATGATCTGACTATAATCACCATTTAAGAAGAACGCTTAATCATTGCATAATAGCAGAAGAAAGTCATCTTCATTCTAGCAAGCAGCTTTCACTTATACATGGGGGTGACTAATTACATCAAGAAAGTTAGAATTGCAAAGCCCCCATGGGGGCAAGTGTCATGCGTATATCAATCCATGCTGGCAGGTTTTTCACACTGTTGATTCAACAAACAGCAAACCGTACACAGCAGTCTAAACAATTACAACACCAAATAAAATAATAATAATAAAATTAAAAAACACTTGTCAAGGACCCTTTTTCAGTTGTAAACAAAAAGATGCATTTTGCTTTTGTGTAAGGACTATTTTTTTCCCCAAACCAACCTAAAAAACCCACCCAGAACTCCAACCCCCACCCACTCCCAACCAATAATTTAGCAAAGGGGGTGGCTACAATACAAACCTTATAATTATTACAGGGGCACTCACTCAGAGGCCTCAGGCTTTGTACTCTAGCTTTTTTGTTCATATTATTTTAAATCATTCTGTTACTGTAGAGTTTTTTTTTTTCATTTTGGAGTGAGATTTGAAATAGCCTAAGTGGGGAAAAAATAAAAACCCAAGCCCAGGAAAGTGTCAATTGAAAAAGGCCCCCAAATCTCCAGAAAAAAATAAAATCACAATATTTTCAAGTGCAAGGAAATCAACCACGCATAAATATTTTTTAAACTTTTTCCTCATTTTAAGAAAAAAAATAATGGTTTGCACAGTTAATGGTTTGCACATGATCCCATGTCTGAGAATTCAGGAATCCATCTTTATTTTAATTTTTTTTGGTTCTTTATTTTTTTTTTGTTTCATTTTTTTTTCTCTAAGTGACATCTAGAGAAGCATAAAAAACGCTGAACGAGAAAAACCAAACAACAGAAAGTAAAACCACTGCAAGCACCAAGAACGAAACGAAAATGAGCACAGCAAAAAAGGTTGTGGCAGCACAAAAGTCAAAGAAATGCACGTGTGATCATGACTGGCCAATCATCAACGGGTACAACATCCAAGAAAAAAATGCTCCAATCACAGCACCTCCACGAAACTTGACGGCAATTGTCATGCAACCAATTCTTAGCCTTGTTACATGACGCCATCATGTCACACTGTGAACTTTGAGTTGATTTGAACTTACGGATGGGGGACTGTATTCTCCACTCTCATGTGATTACGTGAACTTTATTCCTAGCTCAGCGCGAGACTGTGGTGGATTTGACTGGCCCTGGTTGGGTTGTTGGAATTTGATTGAATGACAAAAGAAGAAAAGATTTTTTTTATATATAATATATATATATATATATGGAGAGAGAGAGAAAGAAAGAGAGAATGAGAGAAAGAACAAGAGATAGAGAAAACAAGAGAAAGAGAGTGTGGAAAAGATAGGAAGGACAAGGGAAGGAGTAGGGTTGGGGCTCAGGGAAGGTGGAAGGGAAGGTAGGTTGGGGAAGAAGAAAGATAGGGAAGAAATTAAAAGAAATTAAAAGGAAAAAATATCTATATATACAGCACCAGAACACAGCATCAATCCAAAAGCTCTAATGGCAGAACAGCAATCAAATCATGAGAGAACAGAAATGAACATAAGTAAAGGATGTAGGAAGCCAGCAGAGAGAGACGGACACACACGGTTGTTTATGCAGACACATGATACATCGTGAACAGTAGCGGGAACCTCACACAGTGTTGCTACCAATATCATGCATTGGGCAGAGGAAAGCAGATAACAGGGTGGTTTGTTGAGGAGGCCAGAAAAAATACAAAAGAGCCCTGAAAACCACACTTTTGTCAACCACAGTTCTCAATGAGTGATGTGTTGATTCATTACACTTCTTGGCTCTTTCTCTCCCCCTCCAACACTATCCTCTCCCTCCCTTCCCCAGCTCTTCTGTGGCTGCTGAAGGTGCATGTTCCCAGTCTGGCTTGATGAGACTTGGATGGGGCTTAGGATGGGTGGGTGGGTGAGGAAAAGGTACCAGAAATAATAGACAAAATGATCACAGAGGCACCACTTACTACTCCCTCGAGGTCTCATGTTTTCAGTCTTCCCCTGGCAGATATTACAGAATTGGCTTCATAGTTCTAGAACTTTTAAAAGGACCTGAAAGGCCCTCAAATCCAGCCTCCTCATTTTATAGATGAGGAAACTGAGGCCTAAGGGAATTAAGGTACTTGCCCAAGGTCACACAAGTGGTAAGTATCAGAGACGGGATTTGAACTTAGGTCTTCTAATTTCAGTCAGGGTTCTTTCCACTGTACCATATTGCCTCCTTAAGTCAACCTCATGATGACTTGATTTCATGACAGTCTTCCCACCTGCCCTGGGTTCCTCTCACAGAACATTACAGAAAACACTTCATAAAACAGATTCACTTCAGAAATTTTAAATGTGTTAGAAATAAATTAGTTAAGGGAATTAATAGACAAATCCATAAACATATCCCATAGCTACTAATGGTTTTCAAGGCCCAAAGTCCCACTCCCAAGTCCACAGGGTACTAATTTATTTTTCCAGTGCTTACCCATTGTGGATATTCAGCAAACATTTGTGAAATAAAAGGTGTCTTCTATGTCTAAGTGAATGAAGCAAGTGGTAATAATGCCTTCTATTGTTTTGAGGACTTAAGTGTAAGAACAGACTTTTTGTAACTTTATACTGCTGCTCTCTGGATTCTTCTTGCTTTCAATCAGCAGCTTCCTGTCCTGTTACTAGCTGGCTGAGCTTTGAATCTGCACCAGGTCCTTTATTGATGTTGACTGACAGCTCCATAAACCAGTAACTTTGCTGAAAAGGTGAAGAAGGGATTCTTCTACTTATATTTTTATGCACTCATATATTTCTAAGACTCCATTTGGTACAAAATTCTTGCACAGGGACCTGGCAAGATTCTTTTTCTCCCCTCTAGATGCTCCGAGAGCATGGATGTTGACATATTCAGGTGATGTGAATATAAGTATGGCCTGTGTATACATGTGCTAGCGATATGGAAAGCCATTACTTGGAGCTACTAGGGAATTCACAGAGAGATGAAGCCTGAAAGGAACCAGCCTTTGCCCTATAGCAAATCTGACTGTAGTACTGAAAGGGCTGAACTCTCCTTTCCCAGGGCTGTGTTTCTGTCTTGTTGAGCTTGTGGAAGGCCTGAATCAATTCTTTTGCCAGGCCTACCTTCGATGGCCTGGTGCATCATCATACAGCTTCATTCTCAGCCAACACATATAGGTCCCCACATCATTAATAACTAGCCCTATCCCACTGACCTTTCTAACACTGTCTCTTCACAAAATTCCATCTCTACCGAAAGAACTCTGATCTATCCTCTTTTGCCAATTCCCAGTTACCTCCTTCTCCAGCTTTTATGTCAATCAAGTCTATTCAAAAGACTGGTGGAAAGGGGTTTTAGGGAATCAGTTTTCACACTGAAACAGGGCGTGAATTTAGGCATGGTGGTCCCTGGGTTCAAGACTAGGTTCTATCCTACAGAACTTGAGAGTTACTCTGCAGTGTATTATGAGTCTGAATAAAGTACAATGAGTAACCTTCTTCTAACAGTTCAGCTGGAGCCCCTGGTAGGAAGCACATGTGCATACAGGCACCCAACACTCACAGACATATCTTTACACATTCTGTCATAGGTTTTAGAGCTGGAAGGGACATATATACATACACATATGGGACAAATTTACACTCATAAACAGTTACAGTCATACAATGTGCTCACTCTGTCTCCATCTCTTTCCCCTCTCTCTACATCCAGACACACATTCCCTTACACTCCTTCTCCATATGTATTTCTGCCCCAGGAGTCAATGCTAAATGGTTGTTCACAGGTCATGTTAGTTACTGGGGCACCATATCTTCTACTTTTATCATCTGCTTTTTCTGTCTCTCTGACCCTCTTTGTTTCTGTAACTCTACTGTTGCCATGGGTATCTGTTTCTTAGCATCAAAATCCCTGAGCTGGAAGAGAATGAGAGATTCCTTTTGCCAGTAGGTAGGACAGGAATCTGACTCGGAGAGATGAGGCTGTCCTGGAAAGTTGCAGTCCATAGGCTACTGTGGCCCCTATCCCTAGGAACTGCCAGTCATTTGTAGACTTAGAGGACCCAATCAGAACACAAATCCTGGATAAGAGCCTGAACCCAAGAGCCCACATCATAGATGAGCACAGAGCCCTGAATCCTAACAAAGGCCCCAAGTCAGAACTGTGATGACTTGGGAGTCCATCCCAATACCCAGACCATTCACTTAGAGCACAGAACCCAATTCAATATATCCGGAGTTCAATTTAACCGTGTTAAGAGCACAACCCAACTCATTTCAAATCTCATCTGAGTTGTGAAAATGGACTTCCCTTGACTAGTGAGGGTACCTGTATGGTTTAATGTATTTGTAAAACGTTATGAGCCTTCAATGCTGGGATTCTAGAAAAACATTCCCTTTGGGTAGATGAGGTAGTGAGTGCAGATGATGGAGGCAAGAGCTAGAATAAGGGTGGGAAGGCTAACTTGAGCTAGGAAAGGGATGATAATTCATGGGGCTGAGCATGTGTACATCATCATCTCTGCTCTGCAAACCAGCTGAAAATAGATGTGGCCCTCAGACCAGAAACAGTGAACTTGGGAGGATAGGCTGACAACCAGGCGAATATTTACCCTCAGTGGATTTGAGAAGCTGTGCAAGATCAGGGAGGTATGAGAAATACTTAGTAAATAACTGCATTACCCTATTGAAATATCTGTTTTGTTTCTCATTTGCATATACAGGCATACCTCATTTTATTGTGCTTCAGAGATATTGTGATTTTTTTTTTTACAAATTGAAGGTTTGTGGCAACCCTGTTGAGCAAGTGTATCAGTGTCATTTTTCCAACAGCATGTGCTCACATCATGTCTCTGTGTCATATTTTGGTAATTCTTGCAATATATCAAAGTTTTTCACTTTTATTCTATCTGTCATGGTGATCTGTGATCAGTAATCTTTAATGTTACTATTGCCATGAACTGCACCCATATAAGATGGCAAACTTAACTGATAAATGTTACGTACGTTCTGACTGCCCCACTCTCTGTATTCCCTGAGACATAATGATATTAAAATTAGATCAATTAATAATCTACAATGGCTTCTAAGTGTTTAAATGAAGAGTCAATCTATGTGACAAATTTCATTGCTGTCTTATTTTAAGGCATTGCCATAGCCACCCTAACCTTCATCAACCATCACCCTGATCAGTCAGCAGCCATCAGCACCCAGGCAAGATCCTCTACCAGCAGAAAGATTACAACTCGCTGAAGGCTCAGATAATGGTTAGCACGTTTTATTTTAGCAATGAAGCATTTTTTAATTAAGGCATGTATACTGTTGTTTTAGACATAATACTTTTGCACACTTAAAATACTATGGTGTAGTGTAAACATAACTATTATATGCATTGGTAAACCAAAAAATTTATGTGACTCTATTTATTGCAATATTTGCTTTATTGCAGTGGTCTGGAACCAAATCCACAATATTTCTGAAGTATGCCTGTACGTGTTAAACTCTAGAATTTATTTCCTTTCAGATTGAATGAAGTGAGGAAGTTTACTGAAAGCCAAGTAATACTGGAACTGACAAAGATTTGGGAGTCCCTGGACTAGAGGGAGTAGATTTAGTGAAAACACTGGATGATGCACTTAGTTTCAAGGAGAAAGGCAGAACCACTGAGTCAGAAGATTTGGGTCAGGACTTATGGCATGGATTAAGAGCTGGAGAGACCTTGGAAAATCATCTACTCCATCTACTTCATTTAATATACGAAGCCCTCATTTATGTACTATTTTGGAATTTACGAAGTGCTTTTCCCACATGACTTCATAAGTATTTTTGTCCTGTTTTGCATATGGGGAAGTTGAACCTCAGAAAGATTAAGTGATTAGTCCAAGACCCAAACTAAGATAGATGTAAATCCACATCTGACTGGGTACAGAGAGTTTGCCACTCTCCTCTGCTGCCCCTAGCAGAAAGTAGCTACTTGAAGGCAGCAACTTTCACTAGACCATACTGTCTTTTCAAATCATTGTCCTGTATAGATCTGTGTTCCCTTTCTCAAACTCTTAGGAAAAGCTTTTGTTGCTTACTGTCCCCTCTCCTCTCACTCAGTCTCCAACCCTATGCCGTTCAACTTCTGGCGTTCTTCAGCTGCACCTCTTTTCTCCAGCTTCCTAAATGTCCGAACTGACAGTCACTACTAATTCTTGACCTCTCTGCTGTGGTGATACTGTTGAACATCCTCTCCTCCTGGATTATGATAACACCATTCTCTTCTGGATCTCCTCCTACCTGTCTGATTACTTGTCTCAGTCTCCCTTGCTGCCTTTCCATCTGTATTACACCTCTTAACTGTAGGCATACTCCAAAGTTTTGTCTGAGCCCTCTTCTCCCTCTAGACTTTCATTCTCATCATCATCACTGTCATCATCATCATCACCTTCATCATCTGCCATTGTTTTTTATCATCTCTATGCAAAAGAGTCACAGGTTTTTCTCTATATATGTAGCCCCAGTCTCTCCTGAGCTCCAGTATTAAACTCCCAACTGTCTATTACACGTTTTGAAGTGGATGTCCTGGAGGCATCCCAAATTCAACATGTCCAAAACAAAACCCATTTATGCTTCCCCAGATTCCTTCTCTTTACCTGCTATTTTTAAGAAGGACCATTATTCTTCCAGCTTCCCAGATTTGTTATCTTCTCTCTCTTTCTTTCACCCCACACGGCCAAATCAGTTACCAGATCTTACCATTTCCACCTCCACAACATCTCTCATGTTCAATCCTTTCTCTTTGCTCCCACAGTTAACATCTTAGTTCAGGCTCTTATCGTGTCTGTCCTGGACTCCTGATTGTCTCCTTGCCTCAAATCTCTCCCTGCTTCTCTCCATTCGTCTTCCATGCAGGTCTCAAAATAATTTTCCTTGCGTATAGGTCTTATGTCACTCCTTTGATCAATAAACTCCAATGCCTCCCTATTGCTTCTAGGACAAAAACAAACAAACAAAACACCTTTCCTCTGTTTGACTTTTAAAGCCCTTTCTGGCTTGACCTCACTCCATTTATTCAGCTTCATACTCTTATGTTCCAGCCTTTTCTCTGTTCATTCTCTACGTGTGGAAAATACTTCCTTGCCTTCACCTCATGGAATCTCTCACTTCCTTCAAGATGCAGCACAAGAAACATCTTCTACTCTGAGGATTCACTGATCCCTCCCCTAACAGACTCTATTTTTTCTGTATGTTGACTTCTTTATGCCTATGTTGCCTCCTGTGGTAGAACATAAGTTCCTTGAGGGCAGAAATCATTTCGTTTTTGACTTTGTATCCCTAGCTCCCAGCTCACTGCCCGTCACTGTAGGTGTTTAATAAAGAGTTGTTTACTGACTGATGGACTAGAGGAGAGGTAGACTTGAAGCAGTCAACAGAAAACTAGCCTCAGAGTCAGCAAAACCTGAACTCAGATCCTGCCTCTGATACATATAGGTTGTGTGACTCTGGACAAGTCACTCTACATCTCAATCCAGATAGAGTAGTTGCTGATCTATATGGTTGGAGGGAATTCCTTACATAGATGAAATCCCAGAACTAGTTGAAAAAAAAAAGGCTCTGTCCCTTAGCACTCTGTCTAGCATATAGTTCAGGTGCTTAATATATGTTTATTGAATTGAGTGGAATGAGGAAATTGAGACCTAGAGAGCTGGCTACTTACTTGCCCAAGTCTAGGTGGGCAGTGAGGTGGCTACAGTGCTGGTCCTAGAGTCAGGAAGACCTCAGTTCAAATACTGCCTCAGATACTTACCAGCTACGTGACCCTGGGCAAATCACTTAACCCTGTTTGCCTCAGTTTCCTCATCTGTAAAATGAATTGGAAATGGAAATAACAAACAACTCCAGCATCTTTGCCCAAAAAGCCCCAAGAGGGGTCACAAAGAATTGAACATGACTGAACAACAACCAAAGTATTGCAAGGCAGGGATCTGAATCCAGATGTTAGAGCCCAGGTATATGGCCCTGAACTTGAACCTTCCAGAGCACTGTCCTTACCCAAAGAAGCAGGACCCAAGGCAAGACCTGAGAAGAATGAAGTGATGGCTACAACTCCCAAGACCTTTTCCTCCAGAGGAACCACCATACACTGTAATGAGCTCATTGCTTAGACTGGCTGCCCTGTAAGATAGCAGGATCTCTTCACTGGAAGTGTTCTGACATGCTAGATGACTGCTTGTCAGAAGGTATTCCTGGGCCTGGGAAGGAGGCTGGATTTGGCCTCTAAGGACTCCTTCAACTCTTAGATGTTACAGTTCTGTGACTCTATAGGTCACCTTGCCCTTAACACGTCAGTATTCTGTTGCTAACAAAGGCCCCAAGGGTCTGGTTATTCTCTATGATGGAACCTAAAAGGATCTGTTAATGGCCCTGACAACTGTCACTTTGTCCAAAACCTTTTTGGATCTCTTTGGATTTCTAACATAAATTGCACTAGTTGGTGAGGATAAATTCCATCAGCTTGTTACTCACAGTGTAAAGTGTGCATTCCTTTCAAATGTCCTAAATTTATCTCATTTATGTTTCAAAAGGGATCCTCCTCATCCTAAGAACACTGCCACCTCATTTATTAAGCATCTTTGGGGAATGAGGCAATCTACAAAAATGACTTTTCCAGATGCCTGAAAGGTATTACATCCAAACGCCAAAACTGCTTTTCTAAACAGAACTCTTAAACATGGCATTATGTATTCCTGACTTATCAAAGATAAGGCTGTTGATTCGTCCATTAGCTGTACCTGACTCCTCAAGACCCCATTTGGGATTTTCTTAGCAAAGATATTGAAATGGTTTGCCATTTCCTTTTCCAGCTCATTTTATAGATGAGGAAACTGAGGCAAACAGAGTTAAATGACTTGCCCAGGGTCCCACAGCTTAGTATGCCTCTGAGGTCAGATTTGAATTTAGGGCTTCTAAACTTCAAGGCCAGCACTCAAATGCAGTGTGCCACCTAGCTGCAAAGACAAGATACTGAATATAATCTAATTTTTTCTGATAACTTAAGATCATCACTATGATCCTCTATTATATTTGTTCAGTAAAATAGTACTGTGCTGTTAGCTTTTCCTACTACTATTGCTTTCTGCATCCCTGTCACTAGTATCACCAACCACCACTTCTAATAATGGGTTATGAGCTGGGAAATTGTTGGAATTATGAGTATATTAGGACAGAATTTTGTGGCAGCTGCTGAGAGGTTCATGCAGGACTGAACTCTTGCCAGAAGTATGATCATAGGATCATCTAACTGTTCAACAAACACTTATTAAGTTTCTACTATGTGCTAGGCACTGACAATACAAAGGCAAAAGCATAACTTGTCCCTGATCTCAACAAGCTGACAATCTCTTGGAGCAAAGGTTTAGAGCCGGATAAACCTTTAGGGACAATCTGGGCCAATCCTCTCATCATAGAGATGAGGAAACTGAGTCTTGGAGAGTAAATTACTTGCCCAAGGTCACGCACAGTAAGGAGTACAGTAAGGCTTAAACGCATGTGATCTTGGCTCCAAATCTCTTTCATCTCTTTGAATAACTGAGGTGTTTAAACTGCGAATGTATCCTCCAACTAATATTCTTTAATCTCTGCTGTCACTTTGTGTGTGTCTCTCTCTCTCCCTCCCTTCCCCTGCTCCCAGGTGTCAACCCAGCCATGCCCTTGACTGTCTTCTGACTGACAGCTCTCAGCTGGTTCTGGCCTTTCCCACAGGGCCCACTTAGGCCCCTCTCCTGCCTGCCCCTGCCCCTGCCCCTTGTCCTCTACTGGGCCTTGGCCTCACTTCAGGCACAGAGGGCAGTGGAAGTAATTCTCCTCATTTCAGCTGGGCAGATTTAGGCCCGGAGAGGAGAGGATTTGCCCAACTTAACTCGAACCCAAGCACTCTCCCCACTCCCCCCACAACCAGAGCCGGGGCAGGCTCCTGAGGGTCCGGTCTCCCCTCCGGGGGATTGCGGGGGACACACCGTTCCCCGATGCCTTGGCTCGCCTTGGCCAGCTTGGCTGCCCCTCTCCCCTGTCCTCCCTCAGCAGGGGAAGCTGGCGTGCCCTCCTGCCACCCCGCACCCGGTGGGCAAGCGGGGCACGGGATGGCAGGGGAGGACGGGGTCGGCGGGTCCCAGGAAAGCCACGAGCTAGGTCCGGAGAGCAGACGGCGGCTGCCAGCGGCGGGTCCTCCCGTGCCCCGGGCCCGGCCCGCGGCCACCCCCGGCCCCAGTTACCTGTGCGAGTCCTGGTTTCCCCCGGGGGACGCTCAGTAGGGGCGATTGGCGTCTTTCGGCCGCTTGAGCTGCACCTTGAGCCGCTTCATGCCGATCTGGAAGCCGTTCATGGCCTGGATGGCCGTCTGCGCGCTGGCCGGGTTGTCGAAGCTCACGAAGCCTGCGGGGACACGGGGAGACCGAGGGCCGGGGTTTCCACGGGGCCGCCTCGGGGCCGTCCACGCCGCCGTCCGCGACTCCACCCGGGGTGGGGGGAAACGCTGGGGGCCGGAGGGGGAGGGCAGGGGAGGAAGGAAGGAAGGGACGGGGAGAGGCGTCGATGAGGTGGCTGGGAGGGAATTCCAAGGCAGACCCCCGCCCCGCTCCCGGGGTGCAGCCCCACAGAGGCGCCATCCTCCAGCGTGGGCGGTGGAGACAGCCCCGGATTTGGAGTCAGAAGACCTGGGTAAGAATCCGGACTCTGCTACTTACTACCTGTGTGACCTGGGGCAAGTCACTTCACCTCTCTGGGTCTCAGTTTCCTCATCTGTAAAATGGGGATGGGTGGTGGGTTGGGTTAGATGGCCTCTAAGGTGCCTTTCAACTCTGACATCCCAAGATGCTACGTCTTCCCCCATCAGACCCGAGCTTCCTGGAGGCAGGACCCCATCCTGGCACATCACCGTGCCCTGAGTGGGCCAGGGAGCACACATGCATTCGTGGCCTCACCGGAGTTCCCCCAAAGCCTCCAGGCTCCAGCCTTTAATTTGCCCCTCTCCTCCCACCTCCCCAAACTCTTGGAACCCTTTCCCGAGACACTGCCAGGGTCTTTGCAGAAGGAGATGCAATTCCCAATTCAGAAACCCTGAGGGCTAGGGCCTCCCTCCCAGACTCCAGACCGTGCCCCTCCGGGCCACCTCCTGGGGGGTACCTGCAGGCAGGGAGCAGCCACGCTTCATCTCAGTGTCAGAAGGTACTTCCGAGACCATCTAGAGCAACCCATTTCTGAACAAGAATCCCCCTAAATCCTGCCCCCACAGTGGCCATGCTCGGCCCTTCCTGTTCCCCCTCCTAATCCCTCATGAAGAGCTTCCAGGGTCATAAAATCAAGGGATTTAGAGGGAGAAGGGAACCTAGATAGCAACTAGTGCGTTCCCCACTCCACCATTTTACAAACGAGGAAGTTGAGGCCCAGAGAAGTAAAGGGATTTACCCAAGGTCATACAAGTAGTAAGTAGTAGAGCCAGGACTGGAACCTCGATCCTCTGACCTCAGCCTGCTTTGGATTTGAGGAAGTTTGGGCTCAGATACCAGGGCTGGCCTTACCCAGAGGCAGAACACATAGCTGCCTGTTGTGGCATGTTATGAGCAAGGGCAGAAGTTCTCTCTAGGTGAAAATCTCTCCCCTCTCCCACTGCCTGCAATTCCGCATTACTGCTTAATTTCTTTGTGGTGAGTATGACCTTCTCCAAGATTCTCTTGTGAAATGCAACTGCTCCCTCCACCCAAGAGGAACATATTTAGTTCTTAGTACCTAGGCAAAAGGGTGCTAGGTACCTAGTAATATAGGGGTTAATAGGGCAGGGAACCAGTAAAGGGTCCAGGTAGGGCCATTGTAGACTAAAACTCAAACTTCATCAAATGCAGTTTTGCCGTGACCCAGCCCTCTTGATAACACTGTACCAATGTCCCATAGCAGGAGGTCTAAGCCAAGGCCTCTGCTCCTGGGATCCCCAGCTCCCTTCCTAGAGGTTGTTGTGACTTCACTCCAAGGAACTATTGTCCTTGGCTCCAGGAAAGGATTTTGAAGAAACCTAGCATTTTGTAGGGGAGAGCCCTTCTGACCAGATATTCCTTTGGTAGATTGCTCACCAGCACTCAGCACTCTCGTCCCCCAAAGGGGGAATCAAGAGGAGAAGGAAATGTTGAAATGATCTGTTATTTGTTATAATTCAAAATTTTTATCTTCCTGAATTATCTGAATGTGTTGTAGCAGTAGCAGGAAAGAAAAGGCATAAAATGCATGAATTGTACAAATTTTTAGAGTTCTAGTCTATAGGCTAAGTATAATTGGGTCACTGAAGCCTTTT
This sequence comes from Potorous gilbertii, assembly GCA_028658325.1. Taxonomy (NCBI): domain Eukaryota; kingdom Metazoa; phylum Chordata; class Mammalia; order Diprotodontia; family Potoroidae; genus Potorous; species Potorous gilbertii. Next base: position 603,549,789 of record CM053769.1, on the reverse strand, counting down.
GCTAAATGGAGTTATCTGCTTGGTGCTATGAAATGGATGGCCTATCAGATTACATCATTGTCAAGTGCTGAGCTTTTAATTTACAGTTACCTCTAGGAAGAAAAATGTAAACAGAAGCACAATTCAGGGGATTTTATTGTTGTTTTTGTTTACTTTCTGACATTTTCCTTATTCGATTGATTTATCCTGACTGTTACACATGCATGTACAAATACTGGATGGACTCTGGACACCAGAAGAGACAATAGCTCCCTGGTTTTTTCCTTCTGTAGGCCTTTAGTCAAAGTCCTGTCTAATTTTGAATGATCCTTTTTGCCCCGTAGTCACAAAATTTGAGCAGAGGAAAGAGGAAAGAGAGATAAAAAAGTAGAGAAGATTCCTAAGATGACAGAGAGAAAGAGAGACATTCTGAGAAAGAATCTGAGACAGAGATAAGAGCCACAGAAGATAAGAATCAAGGTATCTGAATTCAGGGAGAAGAGGAAAGGAGGGAGAAAAGAGAGGAAGCAGATCAGTAGATGAGGTTTTGGCTTTGTAGGTCTTTGGAAGCCCTAAGGAACTTGGAGGGATTTCACATGATGAGGAATCTCTGGGGTTTTATGTCCTCAAGAGCCATGTGTAGCCACCATCAGATAGCATTAGGCATTTCCCTGAGCATGATACCTGCAGCAGACAGGCTCCCCAAACATGAAAACTGGGGATGATCTCCCCTATTTATCAATTCCATTAATGAAGGCTGTAAAGATTTCCTTTTGCTCTGTTCTCACAGTTCTAACTTTTGGGAAATTTTTTTTGAAATCTAGCCAAGTATGGGGAATTGCTGAGACCCAGGGGACCCAGGCGGCTATGTCACTTCTCATTTCCTAAGCCTTGGTGGAATAAACCTTGTCCCCATTGGGCTTTGATCCTGAATAAAAGGAGGGTGTATAGGATAATGGAAAGCATTCTGGGTAAGGAATTACATCACTTCTTTCCAATCTCCTCTATATGACTCCCTATTGTCCTCCTCGCTCTCCACAGGTCCATGTGCACACAGAGGGGTGTGTGTGTGTGTGTGTGTGTGTGTGTGTGTGTGTGTGTGTGTGTGTGTGTGTGTGTGTGTGTGTGTATTGATATATGGATATGGATTACTAACAAGTGCAGTCCTTTTTTCTCAGCTCTCTGGGTTAGGTAACATTTCTAACCATAGAAGGAAGAGAGAAAAAGAAACTTTTTCATCCAGTCAGTGATAGCAAGGATCCTGTGATCATAGATTTAGAACTGGAAAGGGTTATTAAAGGCCACCTACTCTAACCCCTTTATTTTACAGAGGAGAACCTGAGAATCAAAGAAATTAAATAACTTGCCCAATGTCACATTGGTAGCAAATAGCAGAGTCAGAATTCAAACCCAGGTCCTTTGATTCCAAATTCAGTGCTCTTGTTAACTGTATTTTGCTGTTTTCCATGAAAAAAAAAACCCAACATTTTTTTTTAAGAAGAAATTTATTTTATGCAATTATTTGGGATGTTTCAGTTTGAACTTTAATATTATTTTAGGGTTTTTCCCCCCAAAATAGTTTAACTCTTTTAACAAATTAAGTTGAAAAATTCTTAATCACAGTGGGTCCATTACCCAGAGCCTTTCCCCATGCCCACCTTCCCCAGTTAGTTCATCAAAATAGCTGGGGCAAATGATGTCCTGCACTCCCAATAAAAAGATGTCTTCAACACTTAAGAGCATTTGCCCCATACTGAGGGCACTGGCACTGAACAGGGCACACTGAGAAACTGTTGCTCCTAGCAGATAGCAAGGAAATACCATTAACTCTTCAGCTGCTTCCCAGCTAAAAACACACTGGGATAGTGAATATCAAAGCTGTGAAAAAACACATTGAAGTGGAGAAAGATGGAGTTTTGTCATTAAGTGACACAGCATCTACTTTGTTTTCATAAGTACTCTGTCTCTCTACCAAACACACACACACACACACACACACACACACACTTTATGCACTCTTTATTTGGGGAGTGGCCGCTGAGTTAGGAAGACTTGGGTTTAAGTCCTGCCTGTGGGAGCCTGGGCAAATAATTTAACCTCTCTCGGCTTCAATTTCCTCAACTGTAAAACAGAGATAACAAAAACTGTAGTACTTACCTCACAGGGTCGCAGTCAGGCCTACTTGTGATAGTATATGTAAAGTGCTTTGCAAACCTCTGAGGCACTAGTTAAATGATGAATTTAATGTCATGATTCTAAATCAACATTTTCTTTATGATAAACACTGGTGTTTTACCTAGACCAGAAGTGTCAAACACGCAGACCATGGGCCCCAATGAGACCCACAACACTCCCCAATGAAGCCCAAAACAGGTTAAAATGTAATGTGAAATATTTAATCAAATAAATAAAAATATAATAAAACAGACAATATTAATATGTGGTTTTCTATGCCAATGTGCAGCCCACATGGATCTTTATGTATGGTTTAGTGGCCCCATTTCTACTTGATTTTTATGCCATTGACCTAAACTACTCTACCTCTGCTACCATAATGAAAGACCACTGGTGGCAGCCATCGTAGATAAAAGCAGGGAACTGAGAGGAACTCTGAAAACATTCTTGAAGCATCACTGTCTCCACAAATGAATATATAAATACAATATGTACTTGTGGAAACCTAGTATCTGGTTTGATCTATATGCTTTAGTGTTCTCTGTATTATAACCATTTTTGAGGCAACAGGGAGCCATTGATCGCTTCTTAGGCTTGGCTCTGACATGGTTAATGTGGGAGCTCAGGAGAGAGGGGGAGAGTTGGATATACAGATTTGACAGTAATCTTTATAGAGATAATATTTAAATCCTTGGGAGATGAAGAGCTCACTCAGAGAGAATAGAAAGAAAGAAGCAAAGAGGGTCTGGGGCAGAACCCTGGGGAATGGTCAAGAGAAGGGAGTGAGTCATAATGGTCCAGCCAAGGAGACTTGGAGCCTGGAGAGGTCAGGAAACAAAGGAAAACAAGGAGAGTGTAATATCACAAAAATTCAGAGGCAAGAGAGTATCCCAGAAGAAGTGATCTACTGTTATCAAACTCTGAAGACTGGTCAAGAAGGATAAAGACTGGGAAAGGCCATTGGATTTAGCAATTGAAAGATTGCTGGTAACCTTGGAGAAAGAACAATTTCAATCTTAATGGTGGGGTGAGAAAAGTCAGATTGCCAGGGATTGAGGAATTAGTGGGAGGTGAGGAAAAGGAGGCAGCCCATGATGACATTTAAGAGTTTGGTTGTGAAAGGGAAGAGATATAAAATGGTCTGGTGGGGTAAAAGGGTTTTTTTCTCTTTTTTTTAGGGATAAGTGAGATCTGGGCATGTTATAGACAGCAGAAATGTCCCTCCTATCTCCATCCTTGGCTCCCTTTTTTTTTTCTCTTTATACTTTCTCCCTTGTCAATTTCATCTGCTGATGGTGACAATTTTCATCTCTGTGACTCCAAAATCTTTGCCTCCATTCTTGACCTCTCCTTGAGCTCCACTCTGACATGGACCACTCATCATCTTTTTCTTCCTAACTCCCACTCCCAATTGCCCTGTTTTCTAGTACTAATATTCTTTCATATATCCAGATTGGTAAACCTTAGAGTTATTGCCAATTCCCTTTTCCTTTGCCTCCTAAATTGAAATAGTTTTCTATCAATTTTACCTGTGGAATATCTTTTGTGTCCATCTGCTTTTCTTCCACTTCCATCACCCTAATTAAGAATCTCATTTCTTGCCTTTTCTTTTCTTGAGGCAGCTGGATGGCATAGTGGATAGAGTGCTAGATCTGTCCAAATCTAGTCTCAAACATTTGCTAGTTGTGTGACCCTGGTCAAGCCACTTAGTGTCTGCTTGCCTCAGTTGTTTCAACTGTAAAACTGCATCCTTTCCCATGCATTCGGTTATTACCTTCATATAGATTACTCCCAGATGTATCACCCCTTGTCTCCTTGCCTTTGCCTAGAGCCAGGGGTAGGGAACCTACAGCCTCAAGGTCACCTATGACCTTCTAGGTCCTAAGGTGTGGCCTTTCGTCTGAGTCCAAGTTTTATAAAATGAATCCTTTTATTAAGGGAATTTGTTCTGTGAAGGTTGGATTCAGTTAAAGGGCCGCACTTGAGGGCCATATGTAGCCTTGAGGCTGCAGGTTCCCCACCCTTGGCCTAGGCTATCCATTAACCCTGAAATGCTTTCCCTCCTCATCTTTGCCTCTTGACATCTCTCACTTCTTTTACAACTCTCCTCAAATGTCACCTTCTGCAGGAGACCTTCCTGGGCCCCCAACCACTAGAGCCTTCTCTAGCTTCCTGTTTCCTTTTTCACCATCTACTTTTCCTATTTATTTCCTATTATTCCCCTCCTCATACCTCATTTTCCAACTAAATTTGCTATTCCATTAAGTTGGTATGCAACCTCTCACCTCCGTGCCTTTGCATAGACCCTCCTCTATTCCTGTAGTGCACTTCCCTCCTCACATCCACCTCCTAGAATCCCTAGCTTCCTTCAAGGCTCGGCTCATGTGCTGTCTCATGCATGATTCCTGGTTGTTAATGCTCTCTCTCACTACCTATGTGATCTTTGGACAAGTCACTATCTCCTTAAACCTTTGTTTCTTCATTCTTAAAGTGAGAATATTGGAATCAGTGGCCTCAGAGGTTCCTTTCAATTCTAGAGCTGTGATCTTAAGATTCTGTGATCTTATGTGCTAGAGCTAACTAGAACTGACTTGAGAGAGCCACTTGTTAAATTTTCAGTGTGGGCATTTATACCTCACAAATCAGTAACCACTATAAATCAGGTCTTGATTTACTGTTTTGTTGATTGTCTAGACTTAGGAAAATGGTGGAGGAAATGGCAAAAATGCAGATTAAACTTAAAAGTGAGTCCTGTGTACATTACCCCCTCTCAGAGAGTCAGTTTTTAAACATTTATCAGCACCCCACTGTATAATACTTTTCTGTTTCTATGTTGTCCCCTTCTCATAGAATATGAGCCCCTTGAGGGTAGAAACCGGTCTTCACTTTGTCCTTATGTCCCCAGCCTCTAGCAGAACACCTTGTACATACATAGTTAAGTACTTAATAGATATCTGTTAGGTTAGATTGGTCTCAGGACTCCTTTATTCTCTTTAAAATGGTTGAGGACCTCCCCAAAAGAGCTGTTATGTGGGTTGTATCTGTTGATATTTGCCATTTTAGAAATTAGTATTATTAGGAAAATAGTTTACATCTCAGGCCCCTTGAAAGGGTCTCAGGGACACCTGGGTGTCCCTGGACCATCCTTTGAGAACTATTGAACCAGATTAATGTACTAGCCTACTGACCGATTGACCTGCTCCTAATCTCCCTCCTCTCTAATCTACCTTTCGTAGATGCACAAGTAATCTTCCCAATTCACGGGTCTGAACTAGTCACTCCCCTACTCCAAGGAAGGAGAAGAAAACCAAGCTTGCCTTCCAACTTCAACTACAATCTCAGACTGGCATTTAAGATTCTAATGGACTGACATCATCCAGGGACACAGTGGTTCAGTGAAGGCGTACTTGGTGGAGTTGGAGTCAGAAGAGACCTGGGGTCAAATCGTCCTCCACTAATCACTGGCCAAGTAATCACAGACAAGTTACTTAATCTTTAAGCCTCAGTTTCCTTTTCTCTAAAACTGAGATAATAACACCTATAGCACCTACCTGGTATAGTTGTGAAGGTCACATGAGATAATGTATATAAAGCACTTTGCAAACTTTAAGGCATTATATGTAAATATTGACTTATTATTTTCACATACTTATTTCACATTACTTCCCCCACTTTGCACACACACACTACCCTCCAGTCAAAGTGAGCTACTCACTGTTCCAAGATCTTGTCCTGCTGTCCCGTGCCTCTGTGCATCCCTCATGCCTGGAATCGAGTCCCTGCTTCTGATCTCCACTTATTGATATCTTTTCCCTTCTTCAACAACCCGGCTCAGGTTTTCCTTCTTCCATGAGGCCCTTCCTGACACTCCCAACCCCACTCCTTCCCATCCTACCAGGAGATCCAGGAAGTGATCTCTCCTTCCTTGAATCTACTGGGCCATTTATTTGACCTTTCCTAAGCATGGGATCATGTTTAAGGTTATATTATAGGAATTTATGTCTTCTTCTCCTTCCCAACCCCCAACTAAATTTTAAGCTCCTTGAAGGCATCTTTGGATTGCATAGTAGGCACATGTTTGTCAAACCGAATTGAATACAGAGATACATGTACACACAAACTTACACAGGAATAGCTCATGGGCACAGATTTTCACAGACAGAGACACACAATTCCCCTATACCCACATGCTGTGGTTTGGGCTCTTACTCTACAAACTCCCTCTATCTGCCTACATCCCCTGTTCCTGTGTGAAGCTGAGAGAGGACCCAACTCCAAGTTTCTGAAATAGTGGGGACTCTCTATCCAAACCTCCTCTCCCCATCCAGTCCCTGAGGAATAGATAATTTTACCTAGGTATCTGGTACCTCTGACTGATACTGGGTGTACAATGTCCCTGCAGTGGAAAGAGGCTAGAGAGCTGATTCAGCTGCCATATTCAGCCTCAACTGTACTGTCCAAAGAAAGCCAGAGTCCCCAGAGTGGGACAAGTCCCCCCACCTGGAGGTCAGGCCTCACAGTATTTTAAGTGGCATCCAGGGCAGGGTACTTCTTCAGAGAATTATGCCAGAAGAGAGTGAGCTGGTGGAGATGGAAGGAGTGTGGCCAGGGGAGGGAGAAAAGGAGAAGATAGGAATAGGACAGAAGGGATGAATACAGGGGAAATTGAAGAGGGAGATATAGAGAGCTCCTAGCTTCTCTGACTTGTCTTTCCCCCTTCCAATCTATCATGTACATCACTTTTCCCACCCCAAAAATATCACTTTAAATGGTTCTCTTATGCCTACATTTATCAAGTCAAAACTCCTAGTTCTGACATTCAAGGCCCTCTCTAATGTTGTAATACCTTACTTTATCCTCCCCTTCTCCCCACCATGCCCCCTCAGCTCCAACCAGGCTGCTGTACCATCCGTCATTTGCTGCTCATTTCCACCTCTGGACTGTACTCTCCACCTGGAATGTTCTCATCCTTGTCCTCTAGTAATTGAAATCCTACCCATCTTTTAAGACCCATCTCATGCTTCACCTCTATGAAGCCTTACTCAACAATCTAGATCCAATAAGTCACTCCCTCCAAGCTTCTTTGGCGGTTATCTTTTATCACACAGTTTAACACTTAACCCTGCACTGCCTTGTGTCTGCTCACTATTATTTCACGGTGTATCTTTGTTCCACCAGGGAGACTTCCAGTTCCTCAAGACAAGAACTTCTGCCAGCTTCTCCTGTGTCCTCCCCAGCTCCTAGCTCAGGGCTAGGAGCACGGTGGGGATCAGTAAATACTACTCGATCCATTGAGAGAGATGAAAGGGGAAATTAGAGAGAAAAGGAGAGAGAAACGGGAAAGAAATAGAAGGGATGTGAGTAAGAAAGAGAGGAGGGAAATTTGATGGTAGAAGGGGAGGAGAATGGGTTGCAGTGAGTGATGAGGAAAGGTACTATGCAAACTGAGAATGCACAGAGTATCATCAGTGAGAAAAAAGAGACTTGGGTTGTTGGGGATTAACAGGGCAGGAGGTTGAAGGAGCAGGAGACAGACAGACACCAATATTGGCCAGCGAGCTCAGATGAAGGGGACACCTCCCCCTAAGAATTCTTCTTTAAAATCAAGAAAGGAAAAGGCCCTGGGAACTTCTATTCCCCACCCCTTCTGCCTCAAGGGCCAGTGTAAAAGGAGTGGATGTTCCCAGAAAAGACCTGGCACCACCATTGCTGTCTGTCATCTTCTGTGGGGTGTGGCTGGAGTTCCCATCCTCCTTATCCCACACCCACCACAGTATCTCTGCCTCCTTCCTCACAACCTCCTGGCCTTGGCCTATGCCTCCAGCCTCCTTTCAGGGGGACTGGCAGGGGAGAGTCAAGGGAACAAAGAGGGGTCCTAACTGACCCCCTCAGCTGTGGCATTGTACCCAGTCCTCAGAATGGGGCAGAAAGCTCAGAGAAGAAACAAGATCCACGGAAGGAAACTGAGAGAAGGAAAATCAGAGAAAGATAGCCGGGGAAGGAAGAGAAGGGAGGAGAAAAAGAAGGCAGATAAAAAGCAGTTTGCAAATGGTAACTTGTTGCGAGCAATGCCCTTTCCTAGGTGAATCTAATTGGTTTGTTATCTTTACCCACCAAAGCATTTACTTTGGTTAGTCGCCCGATCCACAAACACTTTCGAGGAGATGACATTACCGAAAGGGAGGAACATCTGCATCAGCTCAGCATCCCCAAACTCCTGGGGCAGATGGTAGATGAACAGGTTACAGCCCTCTGGCCCTGTGGTTGAGGAAGGAGAGGACAAGGGAGAGAGAGAAAGAGAGAGACAGAGAGAGGGAGGGAGAGAGAGAGAGACAGGGACAGAAACAGAGACAGAGAGAGACGGAGAGAAAGCGACAGAGACATGGAGGCCATGAGAGAAACAGAGACAGAGAAAGAGCCAGAGAAAGACAGAGAGATAAAGCCAGAGATACCGACAGAGACAGACAAAAAGAGACACAGAGACAGAGACATATAGGGACAGAGAGATAGAGAGACAGAGTCAGAGACAGACAGAGATAGAAGAGACATGAGCAGTCTTCCAGCTTAACCAGGGGTAGTGGGGGAGGGTGGGGCAAAGTTTGGGAGATAGAGAATAGCTCATCCAAGATTAATATTTCAATGAGTAGGTTTTGAATTAGAACACAAGAAGGCCAGTATGTGGGTGGAAAGAGTACTAGATTAGGGGTCAGGACATTTGTGATGCTGCAGAAGCATTTCACCCAAGTGCCCTTGGTTTCCTCATCTGAAAAAGGTGGTTCCCATTTTCACAGAGATTCTGTGAGAATCAGATGAGATAGCAGATATGAAAAATAGGAAACTCTGTGCCAACGTAGGGGTTGTCATTTTAGATGGTAGTGACCATTTCCATTATAGAGCTTCAGAAATAAATGTAGGTGGGTACCAGCTAGGGGAGGGAATTGACACCCTGCCTAAAGAGAGTGGGATCGTCCAATATATGCGTCCATTCCTTGTATCTTCTGGGACCTCCCAGCTGAAGAGAATCACCCAGATATTTCATACACTCCTTTCATTTCTTATAGGACTGCACCTATACTGTCTCAAAAGGAGAAAAGTCACACCTTATTCTTTGGATCTTTTGGGAAAGGTATTTCATAACCTCTCATTATAACCTCTGCATACAGCCATGATGATTTCTGCTTCTTCACATTTTCTCATGTCCTGCCTTCTATCTCCTCCCTCTCATCCAAATCTTAACCATCTTTCAAGGTTCAACTTGAATCCCACAGTCTCCAAGCAGCCTTCCCTGCATACTCTAGCCCCTCACTTAAAATCAAGCCCTCCTTCCATGGTGCTACAGTACCACCCCATAGCAGCCAGAAATGCTCATGTTTTGGGAGGGAGGGAACCAGGCCTCTGATTTCATAAAGGTATTGAATTCCCAGTGGAGGGAATATCTTCACCAATGCAAATTAGTAACTGCTCTTCAATTTATAGTCTTAGAGATCTTTCTGGGGCACTCAGGGTTAAATGAAGCCCAGGGTCACAGAGTCAGTATGTGTCAGAGGTAGACATTAAACTTAGATCTTACTGACTCTTACGTTAGCTCTCTATGCATTGTACCAGAGGAGTCAAACACGTGGCCCAAATCTCGGGAGTGCAGTCTGAACCAGATTAAAATGTAATTGGGAAATATTTAGCAAAATAAATAAAAAACCATAAGAAAGCATAGATAGCATCACATTTTCAAACTAAGTCAATATGTGGCCCATAGGGATCCTTCTGTCCAGATTAGTGACCCCCATTTCTATTTGATTCTGACACTCCTGCTCTAGATCAGGCTGCCTTAGGCATTTGCCCCTGTATTAAATTGTCTCTGACTTTTGCCAGCTCCTGTGTCTGCTCTCAGTGATATTCCTGACTCCTCCCTTGCTGATGGGATATCAGCCCTAACTTCTTCTCTACCAAATTCTAGCAGTCTCCAGGCCCATTCTAATTTGCTTTTCCCAAATCTGCTATACAAATAAGGTAGTTAGAATGGTTTGTAAAATAAGTCTAAATAGGCTCTGAGCAATAACCTGAGGTGTTTGCCTACAAAGAAAAGTGGAATGACCTCTAATGATGACTTGACACAGCTCACAGGCTTCATGGAGCTAGGGGGCTGTACCTTTCCTTCTGGTGCCATTCAGGGAAGATTCCAAGGGTAGGTTCTTATATCTTCCATTCACAATATATGACCAATCCAGAAACATGAAGTTAATGCTGGAATGGATCTGTTCTCTAATATGATTTTTTAGGTGGGTTACTGTATACATGCAAGACTGGCTGGCTTTCTGACAGCACCAGTTGAGGAAAACTTTAGTTTCCTCTGGAAATTGAAATTGTGTTTCAGTAGGAGTGGATTTTCAGAGGACCCTAAAGGTGCAAACCAAAGAGCCATCTTGTATGTGTTTGGAGCTTATAGAAATTCCTCATTGCTTTATGTGCCCATTGTATAACACACTAAGGACGTCAGCCTGACATTTCATGCTCAAAGGCCCATCTAGCCCCATCTTCCCCCTCATCATTGCCCCTCACCTCCTCTAAATGAATTCTCTGCTCTAGCTCTATTGGTCTGTCCTTGGTTCCATGAGATGACAGGGTTTTCTTCTTGCTTTTTGCTCTGTCCCCTTCACCTGCCAGTGGACTAGAGTGGGAGAAACACTGGATTTCTAGTCAGTGAACCTGGAGCCCTGGGCACTATCACTTACAACCTGTATGACCTTGGCTAGGTCTTCCTGGTTTTCAGGTCTCCAGTCTGTAAAATGAGGGTATTGGAATAGGTGAGCTCTAAAGTCCCTTCCAGATCCATGGTCTAGTGAATATCCTCCCTTCTAACTCTGTCTCTAGCAGGAATCAGTCAGTTCAGATGCCACTTCAGATGAAACCTTTTCATATTCTCCCCAATTTGAAGTAATTTCTCTGCTCTCTGTACTCCTAGCGTACTCTTTCCTTTTCTTATGATATTTTTCACACTCTACTTTGGATCATATTTACTGATATACTTGTGTTAGTAGTAGCAGTATAGTCTTATGGTTAGGATTCTGGGTATAGAGTCAGGAAGACCTGGGATAAAAATCTCACCTTTGATATCTCCTAGCTGAGTCACCCTGGGCAAGTCACTTAACATTTGCATGTCTCAGGAAACTCCGTAGGGCTTATTGATAAGGGAAAGAATACAGACAGGGTGCCTCTCCTACATTTATGAATGAATGATAAAGCATTTATTCCATGCTTACTATGTGCTTGGTACTGTGCTAAATGCAGAATATGTGTGTGTGTATGTGTGTGTGTGTGTGTGTAGAAAGACAATGTCTTGTCTGTAGGAAGCTTATATTTTCATAAGAGAAGATAACACATATAAGGGAAGAATGGCCTGGCAGGAATATTTTGGCTCTTCAGTATTCTTGTATGTTTACTAGGCTGTAAATTGTCGCCTTCAGAGCTACCCTGTCTCATACCATAGGAGAAAAAAATCTCAATTTCCCCACTTAGTATAACACTTAGAGAATGCCTTAGTGCGCTAAGAAATTTAAGTGTTCTCCCCGAGGGCCTGTAGTTGGTATGATAGACTTGGATTGAGATTTTCATGCTACACTGCCTCCCAGGTTTAAAATAACAACCAAAAGGGGGAAATGACAATATTAGAAAATTCTTCAAAGTTAACTCGAGTTCTATGAAAGTACAGAGAGAGCTATGTCTAGATCTTCCCTTTTATTCCCTGATGGAATTTATCCTCCTTTCTTGTAGTTCTTCCTAAAACAAGCCCACCTAAAGCATAAAGCTCTTTTAAAAAAATTCTCATTTTTATAGTATTTTTTTATACTACTTAAAATACTTTTCTCAAGAAATGTCTGTGAGGTAAGGAGTTCAGATGTAATTATGCCTATTAAACAAATGGACAGAGGAAAAGTGAATTGTTCAAGGTCAAGTGGTTAGAATGTGTCAAAGCTGGGACTGGAGCTCAGGGATCTTGACAAGTCCAGGCTCTTTCCACTACCCAATCCTGGTGTCAATTCATTGAGGGGAAGACAGGGAAGACAGGGTTCACATTTAAGCTAAGAGAATCTGAAAGAACTGGATCCCTCTTGGGACCAGGCAAGAGTCTTGAGATACAGGGAGAGAGAAATAGAATGGAAATGATGGTCTGACAAGTTTAGGGTGTCAGCCAGTGAAACGGTAGGTAAGACAGTGAGTCAAGGAAGAAAACCCCAAGGGGGATTGGATCTAGCTGGCCCTCCTTCTGCCTGGACTTTCCCCGGGCTTCTCCTGTGAATTGATGATGACAGTAGAGATGAATTCTGCCTATACTGTTTCATCTGTTTATGAAATTTTAAGTATTTTCTCCATTTATTCATCTTTGAACTTTCCCTGGCAGTGGGGAATGGTTGATGTTCACTCTTTCCTGAATCCAATCTGCTTACCAGGTCTTTTTACAAGAGATCTTTGCTACTACTGGAGACCCTCACTGTTATTCAACGAACCAAACCGGAGTGAGGACTGATTGTATTTATCCCCAGGTCTCTTGGCTGTCCTTCCATGATTGATCCTGCTTCCCACCCTCCCTCGTCTCTTGCTTGTACGATTGCTCGTCAACCTGGAATAGCTGCCCCATTCTTCTCTAGATTCCACCTGTCCTTAAAAGCCCAGAGCAGTTCTTCAATGAAACTTCCCCAGATAACTTTATCACTTCTTTCGGTAATTCCTAAAGCACTATAAAGTCATTCACAAAATCAAAGACTGAGAATAGGAAGGGGACTTGGAAAGCCGTCTTGTCCGACCCTTTTCATTTTGCAGATGAGAAAAGTTAGGCTGAAAGAGGTTCGATGACTTGCCTAAGGTCATACAGGTAGTAAATGTGAGTCAGGATTAGAACCCAGGTACTCTGACTTCATAGTCAACATCCTTCTCATTGTACCCCAGTTACACTGTAACTTCCCTAAGGGTGAGCCAGGTCTCCTCCATTGGACTAGGGACACCCCAGGAATGTGAACCATATCTCTTTGCTGTGAAAGCTCTTTAAGTCTTTGTTTAAATCTAATTGATTTTCTGTTTAAATGTTCTCTTGGAAAATATTTGTTACATTTAGATGTGTCAGAGACAACTTATTAAAGTGGCTTATTGCTAAGGTAATCATTGAATGCAAATTCCCTGTAGTAGCTAACAATTAGATTCACTTTGGGAAGAGAGAAGGTCCTTTTTCATCCCAGAATGGAAAATGACACCTTTTGATAGGTAAAGGAAGTCTTGAAATTTCATACTCTTGCATCTTGGCACCTCACTTAAGTTACTCTAAAGAGTCTTGTGATTGTCTTTCTGCCCATGGAAAAGAGTCGATAGGAAAGGTGGTTTCTGTAAGCCACCCTGAAGTAGCACCTTAGGCACACTGAGGGGAAGACAAGAACCTCTACAGGGAAGACACTGCCCTTGAAGGAAATCCTACCTTGACCCAGTTCAATATATTTCCCCTCCTGAGTAGGAAGGAAATTTAGGTTGATGGTTTAGTGACTGGGAGTAGAAGAGCAAAGCTGAGAGGCAAATTTGAGGTTGGCTCCACTACAGTCACAGAAACAAACTATTATGTGAACAGAGTAATTTCAAGGACATATCATCCACTCTCCTATCTCCAGGCTAGACTGCTTTCAGAAACAGCCAGGAAAAAGATTAGACATCTGTACAGAGAAATGATACGTGTATCATAGAAAAAACTCAGCCCCCTTCTCTTTTTCCCCAACAGACAATGGATTTGATGGTTAAGGGTTAAATTAGTTAATTTAGACAATTAGTTAAAGGGTTTATGCTTGGGGAGGGGCAGTGGAGGGAGGGAGGGTGGTTCTGGGACTAGGGATCCAGGCAGCGTAGCTCGAAGACTTACCTTCTCTCTGTTGCTGTGGGATCATTGGAGGCGGCTGAGGGAACGCTTGGCTTATCTGACCATAGGCAGCAGGGTAGGCGGCTGTTGGAGGAAGAAAGGAGAGGGAGACCAGAGTGAGAGAGAGTGACAGAGACTAGAAGGGGGAAACAGAATGAGAGACAGAGAAATATTTCAGTATCAGGCAGCAAAATCAAACAAGCCAAAATGCACTTTTCAGCTCAGTCATTGGAGATAAAGCCAACTTTTGATTATCTGCATCAATGGAGAGAAGCAGCAGCAGAGAAAATATCAACAGCGGATAAAATCAAACAATAAAGAATTCCAAACAATGCCTCATACAAAATGACAAATAATCCGAAATAAGAGATAATTCAAAACGGTGGGTAATCTTCAAGCACAGGATAACCGCAGACCATTTGTAATGCATGATGTAATGTTTTCTTTGAGCAGATTTATTTTTTTCTGATCAGATTGTCAACACGCTGACATCATGAATGAGTTATTTGATGACTTGTGTAAAAATAGTGTTGGTAGGGAAACCATGGGGTGGGGTAGGCAGGGGAAACCATCCTTTACATAAATACAGGCTGTGGATAATCAACAAAATACATGTCTTATTAGTGTAAACAACTGGGAGATCACAGTACATTATTGTCATACTTTGACCAAGGCTGAGGTGTTTAGTTTCCCTATTTTGAGTGATGGGAGTTGTGACTAGTCAGTCAGGACCAGGCAGGAGAAGGCGCTGCAGGGTTTAAGGGAAGGGGGATCCTGCTTTTTCTTTTGGGTTCCAGGCTGCAGAAACAGGGCTAAAAACCAGTTTCCCCTTTAATTTAGGAAGAGGAAGGAAGTCCAAGTACTCCATAATTTGTCTCTGCCTAGTGCTACCTCTGGTGTTGCCTTGAGTTATCTCAAACTAGCCTGCTTCTCCCTTGGTCATATGATTTGAGTCAGGAGACTGGACATGTTAGTGTGTAATGTCTACATCTAGGATTAAGGGGAAGAAGTGAAGGAAGACAGAGAAATCGGATGAAATAGGAAAAGGAAGGACCTTTTTCTTATCCCCCTCCCCTTCAAGAAGAGCAAACACATTCCTCTGTCACTCACAGGAATTCTCTGGACCTCCTTCTCTCCTCCTCTCTTTGTATGTCCCTCTCTTTTGCTTCCTGCTCTATTTCCTTCTGTCTTATGCTCTCCTTTCTTTTTCTGTGGTCCTTCCCCCCTTTTCTTCCCCTTTTGTTATTCTATTTCCTCTCCCAGTCTACTTTTGTCTCACTATTTCCTGTGCTCCATATGTCTTGTCTTTCCTCCCACATTCCTTCTGTTTCTTACTATTGATCTCCTTTTTCTTTCCGTTCTTTCCTTATTTCATCTTTTCTCACTCATTCTCTCCTTTTGTTATTCACTCTTCCTCGACTTCATTTCCTTCTTTTCTTCATTCTGTCCTTCTATCTCTTGCTAATTCTTTCTTCCTCTTTTTTCCTCTATCTCTTCCTCTCTATCTCCTCTTCTCTCATTTTTTCCTCCATGTCATATCTCTATTCCTCCTCTTCCTCTTGAACTCTTTCCCTCCTTTTCTTCTTCCTTTTTCTCCCTCCTCCCCTCCCTCTCTCCCTTTCTCTTCTCTCTCCTATCCTTCCTTTTCCTCTGACTTTTTGGTCTCCCTTTATCCTCTCTCATGTAATTCTCCCTAGATCTTTTTGTTTTCTGACTTCCTCTTTCTCTGTCTCCATCTTCATGTTAAGTTAGCTAAAGTAGGAGAAAGGGAACATTTTAGCAAGGAACACTGGCATTAACAGGGTTAGTCAAATCAACAGTTTGTTTTGATCCCTTGGTCCTGTGGTTTCTCCTTCCTTATTCTCTCTATACCACCATCACCTTCCCATATTAGGTGGAGAAGTATGTGAAAACTTTTGGGGACTGAATGTGCTTTCCCCCACCAGGGGAAGATTTCATTTAAAAAGTGGACCCTGGCGGGAGACAACTATAATGGGGGTGGAAGAGGATATGGTAGGCAACTGGAGGAGATACTTTGCACACCAGGACTCCTGCTACTCATATCATACATTGCAGATATTTATCTACTGTTTCTCTGTGCAGGGTTCATTGTGAGCACTAATGTGGTGTGTGCATTATAATCAAAGTTTATACTGTGGGTCCCCTGCTGGCCTGAGTGGTGACTGCCTCTCTCAGACCACTATTTGAGGAAAGTCTCAGGCATGTTTCCCTTCATTCCTTCTCCTGCCATCTCCTCTACAACCTCCGCAACTTCCTGGATGCCCTTTCTACTCTTCTTTCACCACCTCCAGTGTTAAATCCCAAAGTAGGAGAAAATCAACTCTATTGCTACTATTCTCCCTCTCTGGCCACTCTTCTTTAGGAGTGTTGTGTCTCTCACTGGAATGTAAACTCTTGCTAATACTTGTAACCCCAATACTTAGCAGTGAACACTTAATATTCTCCCATTCACTTAAAGAACTATATCAATATAAGCTGTTAGTTACATGTGGTCTTAATGAGTTACTCATTCCCCCAATCTAGATAACTCAAATATCAATACTGTTTCTTATCTTCTCTGTGACTTAATTATCACATCTTGCCCCCTAAGAACCTGTCTGTTCATCAGTATGAACTTGTTAAGCAGAAGCTAATTCTGTGTGTGCACATGCATGTACATGGGCATGTATGTGTGTGTTTTATTACTTTGAACCAGATGACATTAGGATGGAAAATCTTTGGTTGCTTACAAAACCAGACCAATAAATTAAGACTTTTGGAGAAGAATTTGTTTGAATTTATCCATTCTTTTGTATCAGTCACTGTTTTGGAATATCTGGTGGTTGCTGAATTTTTCAGTGTTTTTCATTATGTACTATTTTGGATTATTTGTGCCACTGTTTCAGTCTGTTAGTGCAGATAATCCAGAATTGACCGTGTCCAGCCTAAAGGGAGAAATGAGCTGAAGTGGTCCCTGCCCAACAGAGTGAAGGACAGGTATGGAGGAGTTAGTGGTCATCAAAGGATTTAAGTTAGGCTATGTCCTTCCCTGTCAGCCTAAGGCAGCTAGGGACAGCCTGGACTCTGAGTGGGAGTTGGGGGATGGCAAGTTCTGTTGAGAGGGATGGAGAGGGCTCTAAGAGAATTCTTTCCTTTACTTGGGTTCACTCTCGTCTCCTCCAGCACTGTTTGAACCACATACTCTTCTTTATTGTTTCCTAAATGTTATATGTGTGAATCTAGTCTCCCCAATTATGCTGTAAACTCCCTGCATCATCAGTTGTGTCTCCTACAGTTCCCAACATATACTCTACTTCCTTCCCTCTCTTGCTCTCCTTCCTTCTTTTCTTTCCTCCTTCCCTTTTTCCTTCTTTATTTTTCCTCTTTTCCATTCTCTATTCCTTTCCCTTCTTTTCCTTCTCTTCCTATCCTTTCCCTTCTTTTCCCCTCCCCTCCCTACTTTTCACTTCTTTCCTCTCTCCTACATATTCACGTCCAAATACTGTCTATCCTGCAATGTCTGGTTTTCAGTCCTTCCTCCTCCATGAAACCTTCTGTGAATGTTGCCACTCACACTGATATCACCTTTTTCTAATGTTCCTTCTCAGTACTTTGGGACTGAATCTCACAATTCCACAATTTCACACTTGACCAGACACTCTCCTGTGTTGTTCTGTATTTTATATGTGTGTTTTATTTCCCTGACTATGCTATAAACTTTCCAAGGGGATGAATTGCATGTGCCTCTTTTCTTTTGTCTGTCAGGCTGGGTATGTTGTGAGGTTGAGTCACTCTGTTGGATTGAATGGCATTCCCTCACCCAAACCAGAGTTCAGAGTGGGTCACTCCTGGGGAGGAGGAAATTAGGGAATAGCAAAGTTTCAATCTTTTGTCTCTAAACAGAGTCCCTCCTCTCCAGTTCTCATCCTGGAAATACTCTGCCATCCCCATCCCTCCTCTCAGAACTTGAATCAGTGCAAGGGCTACTGGGGTGGTCTCTATACTTAACATTGATGGGAAAATGATGAGGGAAAGATAAAGGGATAGAAAGAGGGACTTTAGGAAAGTGTTATTGGGAGAAAGCGTCAATACTAACGACCTGCATACTGCTGCACTCCTGCGTAGGCCTGCTGCAGGGGGTCAGCCGCCGTGGGGCTCTGTGCTGGGGGAGACAGCAAAAAAAAGGAACAGAAGTCAGTAACTCCCATATGGCCCCTGAATCCTCCTGCATCCTCCTAGCCTCTCTCCTAGCTTCCCCAGATTCTATACTGTTTCAGAATCTTTTTTTAAACATTTTTTCCTCCTTCCACAGACTTTCCCCAATTGGAACGGAGAGTAGCCGATGGCTTCCATTACTCTGTGTTTGATAGTGATACTATATTTCCATGTCCTCTTCTGGATTTGCTCCACTTATCAATATCCCTCTTAAAATATGCCATCTGGAATTAGGTTCAATACAATTGGGGCCTGACCAGAGCAAAAGTCAAGACTAGACTTATGGACCATACTTCATTAATTCAATCTAAGATCACATTAGCTTTTCAATAATATAGATAGCATTCACATTTGTATAGGACTTAACAATTTGAAAAACTGTTTCACATACACTCTCTCATCTGATACTCATCTGATAGCCTTATGAGGTAGATACTTTTGGCATGTGTATGTGTGTCTATGTTCATTTTATATTGTATTTTAATACATTTTATAGTATAATGTTATACATATTTAAATATTTATTAAGCGTCTACTGTGTGTCAGACACTCTGCTAAGTACTTTACAAATATTATCTCATTTTACCCTCATGATAACCCTGGGAGGTAAATTATTATTACCGTACAATTTTATAGATGAGGAAAATGAAGCAGAGATTAAATGACTTGCCGGGAGTCACACAGCTTGGAAGTGTCTAAGTTCGGATTGGAACCCAAGTCTTCCTGTTGCCAGGCCCAGTACTCTACCCTTTGTGCCACCAGTTGCCTTGTAGTCAGCTAAATGCCCTTGGTTCTCCATCCCACCCAATTACTAAGATTTCCTCATCTCGTTCTTTTGCAATTAATTTTCTTTCTTGCCTTTTTTTGTTCTAAATTTAACACTCCAAAAAAGAACATTTCCATATATAAAATAGAACAGAAAAAAAGGATTTTATGTGAAAGCATGAGTCTCTGTTAAATACAGTTTTCCAATTAATGGTTTAAACCTAAATGTATGACTTCACATTTAGGTTTAATTTCGTTTCTTTTAGTATACCTTTCTAACCTTTTGAGATTTTAGGGATTTTAGCAAATTTCATCCACCAAATAAGTTATTTTTTTCCCCCAAATTTGGATCACCTACAAATTTAATTCTATGCCTTCATCCAAGTTACTGTTAAAAATGTTGAACACTCTGAGAACAAAGATGCTGGGACAGAGTCATAAGATATTTCTTTCCTGAATGACATTAATATATTTATTAACACTCTTTGAGTACAAAATTTAAACCACCTGTGAATTCTGCTCATATGTCTCCATGTAATCATAAGATATAGCTTTATCCAATTATTTACTGAGTTAATATATACTCTATCTGTGAGGATTCCCTGATTGATCAACTGAGCATTATTATCAAGAAAGAAAATTGGATTAGTTGTCAGGTTTTGTTCCTAAATGAACCTATGCTGGTTCCTAGTGATCACTGCTTTCTTTTCTTTAAATAATTTTTTTAAAAATTTGTATATCTTATTTTTTTCAAATGACACATAAAAACAATTTTTAACTTCCATTAAAAAAATTTTGCGTTCCAAATTTCCCCCCTTTCTCCTTTACCTCCCCTTTCCTGAGACTGTAAGCAATTAAATATAGATTATACATATACTGCTTTCTTTTCCAAATTCTTCTGTACTATAGATTTAATAATCTATTAAGAAAAAAGCCTGAAACTTGGAGAACTTGAAGGATCTCATTTATTTTGATGGCTCTAAACATCACATTTAATGATAACCAATTCTTTTTGCTGGATTACTCCACCCTCCTTCCCATTCTTTTCTTCTCTCTTTCTCTCCTTTCACCCTCCTACTCTAACAGGGAATGGTTTATAGAACATGGCAGATTGCTACAAATGTGGGAAAGGAACATTTCCAAATTGTAAGGAAGTAGCTCACAGAAGTCAAAAAGGGGTGGAGAAATGGATATGCCATTCTGGATAGAGGAGATACAAAGGGGTAGACTGCCAGAGCAGAAAAGGAAGAGAAATTATCCAAATGTAGCTGGAGATGGGCTTTTGAGTAAGTAAACTGAGAGGTAGATGACTGTATGTGTGTATGCATTTGTGTATACACATATGTGGGTGCCTCTTCAAAGCACCTTGCCTGAAGCAATTACAGAAAGAGAAAAGCTTCTTGGGACTTGAATCAGAACCAAACATTCAACATACTTATCACCTTAAATCAGATCCTGAGATTTCTCTGCCTCTTTTTGGAAGTGGCAGTGGAGTTCTCTTTTGGAGGTAGGGAGGAGGGATGAGAAGCAGAATGAGTCTAGATGCAAATTTGGTGTTCCCAAGAGATTCTGAGCTCCTTTGATCCTTCTCTCTGTGTCTCTTGCTCTAACTTCTTTTTCACTTTCCTCTCTAGACAGAGTATTATGTATAGTATTCTCCACATAGACCATGCTCATTTAGTACTTAAATTTTTTTTTATACTGTTTACCCTACTAAAGTGCCCTCATCGATCCTCTTCACCTGGGAAATGGACACAATGACATCTACCTATTTCTCAGAGTTGGGTGTGAGAATCCAATGAGACAATGAAAGTGAAAGCATTTCTAAAAAGTTATTCATACATTAAAAGTTATTCATTTAATATTTTTATTCCAAACAGAGTGGAGAGGAGCATAGATAAATTTATAGATTCACAGGATGTTAGACTTGGAAGGCACTTTAAAGCTTATCTAGCTAAACCTCTCTTTTTAGAGATGAAAAAAATTGAACCTCAGAGTTAAAGTGACTTGCCTAAAGTCATGTAGTTACTAAGTGTCAGAACCAGGTCTGGGACTTCAGACCGAGTTCCCGTTCCTCTATGCTGTGCTACTTCCACCTGTCAGTGAGCCCTTTTAATTCAGACCCTCTCTTTTCCGTGATACTGAATGGAAAGTAGAGATGTTTCCAGACACTATTTAGTTTTACCTGTAATGAATCTGTATCTAGTATGGAAGAAATGGGCCAGGAATGAACTTCTAGTTTTCCTCCCGGGTATCAGAAGTCCTCACTGAGCTGTCCTAGGTTCTGAACAGACTTGTCAGTGATTAGACACCACACATTGACCACACTGACTATTCAGAGTTCTCTCTTTATGAACCAGAATCTTATACTCCAGGATATATTTTCCTGATTAAGACTGGAAAAGAATGATCATTCCTTCAGTCCTGGGTCATCTCTTTATATCTAATTAATCTACAGTTGCTTATTAACTGAATCTTGATTTGTGTTCTGTCCTTGTCAGACTGAAAGAACCCAAGGGCAGGGCTTGTGGCTCCTCTCAACCCATTAGACTAGTGTTTCCAAGGGCACAGGAGAGACAAAGTGACGTGTTTGCTTAAAGTTGTTCATGAAACAATATTGCTGTTACTGTATATATTGCTGTTTTGGTTCTACTCATTTCACTCTTCATTATTTCATGCAAGTCTTTCCATGTTTTTCTAAAATCATTGAGCTCATATGGAAATGATATAGTTGTGAATTTCTGGGGTGATCTGTATTCCAGGCTGAATTCTGATTATAAGATGGTAGGGGATTATTCTGCTTATTCATTTGCTTTATTTATTTATTTATCTGCTTATGTTACTTTTTTTTGATCCTTTGGTGAATCGGTTGAAGTTTTATATCTAGTTAGCTAAGTGAGTATGTAGGACTCTGGGGACAGTGCATTAAGTCCTCCATACCAATAGGAAGCATCCTGATTGGGTGAGAATACACCTGGTTTTAGAAGAATGGATCAAGTAGATTGGTGATCCAGAAAGCCTGGAGGGGAGGGAGAAATCCCTAAGTGTCACTTGTATTTTGAAGAGAAAATACTATTCTTATTAGAGGCAATATGAGCAGCAGATCCAGTGACCACTCTTAGCTGAAAGGGAATCAAGGGTAACCAGAATGAGCTTAGGAAAACATTGTATAGGATGACTTAGGAAATTTAGATCTGCCTACTCTGAGACTAGGTTGATTTCTTTTATATGCATTTTTAATTATCTTATACTGGTATATGATTTATGGATATGTATATTCTCTTTTCCTTTATAAACCAAACCCTAGAAAACAACTCATGGCCTAGAATATGTGTAATAAAAATATATAATAGCAACAACAGCTGGGAAGATAGCATTAGAGAGAGGATAGAAAAAATGAGAAGGCAGAACTTTGAACTCAAGCAATGAAGTTAAGTCAGGACTTAAGAAGGTGGAGAAGGTTCAGTACTTTGGTGAGGGCTTCAGAGATCTGGACAGGACTGAGAAGTGAAAGTCACTAGAGCTGAAGTTTCCTTGACTAGCTCTAAGAGAAGTAACTGCTACCCCAGGAAACTGTCAGAGGGTCATAAAGGCTTAAAGCCAAGCACCGTGTCCCTTTTAGCCTCTATGCAATGTGTGAAGGAATTACTTTTCTCCTACTATGTGTTTTTTCCTTCCTCATTTAAGTTCTCAGATGTTGCTGCCAGGGATATCATTGCTATGACCCTCAAATGCCCCTCATTAAGAATCAGTGTAATTTGGTGGGATGAAATTTCTGACTTGAAGGCTATACCTTGTTTAAGAAGAATAGATTATGTAGAAGAGGAGACGGGATATTATGAAAAGCAATCAGGAGATTCAAGAGGAAGCTCTGAATTCATGTTTCTTTTGATTCTTAATCTAGTTTTCTTTCTAGGATAATAGACTTCCTTGAATGTCTTTATTAATTAATACTTTAAAGGATAAGCTGGGAAATTTGACTTTCATTTCTTGTTGTTGTTCCAGTCATATTTGACTCTCCATGACCCCATTTGGGGTTTTGTTGGTAAAGGTACTAGAGTGGTTTGCCATTTCCTTTTCCATTTCATTTTACAGATGAGGAAACTGAGGCAAACAGAGTTAAACGATTTGCTCAAGGTCACTCAGCTAATAAGTGTCTGAGGCTAGATTTGAACTCAGGTCTTCCTGACTTCAGGCCCAGTCCTCTATCCACTACACCACCTAGTTTGATTCCTAGTAAGATTCTAAAATGGATTTGAAGGTATAGTTTGTGAGGTCTTAGAAAAGAAGGCAGTGAACATCTATAACCTGGGTTCATTGAGAACCAAGCAATAGACCAAACTTATTTCCTTTTATTTTTTTAAATGCTAGATATTGTCAGAGGAATGACTTAGTTAACCTTCAAATTCCCTTTTATATCCATAGATTGAGACCTAGGTCTATGATATGTCCCTATGAATTTCATTGATTTCAGCATGGGATTTGATGACATTTCCCATATCTTCAGAGACGAGGTCGGAAGATACAAAATAAATTAAATTTAGGTGAGGTCAGAACTGGTCAAATGAAAGGACCCAGATGGCATGGATTAATATATCAGCCTGGAAGAGGTCTCTAGTAGGGTGCCTCAAGGCTCTGTCTTTGGCACTGTTTTGCTTGATGTTTTTACCAGTGACTGGGATGAAAGAAAACAAATAGATGGCATGCTTATTAAATTTGAAGTTCACACAAAGTTTAAAGGATTAGCAAATGCTGGATGATAGAATTGGAATTTAAAAAACATCTCATTGGACTGAAGCTGTAAAGATGGAATTTAATAGAGATAAATGTAAGTCTGATACTTGGGTGTGAAAATTAGTTGAGTATATCCAGACAGGGAAAAGCATGGCTAGGAAACAATTTATATGGAAAAAAAATCTTATTTGTAAGTTGAGAAGTTTGGATTAGTTCTACCTATATATAATTATCTCTATAGTGTCTTTAGCTTGAAGAGAAAGGAGGGAATAAGCATTTATACCACATCTACTGTGTGCCAGGCAATGTATTAAGCACTTTACAAATATTATCTCATTTGACCTTGAAATCTGTAGTCCTATGGTTGTTAGTGTTAGTAAATTGCAAACTCAATGTGAAAATGTAACATGATAACCAAAGTTCCTTATCTCTTAGGTTGATTTCATAGAATTATAATTCTTGCATCTTGAGCAAGAAAGGTGATGGACCCAAGGCACCAGGCCCTAGTTGGACTGATCATTGTGGCAGAAGTTCTGGAAGCCACGTTTTAAAGAAAAATCCATAGTCTAGAGTGACTCCAATAAAAGATGGTAAGTGTGATTAGGAACAAGTATTTACTAAGTGATTATTTATTATAAAGTAGAGGATATGGTAGTAGTGGGTTGTGTGTGATAGGGATCTTGATGTATTTAGGGGGCTGTTATATGAAATAAAGGTTACACTTGTTCAATTTGGCCCTGAAGGGCAGAATTTCTAGAGAGGCAGATTTCAGCTTAACATGAGGAAAAAAGATTAATATTCAATTCAAATTGGGCCAAAGTGGAAAAGGCTGTTTTGGGCAAAAAGACTTAATGACTACTGGTGGAGGATATTGCAGATCAGACCTTTGCTTTGGGGTAGGGGTTGGAATAAGGAATTTTAGAAGTCTTTCTAAAGTTTCTAGTTATAATCTTTCTTTCTTTCTTCCTATAACTTTCTAGTTATAATCTAAATCTAGGTTTCTCTCACCCCTCATACCAGGTTGTGTAGGGGATAATCTCTGAGAGATCCTTAGAAAGAGATAGCAGGGATCTCCTAAGGATCTCAAGTCAAAACCTTTACTATTCATGATGTGTACTATACCTGACAGGTATGTGGTTGAAGGCACTTCTCCCTTAAGAGTTAAGAATGGGATGATGAGATGAAGGACAGATACTTAAAGGTGATAGTAAATAGGGGAGGAATGGTCACATCTGGCGGGCAGGACTCAATGAACTAACAATTCTAGGCCTTTGTTATCTTGTTCACCTACATTTTTCTTGATGTAGTCTTCCTATTTACGTTCCTAAAATCCTTTATTTTCAGTCCTGTCATGTTTTGGTAAGGTCAACAGAAGAAAGGTTTTCATTCTCTGCCTGCCTTAAGATCTTGAGTGACTTAGGATGTCCCCCAAGCTGAAAGGAAGGACCTCTGCATGGGCCTTTTAGTGAATAAAGAAACTGAATGTGAGCATGAGTTCAGCTGTGTGTGCTGTCTGCCATCCCATCTGGGTCATTTCTTTGTGCTATGTCTATTCCTATGTGACTGAGAAGGAACGTCTATAGTATGGGGGCAGGGGATTAGGCAAGTTCAAGTTGCAGGAATGAAGGTTCAGGGAGTCAACTTACCTGGGTAGGGGTGGATTCCATTGGCAAACACGGCTTCAGCTGCAGGCTGCCCATTAGCTTGTGGGGGAAGGCCAGTGAATCCGTTCACCCCGATGGGGGATGGGATGCTAGGCACAGCTGGTGCAGTGATGCCCGGAGGGGTACTACCACCTAGGGAACAGTGGGAAGGAGAAAAAAGAGAAACACAGGCACAGCAAAGGTGAAGGATCCCAGACTTTGTATAATACCTTTCCTCACTGGCCTTCCTCTTTCTGAGGAAAGATTCAGTCTGGTCTCCTCTTTGTCCCCTCAACATGCCAGGCTCAGGCCAACCTCTGAGCTTTTGCTTGTGATATACCTCCCTCCCCCATTCCCCCATACACCTGAAATGCCCTTCTAATTCCTCTATCTAGATCATACCCATTCTTCAACTTTCAAATTGAGCTCCCTTTCCTCCAGGAAGTTTTCTTCCTGAGTAACTAAGCCCACTGACCTCCCTTTCACTGAGTTCCTACAACACTTAAGATCTCAATAGAGTATGATATTTGGCTGTACACAGTCTGGCATTGTTGGTGAATGGCTGTGAAGCTTGTCTGCATATTTACTCCTCTGTATCACAGTATGGTTTAGCACAAGGTTTTGAGAATATTAGGTGCTTAGTAAGGACCTGGGTCTCTTTGAATGCTCTTCTACATCTCTCTTGATGGAGCTCTCACTGCTCAGGTAGACAGCCTTTGAGAAGTCAATACAGAGACTAACTAGGGACACCCTCATTCCCTTCATGGTTTGTGTTATCCCACAGGAATGATCTATAGGTCAGACCCAGATCAGATAGTGGTGATAGAGATGTTTGATAGTCATCATGATAGGAATGATGATGGTGAAGGCAGTAATGAAGACAGAAGTAACGGTACTGATAGTAATGACAGGGATGTTAGTGATGAGGATGGTGAATGTGCGTGGTGACAACTGTGATGATGGTGATGATGTTCACGCTGATTCTGATGACAGTGGTGATGGCAATGTGTTTGTAATGAGGATAGTGCAATGATAGAGCTCTAACAATGATGACGATGGGGATAGAGATGGTGGAATTTATCTACTGTCTATCTGAACAATCAGAGGCAATAGTAACACTAGTCCCTTACCTCCTTTGAATCACAGTTCAGGGTCTGCCCCTTAAAAGAGCCTTCCTGTCTCTACATTGGCCAGTCCCATGAAGCAGCACTATATTCTCCTGGTGAGCTGTCCTAAGCCAATATTTAGTCACCTCTGATGAGCAGAAAGACCCTCATGCCTTTTCTGACATTGCTCCTCTCTCCCCTTCCATGGGACCTCCAAAGTGGAGCAACTTACCTGAGGTTGGGGTCATGGGGGCGGCCGCGAGGCCGTTCATGTTGAGTGCTGCCATCTGCTGCATCTGGGCTGCGGCGAAGGCTGCCATGGGGTTCAGGTAGCCTCCCTGTGCTACGGATGCCATGATGGCCGCCTGCTGCTGCATCAGCTGGGGCAAAGGGAACGGGGAAAAAATATCACGCGCTCCCAGGTGGGGCTGTCCCCACCATTTTGGGGGATCATGACTTCCCTTAGTATAGTCCCTCATCCCTGGGTATCATAGTTCTCTCTGGCCCTCACAACTTCATGGGAAGCATAGTTTTTGCTCTCCACAAGTGCCTGGGTGGGTGGGGGGCATGGTAGAAATTGAGATCCTATGGGTCACAGCTTGAGAAAGACTATATGCCATCCTTTCAAAATGAAATTAGAGGAAATCATTCCCCTCCAACGACACTGATTGAAGTTTGGGCAGGGGATGAAACAGAATGGAATTATCTCTATTAAATTATAAATTGAGGGATTTTTGTGTTTTAAAAATTATAGTCCTAGGAAATGGGGATATCCTAAAAAGTGCAGATATGGATTCTTGCACAGGGGATGAGATGAGGTACATGGGAATAGGATGGGTGGGGGAGGGGGAAGAAGGGGGCATATCCCAGGCTGGCAGAGTTATTGTTTGGGCAAATGATGTTAGGAATATCTTTGGGGATACTTTGAGGAAAGTAAGGGCAGGCTAGAGGAGAGAGATAAGCATGTTGGATTATCAACAAAGATACACAGGAACAATATAAAAAGGAAGAGGAATGCCTAGTATATTTCCATCTAGATATAGAAAAAGGAACGGGCTTGAGAAGGTTTTCTAACAAGCCAGAGAGATAGAGATACATGCACACACACACACACATACACACACACAGATAGAGATAGAGAGACAGAGACACATACACAGAAAGAGAGAGAGAGGGAGAGAACGAGGGGGGAGAGAGAGACAGAAAGGGAGAGAGAGAGAGCAACACAGCAAGAAGGAAACTTTACACATCCAGTGACTAGTGCCTAAGGTCAGTCTCAAAGAATCATAGAATGTAAGAAGTTGGAAGGAACTTTAGAAATCTAGTTCATCTCCTTAATTTTACAGATGGGGAAACTGAGGCTCAGAAAAGGGAAGTGACTTGTCCAAAGTTTCACAGCTCCCTAGTGACCAAGGTAGTGTTTCTAGAAGGTAGAAGTTAGGTGCTTAGTTAGCATAGTGCCTGGCACATGATAGGTGCTTAATAAATGTTTATTGACTATCAGATTCAAAGAATCATGACTTCAGATATTAAAGCCAAAGGGAGAATGTGGTGATAACAGGTTGTGCCAGCAGTCTGGTTACTACTTTAAGTTTGTACTATGGTAAGATCACCCTAGTCCCATGACCAGCTAGCTGAGTACCTGAATTTTACTTATGGGACACTCCAACTGTGTGCACTTTGTATCTTCACATTCCCTTACAATGAGACTTACCTATTCTGAGGAAGATGAGGGGAAAGGTAGAACCCATGAAGAAGCTAAAGAAAGTTGGCAAGTCTAGGACGTAGGGGTTTGATTTTTTTGATCTCAAAAACTCTGTACTTCTGATCTCCAGTCCACAGTTGCATGGTCCATTAGAAAGAACATTAGGACTCTCAGCCTCTCTTCTGTTTCCTAACTGTAACCCTCACTGTGACCATTCTGAGTCTCAGTTTCCCCATCTGTAAAATGAGAGGGTAGAATAGGTGGCCTCAAAGGCTCCTTTGGTCTCTGTATCCTCAGTGACATGAAAACTTAGGTCATATAGTAACAAGATGAGCTATGTCACACAGCTATTTCTCCCCTCCTGGATATTTTCAACTCTATTCCTCAATATTCCTGCTTGTGAATTATTGGGTTATAATTAGAATCTGACATAATAATAGCTATTCACATTTCTATGGCATTATAAAGTACTATCCCCATTTCACAGATGAGGAAACTAAGACTTAGGGAGATTAAATGATTTGTCCAGGGTGGTACAAGCTATTCAATGTCAGAAGTGGTACTAGAACCCAAGTCTTTCTTTCCTCTAAGCCTCATACACTTTGCAGGATACTAGAAGACGTCTCTGGATGCATGATAGTGTTAGAAGGAATTCTTTATATGTCTGCAGGGTTATAGAATCTAGAGACCCTGAGTAAAATTGGCCATAGGGACAATGAAATAATTAACACTGACTTTTCTGATTCTAATTAACAACAAGAGAACTGTGTTTCCCCATTTGATTGACTACTTCCCTCCCAACCTTTTTATTTGACCTGTCTTTATTATTGATTAGCAGAGGAGACATTTGACTGTCTGTTATGAGGGTCGCCAGGAGACTAGAAACGTTTTCTTCACAGCCTGCGAAGGGGCCTGTGGGGCCTGATATTCCAACTGTTACATCTGTGTTCCTTTGAATTAAGATACTGACACTCATTAAAATGTGGATTTTCCTAGGACGGGCGTATGGGAAAAGGGGCTGTCACATGCCTAGTTTTATCAGTCATCAGTACCTGGGTGTGAATGAGTTTAGAAGGGATTAGGTAGAGAATGAGAGAGATCCTGAGCACATAAGAGGGAACATTAATATGAAGAGAGGAAGAGGCTACAAAAAGGGGTTGTTGGGAGCAGCTGATGACTTTTCTTTCTTGTCCTGAGTTCTAGTCCTATTGCACCATTTTCTAGCCATGGGACTTTGGGCAAGTCACTTGGGTCCTTTGGGACCTCAGTTTCCTCAGTGGTAAATGAGAGAGTTGGATTCAATGGCCTCTGAGGTCTCTTCCAAGCCTAAATCTATGCTCCTAAAAAAAAAACGAAGTTTTTTTTTAGTCATCTTGATGAATATCTGGTCACTGGATCCAGATGGCTCAGTAGGAGTAAGTGAGGCTGGTGACCTTGCATAGCCCTCCCTCACTCAAAATAAAGTCAAGGGCAAGTCATGTGATCATTTCTCTGATGTCATGGTCCTCTTTGGAAATGAAGGATGAACACAATGATCCTCAAAATCTTTCTGAGTTTCGGTTTCCCCATCTGTGAAATAGGGGTAATAACCCTTGCCTCCTGAGGTTTCTGCCCACAGGTTTTCCTTGATACCCACCATCTATATATACCTACCTAGCCTCCAGGTTCTCCAGTTTTCTTTCTCATTAGATTCCCTAATACATTCTTCCAACTGAGGTAATTAATATACCATTCTGGGCAAAGTTGTAATTCTCATGCTACTCCTTCTGGAAGAATGTCTTCCCCAGTGTGGGTTATTCTTTCCCCCCACTTTCCCCCAATCCATGTTCTTCCTCTTCCGCATGGTTGCTCCTAGAAGAATGTAAGCTTCTTGAAGGCAGGTCAGGGATTGTCTTGGTGTGTTTGTCTTTTCTCTACGTAACCCCAGCAGCTACCAAAATACTTTCTCACTTGGTAGACATAATAAAAGTTATATTGAATGGCTGGATTAAACGTCCCTCCTTAAAGGATCTTGCCCTGATTAACCCCACAACATTTGAATCAACCCTTAAGCTTCAATTCATTAATCTGTTTGCATTGTAGTCATTTGCACTCTCTTACCTGTTTGATTCCCTGAGAGTGAGAGTGACTTTCTTGTTTGCCCAGACAAACCAGGGACTCTCCAAGGACGGTCTTCTTTCCCCTTACTCCCTTCCCCCTCCCCCTCCCCACAACAGAACTGGAGCCTCTCTGGACCAGGAGCTCCATCTTTCCCATCCATCTAGGGCTTCCTCCAACATGAACTCTTTCAATTCCAGTAACAGAGCAGGGGTTTCCTGAAGTCAGGGCCCTTGTTTCTCCTCTTCTCCAGAGAATTAGACATGGGGGCCCAGGATAACTCCTAGTAACTCCCCCTATCCACCACTCTCCTGGCTGTGACTGCTCCTGCCCCCGAGCCATTTCTACACTTACTGCCTGTGCATAGGCTCCATATGCCCCGAACTGGATGGCCATGGGGTTGAACATGCCCATCTGGCCTGCCATTTGCTGCATCCGCCTCATTGTGCGTTCCTTGTCCGTGTCTGCAAACTTGACCACCAGGCTGGATGAAGCTCCCTGAAGTGGGTGAAGGAGGAGAGACTGTGAGACAGATTCCAACTGGGGCCGCCCTCCTCCCTCCCTCCCTTTTTCCTTCCCTCCCTTCCCCCAGGCATGCACATCTCCCTCCATGACATGGATTATGCCCCTGGTTCTAAACATCTCCTTTCCCTTCTTTTCTGGTGACTGGGTTGAGATGGGTTGAGTTGGGGAAATTCTTGTTTTCTAGAGAATGTCTTGGGTCAAACTATGATATCTTTCCTATTATCTGGACAGAGAAAACAATGGTTCAGATCGAACAAGAGTGGATCAATTGTAGCATCAAAATTTCCCAACAACCCACCCCCTCTAACTTTAGAGCAACTCCAATGGTACATTTGGTTATCCTGAATAGACCATTAGAGGGAGAATTGTGTCATCCCATTTTACAGATGAGTAAAGTGAAGTCCAGAGAGTGTAAATGACTTTCCAGAGTCACACAGCTAATAAGTACCTGAGGCAGGAGTCAAACTTTGGTCCCCTAATTCCAAATCCAGTGGTATTTCCACCATACTATCCAGGCTGATTCAGGCTAATATCAAGTTGATATTAAAATGATAAAAGACACCATTGTGCTTTCTGTGAGCACCATAGTAGCATTGGTGGGATAAGGTGAAGTGTGGAGAAGAGGAGAGTTCAGGGCTGTAGTCTACAGCCCCACTAATACAAAATCCAACAGGGACAGACACCTGGGAGAGGCTTCATTCTTCAAAATAATATGATCTAGCTAAAATGAATGCCAGTGATGCCAGGATCTCTCTGGACCCAGAGTGAAGGAACAAGGTCATGAGAATCCAGGATGCTCATGCTATATATTCAGAGCTCATCTAAGCATTAACTCATCTGACTGGCCACTCTTTTTTCCTTTCCTTTCCCTGTTTCCAAATTACTGCTCAGGACTTCTCAGCCCCACCCAGGGCAACAGAGAATGAGGAAGCTTACTGAAAGATACTGGACTGAGTCCTGTACCAGGAATCAGGAACCCTAAGTTTTAGTCCTGGGTAGCAAAGCACCTTGTGCTCAGTAAATTGAATTTCTTTCCGTGTCTTTGCTCCATCTGTCTATCTACCCCTTCCTCCATATCACACACATATATGTCCGTGTATATATATACATAATTTACATATAAACACATGTATATCTATGGAATAGTAATTATATAATTTGTTTTTGTTGTTCAATCATTTTTCAATTTGTCTGATTCTTTATGACCCCATTTGGAGTTTTTCTTGGTGAAGATACTGAAGTAGTTTGCTGTTTTATTCTCCAGCTCATTTCACAAATGAGGAAACTGAGGAAAACAGGGTTAAGTGATTTCCCCAGGGTCACACAACTAATAAGTGTATGAGACCAAATTTGGACTCAGGAAGATGAGTCTTCTTGATTCCAGGCCCAACATTATATCCCCTTATATAATATAATATTTCACACATTAGTAACTTATTAAATGATCTTGCCCAAGTCATTTAACATCTCTAGATCTTAATTGTCCCACCTGTAAAATCTCCCAAGAGAGTTACTGGGATCAAATTTGAAAAATTACGTGAAATAATTTGGAAAGTAGAAGAAGCTGTACCTGAGGTAGGATCATAGACTTTAGTTAATTGGAAGAGTCCCTTGGAAATCACCAGTGGCCAAGCTCTTCATTTTACAGGTTGGGAAACTGAGGACAGTGACTTGGGTAAGGTCACCCAGCTCAGTAAGAAGTGGATGTAGGATTTGAACCCAGGTCTTTGGAATACAAGTCTACCACTCTTTTCATTACAACATCCTGCCTCTCTGTATAGATTGTAATCATGATTTGTACTGGAGAATGGGCTGGAGAGTCTAGCTATGGTAGGGAGTATGAAAGAAGGATTTCTTGTGATATGAAGTTCCACATTAGAGGAATTATGTCATCATTTGCCTTTCCCTGCCCCCTTTCCAGTTTCTAGTTGTTTTCATTCTTGGCAAAGGGATGGATTTTGGAGGTGGGAGAGTCATTGATCCTCCCAGATCCTGCTCATAATTATGGCTCTTTGACCAGTGAGTTACCTAATGCACACAATTCCTGCTAATGATTACTGGGCATGAGCCCTAATGAGTCTGTAGCATGGACACACTCTGGATCATTAACCACAATGAGTGGAGCCCAGCACTTCTGTAGGGGAACTGACTGGGCTGGGATCTCCTGTTCAGGGCCTAAACCATTTCAGGGTAAAGGAAGACTCATTTGGACTTGATCCCTCTCTTTCCCTTAGGCTTTCCTTCCTTGACAAGCCTCTTCTTTGTCTTGCCTTCACCCTACCTTCTACCTTTCCTGCCTCTAGCTCAACCATACCTCCACCCTTTCCTCTTCTCCCCTTCCATTTCTTAATACTGAAATTCTTCCCTAACTCCCCATTTCACTAAGCCTCAGTCCTGCAGGGCAAGGCCTTGCCCATAGATAGATTTTCTTTCTTCCAAGCCCTTATGAAGAATCCTACTATTAGGACTTGTTTGTAGTTGTGTGGGAATGTGTGTATGTGTGTGTATGTGTACACACGTGCATCAATGTATGAAGTGTTTGTGCACATATATGTCGATGCTCATGAAGCAGCCTTCTTTAGGGAAAGAAAATTGGAAACAAGCTTGACTGGTACAATTTAAATGAGTAGACTGGGCCAAATAACTCATTTCTCTTCCTATTCTCTGACTCCCTTAAAAATCATGGTGACACTCCCTTCAAGATGAGCACAGTACCCCATTGGGATTAGGGGAAGGGAACACATAAGACTGAGTAGCATTCTCTTCTATCTCTAATTCCTGAGGTATCCTGTTCTCCCTACTTTCCTGGCAGTGTGTGTGTATGTGTGTGTGTGCGTGTCTGTGCGTGCATGTGCATATATGTGTGTGTATGCAAGTACACCGTGAGTGTGTCATATAGATTATGTTCTGTTGGGCCTGCCTGTTATACTAGCCTGGTTGTCTTCCTCCTTTACCCAGGAAAGAGAAGAAAATGAATGGGAGTGGATGGTGTGAGCTCTCTTCTTTTCCCAGTCCCCAACTCTGGGGCCTTGGTGGTAAAAACTAATTTTCTGACCTGTCAGCGGCCTTGAAATAAAGTCTTTCTAAAGTCCAGCCCCTTGTGAACTGAGTGGGAAATCTGACCTTCAACTCTTGAAAAGATGGCAGAAACTTCTACACACAGTGAAAAGAACAGGACTTGTAGTCAGGAGACTAGGTTCAGATCTTAACTTTGGCACTTATGAGTGAAGTGATTATTTTGAAGAAAGTGATTTGTGTGCAAACTATGTGTGGAAAGAATGTGAGTTATCAACTGCATCCTTTCTCTTCCTGTCCCCCCCCCATAAAAAATAATCTCTTAAATTTAAAGACCAAGATTTACATAGAACTTTCTTCACAACCAGTGTGAGAGTAGGGTTTTTGTTCTGTTTTGTTTTTTCTTCTTCTGTCTAGACCTGTGATATCTTTAGGTTGACGAGCTCCTTATATGGAAACTCCTTCCACCAATACTCATTGTCAACTTCTCTAATTTATCATTGCCTGGGGTTCAGTGACTTGTGCAGAGTGACATAGTTAGTATGGGTCAGAAGCAGGACTTTCATCCAGGTCTTCCTGATTCCACAACTGGGCTTCTACTACCACGTTATCTCTACTTTGGGTGGAAACTGCTTAAAGTGTTCCTGGTATTGTAAGACCACAATGGGGAGACATGGAAAGTCACTTTTTCCTATGCCTCTGTTGCTTCCTCTGGGAAATGAAGAGGGCAATGACCTCTGAGATCTTTTCCAGTTTTAACATAAGATGGCATCGTTGTTTACCTTGGGCCAGCCCAAGGTCCAGAGTATTTTTGCCAATGCCAATTGTTGGTAAATATCCATTTCTGACCCTGCCCCAGGCACTGGATCTTAGCATCACTGAGCAGCAGAGCTATCAAAGTTGCTCAGGTCAGTTCCACTTTTCAAACATTAAAAAGCCAAGGATCGGGGCTGAGAACAACATCTTGCCCTGGTAAAACCGTTGCCTATGATGAAAATGTAACTTGTAAGCAGCATTTGATGGGACCGTTGTATTATAAGGCATTAGTAAAGATTGGGGGATGTTAAATGTTAAGAATGAACTGTCAAAAGGCTACCTAGGTGCTTGTCCAATCTGGCACTCTAGGCTGGATAAGGTGGGGGCGTTCCATTCACTGGTCTCATGATATGTCCATCATTTCAGCTCTGTTACTAATGGGAGACTTAGCAGCACCCCTTACGGTAGGACACTGGCCAATGGAAGGTCCAGTACTGGACTAGGGATTTTGAAATGGGAAGGCACAGTGGGTAAGGTAGACTTGAAGATAGGAAGACCTCATGTCCAGTCTTGCTTCAGTCACGTAATAGCTCTATGACCTCTGGGCAACCATCTCATCCTTGGTTTCTTCATCTGTTAAATAGGGATAATAACAGTGCCTTCCTCCTAGGGTTGTTGTGAGGATCGAGTGACTTAACGCATGCTAAGTGCTTTGTAAACTTTAAAACCAGATAGGTTAGTATTGGTTGACCCTGACAGGAAAAGGTCATGAGCAAGGCTGGTTGAAAAATGTTACTGGCTAATGGCCAGAGGGATGGGGGCTGACACTAGACCTGAATCCAGTAGGAGGAGAAGGAAAGAAGAGAGGCTTTTACCAGATCATAGATTCACTCTAGTCCTAACAACTGGCTAGCTATGTAATTATGAGCAAGTCATTTAATCTCTCATGGCCTCAGTTTACTCACCTGTAACCTGGGCAAAGGAATCTTGTACTTCCTACTTTGAAGGGATATGATGTTGTGAGCAAAATGCTTCATAAACTTTAAAATGCTCTAAAATGTGAGATGTATATGATGTGGGACTGGATTAAGACAGTAAATAGGAATGGGGGGAAATGGCTCCTTTTTAAACCCAATGGAACTATGAGAGAGTACAAGGAGAATAGAACAAGATCTCTGAGCTAAGGGAACCATCAGTTTCTATGCATTTTATTAGGTACTTGGTGAAGCTCTTTACAACAGGAAAACAAAGCTGATTTGTCTTAGACCTAAGGGAATAATCCCAGGTAATACAGAGTCCTGGGGGCTGGAGGGCAAGAGAAATCTCATGGTAAGGAACCCTAGGAAACATGTCAAAAGCTTCTTGTTTTGTCTTGTTCTGTTATTTCCTGACTGGCTCTTGTCCTCACGTAGCTCTCTCACTTTGTGGATCACAAATCTCTTAGTCAAGCCACTTTTCAGGGATAGGAATTAAAGGCCAGGATGGGAACAAGAGTGAGGGAAAATAGGAGGCTCAGTTTCCTAACCCGTGAAATGACGGTGTTGGCCTAAATAACTTCTAAGGTCTCTTCTCGCTCTTAAATCTGTGAGTCTGTGATTCTCTGAGTCATGCCCAAGTCCTGCTGCCAGGGGTGCTCTCTGGTGCTATTTATGGGTCTCCCATGAGGAGAATGAGAAAGTGAAATAACACTGTTAGAGAGTGGGGTAAGCCCCAAACATCTTAGTTTATAAGTCACATACAGATCATAGGATCAAAGCATTAGGGCTGGAAGGGCCTGTAGAGGCCATAAAATCCAGTTCCTCCCTCCTCTTTCTCAGATGAGAAAACTGAGTCCCAGAGAGGCTGATTAACTTGTATAGGGTCACACAGCTATTAAGTGTCTGAGGTAGGACTTGAAGTTAGATCTTAATTCTGAGTCCAGCAGCCCATCCCCTATACCACACTGCCTCTAACTAGGGGTTTTTAACCTAAGATTCATGAACTTTTATTTTAGTATTTTGATAACTATATTCCCACATTATTGGTTTCCTTTGTAATCGTTTATGTTTTATGCATTTAAAAGCATTATTCTGAGAAGGGGTCCATAGACTTTACCAGAATGTCATAAAAAATGTTAAGACCACTTATTCTAGATTTCTCAACTAACTAAGCTTCCTTTAGTGGAATGTAAGTTTCACAAGGGCAGAGAAAAATTTTGTATCCCCAACACCAGGCACAGATGGTGTTTAATACATATTTGTTGAGTGGAAGGATGAATGGACTGAATATTACAAAGTGTTTGTTGTGGGCTTTTTACATCATGTGGACTCTCCTTTTGGTCTGTCTTCTGATTTCCCTGATTTGGTCTTGATTCTGTCTGTGCTCCCCTTACCCCTTTAATGCTCCCCTTCCTCTCCCATCCCTCCATTAACCCCTGCCCTCTCTACCCAGCTACTCTGCTGTATGTGGACATACACTTGGGGAATCTCTTTTATGGCCAACAAGTCCTGGCTCTATGAGAGGAGAGACTGTATTATTCTTTGTCTTTGTTAAATCCCCAGAGCCCAGTACAAGTGCCTGGTACAGAGGAGGCACTTAAATGCTAGCTCACTGATTGATTCACCTGCATGGAGATAAGCCGTTATGACATAGTAGAAAGGACATCAGGTGAGGAATCTAGACCCGTGGATTCTACTTAACTTTATGTTTCTCTTACAAATCCCATGCCACAAGTAAGCATGGGTTTATTTCTTAGTGTCAAGTTTTTACATACACATGCACATATATATGTATATTAACTTTGAACTTAGAAATAAACACTAGTTGTTTTACCTATTTTCTGTCTGCTTATTTATTGTTGATATTTACGTATTTAAGAGACGTTGACACAATGAATATCTAGCTGGACTCTTAATTAGAAGAAGACTTGGGTTCAAGTCCTTGCCTTTGACCCGTAAGGGTTATGCGACAGTGGATATGGTAATTAACCTCTCAGTGCTTTGGGCAAGTCCCTAAGACTTGTAGAGAAGGTGTTATTCTGTGTTGGTAGAGTAAGTTCCTTTGGGAGTTCTTATGCTCATGTAATCAAAGGTCTGGTTATATCTCATCTGCATTTCCCTAAAAATCAATATCTATGGGAGTGGGGGTGGGATGGGGTTAGAAGAGGCCTATCATTTCATGTTTGTGCCTATGTCTGTGTCTATGTCTATATCTATGCCTATGTCTGTGTCTATGTCTATCTATCTATGCCTATGTCTATGTCTGTATATCAGCAATAGAAAATTCTTAGAATACTAGAGTACAACTGGTACCATGTATATGGGGAAGGAAGATGCATTAGGAATTAGAGCAGGGTAGGAATTCTGACTCTTGTACTTATTAATCTATGTGACCTTTGCAAGTTATTTCACCTCACTAAAGCTCAGTTTCCTCATTTGTGGAAGGCTTAACTTGAGCTGGGAGTTGAAGCCCTAAGGCCTCTCCAATTCTAAGGTTTTTCCTTATCAGAATTAGGAGCAATAGATAGAACTTGTAGAAGGACAGATTTAGGCTCAAGATACCATCCTAATCTTCCTTACCTTCCTTGAAAACCTTCCTAACAATCAGGGTTGTCCAAAAGCAGGACTAATTCTCTTTTCGCTAGAAGTCTCCAAGCACAGGCTGGATGACCCCTTAGTTAGGGGTTGTGAGAGGTACAGATTCTGGGTCAGGTACAGGTTAAACTTTATACCCTTTAAGCTCTCTTCCAATGCTGATTTCAGTGTGATTTTTATAGAATTTTTATGGAATTTCCCAGAGTATTCACATCCAGTATTTCAATGAAAACTCTCTACAACACTGTGAACTAGGAAGCACTGGTTTCATTATCCCCATTTTACAGATGTAAAAACTGAGCTTCATAAAGGTTAAATGGCTTGCCCAAATAGCAAGTGACAGAACTGGGCAGATTAAATAGGCTGTTCCATTAGCCTCTGAGAAGTGTTTCTAGAAACTTGTGAGTCTCCCTCATACAAGTGCATCCCAAACAAGATCCTGCCCCAGTGTTACTTTTTGTCTGTTTGGTTTTTTTATCCAAGCACCTGACCCTTTTCCCTGCCTGGATGAAGGAGATCAGGGTAGAAAAATGACTTCTTCCCTGGGAGAGCTTGAGCTTATGGTATTGATGGAGGCTAGGAGAGGCAGGTGCTGGTCTTTCTTGAGAGGTCAAATTAGTAGCTGTTTGACTCTCACCTCTTCTGTGTGCATGTACACACAATATAATAAAACCATGCAATCAAATAATCATGCACAAAATTACCCAATGTACAATATACCAGACTCTTGTACACCTAAAGTCACCTTTGGTTTTTCTGTACTTTAAAAAAAAATAGGTATTTTCTTTTTTTTTTTTAATCAAAAAGGTAATACTTGAGAAACTTGAGCTGTTCCGTTGATTCCCATTCAGAAAGTCTTTAAGTTTCCAAGTACTGAGTTTCAATCTACTTCTCCAATAACCTACTAACTGCCAGACTCTGTGTTAGGCCTGTGGGATACAAAAACCACCAAATTGTACCTTGCATAGTGTAGAGGAGATTGCTTTTTGCCCTTTTTTTAAAGCCTTAACTTCTTATCTCCCCAACTCAAAGAAGGAGCCCCCATTCTAAGTCCCTATATCTAACATTGAACACCTATCCTGACCCTTAGCCCATATTTTTAATCCTTAATTTTCATTCCTCGCATAGAGACCTGATCCCTGACTGGAAGCCCCTACCGAAATCCTTAGCTTCTCTTCTTAACCTTTTCCCTGAATCCTTCACACTGGGCCCCTGTCTCTATCCTTTGCACTTCTCCTTACTATATAATCTCCATTCTGGACACTGAGGTCTTTATCTTCGTTTTTGGTACTCAGGCCTCATCATCAATATTCAGCCTCCTCTATGCAAAACTCAGTCCTTTATTCCCTTACTCTGTCCCTATCCCTGGGCCTTGGATCTCCATCCCTAACATTGAAAACCCCACCTGTGAGGAAAAGCCTTCAGGTGAGGGGATTTTCAAAGTGTCTGGAGACCCTCTGAGATGAAGCAAATCCTTTGGGCCCAATGGAATATCAGATAGTAAAGGAAGCCTTGGATAAGAATGGCTCTTCATGCCCCTAAGGAATGGGTCAGTTAAAAAAACTAAGAACCAGTAAGGCCAAACCAGTGGGCATTTCCATGAAGATCAAGAGCATCTATATCGTAATGGCTTTTTAAAAAATATATAAAACATCTCCAATTGATTTTACTTTAATCTTTATTTTCCTACAATGTCTAACAGTGAAAATTCTCATAAATATACTAGAAAAGGGACACGTGTGTTTCAGAGACACCAGGGTAAGGTCGGAGCTG
Source organism: Potorous gilbertii (assembly GCA_028658325.1). NCBI lineage: Eukaryota > Metazoa > Chordata > Mammalia > Diprotodontia > Potoroidae > Potorous > Potorous gilbertii. Next base: position 603,509,839 of record CM053769.1, on the reverse strand, counting down.
TAAACTGTATTTTCCAATGATAAGAAGAAAAGTGACCCTGGTGCAAGAAGTGGATGGAGAAAAACAACCACCGGATATCTCAGGGGAGAAAATCCTCCTCCTTTCCCCCATCCCACCCCAGATGGACCAGGGAACCAATTCAGAACTGAGGCATCCTGGGGCATGGAGACAACAAACAATGGTACAAAATGCTGAACTGGAACACCATTCAGTCAGTCAATAAGCATTTATTAAGTGCTTATTGTGTTTCTGGCATGGTGCTACAGGCTGGCTCCCCATGCCACTTCAGTCAGGCTAATTCCCCCGCTCATTTCCTTATCTATAAACTGAGAAGGTTGGACTGCATAAATGATCTCTGAGGTCCTTTCTAGTTCTAGGACTCAGTGACATTTAGAGAAAGGAGATTATGACAACACAGGACATAAAAAACTGTGCAGAAAGCCTGGTTCATGAAAAAAAGAAAAGAAAAAAGATCTTTGTTTGAATCTTGACTCTGACACTTGCTTCCTCTTCGATCTGGGGTAAAGAATTTTACTCCTGGCCTAGATTATCTCTGTGGTTCTTTCTAGCACTAAATTCCAGGATCCCATGAGCAAGGCCTTTGCATCATTGTGGACAAAGCCCCTACATATGGCTTTTTTTTATTCCTCAGTCCCAAGCCCCCATCCCCACCACTTATCCTGCATTAGCTGTTCATTCATGATAAGTTCTCCGTCCTAACCATCATGAGTACTTAGCTTCTGTCACACCCACTTACTGTATGCCATACTGTGCCCTCATCCCCATTACTTTATTCCTTACATACAGCCTTTCCAAACTCAAAGACCCCCAATCATGACTAGTGCCCAGCAGAGAATTAGCACCGAGTAAACTTTAATTCTTGGCATTCAAGGGACAGATTGGATTCTGGATCCCTGGAAAGCCATGTCTTTGGGGATTAGGTGTTCTTAGCTTCCAGGGTACCCTCCCCTTCTCCCTAACCTGAAGCTCTTCACTCACCGGCATGGTCTGGCTGCCGTGCAGGGCATTAATAGCAGCTTGGGCCTCAGCATGGGAGGAGTATTTCACAAAGGCACACCCTGTGTGGGGGAAGAATGATTTGGTGAGAAAATGGAATTCTGGACCCCATTCAGCCCAAACCCTGATCCTGACCCTGACCCTGAGGATATGGAGCAAAAAAGGGCACGGGGAGATACATATGGAGAGAGCTACAGAGACAGGAAGAGACAGGGAGAAAGAAGCAGATGGGGACATATAGAGACAGAATGGAGTCAGAGGCAGAGGGTACAGAGGCTCTAGCTGATGTCAGCTCCGGACCCATTACCCCAACTCTGTCACTTGGTAGCTTGGACAAAGGCATTTCCTTCTTCTAAAATCTGTTCTCTCTCATCCTTCAGGAAGCCTCCCTCACCTATTTCCACCCATGGCTTCAACAGGGAAAACCCTTTACCACAAAGCCCCCCAGCTCCGTCTGGCAGCGGTGGGTTCTGCCTGTGGTTTTCCAGATGTGTTCCATCTCTCTCTCTGCACAGCAGGAACCCCTAGGGTGGGGGCCACCTCTCCCTCACCAGATTGGCCCGTCTCCTACCTTTGCTGTTGCCATCTGGCCCGCGGAGGATTGTGCATTCCTCAATGTTTCCGAAGGCCTCAAAGAGCCGGCGGACGTCATCCTCAGATTGCTGCTTGTTGAGCATGCCAACAAAGAGTTTTCTGTCTTCTGGAACAAAATTAGGAGATGCTTACCGGGGTTCCGACTGGGGAGCCCTAAGAGGACTGAGGGGAATTGATTTAGGAGGCAGGAGGTGTGCTACTTGAGATCCTCAGTCTCAGGCCACCTCACACCTCCACCTGTTCTGTGGAGAAGGCTACGAAACTTCATGAAAAAGTAGATGGATGAACCTAGATCATACCACGGGAAAAGTGCTACAAGGTTAAAGGTTCCAGATTCTCCTTCCCTCACCCACCACTCCTGGCTCAATGCACCCTACCGCACCACCGCCTTCACTTCGGCCACACTGCTTTTCAAAAGGATTAGCATTCCTTCATTTCAAACATGATAATAGAAGATAGACCTTCAAACACACATTTTTACGTGTCTTTCTCTCTCTCACATATATATATATATATATATATATATATATATATATATATATATATATATATATATACATGTATGCACTCAAGCATGCATGTGTACGTGCACAGACATGTCCAGGTTAGTGTGCAGGCATGTTCATCACCCTCCCACATGGAATAGAATTACATTTTCCCAGGAAACCCAGATCCAGTGTAGTTTGATGCCTGATAGAGTGATCAAACATAGCCTTCAGAGCCGAGAAGGCTTTATTCCACCTGTATAAACACACACTCACAAGCATATACAAATGCACTCATGCACACTTACCTGCAAATACCCATACAACATATGCAAAAACATGCAAAAATGTGCCCCATATACATAGGTCTACAAATGTGCTCCAAGAGACATAAAGAGCATATACTCAGGGCATACACCCCAACATATATACACCAACAGTCAAACAGGGGCACAGATGGACATATGGGTATACAAAGGACTCAGAGGCACACACCCTTCTCCCATTGGGAACTGTTCCTCACAGGTAACACTCACTCCTTGCACACACATATGTCTCAGCACCTGAATGCTGCTCCTCCTCCCCCATCCATCCATCATATTATATCCACTGACCGAGGCCAGTTCAAAATGACATGATGGAAAAAATGCAGACAAGGTGTTTGTTCCTTTACCTGCTCTCCTGACAAACCCTGTTCACAATTGCCTTTTTGCCAGGAAGCCATCTCTGATTGACCCCCACCCCCTTAATGTTTTCCTTTGGCCATTTGGGACTTTTTATTTTTTACCTTATGTATTGCCTCTAGTTCAACCCTCATTTTACATATGAGAAAACTGGAGTAAAAGGTTGTTAAGTGACTTACCCTAGGTCACACAAGTAATCAATATCAGAGGACCTCTGTCTGCTGAGCCAATACTTTTTCCACTGTACCAGGCTGCCTCCCCCAGCAGGCTGTTGTGCTTATTTGCCCCACACTAAGGCCTCAGAGATATATTCTCCTTAGAGGCTTGAGGGATAGGAGCTCTCCTCCTTTTCTCTCCTCCTTGGGTGAATCGTGGGCAGGTGCATGCTCTCAAACCTGCTGCCTTTTTGCAGTGGAAGCCCTTACATTCCAGATCTCAGGAGGGAATCAAGGATCAAACCCAGGTTCAGTCTAGAACTGTAGTGTGGCTAGGAGAGAGATACAGAGACCAGATGTGGACTTTCAGGAGATATCAATCCCTGGAGCCTTAGAGACTTGTGTCCTATTCTCAAAGCCAGTCCCCTCCTTGTCCAGGACCTACTCTTCCAGGCTCCCTTAGAAATCTGAATTCCCTTCCAGTTTCCTCAGGTTTGGGGTCATGAAAGTTTTCTTTATGGAAAATGAGAATTTGGAGCTAGATTGGTAAAAGGGAATGGAGCGCACACACATTAGTTGGGGGAAGCCTTTTGCCAAAGTGACCATTAGCATTCTAGGTGGTCTTCTAAACTCCTTCCCAATCCTCAGATTGGCTTGGTTTTTGAGATATTACCCATATCAGAACAGCAAAGCTTAGGACGGCCAGAGAAATGAACTGATGCAGGTGATGAGACCAGAGTGGAGGAAGAGAGGGGATAGAAAGAGGGGAGAGATAGAAAGAGAAGAAAGAGAGTTAGAGGCAGAAACAGGGAGATGAAAAAGGAGGAGAAGAAATTGGGGGGGGAGAATGGAAAGAGACAGAGAGATAGAAACTGAGAAACACAGAGAGAGAGAGAAGGAGAGAGAGAGAGAGAGAGAGAGAGAGAGAGAGAGAGAGAGAGAGAGAGAGAGAGTCAAAGGTGGAGGAAAAAGTCAACATATTTTCCCTCTCAGAAGTGGTGATGACATTTCAGATCAAATTAAACTTGGGCTTTTAAAGACTTCAGTGGAGGTTATTGAAACTGTGTGTGTGTGTGTGTGTGTGTGTGTGTGTGTGTGTGTGTGTGTATGGCATGGATATGCACTTTCCCCAGCCCCAGGGATCAATGACTCTCCTCTCACCCAATGCCCCAGCCAGCCTTTGGGGCCAAAGCCTCCTTCTATTAAAGTCCTTGATTAAATGGGATTTGCTGGAAGACAAAGAGGTGAAAACCTGCCAATTGCTAATCTCTAGCCCTCCTGCTTAAAAATTCCATTTCTTTCATTGGGAGAAAAAAAGGAAAGGAAAAAAGGGAAGAGAGAATTCTCCGCCTCTGCCTGATTTAAATTCTGGAGCTGCAGCCTGGTCCCCTTCTCCCTCTCCTGACGTCTGAATATATTCCTTTCTTATCACTATTACAGCTTTCTGATTGCATTAAAATTCATCCACACGCTCCTCTCCACATTGCCACTTCTCTTTTGCCAGGTTTTTTTTTTTTTTTGCCAACTCTCTCTTCTATTCCACCCTTAACTCCTACCCTCACCCCACCCCCAACCCCACCAAACCTGCCTAACACGCTGATAAGGTATATTAAGTGCTTATATATAAGTGTTTCTTGGAAGCACTTCTAAATGTGGGGCAGGGTTGGGCCTTTGCCTCCTGCCCCTGAACTCTTCAGGGATATGTATCGCAAAGTTCTTTGCAGAAGGTTGTTCACAGAAAAAACCTGGCTTCAAGGGGTCCTCCTCCAGGAAGCCTCCCAGGAAGCTTCTACCATTCTGATGATTGCTCTTCTCGATATCCCCAGTGTGATCACTTGGCACTCTGCATGCATTGTTTGTAGACGGGTGTGTAAGATTCCCTATGTCTTGTGCTGGAAGTCTCTTCCACATGGGAGGACTCTCCAAGTCTGGGGACTTGTCTTCCTCAGAGGTTTCAAAGTGGTGGGGATTAAGGTCAAGGATGGCTAGGGGGGCAGGCAAACTGTCTCTGGCTGGTCTGGTCTATTGAGGAATGTTAGGAATGGACACAGCCTTGGGGATAAAGAGACAGAAGAGTTTTGGAGCTGGGGGAAGAGAATCATGGCATCCAGGACCTCGCCTCATTCATAATCAAGAACCAAGGTGGGCAACCTTCATATTCCTTCCTTTCAAAACAGTGCCTCTTTCAATTCACACTGTTAGGGATACCAGCCACATGTGTGCCTTGGGATGAATGATGCTAATAAGGCCAAAGTTTGGGATTTGAACTCTATCCCTATCAGTCAGTTTCTTGCCCAGTAAAATTTCATTCCTTGGGCTCTGAGCATCTCTAATCTCAGTTACTGATTGACCTACTTAATCCTGGACATAATCTAACACCTTAACCCCACTGGCTGACTCATAAACCTTAGCCATTGGTCCCCAGGGGGATGGTTCAGTATAATACATCCCCACACCTGGAAATTCAGTTTAAAGTCCACTTCACAATCATAGGGCTCATGACCTTACATGAAAGATGCCAAATGTCAATTCAGTGCAAACATGGGCAGAGGTGAATTGATGATGCTGTCCTCTTATTCTTGATATCTCCATTTACATATATGCAGTCTCCCTCAGCCTGGGTCAAGAAGACATCAAAGGAACAGCTACCAATGTCCCAAATCTCCTTGTTTCAAATGAACTCATCAAATTACAGAATCTTAAAGTTGTAAGACATTTTAGGGGCCATCCAGTCCAACCTGTGGCTGGACTAGAAGTTCTTCTACCAGGTACCTGACAAATGGTCATCCAGCCTTTACTCAAAAATCTCCAGGGAGGGGGAAACCTATGGCTTCTCAAAGCATCCTGTACTACTGCTGGAAAGCCTGTTTGGTAGGACATTTTTCCTTCCCTCAAGCCTAAATTAACTTCTTTTAAAATTTTTCTATTGTTCCTGCAGCAATGCGACCATGCTTTCCTGCTTTCTGAGGCTAAACAGTACAAGACAATTCTTTCTGCCACGTGGTAAACCTTGGAAACATCTATCAGAGAGGCATCTAGGTGGTACAGTGTGATAAAGCACAGAGACCTGAGTTCAAATCCAGCCTCAGAAACCTACTAGCTGTGTGACCGTAGGGAAGCCCCTTAACCCCCTCCAATAAAAGGCAGTTATCATGTCCTTCCTAGATCTTCCGACCTTCAGACTGAACATTCTTAGTTCCTTCATCTGATCCTCACATGGCATGATCTCAGGGCCCTTCAGGAGTCTTCACTGGACTCACCTAGACCTACTCAGCTTCCTAAAATGGGATGCCCAAAAATGGTCACAAAATATCTTACATGGTGTGACAAGATCAGAGCAGAGGGAACATCACCTCCCTAGGCCTGAATCTTGTGACTCTTTTCAAGCAGTCTCAAGTCACATTGGCGTTTTGACTCTTACATTGCACTGTTGATTCATCTTGGGCTTGATGTCTGCTTCAGTATCCAGATATTTTCTCAGAAGAATTGCCATCTAGCCATGCCTGTCTCATCTAACACTTGTGACATTGATGTTTTGGATCCAAGTGTATGATTTTACTTTTATCCTTATTAAATGTCATCTTAATCTAGAGTCAGCCCAATGTTCTAGCCTGTCAAATCTTTTTAGATTTGGATACTGATACCTACGGTACCTAGCTTTCTTTCCCAGCTTTTTTGTCACCTGCAAATTTGATAAGCAAGCTAGCTGTACAGTAATTTAAGTAGCTGATAAAAATGTTTATTAACACAGATCCCTTGGACACTTCACTAGAGATCTCTTTCCAGGAAGGTGATATTGAACCATTGGTGACCACATTTCTGCTTCAGGTAGTCTATCTATTCTGAGTATCTAATAGTACTGCCGTCTTGTTTACAAGAACATGAGAGATTGTCAAATGCTGAGATAAAATCTACATAAACTACATTTAACAGCATTTCCCTCATCTACCCTTCAAAAAGGGAAATGGGGTACAACCTATTCTCGACGAATTGAACATGTCCAAGAAGGAACTCATCACCTTTCCCCACAAACCCTCTCTGTTTCTGTTGAGGTTATCATCATCTTTTAAGACACAGATTTAGAACCATCCACAACTCTTCCTTCTCCCTTTCCCCTCATATCCAATTAGTTGCTAAGTCTTGTCAGTTCTATCTCCCCTGTATATTCCACATTTGTCCCTTTCTGTCTACACAATGACCAAGTGACTATTTCTAAAGCCAGCAATATGCTGGAACTAACATATTATACTGGATCACATACTGGATCATAGAGGATCATACCGGATCACAAAAGCCAGTTGTTAAATTTTCAGTCTGAGCACTTAACAACTCAGAAATTGGCAAATGCTACAAATCAGAGTTAATTTATTAATTTGTTGGTTTTCTAGACTTAAGGAAGAGATAGAAAAAAGTTAATAGTGCAGATTAAACTTAAAAGTGTGCTGTGTGTATATTTTTGGGGAGAAACAGCCAGTTGTTAAACACCTACCAGTATACTCTTGCCTAAAGCACAGGTTTGACCATGTCACTGCTGTGCAAGCGGCTTAGTGACTCCCTATAGTCTATAGGACAAAATAGAGACTTATTTGGGACTTTTGAAGCCCTTCACAACCTACTCTAGGCTCAATGAGAATCTCTTTACAATCCTTGATATCCTAGGATGGCTAGTCCTCCTGCCTGCTATTCTGTCTCCTGACTTTATACCTTTGCATAGACTGTCCCTCAATATCTGGGACACTCTTCCTCCTCACCTCTGCCTCATAGAATCCCCCTAGCTTCCTTCAAAGTTCAGTTGAGGTAACCTTCTTCAGGAAGCCTGTCCTGATTTCCTCAGTTGCTAATACTGCCTCCCCACCTCCCACCGCCCATGAAATTCCTTTGTATATATTTTGTATTTACTTAGTGCTTTACATGTTGTTTTCCTCAATCGAATGTAAGCTTCTTAAGGGTAAGAATTGTTTCATTTTTGTATCCTTTGGGCTTCGCCTGGTGGTCACAGCATGGAAAGCATTTCATGCATGCTTGTTGAATTGAATTGATGCTATGCTGCGTCTTCATAATCACACCTTGCTTTTCTAGATGCTCATTAATTATTCTTTAAAAATAGAGTCAAGAATTTTACCTCACAGAAGCCAGGCTCATTGACCTACAGTTTTCAGGTTCCATTCTTTTGCTCTTTGAACATCTGGACAATGTTTGTCCTCATCCAATCCTGCAGCCCATTTCCCACTCCCCAGTTTTTCAAGGATCAGTGACAGTGGCTGAGAATTTATATTTAGGTTGATATGGGAAACCTGGATTCTTGCATTCCTAAAATACTAGTGCTTAGAAGTTTGTTGAGAGCATATTCTTATAGCTCATAAATGTTCATATTTTTCTTTTTTAAAAGGACATGGAATGCTTATCTTATGGTGACATGAATCCTAACAGCTTATCTGAAATCTTTATGGAATACAGGTTTATAGAATAAGCTTTGCCTTGGCCTAAAAAATTTCTAAAACTCACATTTGCTGATTTTTTAGTACCCTGAAAGGCTATTTTTTTTTTGTACTTTGTGACTTGAACTTAGCAATGATAGACAGGTGCTCCCTTACTATGGAAAGCCAGAGCCTAAATGTGCTACAGATAGGGGACATGGAATCATGTGGGAGAAGCATTGGGCTCTTTACATTTGTGGGAACCCACTAGAGAGATTATATTCTGGGGCTTTTGTACCTGGATACCCTCATTTTCGAGCTATTTTTCCTCTTGTCATAGACTACAATTATATGTTCGTGTGGTTTTTTTGTATTAACTTAAAAGTCAGGTCAGTTTCTTTCTTATAACTCTTGATTGCTGGAATGTTCACGTATTATATCACTGAATTCTTTACAAGAATTTATAGTTAGGTTGAAAAGAAAAGTTTAGATTCTTGCATCTCTGAATTATTAGTTTCTAGAAGTTTGCTAGAACACACTCTTAAAGCTCATAAACATTCATATTTTTCTTTTTAAGATGTGGAATACTTGTCTTATGATGACATGAGTCCAAACAGCTTGTCAGATCTTTTATGGAATACAGATTTCTAGGATAAGCTTGGCCTAAAAAATTGTAATAATCAACCTTAAGTGTTTAATCCCTTTTTTTGAGGGGCCTAAGACTCTATTAAGTTTTTCTGAGTTTTTTTTCCTTCTTTAAGTTGATCTATTTGTCCAAGTGAAGGGTAAGTTAGAAACTCCATTTGGATTGCCCTTACAGCAGCAGGGATCCATTGAGGGAAATTTTGGGTGCCCATTGATCTAGAGACCCAGAGAAAATCTGACTATACCTCCAAAGGGATATTTGTGGTAGTGTGAAGACAGAACCAAAATCACTCCTCCCCAATACCCCCACCAATATAACAGATATATTTATCAGTTGACAACATATCCTTTTGTTCACTCAATGTGAACAAGGTCTGAATACCTCCCTAGGTGAAATAGAAATTTTGTGTGGATTAGCTGAGGAATTTGGTATCTAGTTGGAAGCAAGACCAAGGTTATCTCCTGCTTCCCCTTCCCTCCCAACCTCTCCCCCTTTCCCAGGCAGCTCTTTCTTGCTGCCAAACAATGGATTACCAATTTCTGCTTCCCTCCAGCTAAACAATTAAGATGTGTTCTCACGTGATAAATGTATCAGGGCTACCTGGGGTGGGGTGATTTTGACCTTATCCTTTGTTTCTGTACTTTATCATTCTCCAATGTAAGCAAAAGAAGGGTTGAATTTAATTCAACAAGATGTATCAAGTGACTAGGTCCTGGAGGCAGAAAAAAAAAGAAGACACAGACCCCATCTTCAAAGGAGTTTATAATCTAATAGGAGATTAAGACATATTCATGAGTATGTGACACCAAAGTAAAACATGACGAGGACAAGGACTTCTCATAAGAAGTTTAGGAAAGTAGGGCATCAGGGAACACTTTCTGTAGTCAGTGGTATCTGAACAGAGCCTTGAAAGGAGAGACTTTCAATGGATGGCTATTAAGAGGAAGTATGTTCCAAGCATGGGTGGTAGCCTACATGAATGCAAGGAGGAAGGCAGAAAAAGTCGTAACAAAATTAGGGACAAGTTAAAAGTGACTCTAAAGTTGTGTACTTAGCTGATTGGGAGGATGTCCATCAATAGAAATAGGGAGGGTTGGATGAGGTTTGGTTTGAGGAAGATGAAAGAGGTTCCATTTTAGAAAGGTTGAGTTTGAGATGTCAATAGGATGGACAGGTTGATATATTCAGTGACTATACTGGTTTGAACCTCAAGGCAGTCAGTCATGTCACCAGTCATCTGCAGAAATGTGATAACTAAACCCCCTCAAGGTGCTGTGATTATTAAGAGAAAAAATAGAGAGAGAAAAGGGAGTCCAAGACAGATCTTTAGGGCGATACCCACTTTAATGTGTAAGGGAAATATCCAGCACAGGAGATGGAAGAGGTCAGAGAGGCAAGAGAATCTGAGGAAGGAACAAAGATTGAGCATAGGCCCAAGAGGGAGGTGGGGTGGGGGTAATAGTGCCAAATGCTACAGAGAGGTCAAGAATAACAACTTTTAAAAGACCATTTTAAAAAGGGTTTAGTAGCACTCAGATTTCATCAGTTAGACCATACTTTATTTTAATATCTGGCTTGAAGGGTCAATTGATATTTAAACATATGGAGTAAAAGATAGATTACTTTGCATCTTAGAAAGTACAATATAAGGGGGAGGAGCCAAGATGGCGGAGTAGAAAGACACACATATGCTAGCTCTGAACCCACAGCCTATAAAATTTCTGTAAAGAAGAGCTCCTCACAAATTCTGGAGCAGCAGAAGCCACAGAACAACAGAGTGGAGGAGATTTCTGTTCCAGAGAGACCAGAAAAACCGACACCAAAGGTCCATCATGCACTGGACCCGAAGCACAGCCCAGCCCTGCCCTGCCTGCATGCCCCGAGAGGAGCAGATCTGAGCAGGCTTCAGGGACGGAATCTCCAGTGGCCACGAAGTTCCCTCCACCCACAGGCACACAGGTCAGTGAGAGAGACTGTTTGGTGGGCCAAGAGAGGAGCGGGGTGTCTCCATAACTCAGGCCCCTTTGGGAGGCAGCAGCGGAGACAGCAGCAGACTGGGTTCCCAAAGCAGGCAGGAGCTCGGATCCATTGTTGAAGGTCTCCACGTAAACCCCCTGAGGGAACTGAGCCCTGTGTGGCACCTGCACTGACCTGAGCACCTGAATTTAATCTTACCCTGAATAGCAGTCCTGCCCCCATTAAAAGCCCTGAGGTGGGGGAACAGCATTTGAATCTCAGATTCCAAGCACTAGCTAGGCTGATCAGGAGGCGAGGTGGGTGTGGAGAGGAATCTCAGAAGTCAAGTAACTGGCTGGGAAAATGACCAGAAAAGGGGAAAAAAATAAGACCATAGAAGGATACTTTCTTGGTGAACAGATGTTTCTTCTTTTCCTTTCAGATGAGGAAGAACAATGCTTACCATCAGGTAAAGACATAGAAGTCAAGGCCTCTGTATTCCAAACATCCAAAATAAATATTCAGTGGGCTCAGGCCATGGAAGAGCTCAAAAAGGATTTTGAAAATCAAGTTAGACAAGTGGAGGAAAAACTGGGAAAAGAAATGAGAGAGATGCAAGAAAACATGAAAAACAGGTCAATACCTTGCTAAAGGAGACCCCCCCCCCAAAAAAAATGCTGAAGAAAATAAAACCTTGAAAAATAGGCTAACTCAATTGGCAAAAGACGTTCAAAAAGCCAATGAGG
>CM053769.1:603473832-603497640 GCA_028658325.1 Potorous gilbertii | reverse complement strand
AATAAGAAATACAGGTAATGGGGAATAGAAAGTTATCTGGCCCTACAGGACAAAATTGAGATGGGGTAAAGGAAGAGAGGGATAATAGAAGAGAAGGCTGATTGGTGATAGGAGAAATTAGAATGCTCAGTGTATTGGGGTGGGGGGAGGGGACAAATGGGGAGAAAATTTTGAACCGAAAATTTTATGAAAATCAATGTAAAAAGTTAAATAAATTTATTAAATAAACAAAAGTACAATATAAATGTTAGCTAATAGTAAGTAGTTCATAGTAGTAGTAGTTGTAGTTAGTAATAGAAAGAGGAGGAGGAGTTGGCATCAGCAGAAGACCTAAGTTCTAGCATGGTGGATTCTTCTGACTTTCTGTGTATTTTGGGTGAGTTACTTAGCCTGTAGGCCTCAGCTTTGTCATCTATAAAATGAACATCTGTGCTAACCGTCTCGGGAGGAATTTTGTGAGATCAGACAAATTAATGGATGTGAAAGTATACTGAAGAACTATAAAGTGCCTTACATATGTAAGAGATTATTTATGATGATGATTAATCATAATATTAATAATCTCATAAATTTTTCTTTTTAAGAGTGAGTTTTCCTTGTCAGTGGCAGCTGGATGGCTACCACCTTTTTAGAAGCCTCGCTGCTGATTTATGTGCCAGGGTGCATACACTTTGGAGGAAGAAACTGTAAGAAAAACTTCCTGACACTTATGTGTAATGCGTATGTATGTGTTTGTCCTTCATTGCTGAAGAAGACCATGCCATCAGAGAAATGTGTAATGTTATATGTGATGACCTGCATCCCCCTGGTTGGAGGTTTTCACGTGGAGGCTTGTCAGAGGTATTATTGAAAGCATTCTTGATGGAGGGCAAGTCTGAGTTGGCAGATTACCTCTGAGGTCCATCCAACTCTGGTAACATTTTTCTGTTTAATTAAGAGTTTGGGTGAACTGGATTCTGGTCAAAGGTGATCCCCTCCCACCTCTGACTGCACGGGGAAAGGGCCTGTTTTACGGAAGAGGAAATATTAAAATTTAGTTGGTGAAGCACATCCTTGGTACTTTTGCCCTGTGCATTCCTCTTTTTTTACTCCCTTTTCTTCCTCTCAGGTTTTCCAAAGGCTCTCCCCTTCTTTCCTCACAGGTACCTCGAGCTCTTATACTATTTTTTTTCTTTCTTGTCATAGAGAAAATATGTCTAATTCATTCACTCCCCTTCCTAGAAGGAGTTACCTGTAAAATAGTCAGCCAGTGAGAGAAAGAGAGAGAGAGAGAGAGAGAGAGAGAGAGAGAGAGAGAGAGAGAGAGAGAAAGAGAGAGGTGAAGGGAGGGAAGGAGAGAGAGAGAGGAAGAGAGAGAGAGAGAGGGAGAGAGAGAGAGAGAGAGAGAGGTGAAGGGAGGGAGAGAGAGAGAGAGAGAAAGAAAGGGGAGAGAGAGAGAGGAAGCAATGATAGGCCCAAAGAAAGGAGATACTAATGGTCGAATTTCAGGCATCATGTCAGGTTTGGTGTAGGTAGAAGTATTTTTGTCTGGGAGTCTTCCATGGCCTTTCTCATCACAGCATGTAGGAAGTATCTGTGTGGCTGGACTATGGGCCTAGACAAGCCTTGGGTCAGGGAAGGGGGGTGGGGAGCTGTGGGTGGGCAGCAGCATTGCCAGTTGGTTTGTCAAATGCTGGCGCCCCAGCTCTAATGCTCAATTTCGGGTTTAATTTTCAAAATTTGATTCGCTCATTACCATGGGCATTAAACAATATTTCCTGTTTAAGTATGAATGGGCCGCTCCGCCTGATGGGGACGAGTGCTCAGATGGTTAATGCCTTTTATAGCTGCAATAGACTTTTACTGTTCTCTCCCCTCCAGCTGCTGTGCTTTCAGGGAGAGAGAGAGGCAGGGGTGAGATCCTAGGAGGAGAGAGAGCAAGAGGCCTGGGGAGCAAAGGGGAAACTGAGAGCAGGGGGAATCCAGGCACCCAGGAGGAAAGCTGGGGATGACTGGAGGAAATAGGTTGGTTTTTTTTTTAGCCCTGTGGGGTTTGGAGCCCTGAGGAACCCTAAGGTTGGAGAGCCAGCAAATCAGGCCCTGTGCCAGCAAATCAGGCCCAACAGGGACTCAACTTGGGAGAGAGCTAAGGATAACGGAACAAAGTCACTGACTACTTCTTGAGGAACAGAAGATGCTCATGATCTGGAGGAAGAGGACAGAGAATCTGGTCTCAGAGAATCTCCATAGAGAAGGCCACAAATTATAGAAGACTAGGGTAGAGTTAGGGATTGTACAGAGGTTTCTCAGCTTCAGGAAAGAGGTGAATCTAGGAATTTTTACTTCCAGGGAGAGGGACATAAACTACGGGGAGGCAGCTGTTGGTATCGTGAATAGAGTGCTGAGCCTAGAGTTAGGAAGACTTGAATGCAAATCCTGCCTCAGATACATACTAGTTGAATGTTCCTGGTCAAGTCATTTAACCTCTGTCTACCTCAGTTTCCTTTACTGTAAAATGAGGATCACAGCATTACCAACTTTCTAGGATTGTTGTAAGGACCGAATGAAATATTTATAGTGTTTAGTACCTGGCACACAGTTAGGAGACCCCACAGCAATATTTTGAAGTGAAATTTGCTTGTAGTGATCCAGCCCCACTTCATTTCTCTTACATCCTTACATCCTTACATCAAGCATGCTACTCTTTGGAAACATTCTGACATCATTCATTTATAGCTCAGTATGATGTAGATTATAAGAACATCTTGTCAAGTTCCCTAGACGGCTTCATGCACTTCTATACGTCGATAGAGAGCCCACTTCAGAGCCAGAAGAGCTGGGTTTCAAAGTCCTACTTCTGACTCATCCAGGCTCTTCCATGCTTGGTGGGTCTTTTACCCCTTCCATGCCTGGGGCTCTTAGTTGCAGAGTCATCACTGAACTGCTCTGGTAGACTGGGAAATTTCCTTACTGGGAGTTCCGTACACCAAAGATGTCACAGGTCCAGTCTAGAAAAGCACTAACGTAGGTCACTGCATTTGCTCAGCTGGGGAAGTTTGTATTTTGGCCTGATCTCTCAGCGGGGAATGATGAGTTGTGTCCCATGACAAGGATTTTCAACACTAAGAAGCAAGTGGGAGGAGGGAGGACTTTCTGAAAGCACTAAAACAATCCCCTCCGAGGATGCATCTGTCTCCTCAGCCTTCTCTAAGGTCTAGCTGAGGGTGCTTAAAACATTAGAGTGGGAAGGAAAGTCCGGGATTGTCTAGTCCACGGGTGGGGAACCTGTGGCCTCAGAGCCACTTGTGGCCTTCTAGGTCCTTGGATGCCATCTTTTGCCTGAGTCCAAGTTTTACAGAACAAATCCGTTTATCAAGGGGACTTCTTCTATGAAGTTTGATTCAGTCAAAGGGCTGCATTTGAGGACCTAGAGGGCCATATGTGGTCTCAAGGCCCCAGTACCTCATCTCTGGTCCAGTCTAAATTCCCCCATAAAGTCGAATGACTGACCACAGTCACCTTTTGGGGGAAAAGGTTGTGGGGAGAAGCAGGATTTTAACCTGGGTCCTCTAACTCCAAATAATAACTGGCATTTATATAGTGCTTTAGAGTGTACAATGTGCTTTACTTGTACTCTTTTGGAGTTTTACAACAGCCCTGTGAGGCAGGTACTGCAGGTATTAGTTCTATTTTACAAATAAGAAATCAGATTCAGAGAGACAGAGGCAGGGTTTGAACTCAGGACTTCTAACTCTCACCCTGTGCACTGTCCATTTTAGCATACTGCCTAGGTCCTACTGGTGAAGCCAGGACCTCTATGAATGTTAGGGCTGGGGCTTGGACTGGGAACGAAGGGACAGGCTCTTGATGAGGTGTGAGTCAGGGACAAGGACTATACCACACCTGCCTGCGTAGACATTTGTCATGCCTCGGCTACAAAGAGGGAGCCCAGGGAGTAATTTTTCCCTGGGACAGATCTAGTAAAGGCCATTTGTCTTAATTAAGGCAATGGCCTATTGCATAACTCACAGCATGGGGCAGTCTGCAGGAATTGACAAGGCGTCCTCATAAATCCCTGCAAGCCATAATAATACTGCAGCAAGCAAGGCCACTGGGTAGCCTAGGCCAGTGTATCCAAGTGGGAAAGGAAGGAGATAGAAAAAAATGCTGGGTTTAAGGTGGGGAGACAGATAGGAAACAGGGAGAGACAAAAGGAGGAGAAAGTGGGGGAGAGAGAGAGACAAAGAAGACAGAAAGGAAGAGACAAAGACTGAGAGGTACACAGAGAGAGACTGAGAGAGAGACAGAGACAGCTATTGAAAGAGAAACACTGGGAGACTGAAGAGAGAGACAGAATTACAAAGAGAGACACACAGAGAGAAACAACGATAGAGAGAAACAGAGAGTGGGGTGAGAGAGAGACAGAGAGAGAGAGAGAGATGGAGAGAGACAGAGAGACAGAGAGAGAGACAGAGAGAGAGAGAGAGAGAGAGACAGAGACAGAGACAGAGACAGAGAGAGACACACAGAGAGAGAGAGAGATTGATGGGGTTACAGAATGTGGTCCGGCAGCCGCAGCTGGACCTATCCCTGAAAGGTCAGTCCATAGGCCTCGGGTCACTTCTGCTTCTCATTCTCCATCTGTGCGCCAGCATCAAACTCATAATTTCTATTAATAGGATCATAGATTTAGAGCTGGAAGGTATGCCAGGGGCCATGAAGTCCATTTTCCTTATTATACAGATGAGGAAAATGAAACCCAAGGAAGTGAAGTGACCTGAGGTCCTGCTTAAGTTCAGGTCCAGTAGCCCATATAGCTGCCTCACTAAGGAATTAGTTCATTCTCATCCATGTATGTGCCCCCAGTTCTCAGTCCTGCTCTGAGCTAAATGGTTGGGGAGACAGAACTCTCTGGTTAGGATACAAAATTCAGACACCTGAGACAGGGAAAGAATCATAGAGCATGGTGTAAGATAAGCTACCAGCTAGCCTCAAGTGTCAGAGGACAGAGAAGAGGGAAATTAGTTTGGACTGGGGTAGTCAGGAAAGGCTTCATGAAGAAGGTACAGGGCTATCTCCTGATCCATATCTGACTACTGGATGGCTTAGGAGGAAAAAAGTGAGGCTAGTGACTTTGCACTGCCCTCCCTCACTTAAATCCAATCCACCTGCATGTCCTAGTATCACCTCCCTGGTATCATGGTCCTCTTCAAGAATGAAGGACAAATAACCCCTTAAAGGAGGGAGGGTTTGAACCTACAGTCTTAGATACTTTGCATAGGCACAACAACAACAGTTACAGAAGCAGGAATGAGAAGGGATGAGAGAATTGTGTGTTGGCATGAGTGAGCTTGCTCTAGTAGAGCAAGGATCCTAAGCACATGAAATCTTAAGCAAAGTCCCTTCACTGCTCCAAGCCTCAGTTTCCCTATCTGCAAAATGAAAGGGTTAGACTAGATCTCTAGGGTCTCTTGCAGAGCTAATAGCTTATGAACCTGTGATCTGAGGTATTTACCCACCTCCCTCCTCTGTCTTGGAAAAACAACCTTCAGAGTCAGTTTGGACAAAAGCTTTGTGCTTATGTGAGTGAGGGTGTCTGTTCCCATCCAGCCAACCCACTCATAATTCCTCTTCCCAACCTGGGCCATTTTCCAGTACCCAGTGAAGGAGGTACTCTTCCCTCAAAAGAGGTATGATGGAGGATTTTAACTCACCACCTCCAAGAGCAAGAAGAGGCCGGCTGGGTTGTGACTAGCTACAAGTAGAGACTATTAAGGTCCCTCCTATGGAGGAACTCCTCTCCCTTACCTCCCCACCCCTTCACTGGTCTTTAAATGATTATGCTAAATCATATAGCAACTTAATGTTTATAAAGACTTTTTTTCTGACAATCTTGGAAGGTAATTTGGGCAAGAATCATTAAGATCATTTTACAGATGAGGAAATTAAGTCTTAGTGACTTGCAGGGATGGAGAACTTGTGGCCTTCTAGGTCCTTGGGTACAGCCTTTTGACTGAGTCCAAATTTTACAATATAAATCCTTTTATTCAGGGGATTTGTTCTGTGAAGTTTAGATTCAGCCAAAGGGCCCCACTTGAGGACCATATGTGGCCTCAAGGCCAAAGTTCACCACCTCTGCTCTGGGTCCCTCAAACCTTCCCCTTCTTATTCCAAGTACAGTGCACCTTGGGCTACCTGACTCTGCCTCTCACTATAGTGGGTCCCCTTGGGATCATAATTGTATTATCCTAGGATTTAAAACATCTTTCATTTGTCTCTGATAATGTGTCAGCTAATTAAAGGATGAAGGTTTAAGGCAGGGTTTTTTAAACTGATATTTTGTCTCATGGACCCCTTTGGGAGTCTGATGAAACCTATGGCCACCTCCTCAGAATAATATTTTAAAATAGTTGGAAAAAATACTCAATTTCAGGTGAAATTAGTGAAAAGAAAGGTTTTCTTTTTTTGTCATCCAATTTCTTTGCCATCTGCAGACCATTTGGGGCATCCATGGATTGCAGCTTAAGCAACCCAGATTTTATGAATTACTTTTCTTAGGAGCATTTCCATTTTAGCTGAGACCTTCAATACATTGATCCAAAGGGATGGGCCTCTAATGGTTTAATCTTAGGCACTGCAATAGGTTAAAATGTTGGGGGAAGAGCTAGGGACAAGGAAAGGGGATGAATTCAAGTCACATCCAGAAATCAGCTTTTCCTCCTGTGTGGACTCCCAGGTAGACTCCTGGAAGGTAGATTCTTGGGTCTCAGAGCTGGCTCCGGTTTTGAAAATGTTGATATTGTCCAGATATTTACTTAGGGGTTTCTAAAAAATTAAGTACCCTTTCTGGGCCAAATACTGTTACTTGGCAAGTAGAATTGCTTCTCTTAGAGAAAAGAAGGAGGCAATAGGCGTAGCAGAAAGAGGGTTGGGCATTCAGAAGACCCGAATTCAAATTCTCCCTCCAACACTTATTTGCAGTGTGATTACGGACAAGTCATGTAACTTCTCTGAACCTCAGTTTCCTACCTGCTCTGTCTACCTCCCAGTGATGTTATAAGAAAAGCACTAGGTGTAAATTTCAAAAGTGCTATCAAAATAACATCATCGTCATCATCGTTTTTAACCAGACTTGTGGTTTCATCCAGTTAGATGCTGCCAATGAGAAACTCCTTCTCCCCATGCAGAGCAATCCTTAGGCTGCAGCTTCTGGTTTTTGAGAGTTGCCTGGGCACCTAGAGATGTTAGATGACTTTCGAGGCTCACAATGCCAGTCTGCATGAGGGGTGAGAATTCAACCCTGGGTCGGAGGCCAGGGGTCTATTCACTCTGCTCTACTAACTTTCATCACAATGATAATGAGTACAGTGTCTGATAAATAGCAGGCAGTTAATAAATGCTTCTTTATTCATTCATATATTACACAATAACATAATAGACCTGCTATTATTATTGATTGAATGTTTAGTTTTTTCATGGTCCTAGCTTTTCTCATTGATCAGGCATAGTGGGAAGTCAGCTCTCATCTCTCTGGGAGGTCAGGGTCCACAAATGAAGGAGAAAGGGCTGGTGCCAGAGAGTGGATTTCTGGGAATCCCTGCCATGGGGGTCCCTGCCGTGGGGGTCTGCTTGTAGCCTGAAGTTCATGCACGCAGTAGTTCCTGGGCCTGTATTGACCCTACTATAGGGAGAAGGGAGAAGGGGAGGGGATGGACTTACAGGAGTTAGTGACTGTTGATCTCCCTTATAATTTGATTTGCTCCCAATGACTAGGTTGCCCAGTGGCCAGGTAAAGGGTCTTGATGGTCACAGCTTCTAGGCAGCCACTTTCTGGCATTGGGGAGGGAAGGTGTGAGGCATGCCAATGTACTCTAATGGTAGGTTTATACAAGCATTTGCATTAAGGAGGAAATGGGAAGATTGCACTGTTTACATATGTTATGTCAACTGACTTAATATGTGGGCTCATACACATTTTCCATTCTGATCCTGGCTTGTCATCTTCCAGGTGAGCATACGCAGGGGGTCTCAAAGAACAGGCTGGGGGAGCAGAGCCCTCAAAGGCAATCTACCTCAGTAGCCTCTACTATTCCTATCCTATGCATAAGTGAATAGTAAGTCAAGAGTCAGCCTGAGAACCTATGCTGAGTACCTACTGTGTGGTTAGGCCTGTTATTACTCAAGTTTGGAGAAACAGAGGAAGACCCTCTGTGTGCCTTCTGAAAGTGGACACTCCCACTAATGAAGGAGGCAAAACTTCTATACACCAAATAGCAAGACAGAAGATATAGTATGATACTAAGACACAGCCATGTATCAGCACAGTGCCTGGTATAGAGTAAGTTTATAATGAATGCTTGCTGACTGATTGATTAAATCCAAGATTGCACAGCTCAGGTTAGTGCTGCAGTAGGTCAGAGAAACAGAGCGATCAATGGGATTTGGAGTGGTCAGGGAGGGTTTAATGGAAGCAGTAGGAAATGGGCTGCCACCTGAAGGATGTCTAGGATTTGTCTGGGCAGTAAGGAGGTAGAAAGGCATGCCAGGCAAGAAGACAAATGGCTAGAGCAAAGGCACAGAGGTGAGAGGGACTATTACCTTTCTGAGGGTAGTGAGATGAGCCTCACCAGAGGGGAGGGGTGTATGCAAAAGCATGTGTCTTAGACTGCTGAGGAATCAGTTGATTTCTAGTTCATGGTAGGTCCCAGCTGGAATGGCATTATACATGTATTCCCAACCCCCGTCAGCCGCCTCCCCCTCCAGAAAGTCTTCTCAGTGGCTCTCAAAATGGATAATCCCAAGAATCTTCTTATACCTTGCCTCAGAAATGCCTTTACTCTAGACTTCTGTATACGCTAAACAGTGAAGCCAATGTATTTGCACATTAGTCATCAAGAAAAGTTGCTCACTTTTGCAAAACCTCATCTCTTTTCACAGCAATATTCTCCCCATCTTGCTAGATATGGCTGGGACACATTGAACATAACAATCTCAGTAGATTCAGAATTGCAGGTGACCCTAAAGTCAATGGAAAGATACAAGGCAGGGGTAAGTAGTCTGCAGCACATTACTAGCAATGACTTCCATATAAGAAGTGGTGAAAGTCATTATCAAGGACACATTCTGTAGCCAAAGAGAAAGACAACAGCTGCATGGCCTGAATGTACCCAGCAATGGTAAAAGACTTCATGGAGGGTTTCCAGGGCCTTGAATAGACAGGTATTCTTAACCTTTGGTGTGAATCATGCATCTTTAGGCAGTCCAGTAAAGCTTATGGACCCCTTCTCAGAATGATATCCTTAAATGCATCAAATAAAATACAAGGACTATGAAGGAAACAAATTATATTGAATATTTGTTCTCTCTCTAAAGACAAGTTCACAGACCCTGTGAAGAATGCTTGGGGCAAACACACTGTCTATGACGCAGTCACAGAAGGACCTCCTGACAGAGAGACGATAGACTCAGAGTGCAGATTGAGAAACACTTTGAGGAGACATGGCCAATGCAGAAATGCATTCTGCTTGACTATAGATGTTCCTAACAGGAGTTTTATTTTTCTTACTTTCTCCACTGGGGGAGAAGCATGGGTTAAAGAGAGAAGGTGAATCTTTGCTTGAAAAAAATTCGATTTAATTAAAAAGAAAAAGAATTCCTGAGAGGATAAGAATAAGAATCACCAAGAATGAGATAGCCTAGGTAAATAGTGATCTGCACTGGGCAGAGGGATCAATGAGATCTTGAATCTATGAAAGTATTAAAATAATGCAGTCTCTCTGCCCTTATTATGACTGGGAAGAAAGGGAGGGGGAGGGGGGAGAGACGCACATGTATACATAGGGAGAGACAAATACACACACAGACAATGAGAGCGACAGAGAGAGAAAGAGACACAGAGAGGGGAGAGAGAAACAAGAGAGACTGAGAGAGACAGAGCCAGAGATAGGGGAACAAAATGGTGGGGGCAGTGGGGTGGAGAGAACCAGAGGGATGGAGGTTTCAGAGGATAGAAGCCTTTTTGGTTGGAAAGAAGAACTGAAAGAGACATCAAACCAGATCAAAGGGCTGCCTGGAAGTGTGTGTGTGTGTGTGTGTGTGTGTGTGTGTGTGTGTGTGCGTGTGTATGTGCGTGTGTGTGTGCATGCTAGGGAAGCAGTATCTCTCTGGGCACACACACAGGATGCAAATGAGGCCTTTCACTCAAGTCCTTCCAAGGCAGCCAGTGGGGCAGGCTGGGCTGGGCTGTTTGATCTGTCGGGTGCTGTATCTGGAGTTGTTTGATGTTGGGGAGATGAGGAGGGGAGGAGACAGAAAAAGCCACATCCATATGCATAAGCCTTCCCCCACCCCACTCACTGAGAGAGGCTAGGAGCGCCTTCACTATCTTGTCCTCCCATGTCCACTCAGTGCCCATTCTCCTCTCCCTGCCCCCCTATAGACCTAGAGAAGCTATAGGCCTTCATCATCATTTACTTCCTACCCTACTTCTCCCAGAGGTTCTTTTCTCTTCTGTAGAGATCAACAGAAAGGAGGTCACAGGCCTCCTTTACCATTTTTTCATACACTTGCCCCACCAAAACCAAAACAAAACCCAGAGAAGTCTCAGGCTCCCTTTTAACCATTTTGGAGCCCAGGGGGCTCTGGCAGGACAGTCATCCTACACGCCATTCTGGTCAAAGTCTCTAGCGAGGGAGCAGGAATAAGGAAGGGAAGGCAAGGGAGAGGAGGGGAAAAAGCAGACCAGATACATATATTGCCTTTGGCAAGATAGGTGGCTGCTTCCTAGATTTTGTCCTGCAGAAACCATGCTTGGTTTCACCTCCGTGGCTTTGCTCCCACCTCTCACCTTAGGCAAAACTACTTCTTTCTTTAGGACCATAATGATACTTGGAGATGAAAGGGACCTTCTTGTTTTGCAGATGAAAAAAGAGAGGCCCAGGGAAGTTGCCCAAGGTCATAGAAGGAAGAGCAGAGCTGAGATTCAAACTCAGATCTGGCTGAACCAAATCTTGCATCCTTTTTATCATTCCACACTGCCTCCTTTCCCCTTAACTAAGTCTAATTCATCCTTGGAGGCTTAGCTCATATTCCCCCATCCTCTAGGAAGGCTTCCCAGTAGTGAGACATGCCCCTCGCATGTCCTCTCCTACAAACTCATAGTTTGAGACTAAACCATGTGAACTTTAGCTCTTGATCACACCAAGTTTGGTCTTGTCAGTCACTTGGTTAACAAGCATTTATTAAGTGCTTTCTATGTGCCAGGATGCATAGAAAGGAAGACATTGTCCTAAGGAAACTTATCTTCTATTGCAGTAGACAACATCTAAACAATTGAGTACATACAAGGTAGATAGAGATACCCATATATGTATGTATGTGTGTGCAGAGATACACACACACACACATATATGTAGATATATATATATACACCTATAAGTATATACTTATTGTGTATATGTATACATATATACACATATACATATTTGTATATGCATATATAGAGGTGGAGACAGAGAGACACAAAAAAGAGAGAGAGGTGATAGAGAAGGGAGAGAGAGAGAGAGAGAGAGAGAGAATAGAGAGAAGGAAGAATCAGAGGGAAGGTGTTAGCAGCCAGAGGGTTAAGTAAGGTCTCCTACAGAAAGGATGATTTGAGTTGACTCTTCAGGAAAAGAAGCCAGAAGGGAAGACTATGTGGAGGGAGAACATTCCAGGTCTGAGGGATGGCCAGCACGAAGTTGGGAGATGGAAGATTGTATATGGGGAACTGCAAAACAGTTAGAGTAACTAGATTGCAGAGTGAATGATGGGGAGTAAACTGTAAAAAGCCAAGAAAGGGAGGAAGGGACCAGGTTGACTTTAAGTACAAACAGAAGATTTTATATTTGTTCCTGGAAGAAATGATCCACTGGAGTTTATTGAGCAGGAAGGTGACAAGATGAGACCCTTGCTTTAGGAAACTCACTTTTGTTGCTCAGTGGAGGATAGACTGGAATGAGGAGAGGCAGGGAAACCAATTAGAAAACAATTGTAATAGTCTAAGAAGGAAATGATTGAGACCTGTATTGTGGTATTAACTGTGTGAGGGGAAAGAGAAGGGAATGTGTGTATATGTATATATGTATGTATATATGTGTGTGTATCTATCTATTTATCTATCTATCTGAGAGACGTTTGACTAATGGAATATTGGAATGAGTACTTGTGTTGTTTTCAAAGAGGACCATGACATCAGAGAAATGATGACATGACTTGCATTTGACTTTGTTTTGAGTGTGGGAGGGCCTGTGCAGCCTCACTTTCTCCTCCTGAGCCATCTGGATCCAGTGATGAGGATGATTGGAGATGGCCCAGGATGCATTGGGAGACCTTGGCCTTTTAGGCTAAGGCCTTTCCAGGCACTTACTTAAAGTGAGGTAATGCCCATTTAAAGTAGTCAGAGGATGGCCCCTTTAAATAGAAAAGAAAAAATATAAATCAAGCTGGGAGGGGCTAGTGAGGAGCTGAACATGGCACAGAGGTTTTGAGTCTATCTGACTGGGAGTAGTCCTTACTAGTAATTGAAAAGTTGGGGAAAAAGAAAGGTTTTGAGGAAAGATCATGAATTCTGCTTTGGATGCGTTCAGTTTGAGATGCCTATGAGATATTCAATTCAAGATGTCCAAAAGGCAGTTGGTAATGGTAATGGCAATGGTGATGGTAACTCAAAGGAGAGATTAGGGATTCATATATAGATATAAAAATCATTCACATAGAGATGACAATTGAACCTTCTGGAGATGATGAGATAAACAAGATAATATACAGCAGGAATTCTTGACCTTTTTGTGTCTCATGGACACTCTACTGAAGACTCTGGACCCCTTCTCAGAATGTTTTTAAATGCATAAAATAAAATACAGAGGAGTTCAGAGGAAACCAATTATTCTGAAATCAAGATGAAAAATTGTTTTCCCATCCAAGTTCATGGACCCTCCCCCCTGAAATCTCTCCATGGATTTCTTTGGGCTCTGAACCCCTAGTCTAGGCTCAGAGTAGAAGCAAGAGAACCAGAGGGAGAATCCAGACTTCTCATGAAGTTGGAAAGAGAAGCAAAACTTGGGAATTGGTTGACTACCCTGGATAAAGGAAGGAGGGGCTGTAAGCTTTCATTGAGGGAAGACAGCAGTTACTCATCAGTCAGGGACAGCTCCCAATGCCAGGTAGTGAGATGTTGAGGATGGCACAGAGGTTTGGAGCTTGTGAGACTGGAAGGATGATGGTGCCCTTGATAGTAAAAGTAAAAATAGAAAGAGGGGAAAGAACTCAGGATAGAGGCTAGGGAAGATATAAGATCTTGGAATCATCTGCATAGTTGAACCCATGGGAGCTGATGAGGTCATCATGTGAGATGGTGAAGACAGAAAAGAGGAAGATCACCCAAGACAAAAGCCTGTGGGGGCATTCACAGTTAATAGGTATGAAACGGATAAAGATCCAGCAGAAGGGACCAAGAAATAGGAGCTGGATAAGTAAGAGGGGGAACCAGGAGAGAACAGGGTCATGTAAACCTACAGAAGAGAAAGATGTGAGAGTCAAAGTCTGCAGAGAGGTCAAGAAGGGTGAGGATGGAGGACAGACTATTAAGAGATTATTAAGAGACTATTAAGAGTACCTTTGGAGAGGGCAGGTTCAGTTTGAATGATGAGACTGAAAAGCTAGATTGCAGGATGTTTAAAAGACAGAGAGGAAGTATAGGCACTGACTGTAGATGGCTTTCTTGAGGATTTAAGCTGAGAAGGATCTGGGTTTGAATCTCGGCTTCTACTTATTGCTTGTATGCCCTTGAGTAACCCATATAGTTCTAGGTCTTGATTTCCCCGTATGTAAAATTAAGGAATTTAGCTAAGTTCTCTTTGAGTTCTATATCTATGACCCTATGACCACTAAAGTGTCTTTGAACTTCCAATATTCTATGATAGACTAGCCTTTAGTCACTATATCTAGTCTCTAGAGATGTAAAGGGAGAGAGGGACACACAGAAAAATAGACAGCCAAGGAGAGGGAAACCCATGAAGCACAAAACTGAGAAACACATGGAAAGGGATGGCAGATAGAGAAAAGGAAGGATGAGACAATCAGAGGAGAGATAGAAGAACCAAGGCCCTGGGCTGATGCTGACGTAGTGTCAGAGGCTAGAGCGTCAAGGAGATGCCTAAGTGAGGTGCAACCAGATTATTCACCTCTCTCTAGCCCTGTGATGCCAACCCATACTTGTTCTGGTACTTTTTCCTATTTGTAAATGCCTTGAGATCATATTTATCTTTAGATCCCTAGTGCCTACTATGAGGTTTTACGGTTTAATTGTTAATTAAGTGCTGTGGGTCACTGACAAAAGATTGTGGTGGTCATGGTTCCTAGAGACTGAAGACTCCCTGAACCCAAGGGGCATGATAGTAAAGTTCAGGAGGCAGAGATGTTATCATCTTCTATCAAGATCTCTGATAATGTCTCCATCCCCATCCTTTTGGTACCTTTCACCCCTACATCCGCAATCATCTCCAGTCTCATCTTAGTTGAAAAAAGTCATGAGTACAAATCAGGAAGGTATACTAGACAATGTAGATATTATAAATGGAAGTCACCTTTTTTTGGTGTGTGTGTGTATGTATGTGGGGGGGGCATCTGTATGAATTTCATCTCTCCACTTGAGTGATTATAAATTTTATATGCTACATTATCTTTCCCAGGCACACTGTCTACTGAAAGCCTCACAAAATTTCTGTGAGAACTTCTCTGCCACAGAACCTTGTTGTCTGATGGGGTTTCCACAGGCATCTGGCATATTTTCTGGTGTTTCACCTATCACATGATAATTTATAGCATAATGTAGACTTGTGGTTTTTTATCCTCTTCTTTCATATGACATAAGTTATCACCAGTTTGTCCTTAGCTTTCAAGGAGACAGATAAGGGCTTTATTTCAGCAAAGGTAAAAAGCTACCACAAATGGATAGGGTTGGCCATGGTATTATGAGGATGTCGGGGAGGGGGTGTGACAGAGCAGAATTATCTACCCCTAGACATACCCATAAACACACTCACTGTATGACGTTGCATCAGTTTCCACACAGCCTCTCATTCTCTAATTGCTTGCTCTCTCTGACTTAGGATAGTAACCATGCTTGTCACAACATTAACTCTGTTTACATCTGTCTTCCACACTCCCCATGTTCTATGACCTAGCTTCCTAGCTAGGCCTACTCCACCAGTCACCAGCATCAGGAGAATGCCTTGATTATTTTTCCACAGACGTGAGGAGTGGTGGACAAAAACCACAATCAGCTTTGAGCCTTCTTCTGCTCTGTGCATGAATTCTCCTCCTTCAGAGTCTGTCATCCCATAAGCCATGGTTTTCAGACCCTTCACCATCGGATCAACCACATCTCCTTTTCTGGGTTTGCGTAACTCAAGCATTTGATCATTGGAATGCAATGGGAGAATTAAGTTGTGGTTGTGGAGACTGAGTAACCCCGGTTAACACGTTTCCTTTTCTGCCCTGGGTTTTCCTTTTCTGTTCTTTTCCCATTCACGGAGGATAATGTGAAGAAGTTTCATGAGGATAATGGCTAGAAAGTCACCTATCAATCCAAAGTAATTTCTGACTCTTAGTGGGATTTTACTTTGCTTAATTCTGGACTTATTCCTCTAATTAGTTCAATTAGAACCTGTTTCTTCTGCCTGGAGTCAATAAGACGAGTTTGAATCTGGTTTCAGATATTACTGGTGGTGTGATTCTGGACAAGTCACTTAACCTTCTTCAGTTTCCTCTGAGTTCAAATGTAAAAAAGAAGATAATGATGCCATATACCTCCCAGGGCTGTTGTGAGGGTAAAATGAGATAGTGTTTGTAAAGTGCCTAGCACATAGTAGGTGCTTGTTTCCTTCCTTCCTTCCTCTCCCGTACTGTCTCTCTCGTTTCCCAGGTTAGGGTCTAGGACAGTCTTTCATCTTCCTTCTCATTCCTTTTTGGTACAGGAAGATTCTTTTACTTGCATGCTTTATCTTTAGTCAGCCCAAGCCAGTCAACCTTCATGCCCTACTCCATCTATCAATTGTAGGAGGTACTGTTTTACTCTCTCTCTTTCCTTAATTAATCTCTTGTACTCACTTACTTATCTGTATTTCTCTGGTATCCTCTCAGTAGAATATCATCACCTTGAGGTGAGGGCGAGTTGCATTTTTGTCTTTTTATCTTCATAGTCTATCTTCTCTCCCCCCTCTCCTGTCCCCTACCTCCCCACCCTCCCCCCAATTGATTTGATTAAAGCTCTTTAGGATTACTAGCTCAGTCTTTATCTAAGCAGAATAAATAAAATTCTATTCAAATATGTACATCAGCTTGATTTATCTTTATAAAAGCAGGAAAAACAGCCAACTTGACTTCTCAGATCCTAGAGATCTCACAAATACTTTCTAATGCTTTCATGTTTTGCTTATTTTGACCGTTCCAAGTTTAGTTTTAAACCAAAATGTCAATACACTTTGAAAGCTGGTTGTGAATAGCCAGTTAAGAAAATAGTGCTTTAGAATGAGAGTCAGATTTCTGGACCATGGTTTAAATTATAGGAATGGCAGGTTCCTGCATCAGGATGGAGTGCACCAACTTGAGATGGCTATGTATATCTACACAGAAAGATAGCAGAGTGATAGCTACAATAAAGGAAGAAAAATAGCAGTAGAAATTCATACTCAGCCTCCAGAAATTCATAAAACTCAAGAAGGAACTAGTTATAAAACCCATGGCTTCAGATAATTATGCACAAAAGCACAAAGAATACAAAATATGAGCAATAACCAAGGTGAACTAGACATCCTAATTCAATGAAGAAAATTTGACTTCATAGGGATCACTGTGATATGATGAGATATAGTGGGATAAAACCCATGATTGCACTATAGCTTGTAGGAGGATATTTCAAAAAAGAACGGGCAAGTATAGGGTGTGTCTGCATGTGTTGAAGGGTTGGCATTGGAATAGTATTAAATATCAAGGATATATAACCATGTGACAAAATCCTGGAGCCAGAGAGGGAGAAAAACATTTGCCTGAAGATTAATGGAGGCAGAAATAGAAGTGATATTATCATCAAAATATACTGGACCTCCTGATCAGAAAGAGGAAATAGATGAAGAATTTAGGAAATAAATAAGGAAGCTGTCGTGAAATCATGATGATGAAAGAACTTCAGTTTTCCAGATACATCCTGAAGTACTCTTTCTGCCAGGAGGTGGCCAGCTAATAACTTTTTATGTATCTTAACAATAATATCATCCGTTAAAAAGTGGAGGAACCAACAAGAAGAAATATTATTCTGTAGATAATTCTCAGCAACAAGGAGGAAGTGCTTGCTGGGGTGTAAATCATGGGAACCTAGGGAAGAAGTAATTATTGCTTCTTAGAGATGTTGTAGTAGAGAATGGATGGGAAGCTGGGAATACTACATAATATATCCTAGATTTGGGGAGAGGTTTAAAAACCAGGGTGCACTGATAAGTGTTTCACAACTGGCTCTCCAAAAAAAGGAAAAATATGAATGAAACACTTTAAAATCTAATATACATTATTACCATTTTCTCTATAACTTTCTAGGGTATTAACAATGAACCAAACAATAAATCAAGCCCTGCATTGTATAGTTTGCCAATTTATGAAGTATAAATGCTCACAATGAAAATTTTTCAGCACTTGCAAGCTGATTCCAGCTGACTCCAGCACTCCCCTGCTTAAGAGATACTTTTGGTAGCATCTCATGGACTAAAATCTCCAGGGGAAGTTATCCCAGGGAGGATGAGGACCTTCAAGAATATTAATTCTGAAGATACAAAGAGAAACAATTCTGACGAGGCAAAAAGGGAAGTGTCTGAATAGACTTGATGTGGACACATGAGCAACTCACCAGCCAACTTAGCTACATGCACACACACACACACACACACACACACA
This sequence comes from Potorous gilbertii, assembly GCA_028658325.1. Lineage (NCBI taxonomy): Eukaryota > Metazoa > Chordata > Mammalia > Diprotodontia > Potoroidae > Potorous > Potorous gilbertii. The sequence continues at coordinate 603,479,676 of CM053769.1, read as the reverse complement.
CACACACACACACACACATTCCACAGAAGATAAGGGCAAGGATAGGGTGAATAGGAAAGCATAGCACAGCTCTATAAAAGTAGTGTCAGGAGTGCTAAAGCCTAGGATGAATTGAGGCTGGCAATGAAAACTGAGAATAATGAAAAGAGGTTTTTGTGGTGAAAAGGAAAGGATCAAAGAAGGGATAGAAACAATGCTTGTGGTTAATAGGCACATGATAACTGATGATGGGAAGAAGGCAGAACTGCTTAACTTTCAGTTTGATTTTCTTTTCTCTGCCAAAGAAAATTATCTCTGGGTACAAAGGACACAACAAAAATGGCTAATATGAGTTGATTCCAATATTAAAAGAGCACCCAGCTGCCTTGTATGAGTTAAGGCAACCTGAGCCAGGTGAACTATATTCTAAGGTACTAAAGGAATTAGCAGATTTTATTGCTGAACCATTGTCTGTGATCTTTGAAAGACTGTGGAGAACTGGAGAAATACTGGAGGATTGGAGAAGGGAAAGCGTTGTCCTAATTCTGAAAAAAAAAAAAAGAGGGAAAAAATGGAGGCTGCAAAATATAGGCTGACAAGTTTAACTTGGGTTTCTGATAAGGTTCTAGAATATGTTTTTAAAAGGATGATTAGCGAACACTGAAAAAAGAAAATAGTGATTACAAAAGACCAGTATCAAGAACATGTCATGCTAGACAACAACATGTCCCTTTTTCAATTAAGCAATTAACAAGTATTAATTAAATGCCTACTATTGCCAGGAACTGTTAGACACTAGGTACACAAATAAAAAGAATGAAATAATCCTTAATATCAAGGTTTTTAATATTACTAGACTGATAAAAGAGGGGAATGCTATACAGTTTACCTAGATATTAGCAAAGCTTTTAATAGTCTTTCTTTCATGTTATTCATATGAATGAGATGGAGACATTTGGGCTAGTTGATAGTAAAATTAATTTGATTGGGAACCAGCTGAATAATTGGACCCAATAGGTAGCCATTAATAGGTTCCCATCAACTTAGAAAAAAAGTCTTCAGTGGAGTGCCCCAGGAATTTGTATTTGACTCTGTTCTATTTAATGTTTTGAAGTTTTGTGTAATCAATGACTTAGATGAACTCAAATGGCAGATTGACACAAGTTGGAATGGGTAGTCAGGATTTTAAGAAGATCTTGCTAAGAAAGAACACTAGAAGATTTCATGTAGACATAATGAGTGTGGTCAAGTGTTTTAAGCCCCTATCCTATAGAAGAGGGGCTAGAATGATCTTGCTTTGTCCAAGAGGGCAGAATTAAGAGCAACAGGTGGAAACTTCATGGGGGAAGATTTAGCTTTGATGTAAGAAAAAAGCTTCCTGAGAACCATCTTTATCAGAAATGGGCAAATTTGATTACTTGGACAACCACTTACCAAGCTGGAAGTAGAGGGAATTTTTGTTCAAGTGTGAGTTGTCATCAGTGACCTTTGTCCTTCTAATTCTAAGATCCTTTCATTCTGTGGGTCTGTGACAATTCACAGGTGCTCCATGGTGAGGAATGGGAATCACCTAACTGTGTGACCAGGAAACTGGTCAGATCCAAAGGTTGATGCAAGAAGTTTTCTCACAGTTACACATCTCAAGAAACCCATATGTCTTATCTGAAAATTGGCCCCATAGTGAACAATCAGTTATTGTTTCCATGTTCCTTTGATTGTTCACAGATACTTGCAAGGGTGGGGGTTGGGGTGGGGGAGGGGGAAGAGTGGGACACCTCCTTTTCTGGTTTGTTTCTGTTCTGTCTCTCCCAATTTGCAAAGTCTCTAATCTTTCCTCCAATTAGAAATCAGATTACCTTATGTATTGTGATTATTGTTTCCTTTTAATTAATTGGTCCTATTTAGTTAATTGCTTTTAATATTTAAAAGTCTGACTCTTTCTGTATTTGAGGTCCAGCCCCAAGCTGAGGAAGGGTCTGGGGCAGATTTGTTAGGCAATTGGTGAGCATTGCTCCGTAAGGAAATATGCTCCAAACCTCAAACCTTTGTTTTCTCAGTCATTTCACCTTTCATCTAACACAAGAACAAACTATGTTCCTTACTTCAAGGAATTTTGTATTTTTATAGAATGAATGAAAAGAAATGAAAAATCACTTTTAAGTGCTTGATTACTAAGTGTCAGACACTGTGCTGACCATTGGGGATACAAATACAAGAGATAGTTGCTTTTCTCAAAGAATTTGTATTCCCATTAGAGGATACCATATACATATATATACATATATATATACATATATATATGTATATATATATGTATATATATATATATGTAAAGAAGTGGTAGACAGGGAAAGGAGTTTTTGGTTTAAGAAGTCACTTGGATGGTGGATGGAATTATAGGGCAGACAATTGACACAATCATTCCAGAAGCATTAGTAGTGTAAATTTTCGTTACTGTTCCTAGAACAAGAGGTGGAAAACTAGAATCACAGAGGTTATCTAGTTCAGTCCCCTCATTTTACATATGAGGACACGGAGGCTGATGACATCAAGTGACTTGACCATGGTCACAAAGCTAATAAGTGGTAGTACGTGGTCCACTGTTGCTCTCATTAGAGGAGGAACGTGAAGGAGGAAGTATTTAACCCAAACAGGCATCAGGGCAGGCTGGTGTCAAAGACTTTTTGGTGTGATGTGTTTAATAGGAATGTACGTGTAGAGCCCATATAAGATTGCATGCAGTCTTGGGGAGGAAGGGGGAGAAAATTTGGAGCTTATGGAAGTAATTGTTAAAACTGGAAACAAATAAATTAATAAATTTGGAAAAATAAAGATTTTTGGTGTGGTAAGGGTTGAGGTCTTTGTGACTGAGACAAACATTGGAGATAATTAAATCACAGTTAGACTATAGCTTTGCTTTAAAAGGGCTGTTGAGTAAGCCAATATGACTGCAGGGTGACAGTCAGTTACTTTAAAAAGCAAACTTAAAAAAAAAATAACTGAGTTCAACCATCTTACCTAGTCTAGAAGAGTAGCAACTACCTAGTGATCCAATCCTATTATTGATCAGCAAGAGAGATCTGACCTGCTCTGTTTCTGACCTGACACACCTAAGAGCTCAACATATTTATTCCCAACAGTGTGGGCCTTTGCCCTTCAATAACAAATTATTTTAAAGGAAGATGGAGAAGGATGTGTACCTATTTCCCACTGCTTCCCTCTCCAGAATTTTGAGGCAACGGGGCTTAGGGAGTCACCTTGGATTTAGAAGGTACTCTATGTTCCATCCCATCTAGATTACCTGCTGCTCTCTCTCTCATCTCTGAATTTTTATGTGGGCTCTGGCCCATATTCAGAATGTGCTCCCCCATCACCTCCACCTCTTAAAATCCTTAACATCCTTCAAGACCTGGATTAAGTGCTATCTCCTCTTACTCCTTCCTTAGCTGTAACTTCATATATATACACATTTGTTCTCCATCTGTATTTGTGTTCACTTCCAGCAGAATATAATCTCTTAGAAGACAGGGGATGTTTTGTTTTTGTATTTCCAGGGAGTAGCAGAGTGTTTTACATATGCATGCTGAATGAATAAAGAAATGCATCAGGAGAGCTGGGTCTAAATCCCAGATGTGACATGGATGAGGTGTGTGATCCTGGGCAAGTCACTTAATCTCTCCCAGATGTAGTTCTTTCTTATGTAAAACAGGGAATTTAATACTTCTCCTACCTACCTTGCCAGTTTGTGGTGAGGACAGCAGCACTTTGTAAACCTCCAAAATGCTTTAGAAATGTGAGACATTATTATCAAATACTATTCTATGTCATGCTTATTTGTATATGTGATATTTCCCATTCTACACTATGAGGTTCTACAAGGTAAGAAGTGAATCCTCCTTATCTTAGTATATTCCCAGTGCCTTGGTCTAATCTTTTCTGTCTAGTATTTTCTTCGTATGTATTTTGAATATGCTCACATATTGACAGAGGGAGTACTGGGGGTGAGGGGGTATCAGGAAAGATGGCTATGATTCAGCTGAACATTGAAGGACTCCAAGAGGTGAGGAGGGAGTGCATTGGAGGAAAGGAAGACAGCTGGTACAAAGGGACAGAGAAAGGAGACAAAATGTTGCATGTAGGGAATAGTAAGGATACCAGTTTGGTCGGAATATAAAAGGCATGGAAGGGAGTGATGTATAATAAGCCTCAAAGGTACCCTGGAACCAACTTGTGAAGGGCTTTAAATACCCTTGGGAGTCTGTATTTTATCCTAGAGACAACAGGGAGAATGAACAGGACTTATACCTGACTGGATGTGGGAGGTAAGGGAGATGGCAGAATCAAAGATAATCCCAAGGTCATGAACATTGAAGACTTTGTGAACAGTCATTCCACCAACAGGAATAGTGAAGTCAGAAAGGGGAGCAGAGTTGGGGGAAAAAATCAATTTGACTTTGAATGTATTGAGTTTGTGATGGCAGCAGATTGTCTATGTGGAGATATTAAAGTAGTTGGAGTTTGGATCTGGAGGGAGAGAGAGGTTGGAGAGAGTGATGTGGTAAAGATAGATATAGGTCATAGTTGAAGCTGTGGTAGTCAGTAGATGAGTTTGCCACTTTCTAGAACATAGAGAGACAGAGAAAAAGAAGAGAACAAGGGAGAAAGCAAAACCTGAAGGAATCGCCCTTTTCTGTCACCTCTTAGAATCCCTGACTTCTTTCAAGACTGAGCTCAAATCTCACCTTTTTTCTGGAGGACTTTTTTGCACCCCCCTCCCCAGTAGCTATTGACTTCCCCATGAGATTAATTTGTATTTACTCCATATATCTTTTATCTTTCTGGTTATTTAAATATTGTGTGTGGCCCCCCAATTAAAAGGTAAGCTTCTTGAGGGCAGAGGGTAATGTTTAAAAATGTCTTTATATCCTAGTTCAGTGTCTGTCATATAGTAAGCATGTAATACATTCTTGTTGATTTTTTATTGATTGATTGAAGCAGCCCCCTGCTTTAAGATTTCTCTTTGATGATATTTTTCTACTATATAACTCAAATCATAGAGTGGTAGGATGGGCTAATAAAAAGCTTACATATTAAGAGCCTCAAGATCTACAGTCTAGCCCTTATTCTGACACTGACTCCCAGCATGACCACTGGGAAGTTCTTTGGGCTCCAGTTTTACCAACCATATGATAGAGGTATACCTACCTCACTGGAGTGTTATGGAAATGAAATTCAAGACTAGTTAAAAAAGCACTTTGAAAAGGATAAAATGCTTTGCACTGTGTAAGCATACAAGGTATTATTAGGGCAATAGGCATCTGAAAATAATAGACCCACTAACATTTTATTCATATGTGTCCCAAATTCAGACCAGTTTATCCCCCAGTGAGTCACTGAATTTGTGAGGTGGAGAGTGGAGGGAGGTAGGAAGCAGGGGGGCAAGAGGGAGAAGTGAGAGGAAGAGAAGGCAGAAAACCCTTGAGTCTGGGAGAGCAGAAGTGACTTAACTCATCTCAAGTGCCTTGTTTGCCAAGGAGTCTTGGAAACATTTTCGAATGTTAGGAAAGTAAAGCACCAGCTGGGCTGGCTTCTTAATGGTCCTCAGTGACCCACCTCATCTCAATATCTTAAAAAAACTCAAAAGTGATGATGATGTTGATGATGATGATGATGGTGATGGTGATGGTGATGATGATGGCGATGATGATGGCGATGGTGATGATGATGGTGATGATGATGATGATGATGATGTTGATGGTGATGGTGATGGTGATGATGGTGATGATAATGATGATGATGGTGATGGTGATGATGATGATGATGATGTTGATGGTGATGGTGATGGTGATGGTGATGATGATGGTG
>CM053769.1:603405629-603473332 GCA_028658325.1 Potorous gilbertii | reverse complement strand
TGATGATGATGCTGATGCTGATGCTGATGATGGTGATGGTGATGGTGATGATGATGATGGTGATGGTGATGGTGATGGTGATGGTGATGGTGATGATGATGATGGTGATGATGATGGTGATGGTGATGGTGATGGTGATGATTATGATGATGATGATGGTGATGGTATTGATGATGCAGAAGAAAAAAATGGCTCTCAGATGAAGTACACACTTACCTTCCCACATCCTTTGACCTTGTGGGTTTTGAGCTCTGTGCCTGATGAGGAGCCCCTGGGATGCTTATGTGCCTTCCCTTCCTCACAATGGGTGAGGAATGTGGTGCAAACTACCACAACATTGGTTCATGGATATGAATGTTGCTGGAGACATGATTCTCAATCTCACTCTTCATCCACAGTACTTAGGGATGGTTTTTAACGGGTGAGAGTATAAGAAACAGAAGGCTTCTTAGTCTAAAATCTAGAGACTAGGGTTTTACCCTTAGCTTCATCACAAACTTAGTGATCCTGGGCAAGTCACCACCCATCTCTGAACCTCTTTTTCCCTAGTTTTAGCATGTTGAATTATCATAGTTCAGTCAGTGCAATCACAAGTATTGCTTTAAAGACAATGTTTTGCAATGCTAGAAGTAACAAACCTATAATCTGAGGGGCTGTATTAGGTTGATCAGAAATCCACAGATCCCTGCACGGAATTGTAAACCTTTGTGCAATGACCAGCAAACATGTGAATCAGTTTGTCAATGCACTCTTCTTCTCGCTTCTTGGTGCACACCATTTATGAGATTTGGTACCTTCTGCTAGCATCCCTTGCCCCTTCCTTGGCATGCCCACCTCAGGAAGTACATGGTCACTTCCTACTCATCCTCATGAAAACATATTAATTTTATGTCTTTTTCCTACACATAGTGACCACAATAAATTAATGGGGATGTTAATAGAATGATAATGTGGAACACATTTCAAAGTTATTTGAATTCTAACAGGGTCCTTCGATGCCTCATTCCAAAGGATGGAAGTTTGGTAATGTAAAATTTCAGTCTTTGTAATGTGGTGATAAGGAAGACATTTTCAGTAAAAAGGTTCTGGTTCTAGTGCTAGATGGGGGTTCCACCTTCTTCACTTTACAGAAGAAAAAGTTAAGTGCCAGAAAAATTAAGTGATTTGCATGCTGTTAAATACCTAGTTGTGTCTTCAGTTTGGGTCCTTTGACTTGAAATTCAGTATACTTTTCAATGTGCAACACTGCCTTCTATTCTAAAAGTTACCATAACCAGGCATTTTGCCACCCAGGACAACAGGAATCAAAAGAGACCTCAAATAACTATTGAAGACAAATTCAATTATGGGAATATATACCTTAGTTATAAGCCGCATGTCTTGGGACACAAGGATCTGGGCAGGTAGAGACACTAGGAAACTATAGGACTCCTGCTGAGAACATAACCAAGGAAGGGAAGAGGGCCAGCACAAGCAAGGGAGGGGTTGCTTTCATGGTGAAAAAAGTCCATCATTGAGTAAGCTTCCTCCTTAACTAATGACTACTGCTAACTAAGTACTAAGTTCAGTAATATCTACCTACTTTCAGCTATCAGCACCCTCTAAATTTCAATACCCTGGGACCAATCCCCAGTCACCCCACCCTAGTTAAAAATTTATGGGTATCCCACCTTTTCCACCATTTGCTCTGTTTCCATGGAAATGTCCCAGATGGGATCATCACCCTAGATCCTTTCAATTTCTCATTTCTTCCTCTAACCAGGAAGGAACTCACCCACTCAAACCAGGAATACAAGTACTTAGCACAGTCCCCAAAACTAAGGAAAGTTGCAGTGGTTATTAGTGGTGCCTAATGATATTTGCATAGATTAACAGACTTTAATGCAATCACGAATGCTACAATCCAGGAAAAATAATGAAGAAATTCATTACAAAGTCATAAAGTAACTAAGTCAATACAGCAATAATTTGATCCCATATTAGTAATAATTTCATCTCCTGCTGTAAGGCAATTTTCCTGTGCACACCATTTCTGGACAGTTTTATAAATATCACCTTTGTTTGAGATAATTAATTAGCAAAATCAAAAAATATATTGGTGGTATTTTATACGATAAATTAGTCATTAGGTTTAAACTGGCAGGCTGTAATAAAACTTATGAAGATGAATGTGCTCAGACTCCAAACCCTCCTTCCAGACCTCCTGCTTACCACCTTCTTAACCCTCCACAGTCCCACCGATTGCTCGGTGCCTGCCTCACAAGTGGACAATCAGAAGATTACCTACTAAATGGAGAGGAGGTCATCATTGATATGTGGAAGGTAGGACCGTGACTGCTGGTGGGGTGGGGAGAGGACCTAACCCAGAAAAAACTCCAAGGGGCAGTTTGTCTTTAGAATTTTCCCTCTGCTACTTTTCTCTATTTCCCAACATCTGTCCCTTAAGTTCTCAGTCCAACTTTTAGAAAAAGATCTGAATAAGGCATTCCAACAAAGGTATTAGTGATAAGGCTTAAGTTTTAGTTTTTCCAGGGGAACTGGCATTAACCCAAAGGAATGAATGTTCTCTCTCTTAAGCAGATAGGAATCTCCACTTCTGATGTCACTTTTCTGGGTTAGACAACACTGGTGGTGGGGGTGGAGGGAGTGCTATCTCTGGGGCATGTGTAACCATGAAGGTGATCTTTGCTAAACTTCTGCCATTAGTCTATAAGAAGTAACCCAGCTTATCAGATGAGTGAGCTGCTTCCTTCAGCCCAGGCAGTTTGGAGGGGTGAGGTGAGGAGTGTGGTAAGGTGGGGATGGATAACTTGTGGATTCACTGGTGGGCATATGAAGTAAAAATAGGCTAACATGAACATACCCATAACGATAAGGTAGGAGGACAGAGGAACACTCTACAAGAGAAATGCACATTAAGGTAAGTTTGGAATTATGGGATTCTGTATTTGTAAAGTGACTCAACTAGAAAACTTTATATTAATGTTTTAAATGTTCACTTATTGGATTTGGTTCTTTCTCTACTGTGTCAGAATCTTTTTGAATCTGGATTTTTTTCTATCAATATGTTAGTTGTCCTTCCAAACTTGATATCATCTGCAAATCCGACAAGCATACCTTTATTCCAAGTTAGGATAAAAACCTTGTGCTCAGGACCAAGGACAGATTTCTGGGAGCTTCCACTAGGGACCTCCTTCTAAACTGACACAGGAAAGGCAGAGCCAAAAATGGTAAGGTAGGAGGAGGAAGTATAATCTAGTTTTCTACTCCTTCATAAAGATCTAGAAAATGTACCAGAATGAATTTGGATTGGGAAATCCAAGAAAAAAAGTTACAGGTCATTTTTTCCAGCCCGAAGTAATTGTTTAGTGTAATGGACAGGGAGTGCTGTTGACACTTGGGAGGGGGGTGTCTGGCTGTATACTGGGCATTTCAGAGCCCAAGGACTGAAAGAGTCAAGATTGGGCACTAGGCTAGGAAGCACCAGAGCAGGAAGAGATCCCAGGGGATTTCTGAACTAATACAGGGTATAGGAATAAGTGCCATCTGGCAGCTCTGTAGCTGACTATCAAATTCTACATTGGACTGGGAGAGAGGGCGTAGTTGGAGAGGACTGGTCCCTGGAGGACCTTACCTGTATACAGAGGAAGGAAATAAATAGTAGCTGTGTATTTCTGAGTAGAGGGAACCTCAGCTCTCTTCCAATCCAGGATGGAAGCTTGCAGTGGAATAACTAGGACAGGAGTGCCAGGCCAAAGGGGAGCCTGCTTTGAACCTGCAGCACCTCCCAGCAGGCTAACACCAGCTGAATCCATCAGTGATCTATTAAACTCCCAGCCAGAGACAAGCCCACAGACCCAAACTTGGGTCAAGAAATTCCAGAACTTATCCCTGTAGTGCAGTGAGCAGACATCATTGCAGATCAAATCATCTGAGGATCTCTGAAAGCTCATACCCGCCCGCCCCCCCCCCCCACCGCCCAAGCCTGAACTGTGAAATCAGCTGAAGAATGAAAGAGGGCAGAAGTCCAGGCCAGACATCTCCCCCAGAAGCACCCAGAGCCGAGGTCTAATGCAAAGTCCAGGGTCAAAGAAGGAGGTGGAAGAATGAGAAAATGGAGAAGAATCCAGCATAAAGAACTGTTTTGGTGACAGGGGAGCTTGCAAACCCAGAAAACAATGCCTTAAAGACATCAATAATCAAAGCTTGAAAGAAAAAGAATGCAGCTCAAACAAGAGTCCAGTCAGAATTCCTGGAAGGGTTAAGGCAAGACTTTTTTTTAAGTGTTAAATTGACATGGACCCATTAATGACTACTTTCCCATCTTTTCTAAATTTACCTAACTGTCCTATCATGTAGCCTCCATCTCTATAGATAATAGTCAAGTACAGGGCAAGAGGCTTTTTTGTCAAATGCTGAAATCTAAATCTATTATGCTGAGACCATTCCCCTGAACTACCTCCCAGTGCTGTGGGACCTATTCTTCATGAAGCCCTTAGTTATCAACAGGTATCTTTTTAAGTGTTGACAAATTATTCTCTTAATAATGGGTTCTAGGTTTTTTCCAAGAATAGACAAAGTTAAGCTCATTGATCTACTGTCTGCAGATCCCACTATGTCTTCTGGGTTTTTGTTTTGTTTGTTTTGTTTTTTTGCCAGTTAGACAAATGCTTTTCTAGGAACTATCCGGTTCTCCAAAGATCACCACCAGCTGCTCAGCCATAACATCTCCTATTCATTTTTAGTCTCCCTTGGGCACTAGGACAATTGATTTAAATTGATGTCCAGTCACTTACCCTTGGTTTTTGCTACCTGTTAACCATTTTTGTCCTCTTTTTCAAAGTTCAAAGGTCATCCATTTATTTAAAAGAGAAAACACAATCAAAATAAGTTAAGTAGTAGAGGCTTCTTTCTGTTGTCTGTTATCATCATCACTTCTACCCAGAGCAGTGTCCTCTGCCTTTTACCATCTCCCTCTTGTCCCCAACATTACTTTAACCACCTCCCTCCTATGTACGGATGCACTCAGCATCCATTGATAGCCTAAATTTATTCTGCTTAATTAGTCAATAATAGTATTGGCTATGTTATATATTATAATTAATTATAATTATTAGTATTATTTATATAACAAATAATATTATTTATTTTTTAGTCCTACTTACAGGACAAGGTTTTTTTTTGGTGTTCATTATCAGTTCCTTGACCTTTCCTCTTTTCTCTATACCTTTTAAAAATCTAAAAAATTGTTTGCTAAGTTCTGTGTGTATCCATGTTGGTCTTAGGCAGGTCCCCTTTCCCCTACACATTCAAATGCTATTTATTATCCTTGCTTTTGTGCATTTGTATAGATATCTGACACTATGGGGTTTGTTGCTAGCTTTCTTCTTGGATATTATCTCCCATGAATTACCTGTCTTCTGCTATTTTTCTTCCTATGTTGTGCCTCTTATTCTATGTAATACCAGGCTTATCAAATCTATGTGCAATTTTCTCTCTCCTCCTCCCTTTTAAATTTAAAACTCCCTTGATTAGATTTGCAAGACGAGGCAAATATGTGTAGCAGGGTTTTGGATTGGAATGCTTGGTCCCTTGGTACTTTCAATACTTGGTTCCTTAGTTCTGAAAAGAAGAGGGAGCATCTCTTCCTAGCTCATATGTCAATCATCTTTGCTACAGTATTTATCTCCCTCTCCCTCCCTCTGTCAACAGGAGGAACCAAGGGATGAATCAAGAGCCTCTGGTGATGCATATCCTTTAGCAAGGGACCAGATCATGTCTCACTAGAAGAGGTTCTGTTTCATAAGAAGTGCTTCAATCTAATCTTCACTACATATTTGTGTGTGTATGTGTATGTATGTGTGTAGGTGTGTGTGTGTGTGTGTGTGTGTGTGTATTTACCAGCCCTTATTCCAATATTTTGAATTGGGGTATAGAAAGCCAAATTCTATTCTCAGACAGCACCTTCTTACCACCAGTCATTTATTTCCCAAATCTGCCTCTCTCTTATGCATCATCTAGCTTCAGTTGGCAGTTGTGTTAAAAACACCAACTGAATGCTCAAGGTCTTCAGTTTTTGTTCAGGACCTCATAATCCTTGCCAAAAGTTTCTATGTTCCTTTTGGCAATATCTTTTCTTCCCATAGGAATCACAAGAAGTAGGGAGTGATCGTCAATCTTGATAGTCCTGTAGGGGCTCTCCTGTCTCTGTTCTCTCTATCAGGTTAACCAACATCTTCCTGGTGCGTCATCAGACAATGCCAACCACCACTACTTCTGTCTTCTTTCTCTGATCGTTACTGGATGAAATTCCACTTGACTCTGGACATTATTCCTTTACTGATATTGCTTAAGATTCCCTTCCTTCCTTCCTTCCTTCCTTCCATTCCATCATAATTAAATTGCTGGCTCCTATTACTTTAACAAGTAAAAATTAATGGCATGCACTTATTAGGTACTTTGCCCTTGTGGAGCTTATAGTTTAGTGGCTTATGGTTCACTAAAACCCCACATGAACTGCTGCCAAATGCACAGGATATAGAATCTTGGAGCTGGCCTATCTATCCCTATACAACCCTGAACAGGAATGTTCTCTACAGTAACTTCTAAGTAGACATCTATCCTCCATCACTTCAAGTTTAGTACATTTTGGGAAAATTCCTTATATCTGGCCTAAATCTACATTGCTTATCACAGGTATTTGCAAGAAGACCCCCATGCAAGTAATTACAACTTAGCTACCAACATTTCCCCGCACAAAGGATGATGATGTAAAGAAATTCTATGGACAAAACTTTGAGACTTCAATGTAAAGGTGACATTTGCAAGGTCAGAAAAAAGAGGGATAGGGATTAAAACTGGTATATGTATAAATACATATATATATATATGTGTATATATACACATACACACATATATATGAAAATACTGTTCAGGAGTAAAGGATGAGAGGGATCAGATTTAGAGATTATATAGAAATCTCACTCATATAAATCTTTAATACTTTCTTTGAGAAAAGAATCAGACAATTCTGGACATGGAGAATGCCAGATAACATCACAATAAAAGGAAATTGATTATATTCTAACAGATTGGAAATGGCTTGTTATTGAAGTGGGACTTTTTCCTGAATCAGCTATCTTACTCAGACCTATCAGAGCAAAGATCCAAATTGAAACCAAATCAGAAGAAAGAATAATCATGAGAAGATATGTAATTCAATTAAAACAACTCTATATGATATATTTAAACAAGCTATCAATACCAAAAAAAAAAAGAAAAGGAAAATAAAGTGGACAGAAGAAAGGAGTTTGATACTGATTATAATCAATGTATATGAAAATTTAACTTAGGTGAATCAATTGACAGACAAGGAAGAACAAAATAACCTAAAAACTTCCTTAGTAAGTAAATATTTAATCTGCTTTTCAAGCAGCGGTATGCCAGTTGAGGGAAGCACACGTGTGTGTGTGTGTGTGTGTGTGTGTGTGTGTGTGTGTGTGTATTGGTAAACACACATGTATGCATACAAATAGGTATGTATATGTGCAAACATACTATAAAACATATACATGGCAAAAGTAGTGTGAGAAATGTATGAAAGAAATATAAAAAAATGTAGGTAGGCTGGCCACTTGGCAAGAGTGAAGGGTCCCAACAAATTGGGTGTACCTCTTATGGCAAACTTATGGGAGGTCATACACAAAAGTGACACAGGATGTGCAGGCAAGGATGGGGTATGATCAGTATCATAGGGAGGAATACTCATATTGATCCATTTGAGTACTGGAATTGTCAAAAAAGACTTGCTTATTATTACTTAATCTTATTTTTCTAGTATTAACAGCCATCTATCACTATATGTGAGTTTTTTTCTATGGTAAAATTGTAATGATAGAATTTTAGAAGATTACTATGTTGAGGGACATGGGAGTCCTGAGTCATCAATAAGCACTTGGAGAAGTAGGTGGAATTGATAGTTTAGAATGAAATGGAGATGATTACTCATTGGCTTGGTTGGCCAGTCATCTCTACTCTGCAAATGCACTGATTGCTGAAGGTGTCCCTTAGCCAGGAAAAAGGAACTTAGTGGGACATCTAACATGGTATTTTGAAAGAGAATGTGACCTGCTCTTGGTAATTAGAGAAAAGAATTACACATAAGGACACATAATTCAGATAGACTTCAGGAAATGGCAGGGGCTCAACAAGGTCATGTAGACACTTGTCTTTATAATGCAGGAAGTTGAATTCTGTCAGTCTTATCAGCTGACTAGAGTATGTACTTTAATCTGGGTATCCCAGACAGAAGGAGAGATACTATGAGAAAGAGAGAGAGAGAGAGAGAAAGAGAGAGAGAGGGTGGGGTTGGAGAATCAGGGAATGCACAAGATTGCCAGAATCAGGAACTACTGAGACTTTCAAAAAAGTCAAGAAGGATACTAGGACAGGTAGCATGAAGGGCAGGAGAGAAATGGGTTATAGATAGGCTTCCTCACTCAGAGTTCCTCGGGAAGGAGAGGAGAAGAGTAGTGTCCCATAACTCTAGTCAATATTTAGTGATTTTAGAATAAGACATGTATTCTATGCTCATGTAATTAATATGATCTTATTTTTTCCCTTTAGTAACAAAGAAAAGCTCCTTTAATAATAACCAAAAAATCAACTTCATCTTGACTGAATTGAATAGGATAAAAATTCCTTCTTAGCTCAAGAGAACAAGAGGAATCAGGGACCCTCATCTTATTTATACATGGCAGTGGCAGCAGCAATAGCTTCTTCAGCACCTGGAACTAAGCTGTATAACCTGAGGGCTGTTAGAGAGGTGGGAATTTAGGATCAGGAGAGTCAGAGATTGTAGGTTGTGATAGTAGATGCCAGGGTTTCCCCCTCGAAGAGCCTATGTGCAGCCTTCTGGATTTATCCCTGTTAAATTTCATTGTGTTGGTTTCAGACAGTGTTCCAGCTTGTTGAGAGCATTTTAAGTCTTGATCCTATCAACTATCATATTAGCCATTCCTCCTAGCTTCATGTCTTCTGCAAATTTGATAAGCACGTTTTCTATGTCTTTATCCAAGGAATTGATAGGAATGTTGAAAAGAACAGGGCTAAGGATAGGGCCCTGTGGTATTGCTACTATAGAATTCTCTCTGAGTCTATAGTGATACATTCTTTGTCACTCTTTGGATTTAATTTGACCAGCTGAGAATCCACCTAAACTGGACCCTATATCTCTTTATGTTGTCCACAAAGATATTACAAGATTCTTTGTCAAATGCAGACAAACTTTATCTATGGAAATCCCCTGATTTATCAATCTGATAATCTTGTTAAAAAATAAAGGAAATGAAGTTACTTTGGATGCCTTGCTCTTAGTGAACACATCCTGGTTCCTAGTGATCTGCTTTCTCTTTCTAAGTGTTCACAAATCATCTGTTTAATTCCTTGTTCTAAAATTTTGCAGGGGATTGAAATCTAGCTGACTGGTTTGTAGTTTCTGGTATCTATCACTGCTCTCTTTCCTTTGGTCCTTTGCTGGCCTCTTGCTTGTTTCCTCTTCCCCTATCCCCCCAAAGAATGATCAACAATGGTTGTGTGATCATATCTGCCTGTTCCTAGTATGCTGAAGCTAAAAGGAATGTAAGAAGTTACCTTGTTCAACCCCACCCCCATTTTACATATGAAGTAACTGGGGCATGGAAAGATTAAACGACTTGCTTCAAATCCTCTAGCTAGTTAGTGACAGAACCATCACCAGAATCTAAATCTCCTGATTATCTGTTCCGGGTCTTTCCACTCCACCATTTCTCCCTTTCATTTAGCACCATGGATAACAATTTGCTTGGGCCTGGATAGTTTAATATTCAAAGTAATTAGGGGCTTCCTTATCTTTCCATCTGTCTTGGGCTTCAAACCGTTTTCTAGGGTGTTTGACCTACTGTTTCTAGTTTGAACATCCATCTCCCTGATCAAGAAAATGGAAGAAAAAGGGTCAAGCAATTCTTCTGTCTTATCATTGTTAGCATTATACTATTTGCTCCAATCCGTGGGCCTTCCCCTTCCTTGTTCAACAACTTAAATCTGCATATAGATGTGTATGTGTGTGTATTTGCATGTATGTATGTATGTGCCTGTTTTATTTTCCCTATCATGTTTCACAGGTGTCAGCTCATTCTGGGCTTCCTGATTGTTCTTTTAGGTTCATGTCACTCTTTTGCAGCCTTTTCTCAGTCACATGACTTATTTTTCATGTATGACTTTTTAAAAACATGAGTTCTTCTGAGACTCCCTGTACAGTACAAAACCTTCATCAGATGCTTCTCCCTTATCTTTTAGAGACTCCTATTCCTCTGGGACCTTATTTCACTCTCTTCTTCATGCACTCAATATTTCAGTTAAACTAGACTGTTAACCATTCCCCTAATTTTATGATGCTTCCATATTTTTTCTTCCATACTATCTCTCATGCTGGGGATGAATTCTTTTCATCACTCTGGAAGTTGGAAAGTTTTCTTGCCTTTGAGATGAGGTACAGGTCAGGTCTTGTCAGAAGGCCATCCCAAATGTCTTTGTGTTTGACACATTCTATATGATTATCTCAGTCTTGCATGTTGGCATAACTGGTAAGGGAAATTACTAGTTTAACTAGTAATTAGTCCCACTATTACTGTATAGGGAGAGATTTTAGCTGAGATGTTTGAAGAGAAAGTATAGTGACCACTACTAATTGATTTGGCTATTAGCAGAGAGAGGATCAGTTTCAACTAAGTTTCTTGGGGTCAGAAAGGATCCCACTGCATTTTCTTGGTCTCCCATAGGAATTTCTTTATGTGGGTGTTTTTCTCTGTGTCATAGCCAATGCGCTGACCTGTGAAAAGGCAGACTGGAAGTGTAATTGTGTTATCTTCTGGGGGAAAGAAGGGAGTGGGGGAGGGAATAAGAAGAGGCTGAGTCTGCCCTGCCTCCAAGAACTAGATCCATTTACCATGAAGGGTTAGTATGTGATGACAAGGCAAGTCAAATACAACCAAGGCTGCATATCTTATATTGTGACTGACTGAAATTCTTCCCTGTCATCATAGGGTTATGTTTGAAAATTTCAACTATAATATTTGTGTAATAATTTTTCAGTGATGTGTTTTATTTATTCTGTAAACTCTTGGAGAACAAGGATTATAAATCTAATTTTTGTGGCCTGGGACATGGAAGACATTTAGTCTCTTCTGTTTGAGACCTGTGCATGATTCTAAGACTCAAATTGAACTGAGTCCATTTTCCTTTTAGAGTTTCTGGTGATCCTGAATTCTTGCCTCTGAACCTGGTGATCCAGAATTCATTCAACAAGCAATTAAGTACCTAATCTATTACAGAGGAGAGGCAGCTTAACCTAATGGATTGGAGTTGGCCTCAGAGCTCTGAAATGACCAGAGTTCTACTTCTGACTCATACTAGCTGTGTATGTGTACTTGGCAAGTAATTTAACTTCTTAGTATCCATGGCTATCTCTAAGACTACAATGGCAGAGTAGGTGCTAACTGCCTTGACAGAGAGGATTTCTTTACCCAGAGTACCCTATACTGATGAAAACAGAAGTTCAGGCCCAAAATAAAAATTATAGACCCTAGAGATACAAACAGAAAATCAAACAAATTCTGGCCCTCAAGAAGCTTACATTTTATTGAAAACTATTTGTCTCCAATTTAGGGAACATGTCTGATTATTCCTGGTATGTCTTTCCTTTCTTAGCTGTTATGATCTCTAAAATGGCATAGTCCCAATCTCTTAAGTATCCATGCCTTTCATATCATTAATGGTTTTTCTTAGAGATGAAGTTGTTAGCAAGACAAGTCAAAAAATTACCATTTCAGCCTAATGGAACTTCTAGCAGATGATAGGAGAGTTGAAATCCCTAACATTAACATGAGTGCTTCTGAACTAGATTTAGAATCTGTGTTGGAAAAGAGACAGCCAGCCATCATGGCTAAAGGCTTGGCCTTGGAGGCAGTAAGCCTTGGGTTGAAGTTCTGCCACTGAAAAATACTGTGTGATTGTGGGCAACTTAGAACCTCTCAGAGCATGAGGTAATTGAAAGTGACAGAGAAGCTGCTGACCTGTTCAGTGGAGGGAGTTTCTATACCAGGGGACTCTCTATAGAAAAGCATCTTCAATTGTCTCCATTTGGCTTGGTGGTCTGTAGTATACTCCCATGATGATATTCCTTTTTTTAACTTCTCTTTTTTTCCCTATACAAATTCTCTAATCGTGCTTCCTATGTCAGATTGATGAATTGATGCAGTGCTATTCCCACCCATCTCGACTATGATCAGATCTGTTGGTTTTGGAATAAGGCATCTCTTTCAATTCTCCCATTGCCACACTCCATATACCATGAAGTCATACTTACCATGTTATGTTAAAATTTCTTATGGACTTTGTAACCCATATTCTGTACTTTGGTATACAGGCATCTTAGAACATGAACATTATTTCCAAACTAGCTTCATCGTTACCTTCCTCCAAGAACCAAGCACCACCTCTGCTATACTGTTTCTTTCTATGCCACACATGTTCTTCGGCGTAATGACCAGTTTTCTCCCTCCCACTCAAATTTCTGCTTGATGTTCATTTGGGAGGTCTTAGAGCTGTGCACCAGCCACATCCTCCCCAGTCCTCGTGTGGCACTCTCTGCCTCTTATCAAGCAGGCAGCATGGTGTAATAGAAAGAACATTGGTTTCAGAGCTGGGAGCCCTGGATTTGAGTCCCAGCTCTGATACTTATTAGCTGTGTGACCCTGAGCAGATCATTTACCCTTCTTGAGCCTCAGTTTCCTCATCTGAAAAATAGGGACAATCATACTTGCTGTTGGGAGGAAAGCGCTTTGCAAACCTTCAAACACTTTAAATGTGAGCTGTTATCATTGTTGTGATTTATTGTTATTGCCAGGAGCTCACCTTTCTGGTTTCCATGGCAATGATCCAGAAAAACAAATCCTGTTCTTTGACACCATCTATATAGCCAGCTATTTACTTCCCTCGTCCTCCTTTCACGTCCATAGTCATGACCTTCAAATGAAAGAAGAGATGAGTCACAGAATCTCGAACTGGAAGGGACCTTAGAGATCATCTCGTTCAACCCCCTCATTTGACAGATGAGGAAGTTGAGGCCCAGAGACAGGAAGTGAATTGCCCAAGGCCACTCAGCACGTGGCAGGTCAAGGACTTGAACCCACATCTTGTAACTCCAGCTCTAGTGGTCTTTCCACTACACCATAAAATATTTGCCCTTTCCAGGCCATCCTTCATATTGCCGTGTTCCCCAGACTTCTCATTTGCTAATCAAAACTTCCAAGTATCTAGAGATGTGGTTCAAGTTTCTTTTCTTTTTTGATGACATCATTTATTCCCATGTGCATCAACAGAAGTGGACAGTGATGGGGAAATCCACTTCATGGATACATGGTCTGGGAAGACAGCACACATCCTGATTAGCATGTCAGCTTTACATACCTGTGTGCCCTTCTGCGGGGAATCAGCAATTACAGGGATACATCTCTTCTTTGTGAGGGAGGTCACAGGATTCCACCCACTTACCGGTGCCTGTGAATCCTCTTGAGGGTTTTAAGAAGTTTCTTCTTCAGAATGTCTAGAATCACCCTGTCCAAGAGGAGCTTGGTTGCACTGGGTTTTTCTCCTTCATTTACCCTCCGGTGCACATCACCCCCTTTCACTCTTTCCCACCCAAAACTTTTCTGGTAAGAACCTTTCTGATAAATCTGGTTTATCAGAGGTAAAGACGTGGTCTTCACACACATTCATTTTCCCTCTCAACCAAGAGACTTTTGTATTTGCATGGTTATTTGGTGACTGTCTCTGGCGGTGGCATAAACATAGCCCCTACCCTGCAGATTACTGCAACTGTTCCCTTGTCTTCCAAATTCCTTCCTATCTAGATGAACCAGTTACCCTGCTTAGCCACCCCCTTCCCCCACCCCCACCTACCTGATTCTGCTTCTGTTCATGCAGCTCCTGGGTTGATGTCTCTCTGGAAAAGCATTGCTTTGGAACCTCTTAACCCCACTCCTCTAGCTAGTAAACTTGCTAACTCATTGAATGTTAGAAATTAGCAAGTTTTCAACCACTCATGCTCAGTAGATACAGACAGAACCCAAGAAGACACTTCTTTCTTTCCTCACACTTAACCCATAAACATAAACAATATTAGCATTCTCATTTTTTTCAAACTATTCACAATTTGGGGGTCGGGTGGGCTGTCCTTGTTTATGTCATTAGTTTAATTCTCCATACTATATAGTATATATATATATATATATATATATATATATATATATATATATATATATATCATATATACTCCATATAAGATGCATAGTATATATACTCCATAAACTATAGATATGTGACTACTTTTCCTTAAGATTTTTTACTGATTCCTCATCCTCATTTGACCTCCCAAATGTTAGTATTCATCCAGCCTACATTTTCTGACTTCTTCCTTCTTTACCCCTCCTCCCTCTTTGATGATCTCCTCCACTCAGATGGAGTTATGTTGATGGCTCCCCGAATCTCTATATCCATCTACGATATTTCCCAAGAGCCTTGGTCTTGCTTCATTAACTCTCTGCTGTTCACATCCTCTTAGTTCTCTCCTCAGACATCTTTAAATGAATTTATCATCTTTTCTCATCAACATGCCCCTCTTTCCAACTTCTTTATTTGTGTTGGAGTACTATTATCTGCCACATAGGACTTTATCCATTGCATCACCGAATTCATGGCAGTTGGGTGGTACGGTGGATAGAATGCTAGGGCTAGAGACAGGAAACCTTGAGTTCAAATCTGACCTCATACATTTACCTAGGTATGTGACCCTGGGAAAGTCACTTAACCTCTGTCTGCCTCAGTTTCCTGAGCCATAAAATGGGTATTATAAAAATAGCACCTATCAGACAGGGTTGTTTTGAGGATTGAATGAGGTAAGAATTGTGAAGCACTTGGCACACAATGTCTGGCACATAGTAGGCACAATATATGCTTATTCCTTGCTTCCTTCCAGTTACCCAGGCTTGAAATTTTGTAGCTCTTTTAACTCTTCCCTCTCTTTTGCTCCTTATATCCAATCAGGTGCCAAATCACATTAATTTCTTCTTCCACAGTGTTTCTTATCTCTTGTTTATCTCTTTTCTTTTCTTGACAGTCTCTCAGCCCCTGCCCCCTTGGTCCAAAGCCCTCTGTATCTAGGCAGTCTTAGCTATGTTCTACCTTACATCCATCTGCTTTTTACCAACCTCTCTATCATCCAGCATACACCCTGCCCTATTCCCTTTCCAGTTCTGGAACTATAACCAAATCAATACTGTCATTTTTACTGGAAAGGGTCTGTCAATCTACTCCCCTGTGGCTCCATTTACCATCCCTATAATTTTCCAAATTAAAATACTATTAGCCTGTAAATGTTTTTTCCCCTTATATTTTATCTCTGTAGACTATAAGTACCTTGAGGGTAGAGACTGTTTCTACTTCTGTATTTGTAACTCCATCTCCCTCCCCGACCCCTCCCCCCAGCTTAACACAGTGTTTGCCATACGTATCAAGTACTTAATAAATGCCATTTCATTCATTTATTCTTTCTACTCACACTACCACTAGGCTAATTCATGCTCTCATCACCTCTTGCTTGGACTGTGATCAAAGCTTCCTAACCGGTCATAATGCCTTTAATT
The DNA here is from genome assembly GCA_028658325.1 of Potorous gilbertii. Classification (NCBI taxonomy): domain Eukaryota; kingdom Metazoa; phylum Chordata; class Mammalia; order Diprotodontia; family Potoroidae; genus Potorous; species Potorous gilbertii. The sequence continues at coordinate 603,457,592 of CM053769.1, read as the reverse complement.
TCTTCCCTCTTCAGTCTCTTCACACAGCTACAAAAATCATCGTTGTCATTCACAGGTCTGACAATGCTACTTCTTTGCTAAATAAACCAAGACAAAACCCATCACTGTTTCCCTTCTGCCCATAGAATAAAACACAAACTCAGCCTGGCACTTGAAGTCCTTCCAAACCTGCCTCCAATTTACCTTTCTGCCTCATGTTCATGGTGTTTTCTTTCATGCAAGCCTTTGCTACAGGCAAGCTGGACTCTCTGATATTATCCTGCCCTTTACCACCACTGTCATTCATCCAGACCACTCTCAGGAACATAGAAAGCACTTCCTCCTCATCTCTGTTTATTTGAAGTCTTGTCCTTCAAGTCTCTGTTCAGGTGCCACTTTCTCCAGGAAGCCTTCTCTGAAGCAGTTAAAAGGGATTTCTTCCCACTCCACCACCAATTTTCCTAAAAAATTTGTCTAGATCTCTGTCTTTGCTTCTGTTAATTCTATCTTATATTTATTTATATATGTGTCTTATGTCCCTCCTTTACCCCAAGTAGATTGCAGTCTTTGAGGGCAGGGGCTATGTTGTTTTTCATCTTTCTCTATTTGTTATTTTCTTCAATGTGTCTTGTACATTGTAGATTCTTAATATATATTTGGTGAGTTGAATTGAATAGTGTAGTGGAAACTGATTTGGGAAGTCTGGATTCTCTTTTCAATGCCGCCACTGACACATGGGATGGCCTTGGGCAAGTCACTTAATTTCTCTGAGCCTCAGTTTTTCTCTAAAGTGGGGATACTTATCCCCATTCTGCCCACCTAAAGGGGATAGTGTGAGGATTGATTTAGAGAGTGAACATGAGTTTTGTGAAACATGAGGTATAATAATGACAGTTATAACAAGCATATTAAAATGTTCTCTAAGCCCATCTTCCTTTTTCAACCCTGTCCTGCCCTCCTTTTTCAATATGGACTTTCCACTCTAACCAGGCTAGTTCATGGAATATACCATGCTCATTTCTGCTTCTCTGCCTTGATTCATTTCATTCTCCCTCTGCCCTCCACCCCCCAATTCAACTCTTACTCTTTGTTTAGTTATAATGTAGTAGAAAACCTAATGGGCTGTGCATCAAAATGCCTAGGTTTTGGTCCTGCTTTGGCCATTAATCATTTTGAGGAAGTCACTTAAAGTCTCTGGGTCTCAGTTTCCCCATTGAAAAAATGAGTGTGTTAGACCAGATAAAGGTCCAGCTCAGCTCTAAAGTCCTATGATCCAAATCTTGGTCATCTTTTAGGATCCATCTCAAGTTCACCTTCAGATTACACTATCCTCTCCTTCTTACAACACCTTGTGACCCATACAACTTTGTTCTTAATCGCATACTTTCCTGTATTTGTCTCAAAGTATTTTAGAAGTATTTGTCTTATCTTCTCAACTGGACTGGGAGCTCCCCAACAGGCAAAGATAATAATTTCCCTTTCTCCCCTCTTTTCTACAGCCCAGCCTTGCAAAGACTGAGTACATGGCAAGTGCCCAGTGAATGATGATGAAGGAGCTAACTGAATGGAGTGAGCACTGGAGAGGGACCCTGCAAGACAGAGGAGGTCCTCCGAGCTGCCTTTAGAGATTTATAGATCTAGATATGGAAAAGACACAAGCAGTTCTCTAGCTCAACCTCTCATTTTTGTAGATGAAGCAACCACAATGGTTAAATGATTTTTCCAAGGTCACACGGTATAACTGGGATTTGAACTCAGTTCTTCTGTCTTTAATATCCAGTGCCTCTCTACTGTAGTACATAAAACTCCTCTGATGACTTGTTGGTTTTCTTGTAGATGGGATCAAGTGTAGATTGAGGCTCTGAGATCTCTTAGCATCTTTCAGGTTCAATAAAGGAGAAGGTCTGAGTCTGAGCTGACCCATTGCTGGATCATATATTGAACTTTCCCCTCTGTACTAGTTCCCTTTCCTCCTCCAATGTTCCTGATAACCTCATGTGTCTTTCCAAGACAGGGTCAAGGATTCAGGAGCTCACCAAGAACAATTTGATCCAGTGGGCATTAGCTTGAAATCAGAATCAGTGAATGAGAAAGCAGTAGGAAGAGGGAGCTGAGATAGAATAGAGAAATGGGCAAATGGAAAGAAGGTAAAGACAAAGGGGCGGAGTTTGAGAATTCAAAATATCCTTTCTTCTTGTTCATAGAAACAGAGCAGTTGATGACCAGCAGGTCCCTTAAATTATCAGAGATTTAGAGCCGTAAGGGACCGTAGAGACCATTTTGTTCAACTCCCTCATTCTACAGATGAGAAAACAGGCTCTGGGAGGATAAGTGACTTCCTGATGTCACACAGGTAGTAAATAGGCGATAGCTAGGATTTTAGTCAGCTCTTCCTCACTCCAGGCCCAGGGTTGTGTGCCTCTCCTCCTTCCTTCTACTCCACTGTGCCTTGAATGCTCCTTTTGTACTTCATTCTTTAGCTGTATGCATGGTCCTTTGGGATTCTTTCTTAAAGTGTAAATTCCTCTGGGAAGGCTACCATTAAGATATTATCAGCCAGGAATACATAAGTAGATTCATTTACCAGGTTGGTTTTTTCTATGCCAACTAAGTGAGAGCTGTGCCCAGAGTGAATGGGAATTTTGATGATGGAGAGGAAGAGGGAAGAGTCATTCTAGAACCCTGAACTGTACTTGGGGAGGACAAGCTTGGGTAGAACCTCAATGGGGATTCTGGGAAGCTGCGGGAATGGGGCAAAAACGCTCTCAATTTTGCTGGGCTAATCCTAGGCTAGAAGTATAAAATTCCCAGAAATTCTAATTAGAAAATGGAAAAACAGAAAAAAAGATTCCTTTAAAAATGAAATTGTGGATAAAACTGAAATATGTGAGATATTTATTTTTATCAGTCTTTGCAGATCTAGTTACTTTGCTAGCTTACGAACATACTATGTATTATATAACTTGATCTGCACATAAAATAACCAAGTTTGGTATATTTGGAGATGTAAAAGCCTGGGGAAAAAAATGGAAATATTCAATGGAAAGAGGTAGGGTTTTTCTCCCTTCCCTTGTCTTTTCTGGAGGAAAACATCCTTAGAAAAAAAAATTATCTCCCAGCTTTTCCTTCCCTCTGACGCTTGAGATTTAATCTGCAAAGACCAGATTTTTTCCCCTTTGGAATTTTAGCTCCCGGAGGTTAGGATTTGCAGAGAATATGTATCATGTATGATATGGTGGAAGAGGCTCCAAATCTGAAGGCAGAGGATCATAGATTTTAGTGAGAAGGCTTCTTAGAGGTCACTGGTCCAGCCCCTTCAGTTTATAGGTGAGGAATTTGAAAGATAGAGAAGTTTGGTACCTTGCTTAGGTCATACAGCTAGAAATGCCTGAAGGAAGATTTGAACCCAGTTCAGCTTGCCCTCACCCCAAACCCAGTGTCCTGTGCCTACTATGCCCAGCTCTAGCCCATGCTGCCTTACCTTAACCTTCTTAGCTTCAGCTCCTAAATCTATAAAATGAGGGGATCTGACTAGACATTTGTGTTCCTAGCTCTAAATACATACATACATATATATATATATATATATATATATATTATACTTATAACTCCTCACCATGAAAAGTTTTCTATCTGACTAGACATTTGTGTTCCTAGCTCTAAATACATACATACATATATATATATATATATATATATATATATATATATATATATATATATATATATATTATACTTATAACTCCTCACCATGAAAAGTTTTCTACCCAGAACTGGAGTCTACAAATAGTGATCCATGACATAGGCTATATGAAAACCACCTGATGGTACAGTATAGATGGAATACTGGGCCTGGAATCAGGAAGGTCTGAGTTCAAACCCAACCTCAGAGGCTTAATTAGCTGTGTGATCCTGGGTGAGTCACTTAACCTTTGCCAGTCTCAGTTTCTTCAATGGTAAAATGAGGTAATAGCAGTACCTACCTCTCATGGTTATTGTAAAGCTCAAATGAGAAAATAGTTGAAAAAAGCACTTAGCATAGTGCCTGATATGTGGTAGGTGTTATATAAATGCTAATTCCCTGCCTTTCCCTTCTCCTCCTATTGCCCCCAAATTCAGATTCATTGCTAGCATCAGGAGCGTTAGGGTCATCAACAATAAACATTGGTTGGCACTTCCTGTATACATTCCTGTGTGCTAGAGTTGAGGTGTGCACCAGTGTTCATAAGTGGAGTAACAAATTACGTGAGGTACAAGCCTCAGGATGTTCAAGATAATATCCAAGATGCAGTGGGCAAGAACCAGAATTAGACAGCCACAAATCCTGAGAAACAAGGTGGATGCTGTACTCATTGGTAAGAGCAGTGCTTTTACTGAGGTGTTGAAAGACCTGGGCTTTAGATTCAACACACCTGAGAACCAGCTAACTATGTGACCTTAGACAAGCTTGTTCGGGACTTTGGACCTCAGTCTCCTCCTTTGTCACATAAGGGGGTTGGAATAGGTAACTGCTATGGTCCCTTTCATCTCTGGCACTCCAGAATGTTATCATTCAATATTTAACAAGCATTTATTGAATGTCTACTAGACACAGTACATAGGTTCTAACAGTCGGAAGGGACCTCATGTCCCTTTACACAGCTAATGAGTGTCCAAGTCAGGATTTAAGCTTGGGTCTTCTTGATTCAAAATCTAGCATCCAGTGTACCTGTAACACTTCACTGCCTAATACATCTGAGGAGCTTTCAATACAGGAACAGGACATGTTCAAGAATGAGATCTGTTTTGGTAGCATTTCAGTAATTTCATCCAGTTACACAGAAACTTTTCCCTCATAATTATCTATTGAAATGGCCTTAGGCAGTAGGGTTTGTGCTGCTAATTCTATTCAATCTAGAAAATGTGTATTAAAGATCTGTGTGTCCAGCTCAATGCTGGGCTTGGCTATGAAAAGGCAGGATTCACAAAAACAAAAGAATCAGAGAACAATCTGGAGAATGGCAAGGAATGGGATGGTGTACTTGAGACCATGTAGACTGTAGGTGGTGAGAGAACCAAGAGATTCGTGCAGACAGGAGTTGTCAAGGGAAGATCATGAAGCAGGTGGGACCTGAGCTAGCTCCAAGGATGGGCATGGTTTGAAAAGGTGGAGGGTAGTCATGTCTAAATTGTCTTGAGCTCTAAAGAATAATGATAATAGAACTTTCAGAAGAACTTTTCAGCCTCAGCTCCAGTTTCAGTCCTACTCAGTCCCATTAGAGACCATGACATTTGGGTTTGTTCTCTTGAGTGGTTCTACAGACCATCAACATTCCACCCAGACTAGCCTATGATTGTTTCAAAAATGCAAAATATTCCCCCAATAGACTGGGAATTTGTTGTGGATAGGAATCAAGTTTTCTATCTCTCTCACTTCTGGCATCCAGAAAAGGACTAGGCACAAAGTAGGTGCTAAGTGAAGACTAGTTAGGTTAGATTGAAGGCATCTGAGTTTGTTCAACTTGTAATAACATTTTGTTCAATCATTTTCAGTCATGTTTGACTCTTCATGGCCACATTTGGGGTTCTCTTGGCAAAGATACTGGAGTGGTTTGCCATTTCTTTCTCCAGTTCATTTTACAGGTGAGGAAACTGAAGCCATCAGGGTTAAGTGACTGAACTGGGGTCACACAGCTAGTTAGTGTCTGAAAATGTATTTGAAGTCAGGAAGAGGAGTTGTCCTGACTCCAGGTCTGACACTCTATCCACTGTACCACTTAGTTGTGGTATTGTTATGTGATAGGAAATACAGGACTGATGGATATCTCATTTCCCATAATTGACTGGGGCTCTTGGTAACTGATAGACACAGCAAGTAGAAGTGGACCTACGAGTCCAAATCTGATAGTCTAAGGTTTTGAAAGGCTGCCTCAGTTTATTCCTGACCTTTATACCTATCTCCCCAAGATTCTGGCCTTGTAGATAGTGATTCTCCTTTGCTCTTACTGCCTCTTCCTTAGAATGAGTCTTTAATAGCCAGACCTTTTCAGTGTTTTGGTATAGCAAAAGCGTTTTGGGTCCTGGCCTGATCAGTGAGCAGGCCCAGCCTTGATTCAGGGCATTGACATAGGGCTAAAGAGAGACCAGCTGTGCTCCACTCAGGAATCCTACCACATTTAGAAACCCTTCACATCTAGGAGTCTATTTTTAATCTGTAAGGCCAGTCCATTTCTGGCCCAGGGTTTTCTGGTCCAACTTCCCTGATAAGTTAAGATTCTCTGTGGTTCATCTGAGGGGAAAATGAGCTGTCTCACCTTCAAAAAAATCTCTTGATCTTTAGTATCTCTTTCTAGGTCTGCCTTCCAATTCCTGCCCAGACCCCTAGGGTTTCCTTTAACCTGTTGTTCTTTATGGTCTCAGGCTGTGTTGAGTTCTCCTAGAGGGGTATCTCTTATTTGTAGGTACTTGGATTCCATAACCTTTCCATAGAAAGGGCTATACGAAAGGGATTAGGATTTTAAGCTTCTGAACTAGGAGGGTGGAGGCAATCTTGACAACATTTCCTGTGATTTTACCACTATATACAAGGGCAAATCTACTTCTAATCTGGTCTGATGCAGACCTCCTTTACTAATTCCATTCTCACCAACCTTTTTAAGATGTCTTTTGGACACACACACACACACATACACACACTGACACAGACACATAGAGACATACCTATGAATATGCTTACATGGTGCCAGGTATATTGCAATAAATGCTTGTGCTGGTCTATCTCACATATGCATATGGATAAAGAATGATTGATCCATCAGCAAACATTTATTGAACCCTATGACGGGAGAGGACCAGGGAAGAGACAGTCTTTAACCTGGCAAAGTGCATGATCAAATTGGGAAGATATGACCATGAACAGGAAACAGAGCACTCCCCCATCCTTCCCTACCCACCTTGCCTCAGTTGACATTCCATGGGGTGTCCTCAGTATACAGGATTACCATTAACAGCATAGAAAGCATCCTTTCAAAGCTACCTGCAACAGTCTTCTCAGACCAACTTGCAAAGGCTGATTTCTTGGCTGCAGAGAAGAGCCTTGTGCCTCCGTTTTAGGCCAGATAACGATGACAATTAATAACAACGATTTTTATATGTGCATTTTAAGGCTTACAAAGCTCTTTTCTGATATGATCTAATTTTATCCTCACATCAACCACATTGAGTAGGTGAGGGTTACACAGTTAGGAAGTGTTTGAGTCAGGATTTGAACTTGGGTCTTCCTGATCCAAGTTTGGCACTTTTTCCGCTGCTACCAAGAATGGAGAGCCAGCTTATAGATCACTGATTTGAGAGCCAGGAGGGACTTTAGAGACTATCTCTGTTTCTTGTTTAGGAGTCTTGTCTTCCCAATTTGATTTCCTACCCTGGGGTGTCACTGTTCTGATTGGTCAGCAGCTCAGATGACCCATTTGCATGGCTCTAGCCATGCTGCACTTTGACTGCTCAGGTGCCCTCTTCAAGTATCCCCTCTCCTCTTATCTCTTTTCCTTCCCCCTCTCCATCCATTTTCCAATTTTGGAACCATAATTAATGTCAATATTGTCATTGTAACTGGAAAGAATGTGCCAATCTACATTGTTCTGGTTCCACTAACCAACTCTGTATAAACTTTCAAACCAAAATACTTTATTCCTTGCTACCACTTCCCTATCTAGAGATCTATATCTGTCTATCTGTAGATAGATAGCTATCTGTAGATAGGTAGATATAGATATATCCTCTATTAGCATGTAAACTCTCAGAGGGCAGTGAGTATATTCACTTATATATTTGAATTCTCACATTTAGTGAAATTCTTGGTACATATTTGATGAAGGAAATAAGCATTTACATAGCACCTACTATGTGCTAGGACTATAATAAATTCTTCTTTTTTCTTTTACAAATATTATCCTATTTGATTCTCATGACAACCCTGGGAGCCTGACAGGTCATTATTTTCCCTATTTCATAGTTGAAAAAACTGAAGTTTACTTTACAAATCCAGTAGGTATCTGGATTTGAACTCAAGACTTTCTGACTCCAGACCTAGCACTTTATCTATTGTGCCACCAGCTAACTCAAGTGAGTAGTTAACTTTTTTGTCATTCATTCATTCTTTCTTTCATTCATTTATTCTTTCCTTGACTGATCTAGCCCAGGACTCTCCTTTTGCAGATGAGGAAACTGAGACCCAGAAAGGTGGTGTAACTTGCCCAAGGTGGCATAGGAAGGAAGTAGCAGAACCATGACTCCACATTAGGCCTTCTGACTGTAAATTCAGTGGTTTCTCTACCACACCACACTGTTATCTCCTTTTCAGGGTGTTTCTGGAAGCCTCCCCGAGTTGTTTTTCCATGGGATGCCAAGGAAAGAGGTATCCTTCATAGCCTCTCCGGCTATGAATGCCACTTGACTGGGCATGACAGCATCCTCAGTCAGCCATGGGATTTGCCTTGCCCCCTTCTAACTGTCAAGAGCTGACAATTGAAGCCACCACCTGGAAAATCCAGCAGGGGGCGTGCTTCCCTTACTTAGCCACTTTCTAGAAACACTGGAAGGCCCTTTCTGACAGAGCCCTGCAGAACAAATCCCAAGATAACGTGCTCAGAGTTTCAGAGCTGGGAGGGGCTTTAGAGGTCCTCTAGAAAAATGAAGTCTAGATTGTTGGAATGGCTTGGCTAAAATCACATAAGCATTACGTGTAGAGCGAGCTGAGACTTGAATCCAGGTGATAGAACATAGATGTAGAAAAGGAAGGGACCAAAGCAGCCACCTAATCTGATTCTCTTGTTCTACAAATGAGGAAACTGAAACATATTTGAGTATGTTACTCAAGTGACTTGTCCAGGATCACACAGCTACTAAATGTCCAAGGTAGGATTTGAACTTGGGTCTTTCTTACGCTGAATCTAGTATTCTCTCTGCTACACCATTCTGTCTAGGGCCATCTGATTTCAAATCCTGATAACAAAAATATAGCTAGAAGGATTCTAAGGTATCCCCATGATAAGACTCGGAAGGCACCTTGTCCAACACCCTCGTTTTCCACATGGGGACCCTGAAGCCTAGAGAGGGGAAAGGCTTTCCCCAAAGCCACACAGAAAGTCACAGAGTAGTGAAGGGATCCCAACTAGCCTGGCTCTTGGTGCTCTTTCGGAGTTTAAGGCATTTTCTATCACTTAAAGAGTGTAGGTACGGTGATTGTCACAGAGGAGTCACGCTCACCTATTTGCTGGATACGATGAATCCTCTGTCTTAAACCTAAGCACTACTTGGAGAGTTGCTCTGGCCCCTTGACTAGAGTGTGCTTTACCTTCCTTGGGAAGTGACTTTTTTGGGAGTTCCTCTCTCAAGATATTCCAGAGGCATCTGAACCCCGCCCTCTCTAACTCTGGTTCCTGATGAGCTACAACCTCTGCCCCCTCGGCCATGCCTGTTGACATTACAAGTATCCTGTTCTGTGTCCTGGCACTGTACTTTTTGAATTGATTGCAACCTGGCCGTTGGTCCATTGGGCATCATTCTGGTGCAGGTATGTTCTGCTGAGAACTCACCCTTCTGTCCTACCTTCCCCCACTCCCCTCAAACATGCTGCAGACCTTGGTCCTCCAGTCTTAGCAAACCCATTCCCCCAGGACCTGCAAATGACTCCCAACTCCCCCTTCTCCCCTTCCCCAGCCTAGATGATGATAATTTACCCCCAGGGGAGTTTGATTCTAATCCTGCAGAAGGGGCACTAACATGAGAAGATGACAGAACACCCCTGCCAGGAGCAGGGAAACTATTTATCATCTTGCTCTCTGGTCAAGCATGTTTGAAAGGCCAGGACTTCACTATTAGAATTTTGCCCTCTGTCCCTTCCAAAGTAGCTGCCCTCTGTCTCTCCCTCATCAGATTAGAGACTGAGATGGGGAGAGGCACTTTTTTTCCATCAGACTGGGACCTCCCCCTGTCTCCTACACCCCTCCAAGTGGGCCCAGGATTGACAAAAGCACTCAGGGTCCAGGCTCCATCTTCTCTGGAAGACCAGGAGAACAAAGAGAAGGGATCTGGAAATAGGAGAGAACGTGAAGGCAGGGGATTGGGAGAAGGATGAGGGAGATAAAATGGAGTGGGAGCAAGGACAGAGAGAGTGTGGGAAGGAGAAGGAGTAGGAATAAGAGAGGAGGAGGGAGCAGGCCGAGAGAGACAGAGAAAACATCAGAGTTGATTATTTAAAGAGTGGGTGAAATTTACCATCCCTTCCCTGTGCAGGCCGGAATCGCGGCTGCATGTCACTTAATGTTTGCAGTTAAGTATTTACAGATCTGTTCCCATGGCAACTGAGTCTTCAAAGTTACTTTTACAATTCTGTTTTCTCAAATGTGTTTCTTTGGTTGATTGCACAGAGATTTCTGGAACCTAGCCAGGGCTGAATCACAGTCCCAGCCTCATCTCCTTCCCCTCCTTTCTCCTTCTTGCCTGTTCCCTTCCTTCTGTCTTTCTTCTCTACCAGATCCTGAACACTCCAGCCCTGAGGGAGGCATGTGGGAGATAGCAGGACCCTGGGCAGAAGGAGATGGGCAAATTCTCTCAGCTCTCTCTGAGACCCAATGCCAACTTGACCTGGGGTTTTACTGTCCTCACTGTCCTGGCCCTTCACCCAGCATCTGCCAGGGGCTGAGGCCAGGCTCTTTCTGCTGCTGCTGCTGGTCCTTGCCCACCTGAGTCTTGCCAGTTCTCTCCCCTTATTTCACCCTGAGACAGAGAAGTTTACTTGTTTTTAAGAACTTCACTAGCATTTAAAGAAAGTATATCTGTGAAGGACCTACTATGTGTTTTTCTATGTATCCCCAGAACTTAGCACAATGCCTTACCCATAGAAAGCACTTAATAATGCTTGCTGACTGACTACAGACCACAAGACACTAAGATACTGTACTGAGAATTTTTTTAAAGACATCTCTAATCTAGTATACCATACATTGTATAACAAATAGGACTCTGCCCAAATTCCACTTAATGGTTTTTTTTCAGGATCCTCCTGGCTTCAGAGTGATTGTCAATAGTAACTGTTTCTCTTTCCCTCTCATCTTGATTTGTTTATTTTTTTTCCTTTTGCTCATTAAAGGGGCCGTTCCCCGATTACTTTTTAAAGAACCCTATTCACTGAATGGGTGTTACCTCACTCTAAGTGAGTACCTGAAAGGTCTCCCACTACATCCTGGGCCATCTTCACTCATCCCGATGAATATCTGGTCACTGGATCCAGATGACCCAGGAGGACAAAGTGAGACTGGTAACCTGCACAGTCCTCCCTTACTCAAAACAAAGTCAAGTGCAAGTTATATCATCATTTTCTCTGATGTCATGGTCTTCTCCGAACTCAAAGGATGAACACAGAATCTGGCTGAACTAGCAGAGTGTATAGAGTGCTGGGCTTGGAGTCAGGACAGCCTGGGTTTGAACCTGGCTGACATTTATTAGCTGTGTGGTTCTGGGGCAAGTCACTTTGCCCCCTCTGAAGCTATATTTCCTTACCTGTAAACTGGGGATAATGATCCCTTTAACATCTACTACACAGAGAGAGGATCAAATGAGATATTACACATGAAGCATTTTGAAAACCATAGCGTTATATAAATTCTAGTTTTTATTCTCATTCTCATTCCTCTCACATTTGATGGAGGTTGGATATAAATGGTCCTGGAACAGTTTGCTTATTGTTTTTTATGTTTAATGTCATTGTTGCTGCTGACATCACTATTGTTGTGTTCTTAGGGAGAAAGGTAACCATTAATAGCTCATTTGCTATCTACCTGGCATCAGGACATGGCCCCAGTGTAAAAAAAGCTTCAATCTTGCCTCAAGAGAAACCTCCTTAGAAACCTTCTTCTCTTAATTGACTAATTTTCAGGTTTTTCTTTATTTTCTAAGTCCCGGAGCAATCTGAATTTTCTTTCTTATTCCTTTGCTTCTGTTCTGAGTCTTAACTTGGGGTCTGTGGAGAGATTTCAAGGGATCTGTGCATTTGAATGGGGAGAAAGTATCATTGTTTCAATATAATCAGAATCTTTTGTCATCCTAGATATTTCATTTTGATGACCTTTCAATGCTATTCTTAGAAAGGGTCCATAGATTTATCAGGCTGCCAAAGGACACAAAAAAGACTAGAACCCCCTGCTCTGAACTGAGGTCCCTGACCCTCTGCTGGCATCTTCAAAACAGATCTGTCACTGTTATTGTCATCTACTAAAATGTAAATGTTCCTTTTTGGGCACTGTCCTTATCTCTTGGGTTTTCCTTTAAACTACTATTCCTTCTGTACTCCAAAACTTCTGAATTCTCCTGAGGAAGGGGAAAGAAGAATTCTTATGTGCTCAATAACAACAAAGAACATACACAGATATATAGGGAACACAGTGGCTGGATAGAGCACTGGACTTGGAGTTAGGAAGCCATGAGTTCAAATTCTGTCTTAAATACATTTATTATCCAGGTTATCCTGGGCAAGCCATTTAACCTCTCTCCAAACTTCAGTTCCCTCATCCGTAAAATGAACAGTTTGTATCTGATGGCCTCGCAGGTCCCTCTGAACTCTAAATCTATGGTCCCATACAGAGAAGTTCATACAAGCTCCCAACTCCCATTGTTCAAAGCTGGCACCATGGTCACAATTAGACCTCTGTGCTAACATGACTCTATTAATCTGAGAAACAGACACTGAGCATATCATAGGCTCATAACATCACACAAACAATATATAAAATTGTTGTTTTGGTCATCGCTGACTCTTTGTGACTCCATCTGGGGTTTTCTTGGCAAAGATACAGGAGTGGTTTGCCATTTCCTTCTCTAGCTCATTTTATAGATGAGGAAACTGAGGCAAACAGGATTAAATGACTTGCCCAGGTTATACAACTAATGTATGAGATCACTAGGAAGATGAATCTTCCTGATTCCAGGTGGGGCATTCCATCTGCTGCACCATCTAGCTACCCATAAGACTTGCTAACAGGTGACTTCGTTTTTGAACACTTTCATGCATGTGGCTTTTGGCCCTTCAGTCACAGTGTTTTCTATTCCTGTCTCTATCTTCTATCTCTTTGCACTGTTCAACATAGGCCAGAGTAGATAGTGGAGGGTAGGAATTTACCTAATGCTTTTTAATTGACTGATTGGAAGGTGAAGAGGGGTGAGGGGAGGGGACATTTTCCTGAAGTTGGGCTGTCTGAGTGGCAACCCTCTCAGAGACAGGAGGATGACTGAGGGGCTTTCTTGGTCTGTGACCACACTTCTTTTGCTCTGTGAAGAAAGCTCTGGGAGGTCTGCTCTTATCAGAGGGGCTGGGAGTTGGAGCCATCGCTCTCTGTCCAATCCTGCCCGAGAGAGAATGTGCTGACTCTGCTAACAGTTCATTGAGTGGTTGCATCTCTATTATAAATGATTTAAGTCTCCAGCATTTAATTAATGTTATAAATACGATATTTATGATACAGTATGGGAAACGATGCATTCTCTTGTTACTATACATCATCGTGCATGTGTGTGTGTGTGTTTTTTTTAATTTTTCTATCTCTAGACACCTCCTCCCACATCCTCAGTGCCTTGTACTTGCTGTTGCCAAGCCTCTGGGAGATTGTAACTTTAGAAGAGAAGGGTTGACTAGGTAGGGCTGCTTGGTACCTCTCCTTGTTTTGAGCCTCTCTAACCTTTGGACCCTTTCAAGAGTGAAGTGTGGAAGGATGGAGTATCAACCCATCAGAAATTCCTTCCAGAATAAGCTCTAATGTCCCTTAAGTGTTTGATCCCTTGGCTTGGATAAGGATATTGAGGGATCATTTAGGGAAGGCTAAGATTCCTCTTTCCATTGCCATCCTCTCAAATTCCCTATGAATGACCTATCAGGTTTCCATCCTCCATCTATATCTCTAAATCCTTACTCATATTGCTTTTGTTCCCAGCCTGGGTCTTTTCTTAGGGTTAAGTACAGAGTCTAACCCATGATCATAACCTTAGTAGCTGCACAATAAATATTTATCAGTTGGCTGATTAGTTGAAATCTACCTGAAGTCTGCCTACTCTATCTGACTTGGACAAAATTATCTCTTAAAGCTTCAGTATGTGTATACAGCTGGTGGTGAGGATAGGGAATTATCTAGGTTTGAGGAATGATAGAAATAACATCACATCACACATTTCTTGATGCTAAAATCATTTGACTGGCTGATTGATATATATTTCCTGAGCATGTGCTATGAATTCAGTTTCATGCATATAAAGAAGAATGAAAACCAAACTATATCTTCAAGGAGCTTATAACTTTTGGGGAGAGAGTTCTACCATATACAAAGCAAAATAAAGATCATTAGAAGATAGGTATGTAACAAATTGCTTTATATTCTAAAGTTAGAGGCAGTGTAACATAGCTGATAGAAAGCTGACCTCAGACACAGGAAGCTTGGATTTAAACCCTTCCTTTAACATAGATGGATTTTATGACCCTGAGAAAGTCACTAAACTCTATAAGACTGTAAGATGCAAAAAAATTTCCAACCTGCATTGGAAGAGGAGGTTTTCGTATTGGAGACTGCTGTGAAATCACAGGGTCCAGATCTTATCCCTATATTTTAAGAGCTAGTTTTTGCATTTGATGCAATAGAGACAAGGGAACCATTGAATAAGGGAACTTGTGGTATGATGAAATCAGTTCTAAGAAGATTTATTTGGAGGCAACCTACAGAATGGCTTGGATAGGGAAAGCTTAGCATCAGGGGGATCAGTCAGGAAGTTGTTGCAGTTATAAAGACTGCACCTCCTCTCAGTCCTCACCTTTGTGGTCTCATCATTAAAATCTGCCCTCATATACCACTCATATCCATCACCTCTCTTCAATCCATCCATTCTGTTTTCACTAGAATTGCTCCTTTTGGCACCTTCCTGAGCAGTGTCATTTCCAAGAACTGTACTTTGGCTCCAAAGAAATGTCACAGGGGTCACTGCTCTAGCAATATCCTGACAATCTTGTTCTTTCCTGAATGTGACTCAAGATCCCAAGGAACTCAGAAATTATCATCATTCCTCTGAAATTCCTGGTTCCTTCTCTGTCCCCCTCATCTCTGATCCCTCTTTTGTTGTGAAGCAGGTGAGTGTTGACTCTCTCCTGTTTTTTGAAAGAGAAAATCATGCCTGTCTATATGTGGCTGAGATTCAATTATTATAAATAATAGTAGATCACTCAAAAGTGCAGATAACAAAAAAAAATAAGAAATCTAAAACAACAATTCTCAAATCATTTTATGGTGACTTTGGAGTGTGTTTGTGTGCATTTTGCTAGTGAACATGTGTTCATCTGATATCTTAGTAGTTCACTGCACTTTAGGCGAAAATGAAAGTGCCACCATACAAAACAACAGCAACAATTCAGGTAACAGAGTTGGAGATAAATCCCATTTTTCTATGACTTCTTGGTCATCACTTCATACTGAAAAGAAAATATATCACCTTTCAGACTGATACAAAGTACCAGCTTAAGTAGAGTTGCTCTGTTTGAGACTTTTATTTGGGTGTGGGGAAGAAATGAATGTCTTTCCTTCTAACCTCTGCTGCTGAACTGTGAACAGCTCCCTAAAGGAATAGAGTAGGTGACAACAGCACTGAGAACTTAGATGTAAGATTTACCACAGATAGTACAGATAATCTAACATTCACTACAATCCTTTTTATCCTGGATTACTTAGTGCTCATGTGTATGCCTTCTCAACACAGATTAGGAGTGAGTGTGTGTGTGTGTGTGTGTGCGCGCGCGCATGTGCATGAGCACGCATGTGTGTGTGCCCATACTTAGTCTCTCTCAGTTCCATCAGATTAGGATAAGATCAGCCTTGGGTAGCTCCCAGTATCATGGAAGAAAAAAGGAGTTCTTGTGGGATAGATCCAGGTCTTACCCTTTGAGAACCCTGTTCTGACAGGGGTGGGGGTGCAAAATATAAAAATAAAAAAATGATTTAAAATACCTATATAGTGTTGCAAATGAATGTGATAGAAACAGAGTCAACTGAAATGATCAGAGTCCAGTGGGATTAATAAGGGAAGACTTTCTGGAGAAGGTGAATTTTGAAGGAGGTGGGAACTTCACCTCTCTATACCCCAGTGTCATCTGTAGAATGAGAAGCTTGGACTGAATGATGTCTAAGGCCCCTTCAAACTCTAAAATCCTATAGATAGTGAAATGGTTGGAGAGAGGAATGGGGAGAAATTTTCAAATGCAGACAGCAACTTAGGAAAAAAGCATAAGTGAGTTGTGTGTGGAGGAGACAATTAATGGAGTCAGAAACTTGAGGAGCCCTAGACCCTGGGCACACAAAAACCAACCACCTGACCATCCTCCAAAAGGTTATCCTAGACTTGCTAGTTTCAGTCCCCAGGAGAGACACAGAAGAGGGCAGCAGCAGGTGTCAGGCTGACCTTTTCTCTTATCTATCTCCTTTCCAATCTATCCTGTACTTCCAGATGAATCTGTGCTGCCAGATGGATCTCCCTAGACATTGCTTTGATCATGTTCTTCCCTACTTAAAAATCTCTAGTGCTTCCACCCTGCTTGTAAGGATCAAGTTCAAACTCCTTAGCCTGGCATTCAAGGCCCTTCACAACTTGATCATAGGGTCCCCAGAATGGACCCTATGTCTCTGCTAGGCACATCTTGTCTTTATTCTCTAAACAAGCCATGCTAATTCCCAGCTTTTTGCCTTTGCTCCCAGCATTTCTATTCTCTGGAGTTCCCTTCCTTTTCCTCTCAGTCTATCCAAAGTGTCACTCATATCCTATCTCTCCTGTGATGATTTCCTTGAAAACTCCAGTGCACACGTCTCCCTCCATCCTCTGATCTTCTACAGCATTTATAACTGAGCACAAGTACTTTGCACATAGTAGATACTGAAGAAGAATTTGTGGAATAGTTGAACTCCATGCTGTAGCACGATTGACCCTAACTTGAACCAATGATTCACACCCCCAATCATATGCTATCTCATAATTTTCTTGTCTATGTAAATCTTATTTCCTCAACTGTACCATGAGATCCTTAAAGGTAGGGACTATGCTCTTTGTATTATCTAATTTATTCACTCAGCACATATTATTTATTGAGCACCTACTACGTGCTCAGTGATAAAACTGAGATAAATAAGAAAGGATCTCTAACCTAATCAAGCTCATACTCTTAGAAGGGAGGGAAAACATATCTTCTAGAATAGGGCTGGGTCAGAGGAGGGATTAAGTATATACAGGCTGAATTGAATTGAATTCTCCAAATGGGCTGACCCTATGTGTCAACCCCCTCACTGTGCCAAAGGAGACTGAGGCTACTGCCACTTTCTATTTGGTCAGATATTACTCTGGGACTATGCTTTTGCTAAAAGCTCCACCATTATAACATAATTACTGCTGAAAATGACCTTTAAAATATATTTTAAATTCAAAATGTCTTTAAACCCTCCACTGAACACCATTTTTCAATTTCACAGAATGTTTTCCTTTTTTGAGAGGGGGGGATATGGAGTGGGGGAGAAAGGAGCAGGAGAAGAAGACTAGGAGGAATCCTACCTATTAGATTTCAAATTTTAATCTCTCTCTTTTAATGAGATCCTTTAATAGTGCCACTGTCTGTGTGGCTTATAGGTACCTGCTGCACCTTGCAAGTCCCACTTTAACTGAAAACAGAGAAGATGACAGAGCAGAAACATAGATGATGATATTTCTCAAAGTCATCTGCTCATCCACATGGAGACCTCTCAGATATTTGGCATTATGCTAGGTCTACGGAGGCAAGAGATTTCTTTGTTTATTCCCTGAATACTCTGCATTGACTTAATCATAGCTTTCCTTGTTTTTTCCTTAATTGGGCAGAGGCACTATAATTTTATTTTTAAAATGCTGCCATAGGTCAGAAAAACTTTCAATTTCAGGAACTATGGGGGCTTTAAGCACAATGAACTAACCTTCTTTTCTTCTCCTTCCCAACATGTGTCCTCCACTGAATCCAGACCAGTCTTCTCATCATCTCCAGTACTTCCCATGCTCATTCCTTCCTCTGGATTTTCATACATGTTATTTCCCTTTGTTAGCAAACCCTGGATTAATCCTACTGTACCTAAAATCTAAATTGACTTTTCTTCAAGGTTCAGTTAAAGATCTACATCCTCCTTGAAGCCTCCATATGTAGATCAGCCCACAATGTTTTTGCTCTTTTTGAAAATGTTACAGCATGAGGATGAGGATAATGATGATGAGAACTGATATTTATATAATGATTTATAATGTACAAAGCACAGTAATTACATTATCTCATTTTATGTTTACATCAACACTGTGAGGGAGATATCTCCATTTACAGATTAGGAGATTGAGACTCAGAAGAACCAAGATTCAAATCAGGTCGTTTGCAGCCAGATCCAGTGCTCTTCCACTACAAACCAGCTTAATATACCATCTTGTCTTACTTTGTAACTGTTCCACATATCACTTTTATCTCTCCATTTAGACTGCAAACTTCTTGAGGGCCAGGGCTATTTTTCTCCTCCATTGCCTAATAAAAAAAACTGGACATTCTTACAGGGATTGACTTTTGTGTTTTCTTAGTCTGTGAATTCCTCAAAAGGGCTCTAGTGTATTCTTAGCTAGCAAGACTTTGTGCACTGCTGTCCATGGTGCTGAATCACTATCTGCGGAGACATGGCTAGCTTCAATGGTTGGTGACTCTTGTACTCTTTTACATCACCCCCCTCCTCCACACAACAGTTATGTTTCATTTGAAAGGGTGGAGTAGAAAGTAAAGAGAGAACCACAGGCAGATAAATGTTGATGGTAAGACAGGGTCACCAAAAGGAAAATCAGAAGAGACACAGCAATTGAATTAGAGAGATTGAAGCAAAAGAGTGAGGCAGAGAAAGATTGTGAAACTGAGATATTAAGATCCAGAGGGACTGAGTGGAAAGGGCAGTGACAGATACCAAAATAAAATAAAATATAACAGGAGACATAGTCAGAGGTCAAGTGATGCAGGGAGTGGAGATGAAGAAGAAAAAGCAAGAATAAGGAGCTAGGGATGTGGGATACATGGGGAAGAGAGGAAGAGGGGGAAGGAGAGGGAGAGAGAGAGAGAGAGAGAGAGAGAGAGAGAGAGAGAGAGAGAGAGAGGGAGGGAGGGAGAGAGGGAGAGAACTGAATTCTAGTTCTGTTTGTGACACTAACTCATTATGTCACTTTAAATCTGACTCCCTTTATCTGCAAAATCATGGAGTTGAATTAGATAATTTTATGTTCCTTTCCAGAAAAAATAGAAATATGAAGTAAAAGATAAATAGATATTGAATATAGAGACAGGGAGAAATTGTAGGGAAGGGGAGAAGAGACAAAAGGGGAAAAATAACTAATACAAAGACAAAATGAGAAAGGACGATAGATATAGGAGAGAGAGAATGTAACAAGGTGAAAAGGACAAGCAGACAGATAGAAAATGCTATAGTATGACATGCTCGGCATGGGGCTGGTATGGAAGAAGAGCTGGGAGAGATGCGGTCCTAGACTGAACCACTAATGTGACTTTTGGCCAGATACAACCTTGGCCCTTGCCCAGTGTGTTCAAGGAAAATAAAGGAAGAAGTGATTGTGTGCCATTTTTGGTAGGGAAGCACATTACATGGGGGATGGGGGAGAAAATTGACAACAGAATGTAACTAATTCCATTTAAGTTTGGTTCTCACAGATCCTAAATAAATGGAGTAAGTTTTTTTCTGGGTTCATTTAAGGGGAAAGGAGAGATATAGACTTGGTGGTCCAAGAAATAGTTTAAGCTGTGGACAATTTGCACCTCCACTTGAAAGACAGTTGAAGGTCATGTAACCAAGCCCTTTCACCATTTTACAGATGAGGAAGATGAGGTTCAGAGAAGCTATGACATTGCCAGGTAAGTAGCAGAGTAGAAATCTAAATCTAAGATCTATTTCTTTTGACTTCAACTCCAGAATTTTTCAAATGCATGTTGCCTATGGAAATAACATTTTTAAGTCCATTTTACAGATTAGGAAACTAACCACCAAAGATTAGGCAAAGTGACAAGTGGAGTCATGCAGTGGCCAAACTAGAACCTAAGCCTCCTGATTTCCAGTTTGATTCCCCTCTAATCATACCAACTGGCACTATTCAAACTGCATTCAGACCTCATGCTAGGTCTCTTCACCTGTAGATACTCTCTAAGTATCTACATATTCTTCAACAGCCAACACAAGGAAAATCCTAATTAGACTAGAGGCACAATCATCCCCAAGAGCTTTGGGCATCTCTAAGCTCCACTCCTCCACAGGACTGCCTGGCCTATGTCAATGAAACAAAGAGTAGAGCAGCCCTCCTGCTAACAAATGACTTCATTTTCTGCCCACATTAAAGTGAACGTAGCATAAATAACCCTGGTGGAATCCCCCATAGTATGGGCCGCCAGCCTCCAGCTTTGCAATTCTTCAGAATTCTCGCCACCTGAATCACTTATGATCTATGATTCTGCTTTAGCATTTGCTATACACTTTTTTACGGAGGGAGAAATCCCACAGTCAGGCTCATAATTCTTCTGTCTTTTGATCCAACAAGGGTAGAGCTTTCCCTTCTCCCTTTCTGTTGTGACTTTTTTTTGGGGGGGAATTGTTTTATTTATTTTTGGAATACCTTGAGTTCATACCTACAATGGCAACTTTAGAAAAACCATGGGTTAGAGTGGTTATCTGACATTATATAAACCTACCTGAGAGCAGTGAGGGGCAGAGGGGATAAAGAGCTAGCCCTGGAGTCAGGCAAGCTAAGTTCAAGTCTTCTTCCATCATGTATTGGCTGTGTGGTTCTGAGAAAATCATCTAAGATCATTGGACTGTGGATCTCAGAGGCATCTAGTTCACCCTCCCCATTTTACAGATGAAGAAACCAAGTTCTAGGACGGTGAAATGATTTTTTCCACAGTCAGATAAGTAGGTAGAATCAGATATGAAATTTGAACTCAAGTCTTCTAACTCCAGAGCTCTTTCTACTATCGCATGTGAGTTGTAGAAGAGTTGCCATTTGCATTGCTCAGGGAGTTTCTTGATGAAAAACTTCAAACATGGATGAAATTATGAGTTCAGACTCCCTGCCCTCCCCACCCCCTGCAATAGAAGCTATTAACCATTTGATTTATTTTATTGTATTTTTTGTAATTCATTCTTTCCTCATTTATTATCACAGTACCTTATATAATGAGATAATTAATATATATTGAATGAACAAATAAGTGATTAAAATTAATTTATTGAGCATCTGTAATTAATCTTTCTACAAATATTTATTAAGCACCTACTGTATGCTCAGCCCTATGCAAGGTTTTATGAGAGATGTCTCAGGAAGATAGTCTCAGAGAACTTACAGTCTAATTCCTAGAACATTGAATAGAAATTCTTAAGCTTTTTAGTGTGTCCTGGACTCCTTTGGCAGTCTGGCAAAGCCTATGGACCCCTTCTCAAAATAATATTATTAGATGCATAAAACAAAACATAGTATTACAAAGAAAATCACTTATTGAAATAATTATCCAAATATTAAAAGTTTATGGTGTCTATGTTAAAAACTGTTATAGAACTTTTAGAAATAGAAGGAACCTTTGAAATCATCTAGTCCAACCTTTTGTTTTTTGTTGTTTAGTTGTTTCAGTCATATATGATTCTTCCTGATGCCATTTAGGGTCTTCTTGGCAAAGACATTGGAGTGATTTTCCATTTCCTTCTCCAGCTCATTTTACAGATGAGGAAACTGAGGCAAACAGGGTTAAGTGATTCATTTTACATATGAGGGAAAGAAATGAAATGACTTGCTCTAGGTCACACAGCTAGGTAATGGCTGCAGGATTAGAAATCAAGTCTCTTAAACCACCTTTAAAGGTTCTTTCCATTACACCAACTGAGGAGACAAATTCCCACATAAAATTGGCTTAAAGGACTCTACAAGATGACATGATCTAATAGCAAGTTGTGAGGTTTAAACATAGGGTGAGAGATTTAGAACTATAAGGGATCTTGGTAGACACCTTATCCAATTCACTTCTTTTACATGTGAATAAACTGAAGGCCAGAGCACTTAGGTGACTTGTCCAAGATCTGTGAATGCTGCAAGACACCAGAGGAGAAAGACATCTCTGTAGCCTGAAATAATCAGGAAAGGCTTTATGGAAGAGGTGGGACTTAGAGTTAGTCCTTGAAGGATGGATTTTACTTGTTATCCCTCAGAACTCAGGAATACAGGGAGGACTCAAAAATGTTTTAAGTGGATGAATAAATGAATAAACCAATAAACAGATCAAGATAACAATGAAACAAATAGCTAGATACAAATCAACATTCTGCCTTGGGGAGCATAGCAGTCATCATCTTTGTCAAAAGTATCTCTTTTTTAGTCTCCGGATTCTTTTCCCCATAGCTCTCTTTTAGTCTCGATTAGGAAAAAGGGCTGGTCTGGGGTAAAGGCCAATCGGAGCTTCTTTTCCTGTAAGATTCTCATGGATGGGTACATAGGTATAATCTTATCTGTTCCCTTTCTGCCAGGAACTATGTAACTGTTGTTAATAGACAAATGGATGAGTGTACTCCACCCCAAAGTTCTTAAATCAGATTCCCTGCTTTTCCTTCCTGGGGAGTATGCAGCTCTCCTGAGAGAATTCCCTATCTTGGAGCTAACCTCTTGTGGCAAAAGCCTGACTTTCTTGGTTCTCAGCTGGTCAGCTAGTTGCTGAATAATACTTCTGGAGAGATTTGGAGTCTGCCAACATGTGTCTCACCCACCAACCCTCTTCCCCCATTCTCCTGCACCCTTATCTTTTTTTCCCATTTTCTCCATCTAGTGGCAATTATTTCCATATTGCAATTGGAGCTACCTTGAATGGTAAGAATGTTGTGGTGAGCAAGTCACAGCTAAAGCAATTGGTCTGGGAGTCAGAAGACCTGAGTTTAAGTCCCAGATGTGCAACTAACTAGCTACATGGCCTTAGAAAAAAAATAACTTGGCTTCATGAGTTTCCTTCAGTTTCCTCGTCTATGAAGCATATGCATATGCATTGGACTAGATTGAACTCTAAGTTCCCTTTCAACTCTCCAACTTTGTAACTTTCTCTGAAGCAATGATTTCTTTCTCCTCTCCTCTTCCCTCCCCTCCCCTCTCCTCTCCTCTTCTCCCCTCCCCTCCTCCCCTCTTCTCTTCTCTCCTCCCCTCTCCTCCTCATCTCCCCTGTCCTCCCCTCTCCTCTTCTCTCCTCTCCTCCCCTCTCCTCTCCTCCCCTCTCCTCTCCTCTCCTCTCCTCTCCTCTCCGTTTCCCCCCATGGTGTAGTTCCAATGACTTTCACTTTGAGGTTACGTTTTAAGGGGGTGGATGAGGGAGATTAAGATTCTAGGAAAACCTTGCTGTGTTGATCTCCCACTGGATCCTCCTTCTGTTTGTTCCCTTCTTGCCCCCCACCATATCTTTTTGGGTGGGGTATGCTTGGAAGAGGTGGAAGGCAGCCAAATTGGGCCCAGTCTAACGGGGCAATTAGAGGAGGGTCTTTAGAACAGAGATGGATCACCCGACTGGGTTGGTGCCAATTGATCATCGTGAAGGGCTGTGGTGCCGTCCTGGCCCCCAGTGTGGCATTTGACAAACGGCCGGTATTAGCTGGGCTAGGAGACTGCGCTGCGTCATTAGTTGGTGGGAGAGATGCTGGAGAAGGAGGGGGAATACAAATCCTCTGTTCCCAGGAATGAAGGGGGGCATCCAGGGGACAGGTGGCTGCATGGCTCCTCAGAGGAGTTCGATCCAGAGAACACATGCAACTTTGGTTTGTCTAGGACAGGTCTCCAGCCCTGGCCAAACAGCTGGGAGTGGGTTTGATTGAAGGGACTCTGGGGTCCCCCAAAATTCATATGCCTAGAGTACTTGCAGAGAAACCTAGCAGGTGGCAGAAGCATGCAACTGTGAGGGTGTGGAAAGGGGGAGAAGGAGAGGCCATTGGGGGAGTAATGGGGGTGATGGGGAGCAGGGGGAATGGCAAGGGGGGAGGAACAAAATACAAAAATATCTGGGAGAAGTGCCAGAGTGAGCTACAGTATTATTAAACTAAAGCATCTTATAAAACTCGAGCCATTAATAATAGGCTGCTGCCAGATCAGGGTAATTTATTCAAATTGCGGGTCTGGATTGGAGGGAGCAGATGTTTCCATGCCGCTGGTGTCATGAAATGAATTCCAAAGGAAAGGAACAACACTTGGTGGCATCGTTAATGGGGAAGAGCTGGGAGGGGGTGGGGAGGGTGAAGGCACAATTTCCCCATTGCTTGGCAAACATCTGTGGCTTCCTCACTGCAGGCTTGCCTTCAGCTTCCTATGGCTAAGAGGCCTTATGATCATGGCTTTAGCTAGGGGGCAGGTAGAGGGGCAGGGGAACATTGCCAGTCTTCAGATGATGCAACAAGTGCAAGATTGCTAATTCAAGTGCTACAGGAGTGAAGGCCCCACCCTCACTCTCAGCTTTCAGGTACACAGGTGGCTCCAGCCAGGCTGTTTGACCTCTTTCCATGCTACTCACAGGGATAATCTCCTTCCGGCCCACTTTTGTGATTCATCTTATGATCAGCAGACTAGCAAACACTGTAGTAGAGAGAAACTTCATGGACTAGCTTTGGAGTCAGAAGGCTTCAGTTTGAAACTAAGCTCTGTCATGTCATTATTTGTGTGAACTCTAGCAAGTCAAGTCACCTCTCTGTGCCTCAGTTTCCTCATCTGTAAAATAAAGGTAACCATTTTGGCCCACCTATTTACTGGGTTTTTTTGAGGAACATGTTTGCAAATGACAAGACGGTCTGTAAATGTGAACAGATATCATTATCTGTCATAAAATAGTCTAGCTCAGGCCTCACCTGCTTCCTGAAACCTCTCCCTGACCACCACAACTGAAACTAGACTCTTCTTTCATTGACTTCCCCTCCATGCGTCCACCCAAGGCAGCATGGAGAAGCTGGAAGAATAGGAGTCTTTCAATGACAGTCTCTCCTGATTATACACAAGGAAATGCCCTTATTCATGTTGAAACAGTCTCTCCTACCTGACTGGAAGTTCCCTGAGGGCAGGGACCTAGTCTTAGAGACCTTTATATTCCCCATTACATACCACTGTCCCAGGCTAGCCACACAATAACATACATTCAACAAATACTTACTGAACTAAAAACTGTAGTGTCTGTGAACTTGTCACAGCTTCCAGAAATTCTGAAAAGGAACCAGAGGAACAACCTGCAGAACCATCAGAGCGTTGACATTTACTTCTTTGGTCAGGGATAAGTTTCCTTTGTACAACCACGGATTTCTCCATTAGCACAAGATGGATGGGGTGTTTTGAATTTGGAACTTTGAATGTATGTAAAACTTAGGTCTCTAGTTCCAGTTCCCAGCCCTTAAAGTCTGGGAACACAGAGGATGAATGGGATTACAGGCTGACCTGACATTACCCAGTCTCTGTGTTCCTGAAAACACAGAGTATGTGTAAATTGAATTCTTACAAATTGGATGCAAATTCTATCAAGCTCAGTTACTTTCCTCCCACCTCTGCCAGGAACCTTGTTTGACTTACTTGAATACCAGTATATTGTCGTGAGGATCAAATGAGATAGTATTTGTAAAAGTGTTTAGCACAGTGTCTGGCAATAGTAGGTGCTTAATAATTGCTTATTCCTTTCCCTTCTGACACCCTTAATTGATTTCTCCTTTCTCTGGATTTCTCTAGGACTTTGTGTTCAAACTACAGCCTAACACGTAATTATATGCCATCTTGCACTGTGTTCTTTATTTGGTTTTTGTGTGTAAATGTTGTCTCCCAAACTGTTTGGGGCTATGTCTTCTTCTCCCTTTCTTCAGTCCTTTATAGTGATTAGTATGGTGGCTTAAAAAGTTAGATTGATGTTTAAAGGGCACACAGAGGTTTCACTATGGAAAAGATTTTTGCTGTGTATCTCTTTGTAAAGTGAAGAATCACTTTCTAATTGTAGTTTGTCAATCTGGGATTTGGTATTTGGGGGTGGGGTGGACTGTGATTTTATTGGTAGAAGAAGCTCCTTGGTAAGGAGACACTCCCTAACAATGTAGGTTTGCCATTTTTAGTCTTAAGTAGTTGCCTGGAACTAACCTGGAAGGTTAAGTGACTTACCCAGAATCATAGCTAGTCCAGTACATGTCAGAGGCAGAATTTGAACGCTGTTTTTTTTTTTATCTCTGAAGTTGGTTCTATATCTAATACCCCACGCTGCCTCTCTTCTGCATGTTAAGTTTTCCTTAAAGCTGGGATCATCCTTTTTCAAGTTCTTTAATTATTTCTTCTCTTAGGCCTCCTGTCTATCAACTCCATCACCATTGTCACCAAGAAGCCTTCAGTAGACACTTGGAGTATCTTGTTGGGTTCTGGACAGGGTGAGCTATGCCAGCACTTTCTCTACATTCGCAATATGAGACAGACACTAACTACCTAGAGGGAGGGTCAGGAACTACTTCCAGAAAACTGGAATACCAAGAAGGTCCTCTTTCTCCCAGGAGAAGTTATTTCTCCAAGTAACCTTTCTTGGAGGGTGACGTTTGTGCTTTAATGATTCACTGCTTGAGGTCAATTATTACCTGCTCTCATTTCCTATGAGTCTGACGTTTTCCTAATGATTCGATGATGACAGGTGCTGGACACTTACAAGACAGGGGAGTTAGGATGGGGCGAGGTGCGTAAGACACAGAGAAGTTAGGGCCAGGCAAGGGGGAAGACAAAAGTCCTCAATTTCACCATTCTCCCTGCCCCAGGGTACAAGAACAGGCAAGATGAAAATCTGAACCCACTATGGACAGTAGCCAATGAAGAGTTTACATTCAATCCAAGGCTAGAAGAATTCAGGTGAAGGACGGTGAGAGGAT
The DNA here is from genome assembly GCA_028658325.1 of Potorous gilbertii. Classification (NCBI taxonomy): domain Eukaryota; kingdom Metazoa; phylum Chordata; class Mammalia; order Diprotodontia; family Potoroidae; genus Potorous; species Potorous gilbertii. The sequence continues at coordinate 603,430,626 of CM053769.1, read as the reverse complement.
GGAGGAAATGATTGAATTCAACCCTCATTTCTGTATTGTCCTACCTTTCCCCTTCTCTTTAAGGGAGGGAGATGTTGCCAGCTTGCCCTGAGGAACTGCTTAAGTAGCTCCTGATTTTCTCTCAAGTGAAGGGGAAAACTCAGCCCCAAACTTGAGGGGCAATCAGTGAGCTCAGTGATGAATGAAGCCTATGTCACTCAGAGAAAATGAATATTTTTTTTGCAATAATGGCCAGATGGTGGCAACTCTCAGATCCAAATTAAAACATGCATGATAAATGCCAAGAAAACAGAGGAAGACAAAACCCTAACCTGGAGTGAATTCTCTCCATAAATCTTTCCCCCTCCACCATAGTGGTCCTGCTAATGGGCATTAAATTATTAAGATGCACTGCAAGGAGAATACCAATGTCAGCCTCACCCTGCCTTCCCAACAGCTTTGGTGGAGGAAGTGGGCTCCTTACAGGCTCTGAACTTGGGGGGAGCAGCTGGGATGGAGGGGGAACATTTCCCAGTTAGAGATTCAGGTGGGCAAAGGGACCAGGAACATAAGGCAGAATCTTGTGCCAGGGAAGAGCTGCCCACGTCAAAGCTTCTAGCTACAGATGGTACCAATGATACAGGGAAACATGGGAACCCATCCCCCAACTCCTGAATCCCCAAATTCCAGTTGTACTGTAAGGCAGGTCCAGGAATTTGGTCCCTTGAATGCCTTATCCTGGATCAATAATCTGTCATTATCATCATCAATTAATTAATAAGCATATGCATTACTTTCCTAGGTGCCCAGTCTGGGTGAAGCAGAATTTCAGAGAAAGGAAAGAGGGTCTAAATCAGTGTGCTCCCTTCCCAAAGGGATGAGGTGATTTTCCTGTGGTCACACAAATAGAAAGGGGCAAGTGAACCCAGACCTTCTTGATTCTAAACCTAGTGTCCTTTGTATTACACTGAACTGTCTCTTGGGTAAGCATTTTCTCTCTGTTGATTATAGGATCCTTGAGTGCAGGAGCTGTTTTATGTTTCTCTACCTTTCCCATATCTCTTAGTCTAGTATTGGGAATAAATAAGTTGATGTCTTTTATCCCATGCTTACATGGGGGTGCAGGTATACAAATGCATACATGCATGTGTGTGTATGTGTGTGTGTGGTTTTTTTCCTCTAGAATGAAATCTCCATAGACGTGATACTATTTCCTTCCTCTTCTGCACTCCTGGTGTGGTCAGGATAGGGCTCTACAAAGGGGCTCACTGGGAACCAGGTTCACCGATCAAGAAAGGTCCAATCTGATTTCCTTCTACTCTGGGAACACATGATGTGGTGCATTTTGAATACCATCTGTGGACCTAGTGACCAATGATTAATTTCTTAGACTTCTATAACAATCCTGCACTAATTTAGCTATGTCGGGAGGGAGTTTGGGGGGATAGCCACAAATTTCAACTTAAGTTTCTGGATGAAAGAGGAAAAAAATAATAAACCCACATTTAAAAACACAGAAAAATCTAAAAGTCCTTTTAAACTCTGCCAGTTTGCAGTTAACTACATTTTTACATCTATGGAAGGAGCTGTAACTGCATTTGTAATCTATGTGTACCTTTCTGGATCCAGAGAATGGCATTCTCTATGGACCTTGCTGACCTTGCCTTCCTTATTTCATTGCAGTGGCACTGAAATATCATCTTATTTTCCCCATTGTGCTGTCTTGGAAACAGGTTTTTGGGGTTGCTTCTTTGCTTTTTAAATAAAGGACCCCCCACTCTGAACAAGTCTTCCTTGATTAGTGCAATCAACTGTCCTGAGCATTCCCTTCCTTTGCCTCCCCTTAATCTTTACCCATAAACTCTATCACTCCATATGGACCATAGTTCTGGCCTTGGCTAAGATTTCTAATTCTTGTTGATTACTTTGCATTTACTTATGGGCTATTAGCTTTCCACCTCCTCCACAAAGCTTTACTTGACTAACACTGTCCCCAGCCCAGTGGATAATGTACGTCCCAGTTTTCTCATTTCTGCTTAGGTTGTTTCTAAGTGTTTAGAATTTCTTCCTCCATTCTTTCTGTCTATCCCATTCCTACCCATCCTTTAAGAACTCCTCACTTCAGAGAGAACCGACCTATTTGGAAGAATATTATTCTTTAAAAGGAAAATGATGGAAACAATGAGGAAATCCCAATCTGAGTCAAGCAACGAAAGTTAAATAGTTCTTGGAAGGACTGACTGAGACCCGAACCAATCAACAGAAAATCTACCTGTAAAGCAAAACTTACAGTAGGGATTGTACTCAGACTTATGAAACAATTATCTGCAATATGGCTTATGGGAAAGAGGTGGTTTGGGGAAGATTTCCTCCAACAGGAGCCCAATAGGAGCTAGGATGTAGGGAAACATTTATTTCCACATAAACACAGACACACAAAAACATCCTGGGTGGAAAAAATGGATAAAAGTGCTGGCCCCAAGGTCTAGAAGGCCTGCATTGGAATCTAGCCCAAAGTATTTACTAGCTATATATAACCCTGGACAACTCACTTAATCTGTAAGCTTCTGGTTCCCTCAACTGCTAAATGGCAATAGTAATAGCACCTACTTCCCAAGATTGTGGTGAGGTTAAATGAGGCAATGTATGTAAACTACTTTGCAAGCCTCAAAAGTGGTAAATACTTGTTAGGTATTAACATTATTATTATTCACAAAGAAATTCAGCCAGTCATTCAAGGCCTTCCACCATCTATTTTCCTAAACATTTAGTCAGCTTATCTACCTAATATCCTTCCACTCTTGCCGTGAAGCTCTATATCCTTTCTGTGTTTTTTAGCCTCCCCATCCTGGCTCAATCTGTTTCTTTGTAGACAATATCTTCTCACTTCTCTTTCTATCCAAATCTCTAAAACTCAATTCAAGTGCCTCGTCTTCAGTAAAGTCTTTCTCTTTCCTGCTGCCATCCCTACCACACATCTGTAGTGATTTCTCCATCCTCAGAAATTCTATAGTAAATATAGAGTTAGCATTCATTCAATACCTGCTATGTCAGTTTCCTCATTTGACAAATGCAGATGATCAAATGATTCCTAGAGGACCTGATGCAAGGTGGGGGTGTGTATGTGAGAACAGGAGAGTGTGTTGTGAGGATCATGTAAAATAATGTAGTTAACCACTTTGTGAGCACTACAGATTGTCAAAGATTCCTCAGTATTTTAGTGGATCTGCGATCTTATCGGTGTAGCCATTTCCTGGGCTGTTGTAAATTGAAAACCTTTCATGAATTAGAAAACTCTGTAGGATTCCTCTCTATTACTTTTCTCTGCAGATCTTCCATCAGAGAACCTCTCAAAGCACTGGAGGTTTTCCTCTTTTTTTAAGGAGATAGAAGACAATGGATAGGAAATTGGTCTTGAAGTCAGTAAGACCTGGGTTTAGTACCTATTTCTCACATGATACCTGGTTGAATGACCCTGGGCATGTTGTTCTGGGCAACTCTCTAAGTCTCTCTATGTTGCAGGTAAGGCAATGACTTGCTTTGGTAGAGAGCGTTTCCTCACTTGGGTATCACTTATGCAAATGAAGTCACAGGTCCACCCTCTGTCTATATAATCCCTCGTTATAGAGGTAGCTGGTGATGTAGTGAGTAGAGGGCTGAGCCTGGAGTCAGGAAGATGTGTTAAAATTTCATCTCAGATATTTAACTAGCTGTGTGACTCTGAGCAAGTCACTTAATCTCTGTTTGCTCAATGTAATATGAGGATAGCAATAGTACTTACCTGAGAGGGTTGTAAGGATGAAATGAAATAATATTTATAAAGGTGCTTAGCATGGTGCCTGGCACAGAGTAGGTGCTACATAATGCTTATTCCCTTCTCCTTCCTTTCCCCCTTATTTCGTGGATTCAAGTGAAACATTTGGCATATGTACATACATATACACATATATATATATATATACATATATGCACATATATATGTACTATATACATATATGTATGTATATATATTTATAGGCAACATATGCTATAATAGAAAGTACTATATATATTTGGAATCAGAAGACCTAGATTTAAATCCTGATTGTGTTACTTAATACCAATGTGACTTCATGTACTCCCTGGGCCTAGGTTTCTTCATCTGTAAAATGAAGGGGTTGGGACTGATGCTATGTAATGTCCATTTTAACTATAAATCCTATGATTAAATTCAACAAACATTTACTAAGCACCTAAGATATGAAAGGTAATAGAGAAGAAGGGGAAAAAATGGAATAATTCCTACCTTGGAGGAGCTTAGACTTTTTTGGAGAGGTATAGCATACAAATGGATAAATCAGTACAATATGGGGAGAGAGAGTGCATTAGCGGCTTTTCGTTTTGGAGAAGGAACCTAAGCTCAACTATGTCCCGCCCCTCCTAACTCCATATTATACAATTTAGAATTTATACTCTTCAAAGTACAGATTGTTTTGTTTGTATTTATCTCTTGTATCATTGTTCATGAATGTTTGTTGATTGATTGAAGATAAGGATTCTGAGAGCTGAAGATAAAAGGAAGTTCATTCCAGCCACTGGGATCGGTTTTTTCAACATATGGGGGTAAGAGATAGCATGCTACTTTGGAGGAATAGCTAGGAGTCCTGTGTGGTAAAGTAAGACTAGAAAGATAGGTTGCAGCCAAAGTGCAACATTTCTCTTAAAGACAAGGCTGAGGAATTTGGATTTTGTCTCCAGATCAATAAGGAAACTGTGGAATGTTTTTGAGTAAGGTGTAAACCTGGAAGACTTGTGTTCTAGGAGGTGTATTTTGGCAGCTCTCTATAGGAGAGATTGGAGAAGGGAAAGACCTCAATAACAGAGGCCATTATAGTAGTCCAAGTAAGGGGTTATAAGGAACTGAACTAGAATGGTAGATGTGTGACTAGAAAAAGGAGACAAGTACAAGAAAAGTTGTAGTGCTAGAATTTACAAGACTTGATATTGATAGGATGTGAAGGAAAGACAGAGGAGTCAAAAATGACTCTAAGGTTATGGACATGGTGAGATGACTAGGAAAATGCTAATGCCCCTGAAAAAATATTTTGGAGGAGATACAGAATTAGAAGGAAAAGGAATGAACTATAGGGATGAAGTTTTGGAGAGAATTAGCAGAGGAGAAAGTTTTTCACCTTAGACATGGTAACTCAGAATCAGGGGTTTGGGGGAACAAGAAGTAGGAGCGTGCCATTCATTGGACGAGACAAGAATTAGTTGATCAAGGCCCTCAAAATGTAGGATCCTGAGACAATCAAGTGCAAGAGTGACAACATCAGGTTTCACAGTTTAACACTCCATCCACCAGAGGGCTTGGGTTGAATGTGTTAGTTGGGAGTTTTGTTCAATAATAATACCCGATGATTGGGTCATTCACACTGAACTTATAATTGGCATGAGTTCTATAACCTCATCCCCAAAATGTTAATGAATGAGGCAGACTTAGAAGAAAGCTTGCATGGAGAATGCATTCACAGTATCTGTTTTTGTTATTATTAATTTCTGGTAGTGAGTCTTCTATCTCCGGTTCTCTGAAGTTGGGGATCTTGGGTAATTATAAACTTGTCTGTGCCAGTCTTGTCTCTCTAGCAAAATTCTTCAGGAAAGGAATTCTATTTTATTCTGCTTTCCTGACAGTACCTAAGACAGACTGAGTGCAGCATGGTGTGGTGGAAATGACACTAAATTTAGAATCCACATGCTATTTTTGTGACCTTTTCCCCCTACTCCTCAGTTTTATTATCTGTAAAATGAGAGTGTTGAACTGGATGACCTGTAAAGTCTGTTCTGGCTCCAATGCCAATGAACTATGAACACAATGTGTACTCAGTAAAGTCCTGTTGATTGAGAATTGAGGCTAGATTGGATGATCTCTAATGACCATTCTTGCTCTAAAATTCTGAAGCCCCAGGAAGGACAGGCAACCAGGTCAGGACCCTGGATAGCTCATAGTAAAGCCTTAATCCTCTTCAGCTAGGAGTGGAGAAAAGGGACTTAGAGTCCACTGAAGGCTTTGCTAGTTTTGCTCTGAGGCAGGCTTCACATTCTCAGCTGGTAGGGCCTCCAGGTACCTTGAAGGATTTTGGGGTTATAAATGCTCATCAGCTGAATTGGGGATGTTCTGAGGATCAGATTTCTGGGTCTCCATGATACCTTCGGGCACCCTAAAGGTTGTAATCTTCATAGAAGTTTTTATGGATCTATGTGGGTACCCTTAGGATCACTCCCTGGTTCTAGGATATGGTGTAGTGGAAAGAAGACTGCATCTGTAGTCAGAAGGCAAATCATTTCACTTCCAGATACAGATCCTATGAAATGCATTTTCTGAAACCAGATTTGTTGTTATCATTCGTTTCAGTTATGTACAACTCTTTGTGATCTCATTTGGGTTTTTCTTGGCAATGATACTGAAATGGTTTGCTATTTCCTTCTCCAGTTCATCTTAGAGGTGAGGAAATTGAGGTTAACTGGGTTAACTTCTTGCCAGGGTCACACAGATAGTAAGTGTCTGAGGCTGCATTTGAACTCGGAACTCAGGAAGATGAGTCTTCCTGACTCTAGGCCTAGAAGCCAGAATATAAATACTAAAACAAACAAACAAATAAAAATAAGTTGGGGTACATGTGTGTCAAATTCCCCCCCAAACTCCTAGAAATAGAAAGTAAACAAAAGAATACATGACGATCACACCCTCTCTCTCCGAAAACCCATGTGTAGGAATGGACACTCACACACACACAAACACACACATACACGGGAGTGAGCCTGTGGGCTTCCATCCTCCTTGCAGAAGTAATGCTGACAGGAAGTTGTCTGTGTCTGTTTAGAAATAAAATAATGCTCGAAGGAGAAGTGGGGAAACTTAATAGGACTTTAAAAGCACCAGGAGCCAGTGGGGCTACAGATGGTGCTGGGGCCAGGAGGACTAAATAAACAATGGTTTTATGGGCGGGAATGTCGCCTCCGGGACAGGGCCTCGGAAGGGATGTTCACAGGCATTGTGTCCAACCTCATTAGCCTGCCCAGCGGGAAAGCCGGCACTGCAGTTAAAGACATTGTGAGAAGGGAAAATACGCCTCCAAAGATCCTTTAAATGAACCGGAGGTGGAAGAAGCAAACTGTCTCAAGAACTCCGTTAGGCTAAATGACTCACCCAACATCTGCCACAGGGACCCCTAATTTGAAACTGATTGACTTACAGTCTGTTCAATCCCCTCCCCTACCACTTGCTCCCCTTTCTCCTTCCCTCCCCTCAACCAGTCTCATCTCCCCAACTCCAAGTAGAGAAATAAAATCAAGTTGAGCGGCAGGAGCTGGGAAGGGCAGACACATACCAGGCAGTGTGTATGAAGTGTGACCCATGTGACCACATAATGTGGAAGCATATTTACTTCTATTCCCTATCATGTACAGACATGTTACTAATTAGAAAAATAGTTTTTGGAGTGGGGAGCTGATTGAAGCTATTTCAGTGGTCTGGAGAAAGCAATTAATCAATTAATATTTTTTGAGTGCCTGCTCACTGCTCAGCTTGTACTAATTTCCATTCAGTTGAATAAATGTTTATTAAGTGACTACTGCATGCACAGTCCTGGGTACCAGGGGAGAGAAACTTAGACCCCACATGGTCTGTGACCTCAGGGAGCTTAGATACTAGTTGGGGGATAAGAAGAAATCATAGATGAATACATACTCAATAGTAATATATGATAAATGCCACAGCAAAGTGCTGTGTGATGTCTATGGGGGACTGACTAGGAGAATCATGGCAGCCTTTTTGGTGGCATTAGAACTGGGCTTTAAAGAATGGGAAAGGATTCAACAAGGAAGGAGAAGAGTACATTTTAGTCATAGGGGACAGGGTGAGCAAAAGCTTAGAGATGAGGAAAGCAAAGGTGGGGGGGCATGAAGGATTGGGTAGATAGGAGAGTACTGCAGACTATTTAGCTGGTCTATAGAGTATATGGATGAAAATAATAGGAGGTGGGACTAGAAAAGTAGGGTGGCACCTCACTATACTGGAGGGGGAGGAGCAGACAAGACAGGTTCTATGACAACCCTTAATAAAAGGTTCCTTGATGTACTCAGCCAGCTAATATGCCACTCAAAGGTGGTGGAATTTCTCCTTCAAAGACATAACCTGCAGTTTTTGGCCTTTTCTCTCTCCCTTCTTTTCAGAGGAGGGAGAGTGAAAGGAGATGCCAACATACTTTCAGTCAATTGGTCAGGGAACAAAAGCACTTTCTTAGAATTTGTGGAGGACCTGGAGGGGTAGGTGGAATTGTTACTCTATACACATGGGTAAATTGCAAATATACACACACACACACAAATGTCACATGTGATCGAATGCAAATAACAGGCCTTTAAAGTTTTCCATATTTTCTAATTTCTTCCTTTGGTGCCCTCTCTCTCAGATTTTCTGGGGTCAATCTATTTACAATATGTAGCCTCTAGGTCACTTTCTCAAGCTTCTTCTTTTAAACTTGCACACCTTTTCAATTAGTTACCTCCCTACCCCATCATCCCATCTATATCAAAATAATAGATCTAGCTGCCTCCCAATGGCTCCTGCTTATCCTATCCTAGCATTTTAGCACAACATTTATATTACTATCAGCAATAATATATTCATTATGAATCTTCTCCATCCATCATCATACGTTCAAGATTTCTGTCTACATATCACCCATATAGCCCACATTCAAGCTATCCTACCTAGTTCAGGAGGATCAATTTCATTTTTGAATTGCCAATTCACTTTGTGATTGCACCTACTCCATACAGACAGAAGTGCCCTCAAATCTACTACAATAAGAAGGGGACATATTTCCCCATAGCTAGTTTAAATGTACTTCCCTAGATAAGATACAAGAAATGATTGTAAAATAACACAAAATAGAATATAATCAGGCATGAGAGTCTGTTATTCAAAGTTTAGGAGCTTAGAGTAGAGAGAGATTAGTTAGAATGGAAAGCCTAGGAAAGCATCCTGGAAAGGGTAGGACTTGAATTGACCTTTTAAGAATGAATGGGATTTAGATAGGGAGAGGCCTGCATTTAAGGTCAGTGAGTAAAGCAGTAAAAGTGAGAATGATCATGGTATGTGTAGAGAGTGAGGAAGATAGAAGCTTGGCTAAAGTAGAGAGTTCCTTCAAGAGACTTGTTCAGGGAGTCTTCCTAGATTGTCCTGAAATGACAATTTAGAATTCCCTCAGCTATTCAATTCCAAAAGAAGCTTCATGTATTTGATATTTAAAGATACTATTGTGTTCTTACATCTCTTACTTAAGCTTTTCTGGTTTCCTATCCCTTTATCATCAATGATGCTGACCTATCCATCTATCCTTAGATCCCCTGTCAGGGATCCAAGACCTATGGATAAAGTAGGGCAGGGTTGGGTCTGTGCTACTTTCTCCATATGGTGCATAGTCCAGGTCACATCAATCATATTACCTCACCAAGGATAGATGGGAGTGAATGAGGGTGAAGGTAATGGTTAAGAGTCATGAACCATTCCTAAATATTCACCCTGGATCTGTAATCTGGCTTCTGATCTCATATTTCACCTGAAACTGCTCTCTCCAAAGTTACCAATGATCCCTTAATTGCCAAATCAAATGGGCTTTTCTCAGTCCCCATCCTCCCTCTTTGCAATTCTTGACATTCCCAATCACCTTCTCCTGACAACTTGGTTTTTGTGAAACTTCTCTCTCCTGTATCTCCTCCCTATCTGTCTAACTACTCCTTCTCATCCTCCTTTACTGGATCTTCATTTACATCACACCCACTAACTATAGGCTTCCCCCAAGGCTCATCTCTGGGCCTGCTTCTCTTTTCCCTCGATACTCTCTTGTTTGATTATCTTGTAAGCCCCAATGGGTTCAATTAGCATCTCTATGTAGATGATTCCGAGATCTATATATGAATCCCCATCTCTCCCCATTACCAGCTGCATTTTGGACCTCTTGATTTGGATGTCCCAATAGGCATATCAAACTCAGCATGTCCAAAACAGATCTCATTATCTTTCCTTCCAAGCACTTCTCTATTTCCAACTTTTCTATTACTATTGAAGGCACCAGCCTCCCACCAGTTATCCAGGCAGGAAATCTTGATGTCATTCTCAATTCTTCACTTCCAATGGCCTGCACAATTCTCCATGCCTCTCTACTGGCTAGTTCCCAAGCCTGGAATACTCTTCCTCCTTACCTTCTCCTCCTTCTAGTTTCTCTGGCTTCCTTTAAGACTTAGTTCAAAGTTTCCTTTTTCAGGAGACTTTTCTTGGTCTTCTCAAACGTTATAGTCAGATTACTTTCCATTTACTCTGCATATGTCTATATGTACCTAATTATTTTCATGTCACCAGAAAAAGAGAAACAATGAGAGAGAGAGAGAGAGAGAGAGAGAGAGAGAGAGAGAGAGAGAGAGAGAGAGAGAGGATGTGGTAGAGGCAGAGGCCTAGAGATGACAGGTAGGGAAAAGTTGGGAACCATAAGCTATAAGCCCAAATGTGAGCCAGTAGTGTGATATGGCAACCAGGAAAGTTCCTGACATCATGGTAGTCATTAAAAAGCCTTGCCCTTAGGAATAACAGGTGATCATTCCTCTGTCCTCTTCTTGGGTCAAAGAAGAGCAGAGAAATATTGTGACTCACATTTTAGGAAGAGCATTGATAAGAAAGAGAGCATTTAGAAGTGAATGAGTAGTGTGGAAGAGGCTTCAAAATGATACCACATCAGGCTGGACTGAAGGAGCATGGTAGTGCCCATTTAGGTGAAGGGAAGACTCAGGAGAGATGAGAACTATCTTCAGAACTTTGAAGGGTGATGTAGTAGACAGGGATTAGAGTTCTGAGGTCAGGAATCCCTGAATCCACTCTGCATCTTCTTTTTTTCCTTTAGCCTTTTCTTATGACTGGAATATTTTCTCTGTTCTAGCTTTCTCTTCCCTGATTCTCCTCATTAGTAACAGCTTTGGGGTTCCAGCTTCACCCAGTACTTTTTTCTGAACTTCTCAAATGAATTCATTCTATAATATTGTGCATTACCTAAACTTTGTATCTCTCCAAGTGTCTAGCACATTATCCTGCACATAGTAGAGAATTAAGATGTAGTCAAGGAAGTAGGGAAGCATGTTTGATGAGGATATTCATAAATTGAGCTTAAACTGAACTGGAGTTTCTGGGAATGGATAAGCCATCTAGAATGGCTTCCAGGAGGTTAAGTTAATATAGTACTCTTATTTTAGGGGAGGAATGGTCATAGGATCACAGAATTTGGGACCTTAGAGATCATCTGTTCCAACCCCCTCTTTTTACAGATGAAGAAACTGAGTCTGAAAGAGGTGAAGTTACATCCTCAAGGTCACACAGATGTTAAGGAACAGAATTGGGATCCAAACCCAAGTCCTTCAAGTCTAAATCAATTGTTCTTCATACCACACTATGCTGGGGTTGCATCCATCTTGGCACTGGAAAGGTTTCTATCTCCAAATATTTACCCAACTTTGCTATGATTGGTGCCTGAAATTCTGCTATTAGAATTTTATTCTTTTGGCTCATGGTCAGGTTCAGCTGGGTTCTTTGGAGGTAGGAAGGAGGAACTATGGAAAGTCAGGAACAGGGTACAGAGAAGGGGAGGAGTATAAGTACCTCCAACTTCATATTTTTTTCCTAAGGTCTCCTCAATGTGACGTATGGATTGGGTTGTGTATGAGACTTTTGTATATTGGGGTGCATGTACATAAAGTTGCATTGAGTTTTGGGGTGCTGTTGGATTGTATGTGCTTTTTTGGGTTGTGTTTTACTGAGACTTGAGGGCCCCAGAGGATAAGCAACTAGTGTTTTGGTGTTCTGGTGTGTGTGTGTGTGTGTATGTGTGTGTGTGTGTGTATGTGTGTATGTGTGTATGTGTAAGGGCAGAGTGGGGGGGGTTGGGGAGAGGTTGACTCTGGGTGTTGCTCAGCAGAGGTTGCTTTGTGAGGATGGAGGAGAAAGAATAAAAACAATTTTTAGTCATAACTGATGTGATCAAGGTTTCAAGACACTCTCATAAATCTGGGAAGGATTTATGTGGAACAAGCATGAGGGTGAGGATGGGGGTGGGAGGTGTTTTCTGCCTCTGGCAGGAAGTAATATGGGTACCTTGACCTTGGACTCAGGGGATGGGCTAGGGAGTATGGGCTGTGGGAGCCTTGGTAGTAGGCGGCCTCTCTGTTACTATTTTGCTGTACTTGAAAGAACGTGCATTTTTTTAATTAAAAAAAATTCAGCTGATTCCCTGTGAAGCCTAACCATTTATTCCTCACTAGGGAGCTCTCCAGAGTTGGCTGAATCTGTTCCCAGAGCCCAGGAGTCTCAGGGTTTAGGCCACAACTCTCCTCTATCTCTTGGAAGATGTATAAGGCAGGGGTTGGGTACTGACTTTTCTAGGACTTCATTAAATATTCCCAGTTAGACATGTTCCTTGCCCACACAGCCTTTCTGTAGTGTCTTATATTTACATCAGTGAAAAGTCCCCACCTTCCTCCCAAACCAGTCAGGATAGTAAATTGAAAAAAAGTAATTTCATTCCACATTTCATAGGGCCCATTAATACAGGGATCAGAATTCAGGGCAGAGGAAGAGGTGAAGGTCTTAGATAAGATGCCTATCCAGGCTGGTTAACTTCATATAGAGAAAAATTCAATCCCTGGCAGCATGCTACATTGCACAGACTCTGGAGTCAGAAGTCTTGGGTTCAAACTCCATCTTTTATTGCTGTGTACTCTCGAGTACATCACTTATTTCACTTTCCTGAATCTCAGTTGCCTCTCTTATTAAATGATAGGGTTGGACTAGATGGCTTCTGGGACTTCTTTCATCTCTGAATCTATGATACTAAAAATATATTATCCCAAACATAGGCTTTTCCTATCTCTCTCTCCACAGATGATACCTTGAGTATCAGCCACAGAGAGTCCCCAGTCATAGACTAACTTTATACCCTTGGCAATAGATAGAACATTTGCTTACGAACTCTTGGCTAGCAGTCTCTTCCAGATTCTAATGGCATGGAAAGCACATGAAGGTAGCAATCTAACAACAAACCATCATTACATTTTTTCTTCTAGCCTGCTAAGGAAGTGAGCACATTTAGTTCCTAATCACTCAAATGTGAGTGGGGCTTTTGGGTACTAGCCTATCTTATGGGGATGAGTAAGAGAGAAGCAGATCAAGTTGGAGACAAACCTTACTGCCATGACCATTCTGGTCCTATGCCTTCAGAGGCTGGATTCAAGCCTAGATGCCAAGGACTGACTTAGCTCCCTTTGCCAGACCTGAGGAAAACTAGGTTGGGGGAAGAAAAAACATGCAACAAAGAAGGAAGGAAGACTAGTGAGTTAGGCTACTTTCCATCCCTTCTTGGGGCAGTAGTAGTTCTTAAGACATAAAGTTGCTAGGATATAGGTCATGGCTCCATAATCCCCAAATGGCTGGTTTCAGGACAGCTATATTATTTTTATACTGAACATTCATAGAGAGGATGGAGAGAATTGGAAGGTCTCAAATATGACATCTGAATTCCTCATTGACCTTTGACTACCCGAGAAGGGAAGCTTCCCTTTCTCTTATCCCCGTGGCCAAAGAATGTATATGTCAGAGCAAAAAGGGTCAAAGAATTAAAGCTGGAAGGGACCTTAATTAAATTAAACCTTCATTCTAGTGCCCTCATTTTCATAGATAGGAAAACTGGAGCTCAGAGAGATGATATGACTTGCCCAAGGACACAGAACAAGTAAGTGGGAAAGGGAGTTGAATGCAGGTTTTCTGAATCTAAGTCCCCAGCTCTGTCACGTGTTCTCATTCTGTTCTGTTTTCCACTTTCTCTTTCTTCCTTCCATCTCCTTTCCCTTGCTCCCTCTGTGCCTTTGCATATTTCCTCTTCCTTTCTTGCTCCTTCAATTCCGCCTTCTCTTCTTCCATTAATTCTTTACCTGACCTCTTCTTTTACCCTGTTTTCTTCTTTCATCTTCCTTTTCCATTCTCCTTCTCTCCTCCCTCTCTTAATTTCTCCCTTTGCTTTCTCCTCATTTTCTTATTCACCCTTTTCCCAAATAGCATATAGGTCCTCCCTTCTGCCTCAATTGTCCCATTTTGTTTATTCTCCTTTAGTCATAATCTCCTCTCCTTTCCCTTAAAATATTTAACTATATATTAGATTATTTTAAAACTAACTTGTCTATTTTTTTGGTAATAACCCATCAACACTGCTGACTTAGAACAATCTGACAAAAATATTGAATAAACAAATTAACAGATAGACATTTAGGTTTGGTTTTATTCCTCCTCTTTCCCCCCTCTTCCCCTTTTTGGTGTATGTACTTTTTTCAGCAAAGAACGAAACAGCTGATTAATCTGGTTTGGGGCAAGTGTCAGAGGCAGTAGATATATGGGAAAAAGGACATGAGGTTTGCAAGTTAGAAACTTTTGTGTTCAAGGGGAGAGAGAGAAAATGCATTTAGTTTGGAGCAGGATGAAGCCCAGTTTAACAAAGGAGATTATGGATAATCCTCTCCAAATGTATGGTCATAGATGGGATCTTTTTTATTAAGTCAAACATCAACATGATCTGGTACTCTAGGATCTACATTCTGGCCCTCAACCTCCTACCCAACCGTCCCCCCACCTTGTTTTTCATTGTTTCTCCAGATACTTCCTCCCTTGCAGCCAAGCCAACTTGTATATAATTGCTTTTCTGCCTTTTTGTCTTTGATTATATATTTCCTGGTCTGGAATGTCCTTTCATGTCTCTGCTGCCTATTCAAAGCTTATACATTCTCAAGTTTTACTTCAAAGCCTTGCTCTTTCAGGAAGTCCCTTCTGATAATGGTAACAGCAACAACCACCGTTTATATAGCATTGTAAGGTCTGTAGAGTGCTTTAAATATTTCATCTGATTTTATGTCCCATATGTTTATGGATCACATTTAGCACATATATTATTTCCGATGACAGAAATGATAGTGAGCTCTTCTTCCTCTGAATTCCTGTTGTACTTAGGTTTTATAGTTTAGAAGACATTTATCACTTGGTGGCTCCATAGATAGAGTGTTAACCTCCGGCACTTATTAGCACTTTTGACCCTGGATAGGTCACTTAGCCTTTAGACCTTAGGGCTCTTTAGACAGGAGATTAGGATATACCCAACATACTAGCCTCTGGACTCAGTATCTAAGTTCCCTTGACTTGGATCCAGGCTTTGATGAATCTGAGGAATGGTTTGAGGTCAACTAGGATCATGGTTCCTCCACTCACAAATCTGCACTGACACCTCAGCTCCCCTCATTGACCTGTACATGCTGCTCTAGGGTTTAATTCGAATTCTTCCTAAACCTATTTCTGTTCCTAGTCTACATCTCCTTCTGGGGCAATAGCTTCTCTCAATTTCCTCTTCTTGAAAAGGAGAACAACTCAAGACTGAGTCCAAAGTTCATCTTCCTAACTACTGGGTAGGTATAGTAGGGGCTCAGAGCTATTGTGGTAGTTTGGAGAATAAGGCTGCATCCTTTCCCCTTCTTCATGTAATGGGCCCTGACTCTGTGTACCTTTGTTTTTATTAATCCAGAATGCAGTCCTCAACTATTTCAGTTTTACCTTAGCTCTATCTTCCTAGGTCCTTTTGCAGTTTTTTTCTATCTCCTCTGAAAGCCCTTCAGAAAACCTACCTCTAAGTTTTAGGTAAACATGCTCAAGTATGTCTGAGGGGAGGAAAGTATCTTTTGCTCCAATCCATTTTCTAATGCAGCCCGGCTCAGTACTAGCCACCCGCCATCACAACATCTCATAAGTGATTCCCCCAAGTCATAGAACCTCAGAGCTGGAAGGAAACTTAAAGGTTCTCTAGTTCAAATCCCCCATTTTACAGAAGAGGAAACTGAGGCCCAGAGAAGTGACATGATTTATCTTAGGTCATATTGAGGGTTAGTGGCATATCAAGGACTTGAACTCAGGGCTCTTGATTCCTAATCCAAATCTCTTTCCAAAGACTTTTTCTTGCTCAGGGCAAGGATCCTACAGTAGACTTTTCATCAGAGATGTTGGGAGTAGTTTCCCAGGCTACCTTTAGACATCCCTGGGAGGAATGAGGAGGTGAGTGGGTAGGGAACTGAGACCTAGGACTGGAGAAAAAGGGTAGAGATACAGGGGTGACCAAGCCACAAACATCCCACAGAAATCACAGATGCTATGGTAGCATGGCTGTTCATTCTTGGTAAGCCCCAAACTCTCTCCCACTTCCTGTCTCAAATCTTGGTCCTCCACAACCCCAATCTGCCATTCCCCACTCCAAACTCTTCCAAAGCAATCCCCCATTCTAAAACTTTCACCATCTCCCTCCCACCACCAACCCACCCAAACCTCCCAAGCCAAAGTAACTCTGAGCTTTCCCGGGCTGGGGGTCACATGACCTTCCTCTCCCCGAGTCCCGTGCAAGAGAGATAGAATGGCTAGGGGACAAGCCTAGCCTATGAGGCAGAAAGGCTTGATGTCTGTGGAATTCCACAAATGTCCAATCCACTCCAGGGCCCTAGTACTCAGATCTTTCAACGTGACATTCCTGGTGTGGTGGGAGTGAGCAGAAGTGGTGCTCAAGGGCCAAGACCTGAGCCAGTGAGGGTGGTGCCGATGGGACAAGGCCTTGCCCATGGGGGATCTAGATAAATAAGCCTTTGGGTACAGGGGCCAACGCAGATGGCTACTACCTCCTCGACTCTCGCTGTCCGCAGGCTTCACCTGGATGGGCCTGTTCATCTGCAAGGAAAAACACAGAAGTAGAGAAATGGTTAGCATTGAGCATCAGGTCAGTCAGTCAATCAATAAACATTTATTTACCTATCATGTGCTTGGAACTGTGCTAATGACTGAGGATACCAAAAAGGTAGAAGATCATTCTTTCCATGGAGGAGCTCGTAATCTAATGGAGGAGACAATGTGCAAACAGCTATGGACAAGCTATATATGCATATATATGTATATACACGCATATGTATGTATACTCATATACATACATACATATATACACACATGCATATACTCATATATGTGTACATATATGAAAATGCGTGTGTGTATGTGTGTATGCTAACTTGGAAATAATCAACAGAGGAAAGGCACTATCAATCACTCAATAAACATTTGTTAAGCACATACTATGAGCAAGGGTCTGTACTAAGAGCTGGGGATATATAAAGAAGCAAAAGGCCTCCCTGCCCTCAAGGAGTCTACAATGTAGTAGATTGTAATTAAGAATTAATAAGGGTTGGGAAAGGCTTCTGGTGGAAGGTAGGATAGCAGGGATTTGAAGGATGACAAGGTAGTTTGCATTAGAAAGGGAGACCCAGGAGATGTGGGCTGGAGAACAGCTGCTACTCTAAACTAAGGTCTTAGATTTCACAATGATGATGACAGTGACATTATTTTTACTTCCAGAGCTACACACATTGGAGAAACACACACTCACAGATACCAACATATAAATATACAATGCATATATACATTTAATGTAGATATACATACATACATATGCATAAGCACACACATACACAATAGTCTAAACTTTTCTTTGCTCACAGCACAATATTATTCTTTGCAAGGAGGAATCCTGTCACACTGTGGTACAGTTATATAGAGTCTCTCTCTCTCTCTCTCTCTCTCTCTCTACATATATATATATATATATAATTCATGTGCCTTTACAGACCCTTTATGAACCACTGATATATTTCCACAGACACACAGAGATCCACCTGTGTGGAAAGCCACTTGTTTGCATATGTACACACATATCTATACAGACACAAACACATGTATGTTTCAAAGATATTATTGCTCATAAGGCTGATGGCTACAGTCTCATTATTTTAGGAACTACCTCCCCTAGGACCTCAGTGAGATTTATATTCCCCTTCCCATGGGCTTTACACCTCCCCCCTGCCCTGCGACAGGCTCTCCCTCCCACATTATGTTATTATCAAGAACTTAAGTAACTATTTCCTTCTAAAGACAAGGGACCATGGAGGAGCTCCCAGGTATCACTTCCCTCTCTCCTTCCCTTTTTAATGGCCCCTCTGACTCTGTAATTGAATATATCTGAATAGCTTATCTGGGTAGGTACACTGATTAGAGGTTTAAGGAGTTTCAGGTCACAGAATTGGTTGGTTGTTGTCCTTTGTTGTCTTTGAGGACCAAAATGACATCACTATGATAAAGTCAAGTTTCAATGTGTCTGACTGTGGCTGATCAGACCAATATGGGCTCAGAATGTGCTACCATAGAATCACACACAAATAGTCCATGTGAATATTTAGGGTGGATACTCTAAAGTTGTACATCCTACATTTCCTTTGAACTGTTTCAATTTTTCTTTGCTCATATAGCCCATAGGTCACAGAGTTAATACCCACATGAGTCACCTAGTTTAAAAGAGACAAACACCGTTCTCCAGCTACAGTCTGACTTTCTAACTTCAGTCACAGACTACCCACAACACCAATCACAGACTGATCATTCTAACTTTGGTGACAAATTCACCCTGAGTTTAGTCACAGATTGACTCCTAACCTTGACCAGACACTGACCCCAGCAGACCCAGACTCAAAGTGCCTGCAAACTGTCTTTTGCCCCATCCTTCCATTTCACCTAGATGTGCCTGTCATTGGGAAGAGTGGGGATGATTATGTGCAGCTCATGCCCATTGCTGGAGCCATATTTCAGAGAGTACCCTGCTGATGGTGGGTGAAGAGAAGTAAAGCAGTCCATTCACTTTGCTGTGCGAGGTGATAAGCACCTTGGGACTAATCCTCCGGGCTGATTCCCTATAAGTGTCTACTCCTATTTGGGAATCTGATGAAATGACTTGCTCTGAATTCTGAAAAAACATAGGAAGATTTATAGGAACTGATGGAGATTAAAAAAAGAATAAGTGTATAGCCAAAGCCACTACAGTCATGTAAATAACACTGAAAGATAGCTGAGTTCTCATTAATTGTAATGACGAGCCTCAGTCCCAAAGAACACATTATGAAACTCCTACCTTGTTGGAGAAATGGGAGATGTGGGGGTCACAGTGTTACATACACACCAGATAAAGTCTTAGTATTGGTTAGTTTTGCAGAACTACTTCGTTACAAAAATATCTGGATCACTTCAGAATCAGCAGATGTCCCAAGGTAGCATGAGTCACCATTCCTTGCCCTACTGTCCAGAGGCAGTTCCATATGGAGTTAAGGGGCGGGGCTGAGACTACCCAAGTTAAGTGCTGCAGTATCCTTACTGAATATCTTTTCTATGCTATGACTAAGTAAACATCTTTTGTTAAATTAAAAAAAATCTACATATCTATCTATATCAGGAAGTGACTAGGGAAACAAAAAGAGTTAATAAACTTTAGAAATAAGATGCTCAGATTAGACAATCTTTAAGGTTGGATTTAGGATGAAATTGGGAACAGTTAAGATGGGCTCTATCCTTGGAAAGTTCGTAGTTTGATTGGACACACAAGACTCGTGAACATGAAACCATCATATGGAAAAGAGTATAGGAGGAGAGTGCGAGATCCTGGGTGAGAAATTCTGTTACAGTGAGAATTGGCAAATGTCTGTTCCCAGGATATACATACACTTGATCCAGTGAAGGGACTACAGAGAACTATGACTCACCCTGGCAGGGTCTAGGTCAATTATACCTAAAAGTTGAGGGTTATTTCTAAGTCCCCTCCAGCTCAGTAAGGAAAAAAAACCGAAAGGTAATTAGGAAGTAAAGTATTTCATCTCCATTCCTTGGTACTGCCAGGTACAGAATAAGGGCTTAATAATTGCTTGTTGACTAACTACCACTAAAAGCCCTTGGCATTCCAGGTCTTCCACAGCCTCAGGGGATGGGAAGCAGGGACCAAAAAACAGAGGAAAGTAGTGCTAGCAGCCTAGGCAGAAAATAGAAGTAAATATTCCTTGGGTCCAGGGCATTTCTGGTATCTAGATTTTGTCATGGGATGGAAGGGTGGCTTAGATCAGGGTTCTTAACATATGGTCACAGGAATTTTTAAACAAAATTTTATTTTGCTGAATGTATTTGAAGATAAATAGTTTTCTTTCTAATACTAAGTATTTTATCTTATATCTTTAAAAACATTATTCTGAGAAGGGGTTTATAGGATTTACCAGACTACCAAAGGGATATATGGGCTAGAATTGCCCTTAATAAGGGATAAGAAATTTGATGAGTCCCAACAGGTAGTAATATGGAGGACTGGGGATGTTGTGTAAGGTTTAAAACAGGAAAAGTCTGTCCTAAGGCATAAAAGGGAGGACCTTTTCTGAGAAATGGGCTTTTTTCAGTCCATGTGGAGGAATAAAGTGTCCTTGTATATGGAGGGAGATAATCAAAGAATGGTGGGTTGGGCATAGATTTGTATTGTGATTGTATGTGGGTGGGTGTCAGGGTCCAGGCATCCCTGGCAACTTGGCGTACTGGAAATAATGCTGAACTTGGGAGCCATGGTTCCCGAGGTCAAGTCCACACTTGGCCACTTCTTATATGTGTGATTTTGGATAGGTTACTTACGTATTCTAGGTCAGTGCACTCATCGGAAAACTCAGGGAATTGGACTATATATAAGATCCTTTCCAATTTTAGATATTTTGTCTACTTTTACTCAAGACTTGTGGTAGAGATTTGAAAACAAAGCATAGACTGAACCCAGAGAATGAGAATTTTGGAGGAGTTTGGACTGGAAGATTTGGGGAAGAGGCTGCATACATTTGGATAGACCCAAGTCCTTGATGAGGTGATTCTAGGGAGACGTTATAGGGATGGAGGTTCAGAAGCCTGGGTGTTATAGGAATATTAGGATTTGAGCATAAAATTAGCAAGGTTAGGTTGAATGATCATTTTATACCTTTGAAGCTAGCAGAGATGCCAAAAGATGGAAACTACTATTGGAGGGGTTGAGGGAAGACAGGTGTACTAATTCACTTTTGGTAGAGCTGTGAATTGGTTTGACAACTGGAAAACAATTGGGAATTATTCAAGAAAAGTTACAAAATTGTCCATATCCATTGACCCAGATATTTGTTTATACTCTGACTTAGAGATCTTGCTGCTGGAACTATATCCCAAGTTAGTTATTGATAGCAAGAAAACATCAGATATACAAAAGTGTCCACATCAGCATAATTTTTGATAACAAGAAATTGGAAACAAAAAATATGTCAATTGACTGGGAGAATGACTGAACAAATTGTGGTGTATGGATATAATGGAATACTAATACTCCATAAAGAGTGATGAATAAAAAGAATTAGGGGAAACTGGGAAGATTTGTATGAAGTAACGCGAAGTGGAGAAATCAGAATTGAAAGAACAATATACACAATGATTTCCGCAATGTAAATTAGGTCATTATGGAGACACAGCAAACTGGTTAATGGCAAGAGTCAATGTTAGTACCATACTGCCAAAGTTAAAGGCTGCCTCCATCCATCCTTTCTGTTAGCAAAAGATAAACTGACTTTGCAAAGGGGTTTGTTTGGGAAGTATCTGTTATCAAAACAAAATGTCAATACTTTTTTTTAATTAACAGAACAAACAAAAAAGTTCAAAAAATTAGCAAGGTCAAAACCTAAATCATTTAGTTGTATCCTGGGCAGATATTTTCATTGGCACTCTGGCTATGTTTATACTTATAAATGTAAGTATTATTACTCTACTTTCCCCATACTAAACCTATCCCAAGGCTTACCTTAGCTATAGTGGTATGTGGTGTAGGGAAGCAGGGCTTGGGCAGGGGGTGAGCAGGGGTAGGGGCAGATTGACTTGGGAGCACAGGTAAATGCTTGAAGTTCAAAACATTCAATATATAGCTGGACTTTTGGGGTATGGGAAACAATTTCACAAGAGTAGGGCTTAGCTCACAAGAAGTCAAATCATCCAGTCAAAGGATATTGAGTTTAGTACTGGCTAAGGCAATAGGCACAACCCAGAGCAAGTTCCTGTTTTTAATGGGTCTAAATATGATTGATCTTTGTATTTAGCAGTGCCCAGAGCAAGTCAATTGATCGATCAATCACCCAGTATTTAATACGTGCCTACTATGTGCCACAAACTGCTAAACACTGGGAATATAAATATTAAAAAAAAGTAATTGCTGTCAAGACGTTTACATTCTCGTCTTATCTCCCTATAAGTATCCATATATAAGTACACATAGGATATACATAAAAAGAATAAATATATGATAAATCCAAGGTAGCTGAATGAGATGGTACCAGGAATTTAAGAGATCAAGAAAGGATGCATGCTGAAGGAAGTGTTAGAGCTCCGTCTTGAAGGAAGAGAAAGATTCTGTGAGATCTCTTACTTTCTGCCTGTGTGATACAATTCCCTGTGGCCGTTTTCTCTGATTAGCCAGCATCTCCCAGAGATGCCATTTTAAGGAAAGCACCTAAGCCACCTATCAGGTGGAGGTGAGGGGAGAATAATAAAGACAGAGTGAGGCAGAGCCATTAAGGCACACATGGACAAAATCCAGAGTAAACCTAGGTACTAGTCAGGTCAAGAGGTAAAAGTCTCTTAAATGGGAGAATCTGATATACCCATAGATGAGGGCATATGTTTAAGCTACTGAGTTGAGACAGAAAAATGGGATGGGGAGAAGGACAGTCTGAGACAGAATCCAGGACAGGATCTGCACTGGTTGCCAGCTGCTCCTTGGAAAGATTTTACTAAAGACAGATACTAATCTCAAATTAAAATATATTAAATAATAGATACCTTGCACTATCTGGTAGTTTGTTAGGAAAGGAAAAAAGAAAAAACCTCTTCAAGTAGAGTTTCATTATTTGATTGTTATGTTTCTTCTTTCTACCTGGGGTCTTTCCTTCATCCATCCCCAAATCAAAGCCCTCCAGACCCAACTTCTCTGGGAATTCTTTCTTTTTTAAAAATACTCTTAAAGAGAAATCATGGTCATTTCCCAATAAATGCTTTTGCCTTGTTCCGACCTCCTGTACCTTCTCATGTTTATTTAAGTAAAACAAAACTAGGCATCTCATTCTAAAAGCATGCCACAAAGAACAGAGCTCTGAATTTGGGAACAAGGCGATCTGGGTGTGAGTACAATCTTAAACTAATGGTGTGATCCTGAGTTTGTCATTATACTCTCAGAGACTTCTTTTTCTCATCCGCAAAACAGAGATAACATGATCTATCTAGATTATAGGGTTGTCATGAGCAAAGGGCTTTGCAAATTGTCAAAGGTTATATAAATTTGAGCTGTTACTTCATCAAACTTTTTTTCTGTCCTATAATATTTTTTGCTTGAACCATATACTCTAGCCTTTGGTCATATATTGACTTGCATTGGCATCTAATTGCTTAATGTATAATATATGTGTATGCACACACATATATGTTCTATGTACAATAATATACAACATATGTGTATGCACATGTAAATGTGTGTATTTATGGGTAAGAATTTCTGTTTTCCCCAAAGTGATTGGGAACTCCTTGAAGACAGGAAATACATATTCTTATTTTGAAACAATCTCTGGAAAAAAAAATAGACAGACACATTGAAAAAGAATCGTCTCCCTCCCTCTGTGTCTCTATCTTGTTTTCTCTGTGTTTCTGTGCTGTCCCACACTGAGAAAGGAGTGAAACAAGAAGTCACACAACAGGAGTGATTAATAAGTAAATGGCTGATTTAATATTCCTGGTGATGTACCCATTTGATAATCCCTTGGCAAAGCCAGAGAAATATGCCGTGGGTGGGAATCCAAGCAACCAAAAAGAGATTGTCTGAATGTGAAAGACACTGATTACAGGGAGAGACATGGAGAGGGCACAGAAAGAGAAAAGACTGAATTCCTTTGCTTCGTTTTGAATTTCGGCTGCCACCACCCTTTGAGGGGAGGATCTGGGAGGCACCTGAAGGTGGGCAGGCCGTCGGGAGGAAAAAGGAGAGATGAGAGAATTTGAGGAAGGGGCTTGATACATCAGGTCACTCCTGGTTTCCTCCTCCCTCGCTCCCTCACTAAGGCCTGGCTGACAGGTACCTGATTGTCTTCACATTCATGCCAGGCCTTCTGATTTCTCTCATCTCATTGGGTCTTGTCATGGTTACTCCTTCACCCTAGCTCACCCCCTTCCCAGAATACCCACAAAAAGATATTCCTTCCCCTCTTCTAAGTCACATTTTCTCTATTTCTCTCTAAAAAAAATAAAAACAAAAGCCATCAGTCTCTTGGACCTCTTCAAGCTACTCAGATTTCCCCACTCCTGCTTCCAGTCCCCCTGGCAAACGTCTTCAGTCTTTGATGCTCCAAATTCATAAAATGGAAAGCTGGAATGACCTTAAAAGTCATCTTGTTCAACTCCTTCATTTTACAGATGAAGCAACTGAGTCCCAGAGAGAAAAAGTGACTCACAAAGTCTGCAGCTAACAACTGGAACAAGAGTTCAGACCTAGATCCTCAAACTCCAAAGCTACTACTCTCCTTTCATTTCATTTTCTTCCTTCCTTCCTTCCTTCCTTCCTTCCTTCCTTTCATTCTCTGCCTTCTGATTCATTCATCTTTCTATCCGTTTATCTATTTACCATCTATCTATCTATCTATCTACTCACCTTCCTACCTACCATCTATCTTGACATTCCCTATCTTGTCCAAGCTAGAAGTACAGCAGCTTCCATGAGAATTTGACCTGTTCCATTTTGGACTTGGGATGGTTTATCTCTCCCTAAAGTGACCTGAAGGAACTTCCCTACACACACCCCTTTACCACTTTCACTCCCAGGAATTCACTTTAATCCTGCTGCAGTTCAGAGCTCCCAAACCAAATTTATGCATCAGCCTCAGTTTCCCAATTGCAGGTATTGTAGGCATGCCCAATCCCTGGTTAAAGTTCTCTTCCACATCTCTACTGGCACTTAGTGCTGGTGTT
>CM053769.1:603225950-603402629 GCA_028658325.1 Potorous gilbertii | reverse complement strand
ATCTTCTGAATAAGGAGAAAATATTAAAACATCTGCATGTGGGGTTAGCCTTAATGTAAGGAAAAGTTTAGGGAAGGCCATGGCCACTTGTAGCTTCAAAATTCCTAATCTTCCCTAAATGATGTTTTGGTATTCTCTACTCTAGGGATGTTTCCAAATCCTTCTTGGATCTGTTTTTGCTCCCAGTCTATGGACCCCTCTCCCTCTTGGGGTATATTATAATCACTCCTGCTGCGGAGTGATCCACGGTTTGAGGCTGGATGTCTTGTATCCCTCCTTCTCACACTAGCTTTCCAGGCCTCTTTGGCTCAGACCCTACCTCTCCTCCCCACCCCCCTTCCACCACTTTTTTGCATCAACACATAACCATGCATTAAACAAGACATTCCATTAATTTCTTCATCATCATAACTTGAGCCAGGACATACCCTTTAAATATTCATTCAGCTATGAAAACTGGGCATTAAAATTTTAATAATGTCAAGCTCATTTGAACCAGGCTCCTTGGGGACGATTATGATACAATTAGAATAAATACGATGATTGATTCAGTCAAAAGGCTTCACCTGTCCACAGCGAGAAAGGCTGGCGGAGAAGAGGAGAGCAACTGCTACATGGTCTTTACTGATTTCTTTCTTTTTTCCTTTCCCTCCTTTCTTTCTCCTCTTCTCCTGTTCCTCCTTCCTTCTCTTCCTCTTTTTTTACTCTTTCTTCCCTTCCTGCCCCCCCCCCCGGCTTCTACTGCCTTTCTTCCACTATTAGGAGGCAGCTGCTATCACCCATCTCAGACCCACTTCAGACCCTTGTCATCTCCCATTTTTCCTGCTATGGAAGCCTGATTCTTTCAGGAAGCTTTCCATGATTAGCTCCACCTGCCTATAAAGCTTCCTTTGCTCAGTGTCCTCAGAGGTGGATGTGACAGGAATAACATGGCACTTGGTGTCGACAGATTACAGGACAGGAAAGGACCTCAGGTCATCTAGTTCAACCTTCTCATTTTCCACACAACAAAGTGATGCCCAGGGAGATGAGAAGGCTTGCCTAGGGTCACACAGAAATGGAGTTTGTGTACCTCCACATCCTCCAGATCCCAGTTCACACCTCATTTCTGGTGGCTACTAGCTATACGGCCACAGATAAGTCACTTCTTTTCTCACACACTCACATTTGGCAAGAGATTGGAGATGAGATAAAAAAAACAATGAGGAATTGGGGATGTCTCTCTGACCGATATTACCACAAGCTAGCTCAGACAAATTGCTTGGTAAACTAAAGCACTATAGGAACGTGAGCTCTTTCTAATTTCTCCAGTAAACAAGCCTTTCTGTGTGTATGTTTGCAAGTCATTGCCTCCGAGGGTTCTCTGCGCTTCCTTGTCAGACTGGTACTCCCTGATGGTGAGGGCTTTGTCCGAGGGGTCCATCTCATTATTCTCCTACATGGTAGCAGAATCCCAGCTGCCTTTGCTGCGGAATAGATGGAAGTCCCTCTAGGTGTGGGTGTGGTATGCAAATCCTGAGGCATAGTTATTTTCTCCTTTCTTCTTCTCTTTTCATGAAGCCTAATATCAAATTAGTTTTGTATGGCTGCCATATCAAACTAACTGCTATCCAGTCTACCTAGCTAGATCTTTTCGATTGAAATAGAGTTCTAGCCATGCCTCCACTCTAAGCTAAGTGATGGTGCCATAGTGCACAGACTATTATAGTCAGCTCAATTATGGCCTCAAACATTTAAATGGCCACTTCGCCATGGACAAGTCACTTAACCTGCTTGCCTTCGATGACTAGAAGAGAGAGTGAGGCTGACGGTTTTGTGCTGCTCTGCCTCACTTAAATCCAGTCCACCAGCTAGTCAAGATCTCATCGCTGATGTCACTAGTCCTCTTTGGAAATGAAGGATGAACTGCAAGAGCAATCACCTATAAAACAGGGATAAGAATAGCAACTACCTCCCAGGGTTGTCAGAAGGATCAAACGAAGGTAAAGGGCCTGGCTCATGGCGGGTGTATCCGACTGTTCATAAATGCCTCCTTCCTTCCTTGCATTTGTTGGTTCTCTGCACCCAAAGGAAGGACTTTACATCTGTTCCTATTACATTTGATTTGATTTGATTTAGCTTAATGTTCTAGCCTGTCAAGCTTTTTCTCAATCCTGACTGTCATCTAGTGTATGGTCCCTCCCAGCTTTGTGACATCTGCAAATATAAGGCACCATCTATGCCTTTATCCGAGTCAGCTGATAACCATGTGAAATTGCACTGGGCCAGGACAGATTGATTCCTGGGAAACTCCAGTGCCCGCCTCCCTTCCTCTCTGTTGACAGCATTAATGACTGCTCTTTGGTTTGATAAACCAGTTACAAATACACCTAACTATTCAAATCCAGGTTTGTGTGACCCTGCCTATGTCACTTACGCTCTGTCTGCCTCAGTTCTTTCATCTGTAAAATGAGGATATTAGTAGTACCTTCTTCCAAGGGTCACTGTGAGGATAAAATATGTGTAAAGCTCTTTGCAAACCTTGAAGTCCTACATACATACTAGCTACTATTACTCCTATTATTTAACCCACATATCATGGTTTTGTTCACAAGGAGAACATGACTTAGTAGCATACTTTGATTAATCTAGGAATCTAAATACTCCCAGTATTTCCCTGTTCCCTGTTTAGGGTTTTTTGTTGTTAGTGTTGCTTGTTTTTTAAAACAATGAGATTTCATTCATACAAGGAACTCCCAGGTGAGGAAACTTCCTCTATCAGCATAAGCTGATATTTGCCCAGCAACTCTTATGCTGAGAGGTTGGGATTTGCCCAGAGTCACGCAGCCAGTATCTGTTAAGGCCTTCCTGACTCTGAGAATGACTTTCCAGCTACTAGGTCATTTCTGCTTCTCCTCAATATGGAAGGCAAAATAACTAGTTTAGTCACTTTGTCAACTAAAGGAAATGAAGTGAACCTGCTCTACAACTTGCTACGTTGGCTTCCTGAACTATGTTCAATCTACCCTTGAACTTCCTGAACCTGTTCCTTTGCCACAGGGTCACTAAGAATTTCTTCAGTAATACATTCTAGAATGGTGCCAGTAATAAGTCAAGTTCACTCGTTGGCAGTCTTCACTTTCTCTGTCCATTGCTCCTCCCTGTTTTATTTCTGAAAATTGAAATATATGCTCTTTTGCAGTTTTGCTTCTTCATTCTCTTTTCTTCACAATCTTTCAAAGATCATTGACAAGGAGATCTCTGTTCTCATTTACCCACTCACCCATAGTCTTCTCTGTACGCTTGATTTTCCTTATTTGTAAAACAATGACGGTAACTACCTCCCAAGGTTGTTGTGAGATTCAGGAGATAATATTGGTAAAGCACACTGAAAATCTTAAAGCATTATAGAAACACTAGCTTTTAGGATGTTCTTATCTGTTTGCCTTCCCTGCACATAGTGATGCTCTTTCTCTGCCGTATGGTCCTGTTCTGTACTTCCCCTCATGCTGATACCTGATACAAAACCTCCATAGTGCATGACTCTCTCCTCATTCTCCTCCCTTCATTTCTTAGTTTAGATGCCATCAGAGACATAGCTAGGGTTTGAGTGTGGGGCACAGAGATGCTTGCTCTTTAACCAACTGGTGAATATGGGAGAGCAAGGAGGTAGGAAGTTACTCACCATCTGGGATGGCCCTATTTCCGGCACAAAAGAAGGGGCCTTTAATCCTCTCCTTTATCCAACAAAATGGCATTGTTATACCATCGAATTATGGAGGGTTTATTAAAGCAACGATCATCTTTTCAAGATACAGCCATCCGTACAGCCGGCCATGCATGGATCAGACAGAATGATGGGAGGTTATTGTTAAAATATGCAAATCCACAGTCCATTGAAATGCAAACCCTCCAGATAAGATTTTTTAATAAATCTGGTCTTCCTCCTGCCCCCCACTGCATGAAGGTAACCTAATGTTTATTGAGTTCAGACCCACATATCGGAACCTAGTATCTATTAGCGCTTCACCTCTATTCTCAATTTATAAGGCTGTTTCATAAGGTGTGTATCCTGGCTCATGCAGAACTTTCCGTTTGATGGTTCAGTACAAGCAGGGGACCTGCTACAGTGAGAGAGGGGAGAGGAAGAGGGCTGATTTGCTCTCTATTCTCCAACCCAATTTGTTCCCTCTTGTCTCTGTGTGACCCACTGTGCCATCACCGACTCTCCCTGCCCCAGCCTAGGATGCTCACAACCTTCCTCAACCTCAGCTCTCATCTCTCCCTTTCTGAAAAATCAGCTGCAAATTAAAACAAGCCATTCTCACCTCCTCCAGAAAGTCTGCTATGGTTGACCTCATCTGATTTTGTTTATACCTGGAAGGGCCTCCCTTTCAAGCTGGCTTAAAAGCTAACATTTATATAGCACGCTGCTTCATCAGTATGCTTAGATCTTGGAATGTGGGCTAATCCTGCTCCCTATTGGTAGGGGCTCTGCATCCCCCATCAGACTGGGGACTTCCTGAAGGTGCAATTGGTGTCTTATATTTATTACTTGTTCTGAAAAAAGAGGGAATCCGACTGGATATCTCTAAGGTCCCTTCTGGCTCTCACTCCCTGGGTCCTAAGTTCTTATTCCTTCCACCCAGCCTCCAAGACAGGGTCTTGAATCAATGCCTAGGCCCAATCTCTTCCTCCTCTGAACTCCTGCACATTTATAGTCTGAGCCATCACATCTAGTATTTGATTACTCACTATCCTCTATTTATAGCTCATTTGTTCTCTTAGGATGAAAACTCAGATGGGTCAATTGTAGGGCTGTGCTCTGAAGGCCCAAGCTTTCCGGGGAAATGCCTAAAGACAGATTGAATAGGCGTGAGAGCAAATCAAACCAAAAATGAATCAGATGTATTGTCTTAATTAAATAGACATACTCCACCTAGGCAAACAGTGTTCTGTGTGAGGCTGGGGTTTCTGTCTATGGCAGATGCTCCCCTGATTCCAGAAGTTCTCAGGGGGACCTTTGGGCCTACAGGAATTCAGGTCAGCCTTGTCTATCTGCTTTGCCACTTGAGGAATTTTTAAATGTTAACCTTTCAAGGTAGGAATCCAACAGGTCTTAGGAGATGAGGAGGAGGGAGCTCCTGTTAAATACTCAATGGGGATGTTTAAAAGTAAAGAAATAAGGTTGCTTCATTGTAAAGGGACATTTAGAAAAGGCGACATTCTTTTCTTAAGCTTGTCAGATGAACCAGGGAGGTGAATTATCTGGGCCTAGGTGGGAATAAGAATAAACTGGACATAGTTTCCTAGTCCAATGACATTTCGTTCATGCAGAGGTCACTTATAAGGCAATTTGATTTAAACATAATACAAACGGCAACCAAGAAAGTAGCCTAAAAAGCCTTTGAGTAGGTAAAAAAGATGTCACAAAGTCCTTGAGTTAAAACTCACGCATTTTATTCACATAGTATGACTTGGGGCCCTCACTCAGACCCTATTTATTCTTGTTCTGCACACAATTCTAATACAGAGTGATTTTGTATCCCGGACCATAGCAAATTAGAGGAGCAAATGAGAAGAGAAAGAGAGAAGTTGCTTCAGGCATACATGCTAGCTGCCAGTCTGATGTTGAGAGAACAGACAGAAATGCTTTTCCAAACTAAACAAGAATTAAGAAAGTACAATAGTCTGGGGACTTTTAGTAAATAGCCTTACATAGTCTCCAAAGGTTTTGAGGTCATTACTGTGTTAAGGTACATAATAATAACTGATAGTCATGAATACTGATGCTGAGCAGGAGAGCATATTATAGATGCATAATATAATTTCCATCCAAAATGATCATTAAAAAAAGCAGTTTCTTAAAGAAAAAAGACAAAGCAAGATCTTGGTTACATGGAAAATTCTCTTATAAAAAAGAAAGAAAATTCACTATGTGGAATAGGGTATTTTCTAATAATGCTGTATAAATGAGATGCTGCTATGTTGAAATGAGTGGATTTCATTCACATAGTTCTTCTTTTATATTCCATGAAGCTCTTTATGTTAAATATCTAATTAAATGATTCCTCAAACAATCCTGGGATTTGGGCAAAAAAAATGAGTTATTATCTCCATTTTACAGATTCACTTGCCTGAGATAATGATGAGGTTAGCAAGGAGCATAGCCAGGACTTGAACCCAGAGTATGCTGGTTCAAGTCTGGTACCCTTTCGGTTTTTCCCTATCTGAGTCTTCCAAAACATCAGTAGTGGCACGAGGTACCCACGTCTGGTGGTTAAATGTCTGCCACAGAATGAAGGCTGAGCTGAGCTAATGGCTGCTGGTTTCCTATGGGTCTTGTCTCTTCACCTGGACTGGGAATATCTCAAGACAGAGACCAGGTCTCCTCTTTTCTGTTTGTCCTATAGTATCAGTCTAGAATGGGGCCCGAAGGAGGCTTTCAACAGATACTTGGTGAATTAGTTGCATTTTTGTATTAAATGCTGTTTTGTTTTATCTGTGATCTAACTCCCCTCCTGTTGTAATGAATAATTGAGAGTAGGCTGTGTGTGCGCGTGTGTGTGTGCACATGTGGTTTGAAAGGAGCTAAGAATCTTCCTCATCTTCCCCCCCAAAAAATATAGCTTTCCTTTTGTTCAGTCTTTTTGGCTATGTCTGACTTTTTGTGATCCCTGTGGAGTTTTCTTGGCAAAGATACCAGAGTGGTTTGCTTCTCCAGCTCCTTTTCCAGATGAGGAAACTGAGACCAACAGGGGTAAGTGACTTGCCCAGGGTCACACAGCTAGTAAGTGTCTGAGACCAGATTTGAACTTGGATCTTCCTAACTCAAGGGTCTGCGCTCTACCCACTGCTACCACTTAGCTGTCCTGCCAGCTTCCCGACCTGCGTCGATACTTTACCAGTTGTCCAGATTTGCCAAAGAGAGACTGGAGGGTAAATTTAAGTGACTACAAAAAGTCCTTCCTTGAGTCCTCTGTTACTCTTTTAAAGCATTTGCACACTGCGCAAATTTGTTCAGGTCACGGTCATATACCATCCTACATGGTTAATAATGGGCAGCTAGGTGACACAGTGCACAGAGCACAGGCCCTGGAGTAAGAAGACTCATCTTCCTGGGTTCAAATCTGGCCTTAGACACTTAACTAGCTGAGTGACACTTGGCAAGTCATTCAGTTCTCTTTGTTTCCATTTCTTCATCTGTAAAATGAGTTGGAGAAGAACGTGGTAAAGAACTCCAGTATCTTTGTGAAGAAAGCCCCAATGAGGTCATGATGAGTCATACATGACTGAAAACAACAGTTGTTAATAATAACATTTAGATAATAAAGCACTTTCAGACACATTACCTCATCCGATCCCCACAACAATGCTTTCACGTAAGTAGTACCAGCATTGTTATTAATCCCATTTGGCAGGGAAG
Organism: Potorous gilbertii; assembly: GCA_028658325.1. NCBI lineage: Eukaryota > Metazoa > Chordata > Mammalia > Diprotodontia > Potoroidae > Potorous > Potorous gilbertii. The sequence goes on along the minus strand of CM053769.1, from coordinate 603,395,224 downwards.
GGAATGGAGGTTCAGACAGATTCAGTGGGTAGCCCCAAAGTCAGGCAGTGACGAGGGACAACTTCTGTGACTCCAAGGGCCCTGATCTTTTCACTACACTGTCCTACCTTTTGTTTTTTCTGATTGTTTCACTGCAAGCCTGATTTGCCTGCCTCTGGGTGGTCAGGGGGGACGGGCCTCTTCACAATTAGCCCAGAGCTGGTCACATGGCAGCCACTTAGTCAAGACTGACTGGTTTATCAGGATGCTGTGCTCACTCCTGTGGGTGGTGGCAGGGTGAGTGCAAAAGGAATGAAGCTAGAGCTGAGAAGGACCTCATGGGCCATCTGGCCCTCCTTTTGCAGCTGGCCAGGGTCCAGACATGTGACATGATGTGCTCAGGGTCATGCAGATATAAGGAGCATAGTTGGGATTTAAACCCAGGTCCTTTGCCTTAGGGTCCATTGTTTTGATGTTTTCGTTTTGTTTTCTCTCTGCATTGGCTGCCACAGGTTTTGTGAGTCTCTGTGGCCTCATCCCTGCTTCCCTTTGCAAACAGCAGTAGCCTCTGAATAGTGCTGCACATCCACCTTCTAGCATTTCCAAAGGAAAGCTCTGAGATGATGCAACAGGTTGCCCATGGCAACCAGCATTCATCCAGGGCCCTGAGCTTGTGCAGGCATTCAGCACAGCTATTCACTTGGGCTTCTGGCTCCACCTTCTCCCTCCTATCTCTTTCTCCCTCAGCTCTCCTATTTTCTCCCCTTTTGTCTTCTTTATTTTCTCTTCCGACATGTTCCTCTTCACATGCCCCCTTCCCCCTCCTTTCCTTTCTCCCTCCCTTCCTCTCCCCCTTCCTTTCTCCCATTCTTCCTTCCTCCCATTCTTTCTTCTTTTATTTTTCTCTTTCTCTCTCCCTTTTTTCCTACCCCTTTCTCTTCTTTCCTGTTCTTTTTTCCTCATCCTCCTCCTTTCTTTCTTCTCTCCCTCCCTCCTTTCTTCCTTCTTTTCTTTCCTCCTTTCTTTTTCCATTTTCTTATATTTTTTCTCTTCTTCCCATCTTTTCCTCTTCTCTTTCTTCTTCCCATCCTTTTTTCTCCCATCCTTCTTTTCTTCTTCTCTTCTTTCCTCTTTCCTTTCCTTATTCCCTCTCTTCTACCCTCAGTTCTATGACTGTTATTACATACACTGCACCTCCCCTTCCCCATCCACCCACCTGTACCACTGCTCAAGAACTAGTTGGGAGTGGCAATGGTGAATGTGGGACCAAAGGGGGAGAGATCCCAGAGGTTCCTCCTTCCCTCAGGCTGGTTAAGACATGACCCTTCCTTCTCCCCTTCTCCTCACTGCTCTTGCTCCCACAGATTTCCCAAGAGGATTTGATATTGGGGTAGAACCAATGATTCCACACCCAAGTTCTCAGGTTTTCATATAGTCAGAGTGAGGGATAACAGATCAAAGGAAGTCATAGAATCTAAAGCTGGAAGGGACCTTGGAGGCATCTAATCCAAGTCTCAGGAGGCTGAGGAGGTTCAATGAGGTTATATGACTTTCAGAATTGGAACCCAGGTCCTCTGACTCCATAGACAGTGTTCTTTTCAATCTACTATGTCGCTAGTACTCCTGTATTGTCAAGAAACCCAAAGGAAGGCTTCCAACACCTTTGGTGCCCCCCAAAGGAGGGCTTCATGGTAAGACGTGGACACAATTTGCCCACAATAAAAAGGTATGGGTGGGTTATGATCTGAACTGATGGGGTTAGAACCCACATTGGTGGGAGAGGAGATGGCACTCTAGGTATGAGGTCAGGCAGATTTGAGTTCCAATCCTGACTCAGATATTTACAGGCTGTGGGACATTGGGTGAATCACCAGTCTCTGTGGGCAGCAGTTTCTTCATCTGTAAAATAAGGAGGATGGACTTCATGGCTTCTATGACCCCTTTTAGTCCTAAACCCATGATCTCTGATCCCTGTGAAAGCTTCAGTAAAAGATTCTGGGAAAGCCACTCATCTGGGAGGGGACACCTGAATAAATCATTAAAAAGGACCAAGGCAGGTGAGCAGAACTGGCCACAACAATGCTAATAATAGCTAGCATATACATAGTGCTTTACGGTTTGCAAAATGCTTCGTAATATCACCTCATTTACCCTCACAACAATCCTGGGAGGTATGTGTTATTTTACAGATGAGAAAAGTCAGGCAGGTGACTCATCGAGGGTCCCACAGCGAAAAAATGATAACAAGGAAAGATTGGATTCAGAGTCTGTCACTCAATTTTGTTTGTCAGATAAATAACAGAATTTTGGCAAGAGACGGGTGAGAGATTTCTGGAAGGAGTGAAGGCATAGAAGAGAGAACTCTGGAGGAACTGATTCCTGTCCCTCAGGCCCCTAAGGCTAGAACTTTGGTTCTAGCATCACCAGAGAGGGTATAGCATCCCCAAGAACAGGCAAATGGACCTAGAAGCCATGGAACAGAGTGGAGTATAGAGAAGATTTCCAGGCATGGGAGATGATTTCCAGGAGGATGAGAGAGGATCTGTGCAGAACAGTCTCAAATCAAGGGAAATAAACAGGGGAGCATCTTGTTCCCCTGAGGTTTCTTGGAGTAGAGACGAGGTGGCCCCACTGGTTTTGCTGATCTAAGTACTCTATGGTCAGAAGATCATGACCACACCATAGAAGTTCTATGCTTTGTGAATTTATCTCTTCTAAACTTTAGGTTTTTTTTTTGTTTTCTCCTTAGTTCCCTGGTAAAGGCTGACTTGAATAATTCCAATATTGTCCTGTCTTGAGTAGACTAAGGGAAAATAGACATCCATAAATAGGTCAGAATAGAAAGGGGACCCAAGGGAACCAGAGTGTCCCAGGGGATCAGAAAGAGTTGGCAGGGCAACGGCTGATACTGAGGAAACACAGAATGTAGGGGGTAACTGAGATCTCCTCCTTTCCACCTGAGATTTACCATAAAGACTTGAGGCTAGATTTTAGAGGGTCTCGAGTGCCAATCTAAGTGACTTGTATTTTATCCTGTGGACAATTGGGAGCTATGGATAAGCCTTGAGCAGGAAAATGACATGCTGAAACTAGTTCTTTTTATTTTTGAAATGAGTTCTTTAGGAATATTAACCTGGGGATGATGTGTTGGTGGATTGGAGAGGTGGGGATAAACTGGGAGGCAGAAAAAATTAGCTATTGTAATAAATGAGGCATGAAATGGTTCATGCCAGCTCTAGGGTGGTCACAGTGGGGAAGGATAGATGAAGGCAGAATGACTGGGCAGGAAATTTCTGAGTCATAGAGCTTGGGACACAAGCTCCAGCTCTTGCAAGTATTTAGCTGTATTACCTTGGTCAAATCACCTTATCTCTAGGCTTCTGTTTTCTCATCTATAAAGTAAGTCCTTTGAACTAGAGGATTTTAAAGGTCCCTTTCAGGTCTAATGCCATGGTAAGTTTGCGTTTAAGGATGTAGATTGCTAAAGCTTGGTGATTGAATAGAGATGACTCAATAATTGCTTGCTGAATTTAATAAATCTGTAAAATGGGTCCAAGCTGTATTTTTTTCCTGTCTCTTTCTACCTACTTTTATCTTTTTCTCAGACTCGAGGATCGACAGTCCACTCGTTCTTGGTTAGCTGAGTTTTTGCAGGGTTTGGTGGAGGCCCACAGGATGGCTAGTCTGTCTGTCTCTTGTTCTGTCTCTGTCCCATATCTATTATAACAATCCCCCTAATGAATAATTTGCTACAAAAGTAATTATGGGGATGATTCTACAAGATTTTAATTAAGCTGCTTCTCCGAGAAACCAACCCCCCTCTCAGCACTTTAATTAGACCATACAACCAATCTGGGGTGGGTTCCTATCCTCTTGGGGAAGGGATTGGAGGGAAACTGGAATTTTTCTTCCCTCTTCCTCTGCCTTCCTCAACTAATTGATTTGAATACTGGAGTCAGGAGACCTGAGACTAAATCTGGACTCCTCCACTGACTAGGAGGTGCTTGGGCAAGTCAGTTAGCATCACAGAGACTCAGTTTCATCATTTATTGAGGGATAGGAATTAAACCTATGATTTCATTGGTCTAAGAACTCCTAGGGCAGGAGACACCCTCCACTAAAGGAAGTCAGTCCCTTCTGTGTTACTTTCAGTAGAGAGTTTCAGTAAAGAGTTGTCTCTGGAACACAGATTGGTTAAAGAACTCTCCCAGGGTCACATAGGCAGTATGTGTCAAATGGGGCTAAAACCTGGCAGACCTCCCTTGTGGAGTCTTGTCTGGTTAGAGAAGATTATAGATGGAAATGGACTTTGCAAAGTAAAAAAGACTGAGTGATGTGAGGTTTGTCATCAATTTTATGGAAATCACACTTCTACCTCTCCCAGCAGTGGGGGGACAAATCTTACCTAAGACCAAAGTATGGAATCAGAATTTTTTCTTTGTTTTCTCTGGCTACAACAAGAGTTACCACTAGCATCGGCAGCTGAAGTTCGTTTTACTACCAGAGGAATCCCTTCATTTCAAAGCAGGTTATGTTTTGGAAGCTGCAGTGACTTCTTTAAGCCACCAGGGGGTGGTTGAGTACATTATTGCTTTGAATTGCGAGCCCAGCCCCATGATAAATTGTATGTAAATCATATCTGTGCCAGTCTAATCAGTTTTCCCACCGACTTACATAAGCACTTATGAGACATTACTCAGTTCTGATTTCAGTTCTTAGGAAAGGGTCCTAACTCTGGTTTCCCTGATCTGTCCCAGCCCAGTCTTGGGCCCAGTTGCACACTGTTGATAAGCTTGCACCCTGCTGTGAAATGTGGATGAAGAGCCAGCTTAGTGGTAAGGTGGTTAGAGTCCTGGACCTGGAGACAGGAAGATCCGAGTTCACAGCTGCCTTCTAATACCTGCTACCTACATGACCATGGATGAGAATGTCAGTTTTTTACATCTGTAAAATGGAAAAAATAATCGTACTTACCGCCCCAGGATTGATGTGAGAATCAAATGAGATAATATTTATAAAGTGCTTTGTAAATTTCAAAGCACTATATAAAAGCTCGCTAATGGCATCGTAGCTATTATTAGCTAAAGTGCAGAATGTGTCTGTAATTTGTATAATCCCTCCCTGACTTCATGCAAGTTTCTATGGGTTTCCTTAAAGCCAGGTGTACCTGAAAACCAAAGGTTTCCTTCAGTGGCAGACCAACTCCTGGGGAGTATTTCGTTGGATTTTTTTCCATCTTTAATTTCCTAGCAAATTTCCATCTGAAAAACTCCAATCTTGTCTTGTCTGAGCTAAGGGGAAAAGGAGGTATAACTCCACCTGGTTATGGGGAAGGAAAGAAAAAGGAATCCGCTTAAGGAGGGTAGCTAGGTGGTGCAGTGGATAGAGTGCTGGGCCTGGAGTCAGGAAGACTCCTCTTTCTGAGTTCAGATCTGACCTTGGACACTTCCTAACTGTGTGACCCTGGGCAAGTCACTTAATCCTCTTTGCCTCAGTTTCCTCCTCTGTAAAATGAGCTGGAGAAGGAAATGGCAAACCACTCCAGTATCTCTGCCAAGAAAACCCCAAATGGGGTCATGAAGAGTTAGGCATGACTGAACGGGAGGAGGGGCCAACCCAGTGTGATCTGAGGAATCCTGATAGTCCTTAACTTTCCCAAACACTTCTTCTTCATTCTCTTGTCTAGGCTCTGCTCACCGTTTCCACCTGATCTAAAGTCATTAGTATCTAAATCCCTCTTCTTCAATAGACAGTAAGGAGAAAAGGCATCAGCTCTAGAAGGCTACTGTTAGAACTTAGACATTTAGTAGAATTCAGTCTGTATTTACCAGGCACTAACTTTCTGCCATTACCACAACAGTAAGAATTAGTATCAGATAAGTAAGAAAATGAACATGAAGAGAAGGAACCTTAGGGGTGTCTAGACACATAAAACAGTGTATAGTAGAAAGATTGCTGGACTTTGAGTCTGGAGCCCTGAGTTCGAATTCACCTCTCCTTCTTACTAGGACTGTCACTTTAGTTAACGTACTTAACCTCTCTGAACTTCCATTTCCCCGTTTATCAAATGAGAGTATAATATCAGCACTGCCTATCCCACAGGATTGTTGGGAGCAAAGTACCTCTTCTATTGCCTTGTTTTTGGATAAAGGTTTGCTTAATTGAAGTGAGCCTCCAAACTCTCTAAATATAAGTTATCGTCAGTTCAACCCCCAACCAATATCCCACCATGAGAAGTCACCACATCTTTGCTTGAATATCTCCATAACAGGGAGCTCATTACTTCATGAAGAAGCTCACTCTCTCATTGAATGGTGCTAGTTATCAGAAATCTTTCTTAGGCTGAACCCTGGTCTTCCATCCTGTGATACTGAGCTGTTAGAGCTAGATCTGCTCTAAGGAACTATGTCTATGGAACATAGCTAATCCTTCTTCCTCTTAACAGCCCTTCGAATATGGAAGGCAGCAGCTGCATCACCCTGAAATGTTCTCTCCTCTAGTCTAAACATCCTTAGTTTTTCCCGCTGATCCTCATGGGGCAATTTGGAAATGGGAAGATTTGGAGTCTGGGTCTCTGGGTTTGTGGTGGCATGTGGTTGGGGGCTTAGAACATGAAGGGGGTCCTAGACTCCCCTCTCTCTGCTATGCCACACACCATTCTGGGGTCACTCACTCCCGTTACTTCAGATTGTTTCTTAGTAATTAAATCCCTACTATGTGCATAACACCACGCTAAAAATTGTTTACATTTCTCTAGTGTTTGAAGGTTTACAAAGTGATTTTCATTTCCTCACAACAACCCTGGAGGCAAGAGTTATTGGAATGCCAGGATTTGAACTCTAGGTCCCCTGACTGCAAATTCTGTGCTCTTCCCTCAGTGCCATGCTCTCTCTAGAATTGGGGGTGCAATGAAGGAAGACAAAGTTCCTGCCCGCAAGAAGGTGGTGTGAATACTGTGTGGTTCCTATATGTAGAATACCTGACAGAGTAAAAAAGAGGCGAATTAGTTTGAATCCTGTCTCAGATGCTTATTTAGCTGTGTGGCCCTAAGTCCCTTAACTTCTCTTGGCCTTCATTTTCCTCCTCTGTAAAATGGGGATAATGACAACAGCACCTTTCCCACAGGGTTATTGGGAGGATAAATGAGATAATAAATATAAAGCACTCAGCAAACCTTAAATCGTTAGATAAATGCTATCTATTATTACATTTGAATGGAGAAGGGAGTCATACAGGTTCAGAAATATAAATCTATAATGCAAGCTGAAATGTGGTACATGCCTAGGAGAGGCCAACCCCAATAATGAAATGGCAGACCTAGGAGAAAAGTGTTCCCAGTCTGCTTGATTTGGCTCATTCTGACTGTGACGGTTAAGCACCAGCCGGAATTGTCTTAGAAAAGGCACCACCACTGTCCTCATCCCATTTATTTGTTCTCTGCTTGCTTTTAGATCTAATCATATCCCTCTGCCTCTCCTTCTGTCTTTCCTGTCTGTCTTTTGCTCTGCTTCTCTCTCTCTGTCTCTCTGTCTTTCCCTCTCTCTCTGCCTCCCTCCCTCTTTCCTTCCCTCCCTCTCCCCCTCCCTCCCTCTCCCTTCCTTCTTCTCTCTCTCTCTCTCTCTCTCTCTCTCTCTCTCTCTCTCTCTCTCCCTCCCTCCCTCCCATTCTAATAATCTAAGCTGCTGCTGCTGCCACCCTGTCCAAGTCTGTTTTCCTGCCATTAATTAACACAGCTCTCCAGCCTCCAACAGGCTAAATGATGAATCAGGTTAAATTCCAGACAACAGCCTGTGCACCACCATCAATTAACCATCTTCGTGGCACCTTCATTAATAAGCATCGATCACAGGCTATTCCGTGTGGAACCCGTCAGAAGTTCAGAGCCTCACAGGCGCTGTCCCGGGGTGTGTGTGTGTGTGTGTGTGTGTGTGTGTGTGTGTGTGTGTGTGTGTGTGTGTGTGAATCCATGCATACCTGAGTGTGACTGTGACCGTGTGGCTGTGGACACATGCATGGTTGTGCCAGGGTGTGGATATTGGACATGTTTACTTGTGTGCCTGCTGGCTGCCTGAAGCTCCTCTTTCCTTTAGTTTTCCCAAAGCTGAGCTCTCCTAGTTCTCCTCTCGCCACTTCGATTGCTTGTTTTCTATCTTTTTCAGTGGTTCCTGGTCCCCTTCCCAAGGATCATAGAAGTACAGATTTAGAGTCGGGAAGGACCCCAGGGGTCACCTACCCCTTCCCATTTTCCAGATGAGGAAATTGAGGTCCAAAAGGGTAAATGATTTGCGGGGCTCATACATGTAGGAAGGGGTGGAACCAGGATTTGGACCCAAGGTTTGTGACTTCAACTCTAGCACATTTTCTACTGCACCACCATTGCCTGTTGAAACGTGGAGATTCTCCAGGAGTCTGTCCTCAGCCATCTTTACCTATCCCTCCTCCCCCCCTTTTCTCCTTCTTTCCCCTTCTCTCTCCCTCTCTTCCTCTCTCTCTTCCCTTCTTTCTCCCTCCCCGTCTTTCTCTTTCTCTATCCCCCTCTCTCTTCCCCTCTCTCCTATGTCTCTCTTCCTCCCTTTATCTTTCCCTCTTTTCCTCCTTCTCTTCCCTTCTCCCTCCTTCCCCCTTTTTCCCTTTCACCTTCCCCCTCTCCTCCTCTCTCTCCTTGCCTATGGCCCTCTTCTTCCCTTTCTTTCCCCCTCCCTTCCTCCCTCTCACCCACTCTCTCTCCAGTCCTCCTCTCTCCTTTCCTATCTCTCTCTTCTTCCCTTTCTCTCTCTCCTTCCTTCCCCCCCAACTTTTATCTGTCTCATTGATCTGAACTACTCATATTTTCAACTCTCATTTCAATATAGATGCCTTCCCCTTCTATACTACCAGCCTGAACTTCCTTCTGGGTCTTCTGTCTGGCATCTTCAGTTGCCTGTTGGACATCTCCTCCAAATATCCTTCTAGTGCTTCAACTCTCCATTTCCAGAGCTGATGGATTCCAGAAGTGAATAACCTATCCTAAGGTATGTCTTTCTAATGTAGCTAGTGAAGCAGGATAGTGAAACTGTAGGCCTAATTGGCCCCCATTCCTATCTGACTGGTACACAGACCAGGCTTCAGCAAATGGCCAGGCACCATGCCATAACATTGATGGGTGACTATCTCCTCCAATGCCAACTCTGATGAAAAGTTTTTATACCAGTCAGGAAGGGAAACAGAACCAATAATCCTAGGTGTTTTGCGCAGAGAAAAAAGTAGGAACTCCTTGGTCTGACATTCAAGGCCCTCCACAATCTAGCTTCAACTCATCTCTCTAGCTTTATCACAAGCTACCCCTCTGCATGTAGTGTCCACTTGAGGCAGACTGGCCCCTTCATTGTCCCTCCAGAGGCCGTCTTTAGTGAGGTAGGACAATGTAGTAGAAAGTGCAAGTCTTGGCTCAGATGCTTACCAGCTGTGTAAGCCTGAGAAAATCAGTTAATCTCTTGGAACCTCATCTTCCTCATCTGTAAAATGGGTATTGAGAGTACTTCCTAAACCTTAAAGTGCTAATTAAGTGTAACTTGTTATTGATGGACTCTATGTGCCTATTCATTTCTCTAAATCCTACTTATTTGTCATGCTCTGTTCAAGTTTTGTCTCTTCCCAGAAGACTTCTTGGACTGTCCCAGCCCAGAGTGGTCCTTCCCCTGGGCAATGCTCAGTATCTCTAGCACTCATTTGGCCCTTGGCCCATGTGGCTTGGACTGTACTTATATATGGTAGCTTTTCTTCCCTCCTTGAGGCAAGGGATCAAGTCTTACTCATCCTCAAAGCACCCACAGTGCTCTGAAGCTCATAATGAGAACTCAATCAAGTATTTGTTTAGGATGATGGTGTCCGAATGAGTGTGTACATGCCCCATTCACGATCCGATGTGTGAGTGCTAGTTCAGTTACTCTTAGGCACAGAAAAAGTGAGATGCCTAAATGGCATGAACTGAGGAGTGTCAGGAACAGCGCCTGCCCTTACTGATCTGTCATCAACTATTCAAACTCCACCATTAGAACTTCATTTCTTTTACCATCCTTGGTGAAATGAAAATAGAGTGAGAGGTTCACCTTGAATTAATTTATCAGACCCTCTTCTGAGAGCAGGCTTTGAGAGAAAGACAGAGAGGAGAGCATGGGGTCCTGTAGGGAACAGGGCATTTGAGGAAGGGCATAGAAAAGGGAGTAGAGTTGGGAGTGGGAATTCTCAGGAACAATGCCCTCATTTTTCCAATCCTACTGAGGGCCAGTCTGGTATGTTTTCAGAGGTGTATGTGTGTGTGTGTGTGTGTGTGTGCAGTGATCACATGCGTGAGCAAGACTGAATGTGTGTAATTTTATCACTGATCACCTTCTAAGTCAGTGTGAATGTGAATGTGTGGGAGTGGGAGGCTCTGTGTGTGCATGTGAGGATTTATTCCTGTGTATGTATGTGCATATGTGTGAGAAGGGTGGGGGGAGTGCGGTGCCAGCAGGGAATCAATGTGGCCTCCTCAGAAGCCCATCAGCAGATCATCTCCTTAAAGGTTAATTAAGAATCTGAAGACTAACGGGGAAGCGGAGGCCGGGGTGACGGACGCGCCGTCTCTCCAGACCATTAAGCACTAATTAGGTTTGGAAAGTCTATCGAGCTCCTGGGGTCTTGTCAAGGCGGGCGCTGGGCCCCGGAGGTGCCCGTGGAAATGCCAGCATTGTCACCCCCTAGCCCCTCCCCACCATGAGGTGACAGAGGGCTCTCGCTGTCTCTCTGACCCTGGGTGTTTGCATCCCCATCTGCCTTTGCCTTTCTTCATATCAGTCTCCCTCTCTCTCTCTCTCTCTCTCTCTCTCTCTCTCTCTCTCTCTACCTCCCTCTCCCTGACTTTCCGCTTTCTTTCCTTCTCTCTTCCTCTCTATTTGTCTGCCCATCCCCCTTTCAGTTTGTGTCTCATAGATGACCAGTAGAAGACTATTAATCAACAAGCATTCATTATGTGCTTATTGTGTGCCAGAGCTCATAAATGATCACTTGTAAGGAGGGAACCACCTGCCAGGAGAGTGGTATGTAGGAAAGAGAGAAAAAGAATAACAAGGAAAACGGGGGGACCCCGGAATCCAGTGTGGAAGAGAAAGCAGTAGAGGAAGATAGGAAAGCGGCACAAAGGGGTAGAGATTTACTCCAACTGCTGTGCCCTCTCACACATTGTTAACACCTGCTTGGAATACCTTTCCTCCTTTTTCTCCTCCTTTCTGACTCCCTACATCCTTCACATCTTTCAAGATCCAATTTAAGACACATATCCCCTTTCCTCAATGGGATTTTCCCTGACTCTTCCAGCTCAATCTTTTTATAGTGTTTATTATATGAAACACAATCCAGCCTTAATCTAGCCTTAGGCACTTACTAGCTGTGTGCCCCTGGACAAGTCACTTAGCCTCTGTTTGCCTCAGTTTCCTCATCTGTAAAATGGAACAGCACCTACCTCCCAGTGTTGTTGTGGGGATCAAATGAAATAATAATTGTAAAGCACTTATCACAGCACCTGGCACCTGGTAAGCACTATAGAAATGTTAGTGATATGGTGACCCTACTTCCAGAGTCCTATTCTGTTCTCTGATTCTTTCACATGTACAAGCTTCATCTCTGTGATGTGCCTGGGCATAGTCTAAGGGCAGGGAGATGATGATGAACGGAGTAAAAAACACAGCTGGTAACTATAAGGCTTTACATAGCCCCAGGCTCCATCACATTTTTCTGGACCTAGACATGGGCAGACTATGAGGCTTGATGGAGTGTGCTCCTCAGTACCCTAGTGCTCAAGAAAGTCTCTTTCCACTCTGTCTTGGGTGTCAAGTTCATTTTCCACTCTGAAACCTCCCAGAGAGAAGTTTTTACATGCTATTTCATTGAAGAGCTAATGTTTAGTAGAAAAATAGGAAGTGAATGAAATTTGTCTACTGCCCAACCTTCCTGACCCCCTTGTATCCCTCTATGCCTCCACTGCTTCATTTAGAGAAAAGGGACTTGGGCTCACATTTTTGTCTTTGCTATTTACATCTGTGTGATTCTGGACAAGGTGATTCACTTTTGGAGGCCTCAGTTTCCTTTTCTGTAAAGTGAGGGAATGGGCCTAGATGAGCCCTCAGCTTAGTTTTGAGAGGAAAGCTTCCAATTGCCTCAACTCCACTAAGATGTTACAGGATAACTGTGCTCCCTTTCCCATGGCAAATTGCTGCATTTTAATAGAGGTATACAGAAACAGACCATGCTTATGAAAAAGGACACTAATAGGGGGATATCAGGCAGCATCATAGATGGGTGAGTACGAGAGGCATTTTCAGGCAGGAGAAGTCTAGCACCAGTTGTGATAAGACTTGCCTTTGTTTCAGAGCTTTGTGGCTCAGGCCAGTGACCCCTTCTCTATAGAAAAAGGAGGCAACTAGCTAGCTGTCCTGGCCCCTCCATGTCTTTCCTCTTCCCCCCACCTCCACCCTTCGCCCAACAGCCCATGTTTGATGGGCAAGGCACATGGAGGCGACCGTGAGCACGGAGCGAGCAGCCGAATTTTACAAGCATAAAGTATTATGATTGCATTGATTTCCACCATAAATCATATTTCCCGTTTTCTGTCTCTCTCTCCCGCGCTCACCGAATTAAGCCTTGGTATTTTCTTTAGTGGCTGCCACTGCCGAGCCTGGAGATGATATTAGGGTAATGATGATGAATTTTACCCTGAAACTAAGCCATGCCCACAGTGCACACTTAGGGAGAGCACATTTGTTCCCCAAATAGGAACCGCTATTGGGATGTGGGGTCAGCACATGGGCTTCAAGAAGGCTCAGGGCATAGATGTACGTGGATGTGCCTGTGTTTGCATGTGTTCTTGTTTCCATGTCTGTGCACATGCATGTACATGCTGACTTGTATAGATATATCTAATTGTAGTCAGATTCTGATTTGTATGTAGGTAGGTGCCCAGGGCAGCTCTGTGGCGTAGTGAATAGAGTGCTGGGCTTGGAGTAAGGAAGACTCCTCTTCCTGAGTTCAAATCTGGTCTCAGACAATTGGTTGCTGTGTGACCTTGGGCAAGTCACTGTTTGCCTCAGTTTCTTCATCTATAAAATGAGCTGGAGGAGAAAATGGTGAATCACTCCAGTACCTTGGCCAGTAAAACCACAAAAGGAGCAACGAAGAGTCAGACACACCTAAAAGCAACAAAATGTGCCCTTGTATATATATCTATATCTATATCTATATATATCTATATCTATATATATATATGTATATATCTGAATATATGCACGTGCATGGGTATGCCTAGTTTTCTTGTGTGTATGCTGGCAAGTTTGAATACTTGTGAGTGTATCTTCCCTCCTCAGGATGCACTCTGAGACAACAACAGCAAACACAGTAGCTAGCATTTACACAGCACTTTTAAGGCTTGCAAAGCTCTTTATCTTATCTCATTCTATCCTCACAACAACCCTAGGAGGTTGAGATTCTTGTTATTATCCCATTTTAGAGAGGAGGAAACTGAGACAGGTCAAATGATTTGCTCCAGGGTCACACATCTAGAAGGAAACTGAGGCGGGATTTTAACTCAAGTCTTCTTGACCCACCAGCAGATACTCCTCTACACATCTAGTAGATACTGACTGTAAACCAAAAGAAAAGTTTTGGGGGAGGAAAGAGAGAAGAAAAGAATGTGGAAAAAGAGAAGGGAGAAAGGGAACCAAAGGGAAGAAAGGAATGAAGATGAGGAAGAAGAGGCAGCAGACATCAGCTTTTCATTCCTTCCCTCCCTGGTGTCGGACTCTCCTGGATTGACAGGACAAGGAGCCCCTCAGGATTTACCTACAGAGTGTAAAATTTTCCTCTCCCTACTTTCTCTCTCTCTCATCTATTCCATGTCCCACTGTCAGATTAACATGATCCAAATGCTGCTCTAGACATGTCACTCTCCTCCCTGCCAATAGCATTAAGTCTAGACTACATAACCTGACATTCCTGACCTTTTCCCAGTTTGGCTTCAATCCTTATCTGTCACTCCCCTTCCTATCTTTTGGTTTCCAACAAAAGCGATCTCCATGTCATCTGAGTTCATCTCTCCTACTTGCCACGTCCTGCTCCATCCTCACCAGTGATCCCCAGCCTGCCCATCATTCCAGACCCTGTCATGTCCAGCCTCCCCAAGAAGGCTTCACTTGGTGACTCCAAAACCACAGTGCTCTTTCCCTTTCTCCAAATTAAAATTATTCATCATCTGATTCACACATGACATTTAGTCCTTCATGTATAGTTTTAAGTGTTTGTTTCAATTTTATTCATCTTTTTTTAAAACATGATCATATCTTATTTGCCACCCCCTCTTGAACTGGGATGAAGATGGTCTATTATCCTGAGCCCAGGGGTGGGAAGGGCAGGGTCATCCAAGCCACCAACCTTGCCCCCTTCGTAATAGAAAGTATGTGAGACAGGAGATGAACTCAGGTCTTCCTGACTCCAGGAAGAGCAATCCATCTACTAGCTGCTCTAAGGGAAGTTTGCTGCACCTGTCTCCCTTCCTTGAAAGAGGGATAGAGGGACTATGGGCATGGGATATTGCATACACTATCAGATATGGTTGAGGTATTGGTTGGTTCTGCTAATCGACTTTTTCTCTTCCCTTTAACATTTTTATTACATGGGATGCCTTGATGGGGAGGAGAGGGGAGAGGGATATATTTGGAAGTGAGGGTGACAGAAAAACAAAAGATATCCACAAAAATAAGATTAAAAATGATTCTGTTTGCACCAATACAACCTTCAGTGATGCACCACTAGTCTGCATGAGGGTTTAGCCATTTCACTGACTAATCTCATTTCCTTCTTTGACAGGGTTACTGAGTTTTTGTGGATTAAAGGAATAGCTTAGATATAGAATATCTACATTTCAACAAGGAAAAAAATCTACATCAGTATACTTATGGACAAATTAGGAGATGTGGGCTGGAAAATTGACAGTCATATAAATTTATAACTTACTGAATGACCCTACTCAAAGAGTGTTGATCAGTGGCTCAATGCCAACCTAGAAGAAGTCTCCAGTAGAGGACCACAAGACTCAGCTTCCACCTGGGTCCTCTTCAGCATTTTAATCATTGGTATGGATGAAAACATAGAAGGCATGTTTATCAAATCTGTGGTTGGCAAAAGGCCGAAGGACAGCACTAAAATGATGAGTGACAGACTGAAGACTCAAAATGATGTTGACAGGCAGGGATGCTGGGCTGACCCAAGATAATATTCAGCAGAGTAAATGTGCAATTCTGTACTTAGGTTTAATAATATCAGCTGTGCTACAGGAGGATGAGGGAGATGTTGCTTGACAGGAAGTCTTTATGAGAAGGATCATGGGGTTTTAGCTGACCACAAGCTCTGTATGAGTCAATATACAGAGTGTGATAGCAGAGCTTAAAGAAAAGCTGATATAATTTTTGTTATTATGTTGTTTAGTCAAATTAGACTTTTGTGATCTCATTTGTGGTTTTCTTGGCAGAGATGCTGGAGTGGTTTGCCATTTCCTTCTCATTTTATAGATGAAGAAACTGAGGCAAACAGGATGACACTACTTGCCCAGGGTCTCACAGCTCATAAGTATCTGCGGCCAGGTTTGAACTCAGGAAGATTAGTCTAACTGACTCCAGGCTCACCACTGTATCTGCCAGACTACCTAGTTTGCCCCGTGATACAATCTTAGGTTGCATAAATAGAAACAGGTCATCCAGGTCAAGGGGCACAATAATTTTTCCACATCAGGCCACATCTGGGGTATTATGACCATTTCTGGGCTCCAGCTTTTAAGAGAAATGTTAACATTATAGTTAGTATTGAGGAAAATGATGATAGGATAAGGAAGGCATCTGGAAAACATCATCTGAGAAATGGTTGAAAGAACTGAGAATATTTAGTAGAGAGAAAACTTAGGCAGGATGTGATAGCTGTCTTGCAATATTTGAAGGATTGTCTCATGGAAGAAGAATTAGTCTTGTTCAGCTTGGCCCCAGAGGGCGGAAGTAAAAGTAACGAGTAGAAATCGTAGAGAGGCAGATTTCAAAGGAAGATGATTCTAACAGTGATTGCCAGTGAACATGAGAGAGGGCTACTTTGTGAAGTACTAAGCACTATATATCATTGTAGGCATCTGAGACCTGTCTGGGATGATACCAGGGAAGGCCGGTCCACCTGGGGGTGCTAGACCATCAGGCAGGGGCATTGGTAGAAATATTCACCAGCTCACCGGGAGAAGCATCTATCAAGTGAATGGAAGCTTTACCTAGAAGAGGTCTGGGGCACGTTCCTAAGCCTCATGGGGTTTGGGCAGCATGTGGTCAAGTGAGAAGGGGTCTCCTTGAAACTGAAAAAGCAGAAAAGGAACTGAGTCAGGGGCCAAGCATAGAAGGTATAGATGAAGCAGGGTGGGCCAGGGTCTTGTACTAGGGGTTCCAAGAATAGATGGGAACTGAAGTAAACCAAGAAGCTTTGTGGCACAATGGGTAAGGCTTGTCACTGAAAGACCTTAGTTCAAATCCTGACTGTAATTTACTGTTACCTTCTCACTCTGGGACTCAGTTTCCTCTTTTGTCAGGTGCCCTACATTCAAGGGTTGTCTAGAATCAATGCCCCAAGTGGTTTCAACCTTTCAGGGGGAAATCCTTCAAATCAAAATGTGGAGGGAGGAGATTACAGGCTTGTAGTGAGCTTAAAGGAGCTGCCACTCATCCCACCCCCTTCATTTTATAGATGCCAAGATTAAAACCTAGACAAACGAAGTACATTAATTAAGGTCACACAGGGAGTAAATAACAGCCTCAGTAGAAACCAGAGCTTCTGGTGCCAAACCTAAAGTTCACTATACTGCCTGGCATTGTCTCCAAGAGCAATGGAATGGTCTCCAACAAGGGTCCAGCTCAATGGCCTCTAAGGTCCCTTCCAACTCAAACATTCTATGAAATGATAGGTACACCTCCAATTCCTGGTTTCCCAGTGGTGGCCAAGCTGCCGGACCATTTGGACTTCCTACAGGTAGTCCCCCTCTATCTCCCTCAATAGGTTTGGATTCAGTATGTACTCTACCCCAAGTCACCTCATTTATGTTGTACTGTCTGTACTTTGAAACATGAGTTTCAGACTTGTTTCTCATGTGTCATATCATCCCATCTCCAACTGAAAGATTGGGAAGGGAAAGAGATATGTATAGGTATACAGGTGAATGCGCACCTGTGTTTCTCTGTATATTTACACATCTCAGTGTGTGTGGATGTTTCTCTCTCAGCTTCAGGCTTGGTCCCCTTAGCCTTTGAGGCTACCCTTAGCATACAAAAGCATCCCTCCTGATTCCTGGCTGGCACCCTGGCCCCAGGAGCACAGCAGTCATTTTTTGGTCTTTGTCTGGGGATTACAAGTGGGAAAAACAAGCCCACAGGGATGGTGACCCAGGCCTCTCCCCTTCCCCTCATTCCTCCTGCTCTTTGCCTGTAATCCGGGCATTCTCATCCTCGAAGCCCTACAAAGACTACAAAAACCTTCTCTCCTCACTTGACTCCCCCAAAACTTTGGGCAGGAGTGAGGTCTGAAGGTCCAGCCAAAGAAAGGAGAAGCATAGGAAAGTATACTCATAATTCATTATTTGATTTACTAAGTTTTGCTGGGCCCTGCTGGGGTACAAGCCCTGTGTCGAGCTTTGATATGAGGGAGCCAGGAGCAGAAGACACCTGTCCTCTGGGAGCCCCAGGCTGGTTGAGAAAACATGACTGTTAGACATCAAACCATTAGGAAGAAAGGCTGAGCAGCAGAGAGTGATGAATGGGTCCTGCTGCCTAAGTATAACAGGAATGAAAGGGGGGAAGGGGAGGAAGCTGGTGGAAGACTTCTTGAAGGAGGGAAGGCTAGGCTGGGCTTGAAGGATGAGAAAGTTTTAGAGAATCCAGGAGGAGGAGGAGCGTTAATGTGGGTGTGGAAACAATTAATTAACTTAATCTTTGTAAAAGGCCACTTTCATTTCTCTCCCCAGTTCTTGAGGCTCCAGGGGCTCCCTACAACCCACAGAATAAAAACCAAACTTAGTCCAGCATTCAGGGCCTTCCCTAATCTAGCCCCAACCAGTCTAGACAAGTTGGCCTTCCCTTCCCCTCCACCCAGAACCCACCTCTGTAGCCTGGCTGTATTCTTTACCATCCTCCTAACCCACCACATTTATTTCCAGATTTGCACCTTTGTTCACACTGGTTCCTTCTCTTGGAATGTCCTTCCCCTTCTTCTTAGCCAAATCTTACTTATTCTGCAAGTCCCAGCTGGCTCTGGAGAAGGCTTCCTTAACTACTCATAGTGATCTCCACCTTTCCTGACCTCCTACAGCCCTTAGTCTGAAATATGGTCTTGAAAAAAGGTTGGCTCTGGAGTCAGCAGATCTAGGTTTGAATTCTAGTTCCTGTTCTAATTCTAGTGCGATTGGGGGAAAGTGTGGACACTATGGAAGTGACTTTGGGCAAGATGTCACCTCCCCCAGTTTCTGCCTGTAAAATGAAGAGGGTGGAGTAAATGGCCTTTCTGGCCCCTTGTAGCTCCCGGCCTGATTCTGAGATATGCTCCCATGTTCCATGGGAGAGTCTGGGATTGTATGATTTTCCTTGTGTTAATTCCGGGCAGCGCAGCCCCACAAATTGGAGGACCAGCTCTTGACTTGTAATAGGTGTTTACTGAAATGAGAGTCAGGAAGGATGGGCGGTTGACTTGGGAAGGCTGGGAAAGGGTTCCCACGAATGTTCACTTCCTGTTCCCCTAAAGACCTTTGACCTCTCTCCTATTACCTCTTCCCCTCTCCTGGCTTCAAGTCCCACCCCCAGCTTCCAAGCAGGAATAACAACCCACATCGTGTTCCCACTGGGGAATGGGCGAAAGCGGGGGTGGGGGGTGGGGAGGGTAGAGGGAAGTGGGGAATGAGGTGCAATTTGTGATAGCATGGGCCTCACACAAGGCACACAGGCGGAAAGAGAAGATGAGTGAGGGGGTGTGTATGTGTTCACAGGGTGTGTGCATAGTGTGTGTGCTCACATTGTGTGTGTTCACAGTGTGTGTGTGTGTGTGTGTGTGTGTGTGCACAGTGTGTGTGCATAGTATGTGTGCTCATATTGTGTGTGTTCACAGTGTATGTGTGTGCACAGTGTGTATGTGCATAGTGTGTGTGCTCACATTGTGTGTGTTCGCAGTGTGTGTGTGTGTGTGTGCGCACAGTGTGTGTGTGCAGTGTGTGTGCTTACATTGTGTGTGCTCACAGTGTGTGTGTGTGTGTGTGTGCACAGTGTGTGTGCATAGTATGTGTGCTCATATTGTGTGTGTTCACAGTGTATGTGTGTGCACAGTGTGTATGTGCATAGTGTGTGTGTTCACATTGTGTGTGCTCACAGTGTGTGTGTGCTTGCTTGCATTTTCCCAGCTGTGTTGCCTCTGTTGTGGCTCTGTGTGTGTGTGTGTGTGTGTGTGTGTGTGTGTGCATTACTGGATTCCTGAGCTTGTGTACGTGTGTCTGAGCATTTGCGTGCTTGTGTCCCCGAATCTGTGTGAACGTGTGCTTGCTTGCGCGAGAAGCATCTATCTCAACTCTGGTCTCCGAGGACAGACGGCGCTCAGAAAGACGAGACTGCCGCCAGATGGAGCGCAGGAGCAACGAAAACCCTGAGAGGGGCCGGCCCGGCTTTGTTGTCCTCTCCGGGCAAGCGAGAAAGCCCGGGGTGGGAGGAGGGGGCGGGAAAGGGCAGCCGGCGCCCTCGGCCTGGGGCTGCGAGGTCCAGGGGGGTGCATGCCGTGAGCGCATCCCTGTGCGTAGCCGCGCCAATGGTCCTCCTCTCCATCCTTGCCATCCTCCTTCAGACGGGGGCTGGAACCCCTGTGTTTGAAACGAACATGTGTGCGTACACGTACACGTGTGTGCATGGCATGGCAGGTGGTGCTGTGCGGGCATGTACACCTTGGTGCACGTGTGCAGGTTTGCATGCATACAAAGATTCAGAACCGCTTGGCCCCAGACACTGGCAGGGGTCTGGAGGGGTTGGGTTGTGCACAGACTGACTGCATCTCCTTCCGAGGGCCAGCCTGTCCCACCACCCCCTCTTCCAGTTCCGCTCCCTGCCCCCAGGAGGGTCTTCTTGTGCAAACCTAGAGCAAGCCCTCTCCAGCCTGCATGGCCCCGCAACAGAGGTGGGTCAGTCATGGCAAACAACTAGACCGACCAGCAGCTTTCTGTTAGTCTCTCTGCCTCCAACCTTACAGTGGGTCCTGGAATCCTGGAGCTGGCTGCACAACCCAGATCTGGCTCGACTCTGCTGATGTCCCCACCCTCCTCCCTAAACCTCAGACATCCATTAGTCCCCTCCTCCTCCTTCAGGCTATTCTCCATGGGTTAAGCTTCACTTCCCTTCACTTTCCTTTCCTTACCATCTCTCTGATTCAGGACCTTATCTCTGCGTACCTAGGTCACTGCAATAATCTCAGTAGTTTCTCTGCCTCCAGTTTCTCCCTGCTTGGATGTATCCTACACAACTGTGCCAGATCAGTCTTTTAAGCAGTAGTTCCAGACACTGGGCTACAGGCTGTGTATCAAAGGCAAAGATAAAACAGCCTCTTTCTTCAAAAAGCTTACATAGGAAACTACATGTCCTATAAGCATAAACAAAATAGGTACAAAGTAATTTTTTTGGGAAGGGGCAGAAGATACTACATCCGGAGGAATCCAGGAAGACTGCAGGTAGGAAGAAGAAACATTTGAGCCAAGCTTTGAAATAAACTTGAGATTCTAATAGGTGGTAAGGATAATAGGGCAGGAGCACAGACTGCGGGTATTGGAGAAAAGATAATGAGTTTCATTTTGGACATGTTGGACCTGAAAACCTACAGGACATCTGTTTTTAAATACCTCACGTGTAGTTAGTGATGAGTCTGAAACTCAGTAGAAACTAGGGCCATATTCTATAGATCTGGGAATGATCTACACAAGAGCTGAAGAAGTCAACAAGAGGAGAAGGCCCAGGACAAAATATTGGGGGGAAGGAAGGGACATTTATGGTAAGAGTTCAGAAAATGGATGAGGATAGGAGATTAAGATGTGTTCACACAGTTGGAAGGAGAAGAAAGGCAGCAGTTTCATGAAAACTCAGAAAGGACAGAGTAACCAGGAAGAAAGGATGACTGAGAGCTTCAAATGGTGCAGAGAAATGAAAAAAAGTTGAAGCTTGAAAAAAGGCTCTCAGATTTGGTATGTAAAGCATCATTAGTAACTTCAGAGACCAATTTCAGTTGATTGATGAAGTTAGAAGCCAGAGTAAAAAGGGCTGAGAAGTGAATGAGTGGAGAGGAAGAAGAGGAAGTAAGTATGGATGGTACTTGGTAGGACTTTGAGAAAGGGGAAAGATATAAGATGATATCTGGAGGGGGAGAGTACAGTAGAGTGAGAGATTTTTAAGGATGAGGGAAAACTTGGCATGTTTATCGAGAATAGGAAATGAAGCAGTTTGTGCGTGTGTGTGTGTGTGTGTGTGTGTGTGTGTGTGTGTGTGTGTGATGATTCCTGTATTCATTTATATGAGGGGCTAGCCCAGGGCCTCAAGGCCACAAGTGGCCATCTAGGTCCTCAAGTGCAGCCCTTCTATCACCCTTCCTTCCACCCTTGGGCTTGCATGTAGAAGAGGAATCAATTTTGCTCTTTATAGCCTCAAAGGGAAGAAGGAGGAGCCATGGGTAGTGGAAGCCACTTTAGGCAAATTTAGGTTTGATGTCAGGAAAAGCTTCCCAACAACTAGAACCAAAAGTAGAATGGGTTGTCTCAGCAGGTAGTGGATGGATTGCATGTCTTAAAAACAATTACTAGATGCCACTTGTCAGGTATGTTGTAGGGATGATTCTTTTTCACGTACTAAGTGGACTTGGTGGCCCTTAAAGTTCCTTTCAATGGAAATTCTTTGATTATGTAACTCTCATTTTCCTGTCTTTCTACACAGCATAATCCAGCAAAGGTCCGGACACTTAGTAAATGCTGGTTGATTGAAAACAAAATTCCCACCCACAGGTCTACCATCTGTCTCTCCTGCATGACATTGCAGATTATGAGATAGTGTTGTAAAAAGCACCAGTGACACTCCCATTCAACATTCTTGGATCACTTCAGGCAGTCCTTCTGGCTTCCCTCAGACAAAAATCAATAGGCCATTTGGAGATGCTGGTTGGAAGCTCCAGGGATAGATCTAGGGATAGGGGAACAAGAAACTAAGAGACTTGGATCTCTTTAGAGTTATGCATTCTCTTTTCCAGGGAGTAATTAATGTTTTCAGCAGTAATATTTAAGTCTTACTATAATATACTGTCAGAGTGTTGACATAATCCGAGGCTCTAGAAGACTACCTAGCAGAGTAAGATCTATGGCAGATTCTACCCAGGAATACTGACCTGGGTATGGACTATATGCTTGCTAGTAGAGGGCTCAGACTAAGGTGACTTATCACTAAAAGGTTCCACATATGATAGGTGGCTGTTGTCATTGTTTTACCTCATTCAATGGTCTTCCTTTTCTTTCTTTCTCCCCTGTAGGATATTCTCCTACTCTCCAACATCTCCTCTACCTCTTTTTCTTCTTTGTTTTCATGTTAATACTCTCTTTTCCTGTCTCCCCCGACCTTTCTTTTAGGAATAGTTCACTTGACATAGAGTATAGAAAAGTATTTTCAGGCTCCTTTCTCTTCTCTTCTGGGAGAGAGATTAGCCTACCTATTTAATATAGATGGAAGTCACTTGGCATAGCTACATCTTAGCTGGGTAGAGCTCTCAGCTTGCTGAAGTGGTATTAACCTCTGTTAGTCAAAGTTTTATCTTAATTCTGGGATCTACAAAGCTATTCATGTATGATCTCTTGTCAACCTATTTCAGCAAAGAAATCTCCAGTCTGGAATCTCCAGAGTTATTCAGGCAAACTCACTGGATTCTGATGGATTCCCCCTCTCAATCTATGGATGACAGTAAAAAGCAAAATGGACAAACCTATGACAAGTTTCTACATTTCAAGCTGTAAGTGGCAACACATAGTAAAAACAGTCTCATCTTTTCTTTCTGATTAAACAGGTAGAAATCTCCATTTCTCCAATCAGATCAGCTCCCAACATTAGCCACAAAGTCCTTTTTTCCTCTACTCAGCTCGTCTTGACTGGGCACAGACCAAATCAGTGACTCTTCTCTGCTTCCTTCTCTCCACTACTTTTAGTTGTTCCACTTTTGCTTCTCTTCTACTCTTTTTCTTGTGTTGCTGCTGTCTGAAATCGGTTGTGTCTGACTCTTCCTGACCCCTTTTTGGAGTTTTCTTGAAAGAGACATTAGAGTAGCCTGCTGTTTCCTTCTCCAGCTCATTTTACAGATAAGGAAACTGAGGCAAACAGAGTTAAGTGACTTGTCTAGAGTCACTCATCTAGCAAATGTCTGAGACCAGATTTGAACTCAGGAAGAACTGGTTCTAGTCCTGGTACGTTGTTCATTGGGCCACCTGGCTGCTGTCTCTTGCATTAGGCTTCTGTTTTCTGGGACTTTACTGACTCCTTGTCTCAAAGCTGGGTTTCCTGCTTTGGACTCAAATCTCTCATTTTTAACTCAATGTGAGAAACCCAAATTCCCAGAATTCACAATTCTGTCAGCTACATTATGGTTTGTTACTGTGGTATTGACTGATAGTTTCTATCACATCAGAAGAATGTAGTTTAGTATTTGACTATCATATAGGAGTTATCAAAAAGATCTAGTTATCAGGGTTTCTCATTTATCCACCCTAAAGCCCACGTAATAGTCTCATGTAAATTAGTTGTTGAGAAACAAAAAAACCTTCAATCATCTTTCCATTCACTAAGTATTTTTTCCTCTAAGGTCTTGCTTTCTCTATGCTCCGCTCAGTGATTTCCCTTGAAAGGCTGTTTTTCTCAGACAAATATCCATTTTTCTTCCTCTTTTAATAAATAAAAAGTCCAGTTGAGAATGAGCACCTTATATACATATGATTCTGGGAATCTCAGGTAAATTGTGAACTTCTTGAGGACAGAGATTGTCTTCTGCCTTTTCCATAGTTCCCATTACTGGGCTAGATATGCAGGAGATACTCAGTGAATATGTACAAAGGAGAAGGAGGGACATCATCTTTCCATCAGAGAAGCCAGAAACAGCAACTCTATAGACCTGTTGGAATCCTATTGTGCTGAGAAATCTGGGCCACTTTTCCTCTACTTTCCCCAGACACCCCCTGGTTCATACTCTCTCTGTGTCAAATATAGAAACTGTTTAATTGGACTTCTGCTGTAGAATGTGGGTAATATTAGGTATGTGTATGTTGAAGGGGGAGAGGGACATGGGGAGAATAGTTAGAAGGACATCATTGACCCTGGGCGTCATCAATGGAAGAATTTAGATGATGACAGTTGTCCTTCCCAGACCCCTAGCCAAGTCCAAGAGGAAAGATGACATCAAAGGACCTGAAGTCTATTCATTTCACAATTAATTCTTTCCCTCTCTGGTCTCCTATAGTACTTATGAATATAAACCACATATGAACCACAGAATCTAGCATCTAAATACAACCTGTCTTTTGTCATTTGCAGAGTCTAGTGTCTAAATACAATCTGCTCGCTACCATTTTCACACATATTTCATCAGTCTTGACTTCTCAACTAGTCTGTGAGTTAGGAGGCCAATGTTCCTGTCCCAGTTTTCATCCTACCTCTTCCAAGAAACCTTCCATGACTCCGCCGACCCCCATGGATCTCTCCCTTCCCTGAACTCTCAAAGTGGTAAAGTCCAGACACCACACTGGCTTATTTGGCTTTATACTTTGTGTATATCCTGTCTACTTAGTTGAGAACTGGAACTCTTATAGGCCTCGCTCCATGGCACCCAGTACAGAGCTGGGAACACAGGTGGAACTTAGGGGATGCTGAGAGGGGACAGAAGGCATTTCCTCAAAATGTAACTTATTTACAAATCTGATAGATGTATCTCTCCCTCAAAAGACTGGTTGTGAGTGTTATAGGGAAATTTGAGGACTGGGACTGGATCAAGTTGGGGAAGAGAGGGAGCCAGAAGGCTATGAAGAGGTCAGGGAGGAGTACTAAAATGCTGGGAGAGATAAGCACCTTATTGGGTTAATTTTTTTTCATTTTCAGGAGAAAAGCTGGTGCTCAGGCATGTTAAAGAGGGAGTCATCATGGATGGAAGTTCTTATAAATACCTTATTAATCAATAATTAATTGAAATTGCTTTCCCCCTCATTGATGTTAAGAATAGGAAAATGTAGAAATTGCAGTCATCAGATCCAATAGCCAGCTCTGCCTCCTTTCTCCGTTCCCCCTTCCCCAACCTTACCCTAGCCCAGATCTCCTTAAAACCATCCCACGGGGTGATGATTCCTAATCTTCTTCTTAAAAAAAACCCCAGAAGGAGGTTAATCCCTTTATATACACTGTTCTTTTATCCAGAAGCCTCACACAAAGGCTTTTTGCTGCCATTTGGGGTGACTCTCTTAGATCTCAGCATTGCTTGGAAACAAAGCTAGTCCAGGCAAAAGATGATGAAGGAAGGAAACAAGAATTTATTAGGCACTAATTTACTATGTGCCAGGCACTGTAATATGGACTTTTCTCATATTATTTCACTTGATCCTCATAACAACTCTGGGAGGCAGGTGCTATTATGAAAGAGACTAAGTTGGACAGATATCAAATTACCTGTCCAGGGTCACACAGCTCATATGTATTGGGTACCATATTTGAACTCAGGTCTTCCTGACTCTAGGGTCGGTGCTCAGTCCACTGTGTCCCCTGGTGTATTTGTAGCATGC
Organism: Potorous gilbertii; assembly: GCA_028658325.1. Lineage (NCBI taxonomy): Eukaryota > Metazoa > Chordata > Mammalia > Diprotodontia > Potoroidae > Potorous > Potorous gilbertii. Next base: position 603,369,354 of record CM053769.1, on the reverse strand, counting down.
TTCCTCTCTCCTTTATATGTACCTCTCTCTATTCAACATCCTCTTTTCTATTCAATAGATCCAATCATTCTGTCTCAAGGAAGTAAATGGCTAATTCACATTAAGTTATTAGGGACTATGTGTTTAAATTTTAAAAGAAGGGATGAAGGGAAAGTGAAATTTAACTAAAAAAACCCCTAATGGTAAAATTTTAGACATTGTGACCAGAGAGCTATTTGGAGACAGGGGTACCCCTCCAACAATACCCATTCCAGAGATCTCCTCTGCTCAGGGTCCCTTGAGTTTGCCTCAGTGGAAAGGTTAGGCCATGACATTCCCTGGTAAAGAAGCTATTTGGAAAAATCAGTTTTTTAATTAATGGCAATTAAATGTCTGTTACCTGCCCAGCTGCATCTGCAGAAACTGGGACAGAACTCCTCCATGGATCCATTGGCCAAGCATGCCTCATTAGTAGCCATGGCCCCCTACTGTCTTGTATAAGGAGAGTTGTCAGAGAGCTCACAGTGCTATAGGTGCTAAGGTTTACTCTCTGCTTTCAGATAACTAAGAGCCAAAGCTTGGGCCAAGGACACTTTGCTACTCATGTTTTTACTGTGATCCTAACTTCTGTTGCTTTTCACTCTAAGGTGATACTCTACTATCCTGAAAGTGATCTAGTCCATCCCAGACCACCCACCCTGTGTCCAGTGCCAGAAGCTCCAACTCAGTGCCAAGAGTCACCCACCTTCCCTGGCCTTCTCCAGGCCATCACAAAGGCAAGGGATTCTTAATGTCTACAAATGTGAAAAAAATAACTGGTTTCCTTTGTAAGCATATGTATTTATTTTATGCACTTAAAAATACAATTCTAAGAAAAGGTCCATAGATTTCACAAGATTTCCAAGGATCAAGAGGTCCAAGATACAAAAAATATTATGAGCCCCTATCCTAATCTTTATTTCCTTAGAATGCCCAACTGGAAAAGATTTTCCCCAGCTAGCGATGACTCATTTCCAGTACTTCCAGTGAATTCCATGAAGCATATGCCCTCTCACAGTCCAAGGAGGAGGCTATCCAAGCCAGAGATTATGTATATAGCCTGTAGCTAGCTCAGCATTGAACCTTTTCAACCATGATAACTTAAAGACTCTGAAATCCATGTCATTAAACTAAAACACTTAATTATCACTCTAAGTGGGCCCCTGATAATTCAAAGAACTCTGGTTCCAGATAGAGATCCTTACTGCTTTTCCTATATCCAGTCTGGGCTGTATGGGTCAATCAGTTCTGTTAACTGTGACTAGAGCCTCCATCAATGCAGTATTCTCTACTTCCAGACCTTGCAAACCACCAATCGAATGGCAAAAACATTTATATAAAACACCATCAGTATAAAAATGAGACATAAGACATAAAGTCAATATAAATAAGAAGGAATCAGCTGTAGAATTGTCTGCCCTCATACACAAACAGGCGTGTACAGGCTGCAAAGGAATTATAATCAAATCCCCTCAGTATTCTCAGAATATAGAGAGACTAGACCAAGTTGTTGCTTCAGAAGTTACAATTCAGGGGCAAAACATCAGTCTTCCATACCATCTACCAGATAGAGTTTCCTTCAACTTTCTAGGGAATGGAGGGTATGGTCGTGGGTAGGAAGGACTATGGAAGCTATGGGGCAGGTTGGGTATCTGAGAAGCCTCTGGACTCAATGTTGGAGTGGTTGACTAGATTCTGCAGAGACTCCTGTGTTTGGAGACTATGACAGTAATGCTCCAGCATGGATGGCTTCTATATAATCAACCACTGCTCAAATAGTTACAACTTGCCTTTCTGTTTCTACTTAATCATGTGGCTCTCCTCATGGAAAAGTCTTCACTAAAGTATTTCAATGATGACACCATCTACTGCCTTCTAGAAAATGTAGTCAATGAATTTTATGCATTTAAAAACATGATTCTGAAAAGGAGTCCATAAGTATCACCAGATTGCCAAGGGTAAAGGGATATGTTCACAAGAAGATTGTAAAAACTCTGCCCTGAAGTCAAGAAGATCTGAATTCAAATCTGGTCTTAGACACTTTATAGCTAGCTGTATGATACTGGCGAAAGACACTAAATTTCTGTTTTCCTCAGTTTTCTCATCTGTAAAATGAGGAAAATAATGGTTTCTACTTCCCAGAGTTGTTGTGAGGATCAAGTGAGAAATCATTTAGTGCTTAGAGAATGTTACATAAATGTTAGCTATATTATAACCAATTATTTTTCCCAAAGAAAAATGCTCTCAGCCCCAAATTTCATGGGGGAATGAGGTCCTAGGAACTCTTCTTTTTGGCTATGCCCACTCTTCACATATGCATGACTTCCTCGAGTCAGCTGTCTAGAGAGATGACAGTTGTTCATTAAGCTAGTGGTTTGCATCAATCTGGAAGGTCCTTCTCTCATTAACTTTTACATTGTCTCTCTCTTTGTGCTTAGCTTTTTCTCATTGTCACTGATTTCCCTCTGTCTCTTTTCTTTTCACTGTCTCTAGTTCTCCTGCTCCTCTATCTCCCTCTCTCTTTCTGAAAGGAATTGTCTTTTAATGGAAAGAGATTGAGACTGGAAGTCCAGAGACCTGGATAATTACTAGCCCTATCTCTGCCAATAGTCAACTGTGTGACCTTTGCTAAATCTCTGAGTTTCAGGTTGCTTTTTTTTTTTAATCTAGAAAATAAGTTCCCTCCCAGCTCCAACCTTCTGGGCTTCTTTCACGCTGTCTCTCTTAGTTTGTGTTAGTCTCTATTTTGGTCATTACAAATTGGCCACCTTCCCTTGTTTATTCTTTTCATCTCTGCTTTACTGGAGCAGAAGCAGGGGTCAGAAGGAGTCTAGACTCTGTCAGAGTCCAGGTCAGTAAAGTGTAAGTAGCAGCTGGTTTCAGGGACTGCATGTTGCAGTACCGGATGCTGTTTCCTTGACATTGGACACAGGCCATTCATTACTACTCCCTTCATCATAATTAAACTCTTCCTTTAATGACCTACTCAGTCTGGGCTCCAGGGGACCCTCAGCCTGGATCATCATCCATGTCTGAAGACTGACCTGCCCAAAGGTCTCCCTCCCCACTATATCAGGTCACCTTTCATCCCCCTTCTTCAAGATTCAGCAACACTTTTTCCCTTTGTTCCATTCCACTTCCATCCAAAATACCCCATATTCAGTAAACATGAGCTTCTGAGTATGAAGGAATATTTTAGAAATCATCAAAACAATTCATGGGGTCAGGGAGAGGAAGGGGAGGTGGAACATAACTGGAACATTTCTTGCCATTTCAATTTTCACAACATTTCTCTCATCTGTCCCCTTATTTCTACTTACATATCCCACACATTCACCTTAGTTCCACACCCCTTACCATCTTTTGTGGACTGACATCTCTCTGCTGTCCTTTGTAAACCTTCCCTGACTCAGTTGTCAAAGGGATGACGACTCTTCGGCTTCTAGATTCCTGCCCTACAACTGACTTTGCATTTGTTTTGTATATGTCTTGCATTTACTAATATGCAATTAGGTTATTTCCTCTCATTGAATGTAAGCTCCCTCAGGGTAGGGACTGTTTTGTTTTTTTCTCTTCATAAGCCTCTCCACCCTCTGTTTCATCATTGCAAAGTAAGGAGTTTGGGCTAGAGGGGCTCTAAGTTTGTTTCTAGTCCTGTACCTATGATCCTGTGACCTTAATTCTAGCACTCTGTACTGAATAAGTACATAGGGCCTCATAAATCCTTGTTTATTGATGGATTGTTTCCTGGGTTTGTGTGGTTTGGCTGGGGTCAGGCAAAACATTTCAATTTTCTGAGTTTAGTTTCCTCATCTATAAAATGGGAAAAATAATTGCCCTATTTACCTCAAAGGGTCTTGTGAGAATCCATTGAGAATATATACATGGAAACACTTTGGAAATTATAAAACATCATTTATATGTAAGAAGTTATCAGTATTACTCAATATTTCAGTATTCAAAGGATCTCTGATTTCATCTGCAGGTCACAAATCCCTCAAGATCTAGTACACAGACTTCGTGGAATGAAGAAAACTTAATACTCTTCTCAAAGAGAAGGGACATTTTTTGAAGAGAGAGGAGCACCTTGTTTTTCAAAGAGTGATGCTATAAATTCAAAGGTCTTGTCAGATGAGGGATGATCCAATAAAAGTTAGTGGAAGAAGCGACAAAAAGTGGTGGTTGGTGATTCCCTGAAGAGGGAAACAGGTAGCTATTTGGACAAGTAACATAACAACAATAAAAGAGAGTCCCTATCGTTTTCCTAGCCCATGTATCCAAGAGGTGACAGAAAACCTTCCCAGTCTAGGCAAACTGTATGACTCCTAGATAATGTCAGAAAGAACTCAGAAGTCATTTCTAAATAAAGATAGCAAAATTTTGGACAAGGGACTGATGACCTTAAAAATGCAGGTGATATTTTAAATATCTGCTATCCTTCAAAAGCAAGGGCTTCATAAAGCAAAGGTAGATATAGGAAATGAATGGCTGATTAAGAAGGTGGTGTCTGAAAATGAGATTTGGATTTCTGGGCCATGGCATAAGATATTGGAATTATAAGCTCCTGACCAGGGATAGAGTGTAACTAACAAAGGCTGGTAAGAATATATTAATCTAAATCTATACTGAAAAGGAAAGAGGAGGAAGAAAATAGCTTACAAAATTAGTTAGCACAAATTCAGTGATTCAATGTAGGAAGAAATTATATATAATATATACATAATACATATATTCATTTATATAATAAAGGAATATATTATATGTATGTGTACACATGTGTTTATATATACGTATGTGTGTATATTTATTATTTATGTATATATTGACATGTCTCCCCATTAGAAAGAGAGTTCCTTGTGAGCAGTGTCTATTTTTACCCTTCTATATATCCCTGCACTTAGCACAATGCCTGGCACACATTAAGCCCTTAATAAATCCTTTTTGATTGATTTGATTTTACAGGAGGCAAAATCATGTGGTGAAATCCAGGAGGGAGAGAAGATTAGTGTAGTGGAGGACAATGGATGAAGATAACTGAAGGTTGAAATGAGCAATATTGTCATTAGACTTTACTATAAACCACCTGGATAGAAAAAGTTAATCTTAGTTTTTCAGTTTAGGAAGCAGATCACAACTCTGGCACAATATAATACTGGTAGAATACTTAAATTATTTAAATTTCTGTTGAACTTTTCTTTGTGCCCACAGTAGAATGGTCAGTAATTTCCTGACTTGCCTTGATGATAATTTCATCCTTCAGAACAGAAATCAGTGATGAGAGATCTGGTTCTCTTTAACAAGAATTAACTGTTGGGGAAGAAATTATGGGAACCTTATGGCTAGGGATTGAGAAGTCATTCTTAGAATTTTTGATAGAAGAGAGTTAATCTGAGAACAGTTAGACAAGCCTCCTAGATTAGGGTAGAAGCAGCCAGTAGGACAGGTAGGACTATCCTATCTGTGAATTAAAAATTTACAAGGGAGGTCAGAGAGATGGAAAATTTTCAAGAATGTGTTTTCAGAATTTCAGAGAAATAATTCTTATGAGGGAAAAAATGAAGTTTAAAGAAACCATTGTAAACGTACAGAGAACTCATTAAGTTTTAAAAAGACATTTGTAGAGAATGCAAGCAAGGGAAGTAAGAGAAGATGAATACCAAAGTATGGCATGATACTATAATTTTAGTAGCACAAAATGAATTGCAGGTGGTGGTAAAAGAAGGTTTTTGTTAAAAAAAAAATAAAACTATATTAGCAAAAAGAAGAGGAACAAAGGGAATAGATTGATGCTTAGGGTAAATATAATGATGATAATGCATGATGGAGAAAAGAAAGAGCTTTTCAGTTCTTCTGTTGTCTGTGCCAAGGAGAAGGATCTTTGTACTGGAAAGGACAGATCAAACCCAAGAGCAGTATGGAGATAGCACCAAACTACCTAGCTGCTGTTGATCAGCTGAAGTCACCAAAATTCAGGGGAATTATGTCCCTGGAACTGAAAAATATTAGCAATTTTTTTTCACTTACTGGAAAAATTCTAGAACTCTTTATTAAAGGGATAGTTAATAAACATTTAGAAAGTAGATCAAGGATCATAAAGAGCCAGCATGGCTCCATTAAAAACAAGTCATGACAGAATGACTATTTCTTTTGTTTTCTTTTTTGACATTGTTACCAGCATTGCAGACTGGGTGAATGCTGTAGATAAAGTTTACTTAACTTTTAGCAAGTTATTTGTCAAAGTCTCTCATGCCATTTTTTTTGTGAAAAAGATGGAGAGAGGTGAACTGGGACAATAACATGGTTACATAGCTTTTGAGCTGTGAATGACTTGAATGGTTAGATCCAAAGAGCAATTATTAGTGATCCAAAGTAAACTTAAGAGGAAATATCTAGTATAATGCCCTGAGGATCTTTTCCTAACCATTTTTTGTTTAATATTTTTATCAATGTTTTACATAAAGGCATTGAAGGCAAGCTCATTAAATTTGCAAATGACACAAAGTTCAGAAGAGTGGCATTAAACTTGGAAGTCAGAATCAGGACCTAGAGATATCTTGGCAGACTAAACCATTAGGTTATATCTCTTAAGATGAATCAAGGAAAGTATTATTCTTAGGTATAAAAATCAGCAGTTTACCTGAGAAAAATATGAGGTTCTTACTGGACTCTATATTTGATAAGCTAATAGAAATAACATGATGGTCAATAACCCATTGTATTCTTGGGTTACATTAAATAAAGCATGGTGTACAAAATTAGCAAGGTCAGAGTCTTGCTGCAATTTTCTCTCGTCACACCATCTCTGGAGTATTGGGTTTACTTCTGAGCACCATATTTCAGAAAGAACATTGATAGGCTGGAAACCATGGTCATGGCCAAGATTCATGAAATCACACCAAATTAGAATCAGTTGGAGATTCCATAGGTGTTTTTACATATTTGAATGACAGTCATAGGAAAGGGAAGTTGGACTTGTTCTGCGTGGGTGGAAGTCACAAAAAAGACAAATTTAGGCTTAAGGTAAGAAAAAGCTTCTTAACATTTAGAGCTATTCAAAATTGGAATGGGCTTCCTCAGTGAGTAGTGAGCTTCCCTTAGTGGAAGTCTTCAAGTAAAGGATGTATGACCATGTTGGATATATTGCAGAGAGGATTATTTGTCATATATGAGGTGGCTTTGAGATCCCCTCCAACTTTCTTCTATAATTCTGTGTGGCTTAGACTCTAAGCACTGAAGGAAATCAAAAAAAGGGCAGATTAGTAGAGGTAGGACCTTGAAGGATAGTAGGACTCTTTTAGGAAGACAAAAGGGCCAGAGCCATTTTAAATGAGAGGAAATTTTGTGAGTAAAGATTTGGAGGAAAGAATAACAAGAGCGTTCAGAGAGCAGGAAGGAGTCCCTCCTGACTGAAGTGAGTCTTGACTGCTACCATATGACCTTGGGTAAGCTACTTAATTGTCTGGGCCTCAATTTCCTCATCTGTCAAATGAAAATGGATTCGATGGATTCCTAGTTTTTTTCTAACTCTAGCTGCTGAGATAAATTAAAGACTTCTCCTCTCCTTCCTTCTACCCCAATAAACCACTCAAATGTATAGAAATTACATGTCTATTTCACAGCTTCTCCATAAGGAAAGAAAAAGTAACATCTTTGACAACCATTCCCACACCTTGGTCCTCAGTTCCTTCTCTATATCTTACTCATACTCAATTTGATGACTATCTGGTCCCTGGATTCAGATGGCTCTGAAGTGGAGGAGAAGTGAGGCTGGTGACCTGCACAGGTCACCACTCAACACAAAGTCAAGTGCAAGTCATGTCATCATTTCTCTGATGTCATGGTCTTCTTTGGTAACGAAGGACGAACACACACACACCCTCATTCAATTCCCCCTAACCTGTTGGAATCTGCAGCAGTAGTCAGACCCTACTTATGGGTCATAACCTCTTCCGAAGTTTTTATTTATTTTATTTTATTTATTTACTTTTTATTCACTCTACTACATGTGACAGCTGGGAAAGGCCCAGAAGAGATTAATTATAACGATAAGGCTTGGAGGTTCACAAAGTGCTTTACATATGTTGTTATCTCATTTGCTCCTCACAACAACCCTGTGAGGTAAATGCTGCTATTATTCCCATTTTACAGATGGTGAAACTGAGGTGGGGAGAGGTTAAATGACTTACAAAGCTTCTAATTTTCTGAGCTGGAACCTGAGACTTAGGTCTTCCTGACTCTACATCTAGCACTCCATCTACTGTGCCATGCAGCTGCCTCTAATGAAGATAGGTCAAAGGTTGTAGGTAAGAAGGTCAGATTTGAGGAGGAGAAGGGAGAAGGGGCTTCACTATGGGAAAGGAAAAGAGAAGTTGAGGGATGAGTGTATCTTTAGCTCTCATCTCAGAAAAATATTCTGTGAGCACCATGCAGCATTTTCCTTTTTAGTGTCCTGGTCTAAGTCACTTCTACTTTCTGATACTTTCAGTATTTACAAAACATGAAAGAATAAATTCTATTTTAAAAGAAGACATAATCTTATTATTAAAGTTTTCTAGTCCTAAAGACTGAGCTAAGGGATAGGCACTAAAACAGGAGGGATCATGTTCAGATATAGTGAAGAAATGCCTGTTGGTAGAGCCTGCTGGTATAGAGCACCCAAGGAAGGCTGTAGGGTTTCTTTTCCTGCTTATCATCAGGAAGAAACCATCTCTTCTGGGTAGGTCAAATATTCATCTGTCAGGAGGTAGGAAATTTTAGCTCTTGAATTATATATATATATATATACACACACATATATTTTATTTGAATTTTATATATATAATATATATTTTTGTTCTTGATACTCAGAACAAAAATCTTTCATTTATGATTCTACAATCAATGATTCCCAATCTATGATTTTGTAATCCATGATCCTATGACTTATGATATTTTATATATATATATATATGTATAAAACTCTGTGACCTGATGCCTACAATTTATGATCCTCTGAGCTATATATCTGTATTCTGTGATCCATAATCGATGCTATATGATTATATACTGTCCGCCTATGATCCATGATTCTTTAATATATAGCTGAGCAACCTTTGAGACCATGATTTATGGATTTATTTACTACAACCTGTGACTATGATCTATTATTCTCTGATTGATAGATCTGGGCTTTCTAAACTGTGGCTCTTGGATCTATGCTTCTGTGATCAATGGATCTGAAATTGGCAATTCGTTGATCTCTGCCTATGATTTGGAAATCTCTGCTATTTCCCCTGCATATCATGCAAAGAGAGGCCAGGCTGTCATTTCCAAGTTGATCCCACATCAGCTTGAGAAATGTCAGGCTGTGAACACTAGCCAGAGAGTGATTTGCATGCGTCTCCAAGTGACAAGTGACAGGGGTGCCCAAGTCCAGCTAAGAGATGATTAATGGTTTGACATTGGCCAATACTGCCTGTTGATGCTGCTGGGCTTGCTCTTCTGTGAACCAGAGAGGTGACTTTAGCAAATGCTACCTGCTGATGGGCAGTGTGAGTTTGGATGCCTTATAGGCAAATGAAAGTCCTGTATGGAGGTAGTATCCTCTATAGGAAAAGCATAGGACTTGGAATTTGAAATAAGACTTGAGTTTGAATCTGAGCTATGCCAGTGTTCTATCTAAGTGACCTTAGGGTGACTGGTTTACCAGTCACCTTCTCTGAGATTTAAAATTCATCATCTAGAAAATTAAGGGATTGGGTTAAATGATTTCTGAAAGCTTTCTGTCTCCATCATCCTGTGATTCTATGGGGCCATGCCTATAGGCTATAGGCTACTGTACTGCTCCTCCCTCTGATAACACCATAGAGTCTTAGGTAATATAATTAATCAAAGATTCATCAGTTATGAATTCATTGATTAAATATCTCAGTCTAGCTAATCTTTAGACTGTCAAAAGAATCCTAGATAACAAAAATCTAGTCCATTTGACCTAGTCATTTCTGAATCATTTCAGAAAGATTGGGGTTGGAGAGGAGGAAGTTGAAGGGGAGACAGGACTGGTCTGAAAGTGGAAAACTGTGAATGTGTCTTGCATCGTAGGAAAACACAAACAAACAAATAACCAAAGAGACTGTGATATTAGGCTGCTTTAATTAAAATAGGTGTATAATGTCCAGAACAGAGAGACCTCATCAAACCAACTGGAATACTATGCTCTGTTCAGAGCACTCTATTTTAGTAAGGACAGTGATAAGTTGGAAGTACTAAAAGGAGATCAATCAGGATGATAAAGAACCTTGTTGTTGTGCATTTGTTTCAGGCTTTTTGTGACCCTATTTAGGGTTTTCATGGTAGAGATACTGGAGTGATTTGCTATTTCCTTCTGCAGATCATGTTATAGATGAGAGAACTGGGGTCCAGGATCAAAATACTAGAAAGTGTTTGAGGCTGAATTTGAACTCAGGAAGATGAGTTTTCCTGACTCCCATTTGCTTTATCTACTGAGCCAACTAGCTGCCCACTCCATATAAGCTGAAGAAATTGAGACTGTCCTGGAGAAGAGAAGACAGAATGTAACATGATAGCTGTCTTCATGTATTTCAGTGGATGCCATGTGGAAGGGAAATATTAGATTTGTTCCCGTTGGCCACAGTAGGGAAAGAACTAAGAGTGATGTATAGAAATCATAAAGAAGAAAACTAAGGCTTGAAATAGGCAAGAGTGCTTAACGAGTAGAGCTATCCCAAACCACCATGTGTTGTTGCCTTGGGAGGTAGGGAGGTTTCCTCTTAGTAGAGGATTTTAGGGAGTGACTGGATGATTACTTGTCAGCGAGACTGTAGGGAAGCAAAATTCTGGCCAGGTTGACTTGGATGACCTCCCGGGTCACTCTTTTCCAGTTGTGGAATCCAGTTCCATGATTCAGTCCTAGAAAGTGAAATGACTTGTCTGCATCACACACCTAATTACAGAACTGGCAGTAGAATCAATAGCTTATATCAAAGTAAAGACAATGCTCCCAAATCACTCTCTGTAGGGATTCAGTAGCCCCCTGAGTTTTATAACAGTGGTGATGGACTACACTGAGCCATTCATATTTTTGCAGATTCTCTCTTGTGACAAATGACATACTTTTATGAAATAGTGATCAGTCTGATTAACAAAATCTATGAGAATTAAGTCTAATTCTTTACTTTACAAAATGGCTATATTGAGGCCTGGAGAAGTTGCCTAAGGTCACTAAGGCTAGTTAGTGGTAAAGAAAGACACTGCCAGTTTAGACAGCCACCAGAGGGGTTGATCATAATGGTTAGGGGTCTGGATATCATGCCACATGAGGACCATGAAGTAATTAGAGAAGTTTAATTCCATGGAAGAGATGGCTTGAGGAAGAGATGATAACTGACTTCAAATGTTTGAAAAGGTAGGGACAAGAAATAAAAACTTGTTTTGCTTGGCTACAGGTACAGAATGAGATCTGGTGGATGGAAGCTATAGGGAGGGAAATTTTAGATTAATATAAGAAGCTTCTAAGTGACAGATGGCCAATGGTAGAGTCAGCTGCTTCATGAAGTAGTGAACTTAACACTGCTAGAAGGATTCAAGGGTGACTACTTGTCAGGAATGTTGTAGAATGGATTCCAATATGAAAAATGTTGGATTAGATGAATTCTGTTAATCTATTCTCCTCCTAGGAGGAGAAGGGTCATTGAGCTCTAGCTCCATGCTGTTGTTGATAGCATGCCTCCAACCTGGAACATCTCCTGCCCTTCCAGACTATTCATTGCTTCCTTAGAGATCATAGTCAAAAGAATGTCCATGAAACCTTCTGATCTTCCCTTTTAGCATAGGGTTGTATCTTGTACTTGTTGCTATGTCTTAGTAACTGCATTAATGCTTTCTTTTACTGGTAGGGACAGTTTCCTTCCAATTAGACTGTAAGTTTCCCAAAGACAAAGACCTGGATTCAAATGCAGCCACTAGCTGTGTGACCCACAGCAAGTCACTTAATCTCTGTCTGCCTTAGTTTCCTTAGCTGTAAAATAGGAATAAAAATTGCACCTATCTCCCAGGGTCATTGTGAGGATGAAAAGAGATGGCATTTATAAGTACCTGGTAAATAGTAGATACTTAAGAGTTCTCTCCTTTTGTCTTTCTTCTTTAGTGATTTCCCTTGCTCTGATCCATCTTTCACAGAATTGTCAGGATAATCTTTATGTATGATACTCAACTTTTCAAAAATGGTCAATGATTTCCTATTATCAATCAATCAATCAATCATAATCTGAATTGAAAGGGACCTCAGAGGTCATCTAGTCCAAATGGCACCTGAACAAGGATCCTAGCTATGACCTATCTGAAACATGGCCACTCAACCTTTGCTTGAAGACTACTGTTGTCTCCAGAGGCAGCCCACTTCCATTTCCACCAGCTCTGTCGGGGATGTGTCCTTAACCCAAGTCTAAATTGCCATCTTCTCCATTTCCACCCCTTGCTCCCAGCACTGTCTTGGGGCAGTCACACAGTGTAAATCTAATCCCTCTTGTATGAAACATCCTGGTAAACACTTGAAGACTCCAGACTAAAAATCCCCAATCCCTTCCATCTCAGTCTAGCATTCAAGGTTTTTGACAATCTGGCACCAAGTAGTCTTGGGTGGCTTGGTCCTTGGGAAAGACTAGAGAAGAAAGAAGAAGGAGTCAGGGGGAGGGGGAGGAGGGGTGGACTGCTCATACCACCCTTTTCCTGTGAGCTCCTTGCCTTCACCTCTAAGGAACCACAATACACTTCCTTCAAGGTGACTGACATCCCCTCTGAATTTCACACTCTCTTTCTCCCTCCTCTCTCCCCCGTCTTCACTGGGGTTTTATTTTTGGCCAAGTAATTAGCATCTCTCCTCTCATTAATATTATATGTTAAAAGAAAAGGTAGTGGGGAGGAGAAGAGGGGTTGGGAGGGAGGGGCTTGCATATGCCTGTAATTGTCTCCACAGCCTAAGATCCGGAAGCATTGACAGTTTACTTTAAGTGGTCCAATTAGCATAACAAACGACTCGCCAAAAGTTCTGAAGGCATCGTGTTGATTAATGCAATTTATCTTGCAAACCAGCGGCAGACGGCTAAATGCTGCTAATGATTATTCTATACATTTATACACATTATGTACATACTGCCTCCTCTCCAAGGAAACCCTCCTTCCCTCCCTGGACAGCTCCTCCTACTCCCAACTCCACAAGGATCCCAAGTCCTTCTGTGGTCTGCTTGGCCTATTATACCCCTTCCCTTAGCCATATTTCTCAATTCTAGTCTCATCCTCAACTCCCTCAGCCTCACTTCCTAGAAGCTGATTTCTGGTGCGAAAGAGAAGGTGCTAGGTCCATTTACATCACTGTCTACACACAGCTTTCACCTAGTTTTGCCATTGTCCACCATCTCCTGCCATCTGCAAAAATGCCCCAATGAGCAAGAGGGAGTACAAAGAGTACAGCAATTGCTTCCATTTAGACAATATCTCATGGGTCACAGAACATCTCCCCCATAACTCTATTTCCATGCAAGTAGTATCTCTATTTTATAGGGGAGAGACCTATTTTTCAGAGATGTGAAGGGGCAATCTATCATTGCCCAGTCGACAAATGTTGGAACTTGTATTTCATTCAACCCAGTTCTGAATCCCAAATCCAGGTATATTCCTATCTTATCACACTGCCTCTGGGAAGAACATATATTGTTTAGATGAATATCATTGGATAAATAGTATTGTGCAATTTTTTAAAATAATGAAGTGTCATAAACAACTTTGAAAAGCTGAACTACTCTGCTCAGTGTAATGAAAAGCCTTGATTTGAGAGGACTGGTGATGAAAATCCTTCCCACCTCCTGGCAAGAAAGGGATAGATTCCAAAGGTAGAATGAAACATGTAGTTTGGGTCATGGCCGATGAGGGAATTTGTTTTGCTTAACTATATATTTTTGTTATAAGGGTTTTAGTTTTATTTCATTTTTCAGAGGAGAAGGGAGAGAGAGAAAAGAAAATTTTAATTGAAGAAAAAAATTTTAAAGTTCCAACCTCCCTCCATTATCCAATATAATATTCTATCAACCTTCATCTAAGTGAACCTGAAGTAAGGAAGATCTGAGTTCAAATCTGAACCTTAGATGCTTACTAGATTATGACTTTAGGCACATCACTTAACTATCTGCCTCAGTTTTTTCATCCTAGAGTTGTAAGGATCAAATGAGATAAAGTGATTGGTAAGGAGCTTTGCAAACCTTGAATACTATATAAATGCTGGTTTGATGAGGATGAAGAACAACAAGTTGTGTTTTTTGGGGTTTTTTTTGTAACTGATTTTTGAAGAAATCTTTGCTAACGAAGTATCCCCCACAATCAGGAGAAGTGAGTAAGGTCCTTCTTTTCAGACAACTAAAATCAACCTGTTCTTTCCAGGAACAGTCCAGGGTAAGAGATGCAGAAGTAAAGTGTCAGAACAGAGAGAACAATCCAGAACCAAAGTAGGACTACCGCTTTGGAGACAAAAAATGTCACAGTCAGGATTCATGAGGTAGAGGCACAGGTCTTGAATGAAGCACCAGAGCCTTCAAGTAAACTGAACAGCCCACTCCCCAGAGGAGAAGCTTGAGACCCTTAATTCCATAGCTACCTTTTCTTGGCTTGAAAGTTAACCCAAACTGCCTACTCCTTAAACCAGTCCTCCAACATGGACTGACCGCTAACAGTGTTAGTCATTCGATAGGTGGTAGTGGTGTTGGATTCAGAAACAATGGGCTTGCTCTCAGGAAACTTACCATCTCTTTAGGGAGATCGGATATTTGTTTATCCACTATGACATTCTTTATTTCTTGTCCCTACTTTTTCAAATTGTGTTTGTCCTTTGTTCTCGAAGACGACCGTGACACCAAGATGATGACATCAGTTGCAGTTGTCTTTGATTTGAGTGAGGGATGTTGCCTGGTATGAGACAGAGTGGCAAAGTGAATAGAGAGCATGCCTGGAGTCAGGAAGGTTTTGATTTGAGCCCTGCCTAGTCTCTGACCACAGATCCTCCTAGTGCTCCTAGAAGATCTCTAAGATGAAGAACTATAGAGCAGAAGCTTATCAGCTTTGGTAAAGGTTTCCTTACTTCTCTGTTTCCAAATATGATGGAATTTCATTAATATAGGGAACTTCAGGTGAGGAAACTCCCTGTAGGGCTCCTTCTTTGTAATTTAGCCTCTCATGTATGCATGTGTAATACTACTAATCATAGTAATAGTTAGCATTTATAGGCTTGCAAAATCCTTTGCAAACAGTATCTTATTTTGTTCTTATAACAATCTTTGTAGGTAGGTTATCATTACCTATTATTTTTTATAATGTCTATTATATTAAAAGATATCTATCTACATAAATAATAGACAGTAGATAGAATAATATCTATTTATTATTATTATATACTATTATCTTTAGTTTACAGTTGAGGAAACTGAAGCAGATGAAAGTTAAGTGACTTGTCCAGGGTCATACAGCAAGTGACAGAGGCTGGATTTGAACTCAGGTCTTCCTGTGCTCTCTCCACTTCATCATGTAGCTTAGCATATGTACATATATACACATAAAAGAATTTATATACAAACTGTATATACTGCATATGTACATATATACACATAAAAGAGAATTTATATACCAACTATATATACTGCATATGTACATATATACACATAAAAGAGAATTTATATACAAATTGTATATACTGCATATGTACATATATACATATAAAGGAGAATTTATATACCAACTGTATATACTGCATATGTACATATATACACATAAAAGAGAATTTATATACAGACTGTATATGATGAGTTCAGTGTGAGATGATTTGGGACTCTTCTTTCACAGAAGAATAAATATTTTAAATAGACCTTAAAAGAAGAGGAGGCCTTGCCAGAGGGGATGAGTACAGTGTAGTTGACAGTTGTTTTTGGAATTTTGAGAGCCACTTTACAAGTTGGTAGACAAAGGGAAAGTCACTTAATCTCTCCAATTCTCATTTTTCCTCATCTGTAAAATGGGGGCACTAATAATGCTTAAATACCTATTGGGGTCACTAAATAGATAATTTACGTGCTTTGTGAACTCTCAAGTGCAATACAACTCTCAGCTATACTTTAAGTATTGAGAAAGGAAGAAAGGCTGGAGAATGGAGTAAGTAAAGGTGAAATCATGGAGGTTACATTCAATGGCTCTAAGTAGACTGTCTTGGCTACAGGGAAAGATTAGAAGAAGTAGAAGAAAAGACGTTTCGGTAAGAGTGGGTGACCAGTTGAGGGAGGAAGAAGAGTCAAGAATAACACTAAGACTTGGAGCCTAGAAGCATGGTGGTACCATTGACAAAATCGGAAAGTTAGGGAGATGGATTAGCTTTGGTCTTGATGGACTCCCAGGTGAAAACGTCTTGGATTATAGGACTGGAATTTTACAGAACGGTCAGGTTTGGTGAGCTCCAACGCCCTAGGGTTAAACATCAGGTGTAGAAAATGCAGTGTGAATGCCATAAAGAGCAGAAGGGTACTTGTTTAGTTGTGTGAGTTTTTTAGGGGGGGAAATGTATGTCAGAGAATTGGCTTTACTGATAATGTACTGTGCTACCTTGGGCAACTCATTTAACATCCCTTGGTCTCAATTTCCTCATACGTAAAATTAAAAGTTTGGATGTTGTCTTAGCAGTAAATCTACTCCATGTAACCTAGACTAACTTTCCTCCACAAAGGCAATAAAACTATTCTCAAGACTTGACTGCTCCATTGAACTGAAGTTTGAACCAATGATGTGGTTTCTTCCTTGATTCCTAAGTATAAAATCCCAGGCCTGTGGAAGTCTGGGCTCCTCAGGCTTGACAAATCCTTTTGACTAGGAACACCACTAAGGCAAATTAAGGGGTAAAGAAATTGTGGCCAACTGAATCAACACTGTATCCTTGTTGAATAACCTTTCCATGACATTGTCTAAAAAAAACCCTTTTAAAAAATGTTATATGGTCTGTGAGTGTCTCATTTCATTCCACTTCTAAAACCTGAACAAGTAGACTGGCCTGAGTCAGGCCTGGCCCCAAATAGACGAGAATACCTCTATGGTCTCTTTCAGATCGAACAGTTCTGTGCTTCTAATTATTTTCCAACATATCCACTTGAAAGAGAGCCTTGGCAAGACCAGATGATGCCAAGGAGAGGTCAGAATGAGGGAGAAGGCTATTTAAATGAACAAAGGAATAGAGAAGTTTCTGTGATTTCATAAATGTGTGGGCAACTCCTTTGTGACTTAGTAGATAAAACTTAGGGAACTGCCTGCTGTTCAGAGAAATTAAATGACCTGGTTAGGGGTCACACAGCTAAGCAAAGAGTAAGGATTTGAACTCAGATCTTCCTGACGCTAAGCCCAGGACTCTGCATTTCTCCAGTGCTGAACATGTAAGACTCCTTTATATAGAATACATTTTTAGCTCATCTGCAAATGGAAGCTTAAACATTTGATAAGTAGGTTAAAATATAATATTCTCAACAAACACATGCTCCTTTTTGTTAACTTTATTCTGCTGGGGTTGCAACGACCTCCATCCTAAATTAGGGAGATCTGTAGGAATGAGGTTGGTCTTATGTATTGCTGCTTAGTTTTAAGCCTTAAAACTGTTCTTTCTGTCCTCCCAGCCTCATTCCCATAATCTTCCAAACTGAAGAAATAGCAATTTATAGACTCAGTGGTAGGGGTGGAATGAAGTAGAGGAATCTCTAAGAGCAATCAATTAACAAACATTTATTATGGATTTACTACGTGCCAGGATGGGCAGCTAGGTGGAGCTGTGCAGCAGAGAGAGTGCTGGGTCTGGGGTCAGGAAGACTCATGCTCATGAGTTAAAATTCAGACTCAGACACTTACTAGTTGTGTGACCCTGGGCAAGTCACTTAACCCTGTTTGTCTCAGTTTCCTTTTCTGTAAAATGAGCTGGAGAAGGAAAGAGCAAACCACTCTAGTATCTTTGTCAAGAAAACCCCCAACAGGGTCTTGAAGGCTCAGAAACATCTGAAATGACTGAACAGTAGCAATAATGTGCCAGGCACTGTGTCAAATGCCTGAGCTGTGAGAAATGTGCATGAAAAGAGCCCCTAACCCTCTTTTGTCCTCTGTTCCTCTCATATGGAGTTTGTGATAGGGGTTTGGGAGTTTGCCAAATGCCTGTCTCTGCTACTTGGATCATTTCTACAATTCCAGTTTGTGGTAGGTGCCAAGAAGATAGCACTCAAGGCCCAGTGAGAATTCTACCTGAGAGAGATGTCTTCAAGAAAGCAGCATTTTGTTTTTTGACAGTTCTCTCCCCAGCTGGGATACACAGGGGGCTACACTTCATGAAGGTGTGTATGGTTGTAACTGCATATATCTGTGGAATTGTATGCTGATGCCTGTGCATATGTCTGAGTGTATGTTCTATGCCTAAGTCTGTGTCTGTGATTCATAGAATTGCAGCGAAAAGGGACCCTGAAGTTCACCTCATCCAACTCTGTCATTTTTCAGTTGAGGAAACAAGTTCTTCAACATCAAGTGGCTTGCCCAAGATTCAATAAGTAACAATATTAATGATGTTATTTAGCAATGTTTTAGTCCTATCCTACTCTTCTTGGTAGGGATACTGGAAAGGTTTGACACTTCCTTCTCCAGCTCATTTTTTTTACAGATGAGGAAACTGAGGCAAAGAGGGTTAAGCAATTTGCCCAAGGTCACACAGCTAGCAAGTGTCTGAGGCCAGATTTGAACTCAGGAAGAGGAGTCTTCCTGACTCCCGGATCGGCCCTCTACCCACTGCACCAGCTCGCTACCCAGCAACAATAATGATGATTTACACATACTTTGCAAACTTTATTTCATTTAATTCTCACAATGCTTCTATTAGTCTTACTTTATAGATAAGGAAACTAAGGCTCAGAAAGTTTAAATGATTAGCCTAGTGTTAAAAAGCTAGTAACTGTTCGAGACAGGAATTTAATTCAGATCTTCTTAGCTTCAAATCCAGCTGTCTAGTTACAAAGTAGTTCCTTTGACTTAAAATTTCAGCACTTTTCCCGTTATGGAGATATGCAGATTTCTGATCTTATGGTTATACATAAGAATATATATGTGAACATGTTTGTGCCTCTAAATGTGCATGTGTAGATAAATATGTGTATGAATCCCTCTAGATCTGTCTGTGTGTATTTGGTTGTTTCTCCATGTGTGAACATATTATATACATGAGTCTACATATCCCTATGACTATATGTGTGTATTTTTATCAGGGCAGGTAGATAGCACAGTGGATAGGGCACAGGGTCTGCAGTTAGGAAGACCTGAATTCAAATTTAGTCTCAGATCCTAGCTATGTGACCCTGGGCAAGTCACTTAACCCTTTTTTCTTCAGTGGGAGTGGGAGTGGGAGGAGAAAATGACCAATGACGTGTGTATATATGTCCTGTGAAGTTGAGTGCAGTTTCCTTCTTGTAGGGATTGTTTCATTCATTATGCTTGTATCCCCAGCAACCGGCATGATGCCAGGCATATAACAGGCACTTAATACATGCTTGTTGATTAATTATTTGCCGAATTAGAACTTACACACAGAGGAGAACAGGGAGATGGTGATGATGGATATACTATTAAGTGAAGACTTGGTTTTAGAGGACATATCTCAAATGATCAGACTGGAATGGCGTTAATTTAGGAAAGTATCCTGGAAGGTGAATTTTGAACCCTCCACAGCTTGACCAGATGGAGCCAAGTTCAACATACTTTCTTTGTCTTGGGGAAGGAGAAGCAGGCTGGAGAAAAGGACCAGCACCTCCTCAGGAGGCTACCTCCTCTCAACAGGACCTGCTCCCTCCACATGACGTGCATTGTCACTGAAAATAGCTAGGGTTCAAGCAGGAGCTAGCTGAGCAGCTGGGGATATAGTAGAGAGGACTGCCATGGAGGATGGCTTGATGGTCTCTATTGCCATTTTCAAAGAAGATAGCGAACTGAAAGCACTGCTCAAAGTGCAACGTTACTGTCAGCTATTATTACTTTGGCGCTAAGATGCTATGGTTTTCCTTCTGGTCTCATTATTGCTCTGCCAAACTTATTGCTCATTTTAGTAGCCCATCATTCACAGGCATAGGCCTGGAAGGAATCTCAGGAGCCTCTAGTCTAGAGGAACAAACGGAGACCCAGGTCACAAGGGTAGTAAGTATCAGAGGGAAAATTCGAACTCTGCTCTTTCTCTTATTTTAATTCCTGAGTTAGTGTTTTCTTTCTCTTTCTTTCTTTCTCTTTCTTTCTTTCTTTCTTTCTTTCCTTCCTTCTTTCTCTCTCTTTCTCTCTTCCTTCCTTCTTTTCTTTCTTCTTTCTCTTTTCCTTCCTTCCTCTTTCTTTCTCTCTTTTCCTTCCTTTGTGCTTCTTTCTTTCTCTTTTTCTTTCTTTTTTTTTCCTCTCTCTATCTTTATTCATTTATCTCATAATACTAACGAGAAACACATGGAATCAATGGCCACATATGTCAAAGCAATTTGAGATTTAAAACTGGAAAGTGGTCCATGAGCCGTTTAGTCCAATCCTCCCATATAAGGAAATTGAGGCCAAGAGAAAATAAGTGACTTACCCAAGGTCATACAGGTTGCAAGAAAAGATGTAATTTGAATACAAATACTTTGATTTCAAATTTAGTGCCCTTCCCAATCTATATATTTACTTTTTTTTTTAGCATTTTATTATTAATTAAATTTATTTTATTTTAGTCAACATTCATTTCCACAAGATTTTAAGTTCCAAATTATTTCTCCATCTCTCCCCTCTCCTCACCCCAAGATAGCTTGCATTCTGATTACCCTTTCCCTGAGTTTTCCCTCCCCTCTGTCACCCTACCCTACCCTCTCCTATTCCCCTTCCCCTCACTTTCTTGTACAGCAAGGTAGATTTCTATACCCCATTGCCTGTACATCTTATTTCCTAGTTGCATGTATAAACAATTTTTAACATTTGTTTTTAAAACTTTGGGTTCCAAATTCTCTCCCTTTCTCCATCTCCATCCACCTGCATTGAGAAAGCAAGCAATTCAATATAGGTTATACATGTGTCGTCATGCAAAATACTACCATAGTAGTCATTTTGTGAAAGTCTAACTATATTTCCCTCCATCCTATCCCACCCTCTCATTTATTCTATTCTCTCCTTTCACCCTGTTCCTTTCCAAAGTGTTTGCTTCTGACTCCCCCCTCCCCCAATCTGTCTTCCCTTCTATCATCCCCCACTTCTTATCCCCTTCCTCCTACTTTCCTGTTAGGTAAGATACCTAATTTATATTTGAATTGATTTTTATGGAAAAGGAGAGACAAGGCATTTGCATTGAGAATTTAAAACAGGGAGTGGCTAGGTGGTACAGTGGATCAAGTACATATTTGTTATGTATCATATAGGATTTTCTTTCTTTTCTCCCCCCAAAGGAGGGTAATATTGGAAAGAGAAAATGAATGCTTGTTAATTGAAAAACAAATTAAATGTTTCTTAATTTCTCTAGGCCTCAGTTTCCTTAAATGAATTAACTTATGAAACAATTGATTCCCTAAGTTTTTTTTTTTGTTTTTGTTTTTGCCTGTAGCTCTTGATGTTACAAAAAGAAAATTTTGCTACATCAAACAATAGGCTGGAAATAGAAGAAAGAATATTGACTCAGGAAAGAGAGAAGGACCTGGGTTCGAATTCCACCTCTATCATTTACTTCTACCTCTGTGGCCTTTTCAAGCCAGTGAGATCTGCACTTTAGGAGGACCCTGGAGAAGAAAATACTCAAATTAAAGAAAGAAAACTCTGATGGAGAAAATGAAGGCTCTGTGGCAGACTAATGGAAAAGATATTTTTGTCTGGGGGATACCTTCTCATATCGCCCCATGGAGGTAGCTCCTGACTTTCTCTCTCTACATAGCTTTGAATGGGTGGATTCCAAGAGTCTCCTTCCTTCCCTGCCTCTCACAGTACATAAACAAAGATGGCATGTTCTGGGAACAGTGTGATCGGCCTAACTGAAGAAAAGGATTATGTGGAAGAATAGTTACAAACTGCAGAGCACTATATGAGCATCACCCTACTTGGTCCTGAGAACAACCCTGGGAGGTAGGTGCTGTTATCATCCCCATTTTAAAGACAAGAAATTAAATCTCAGAGCCATTAAAGGATTTGCCCAGGTTCCCATAACTAGCAAGTGTTTGAGTTAGAATTTGAAAACAAGACTTTTTGACTTCAGGGCTCTATCTACTCACTCCACACCTTGGGAAGGGGAAGGGACAGTTGGGACTATATTGTGAAAGGCCCTTATTGTTAGTCTGTGTAGTTTGTACTTTGTGAGCTCTAATGACTCACTGGAGGTTTTCAGGCAGATTGGGTGAGTTCCACAGAAGAAGGATTTTGGAAGATTAACCTGGTGAGGGTACATAGAATGGATTAGAGGGAAAAGAAACACCTTGGCTTTACTCAAGGGTAAAGGAAGGACTTGGCCAGACCCCTCCACCAAGCTAGCCTTCTAACCTCTCTACTGCCCCACTCTTTCTCCTTGACCCCCAAGGGATCAGGAAAGATTTTCAATTAGGTGTCCAATTAGTAGGGTGTCTGCTATACCATTTCTGCCGGAAGACATCTCCGTCGTGATTTGTTTGTTCCAAAGGCACCACTCATAGTCACACCAAATGGCATTTAAATGTTAATCGAGTCAGGGTGCAGCAAGCGCCTGCCAATCAAGCCCACCATGGAAGGTCAAGGTTCCTGTCTTAGAGGAGGCAGCCATGGTAATTTGGAATTTACAATTCTTGCCCCATCCTGGGGCTTGCAAATGTCCCGCTCTGCTCTGGGCTGGCAGGCTCATTTGAATGAGTACAGCATCCTAGGATGAGAATGAGGGTGTCCCAGGCCACAGAAAGATTGTCTGGTCAGACCCATGTCCACGAAGGGGAATAAAAAGTCCACTATATTCCAGGACCCTTCAGCGTCCTTCAGCCTGTCTCCTTGCAGAGACCCCATGGGAGACTAACACATGTCCACAAGAAATCATTGGGGCAGGAAAAGGATTTGTGGCTAATATCGAATCTTTGCTGAGTGTGGGTTTTGTCTGAGATGGAACTCTTGCCCTTCTTGTGTGCCTTTATTTTTTGTCTTTCCGTTTATTTTCTTGTTGCCGTGTCTCTTTGTTGATGCTTCTGTCTCTTTCTTACATCACCTCTTTTTCTCTGTGTCTTTTCTCCCATCTCTTTATATCTCCACATCTCTCTTCTGCTTTAAGACTTTGAAGATGGGAGAGCCCATAGCTCCCTGAGGCAGCCCATTCCACTTTGTGATGGCTCAGATTGTCAGGAAGTTTTCCTTTCCTTTGAGAAAAAGTCACCTGTCTGAAACTTTAGCCCATTGTACCTAATTCTGCCCTCACTTTTAGCTCTGCACCATTCCTTAATGATTTCAGATAACTGAGGTTTTTACAGTATTAACTCCTACATCCACTGCCTAGGGTAAAAGGAGGTCAGCTCAGGAATTTGCTAATTATTCTTCTCTCCTATGAATGTAAGACCATGAGATGGATGGCATTTGCTATAATACACTGAAAAGTATTTATTTCTCCTGATGTACTTTCATTGCTACATATCTTATGAGAATTCAGTTCATGTGCATCTCATAATGAATACAACCACAGATAATATTGAGAACCATCTGCATATCCAGATCATTGAATCCAGCCCATACCTGGCCAAAATCTACTTTAGGACATTCCCTGCGAGCTTTTAGCTGGTCTCCACTTCTAGTATGGGGAGCAAACCTTCCAAGTCATCCCATTCCACCTTTGGGTAGCTCTCATCATTAGGAAGATTTTTCTTACTTTGAACTGAAATCTGCTTCTTTGCAGCTTCTACTCATTGTTTTTAGTTCTGCCTTCTGGGGCCAAGCAGAACGAGCTAATCCCTCTTCCACATGACAGCCCTTAAAAGACTTGTTTCCCAGGAAACGGGGGATATAAAGTCAGGGTCAAGATGGCAAAAGCAAAAATCAATGCCTATGCCAATTTTGGCTGATTGCAATTTGGGGAGTCACAGATGATAGCTGGAGCCTCTTTTGCCCAGCTAGACAGGGGTAAAGGGTGACAGTCTCACCAATGAAGTGTTCTAGGCTCCCATTTTGGTTTTTGTCTCTGTTCACAGGTTATTGTGTTTGACCTTTGTTTTTGGAGAGGATAACCTGCCTCTGCTACAATCTGTAAGGAGGACCTGGATGTTGGGATTGGGCCTTAAGAGTTCTGCTCTGGGGTGAGAGACAGACTTCTCAAACCACCAATGCATGCTCAGAACTGGTCTCAGTCATTCTCTGGTGACCAATATCTCTTAGATTTCACTCTCATCGGCATTTCCTTATGGGAATGTCTCAGAGTCTCAGATCATACTTATGTACAACTCTATTATCTGTCCTCTTGGTGTGTTTTCTATGGGAGAAATTTTATGCCCAGGTTGTAAACTGCCCTGTCTCTTTCCCCACCTCCAGCATACTCAGTGTAGGCTGAAGCAAAGAAAGATTGGTGGGATTTATATGAGTAGAGATGAGAGGGAAGTCATTTCAGGCAGGGGAAATGAAATAAAAGGGGGATAAAAGAAAAAACATGATATGTTTGGGCCACAAGGAAGAAACTGACCTGACTAGATTGGATGGTGTTTGTTGAGAGATAATGGGAGATAAGTGTAGCAAAGACAGACTACTGAGTGCCTTATGACAAGCTAAGGAGCTTGTGTTTTAAGGCATATTCAATAGGGAGCCATTGTGGATTCTTGGACAGTAGAGTAACACTATGAAAGGGAGATATTTGGATTAGCTACTGGTTTAAATTAATTGTTGCATCACAAAAGTTATCAGAAAAAATGAATCTCCTACATTTGCGATAGACCATTAGATCCTGAGCTGTCCCAACCCAAGAAGGCAAGTGAGGGGGAGGGAGGAGTTAACTTGAATAGGCCAATTCTGAGAATGCACTTGTACACCATCGTATTGACTCTGGGGTCAGGTCTCTGGCTCACTTGCTACTCCTGTAATTTTGCAGAAAGCTACACAATACCTGACCTTTGCATAGGATCAGCTCCCAGTCTCCCTGCCCCCACCAGGCAGCAGTGAACTTGTGTATAATTAAACACTTGGGTCTCCCCTGTAGCCTGGCCTTCTCTCTCTCCTTCCCTTGACCTTTGAGACTGAATCCCAGTGGGAACAGGCAGGCCAAGAAATAGGAATGTAACACAATGTGTGAGGGCATGTATGAAGAAATTAAAAACACATTCTTTCTGCCATCTCCTTCCCCTCTCCTCCCCCACTGCCAATCCTTAGTACAGATGGGAACTCAAATAGGAACAACAGAGAGATTACTTGCCCTTTTGTCTTCCTCTGTACCACCAGGTGACCAGGGCCGCAACTTCCCTTTTTCTATGTATCTTCCTGAAAGCATGATTTGTCTAGGCTGACTGTTTGCCAATCCTGTCTCCCTATCTACTTCCCATCCCTTTCTAGGGGAACCTGCTGGGTGTCAGTAGGAAGTATCCGGAGGTGTGATCTTGTCCTGTGCAGTTTCCTCTATCACCTGATGCACCTAAAGATGGATAGGTAAGACTGCCCCATTGCAGCAGCTCTCTTTGAAGGGGAAGGGGAAGTTGGGGTGGGTGAAATTTCCATTTCATCCTAGGTGCTTTAATAATACTAGCTCATATTCATTATAGGACCTGATAAAACATTGTATATTCTTTATCTAATTTGATAATTACAACAGCCCTGTGAAATAGGAGGAAAAAAGCATCATTATCTCCATTTTAAAGATGAGAGAACTAAGAACCAGAGAGGTTAATCAACTTGACTGAAGTCACACAGTAAGTCAGGGGAAGAATCAAAACCGCCAAACAAATGTCCTATTCCTAGTCCAGTGATCTTTCCTGTAATCCATGGTGCCTCTCTGGGTTTAATTAGAAGGTCTCTGGAAAGGCTTTCTGCCCCCTCCCCTCCCAAATGTCCCCTCTCCCACGTATCACAGTGCCTGAAATTCCACCATTAGAGATTACTTCCGGATGGCTAGAACATCATTCTCTTCAAGTCCTTCTTTCAAAATAGAAATCTTCCCTGGGAGAGTAAACATATTATCTATATCATAACGCTGTGTGAATGGAAGCTGATCAGCATGGTGAAAGATCTCAAAAGCAGGTCAGATAATTTGGGCAATTTTATCCTCAAGAAGAGAGGATTTTGGGGAATATGGACATTGTTTTAAAATTATTTGAAGGATTGTTACTTTAAAGAAAGATCTATGTAGTTCTGGGGGGCAGAATTAGAACTGATGGACAGGAGTTATGGGAGAGAGAGATTTCATATGAATAAGAAAGACATTTCTAATTGTAAGAACTTTCTAGCAATAGACTGCTTCCTGAGGGAGTGAGTTCCCTGTCACTAAAGGTATTGACATTAAGGTTGTGTTATCACCTGTCAGGGATGTCATTAAGGGGATTCCTGTAATCACTAGGTGGTTGGGTTATATGACCCTTCCTTTCCCTTGCAGCTCTAAGATTCTATGACCCTGTGTATTTGCCTTGCTCCCTAATGGGAGAGCTCTAGCATCATGATGGTACTGGGTGGCTGGAGACAGAACTGGGAAAAGATAGAGGAAGGGCCCACATACTAGAGGTAAACTTTGGCAGAATTCCTCATTTTGACCATTTGTTCTAACCCTGGCAGTTAGAATTTTGAACACATTTATTTGGAAGTTTGCAATAAATGCTTGGTGATGTGTGTTGAATTGTGCCTTTAAAATGGGGCTGGAACTGTCAACAATTTGACTTCTACTCCATGTTTAGGAACATAGTCACTGTGAGGTGGAAGTCTTGGATTTGATTCAGTAGCCAGGATACTGACATCATAGTGGAGAGTGGTAAAGTGGAAAGAGCTCAGGGTTTGGAGTTACCTAATCTGGTTTTGAATCCAAGCTCTATGGCTCACTAGCTGTCTGACCTTGGGCAAGCCACTTTACCACTCTGGCCTCAGGTTCCTCATTTGTAAAATGAAGAGTTTGAATCTCAAAATACGCTTTCAGCTTTTAAATTAAAAGATAGTGATGATTGTGATTTCTACTTCATACAGAATTGGACTTAGCTCTGTCCTGCCCTATTCATATTCCCTAAGTCCTCCTGAAGTCCTGAGATGCTCACCTTCTGTGTATGGCCAGACTTTGGTTTCTCATTCACCAGGCATTTACTGAAGTTTCCTGGGTTTCTTGTCTTGTGCAGAACTCTGTTTTTGCACTTGGGAAGCACACTGTTTGGTCAACAAGACTCACATAAGTTCTATAAACCAGGGAACAGAGAACATTATATGATGAATTGTTGGAGCATGCAGTTAAGACTAAATTATGAGAAGGTCAGAGAGGACTGGAGTAGTAAGAGAAAGTTTTGGGAGGGGAGGGATATTGAGCAGAACCTTGGAAGAAGGGCAGACAAGACATGGGAATGGTGTGGATACATCTTTCAGGTGAGAGGAAAGATGAGAATGAACATGGTGTATCTGGAGGTCAGTGAGACCAGCCTGAATGGACTTCAGAAATTGAATAGGGAGGCAGGAGATATAGGCTTGGAAACAGAGGCTGGTACCATACACTGGAGACCCTTGAATGCTAGGCTAAGGAGTTAGGTCTTGATCCTTTTGGTACTAGGGAACCCTTGAAGGTTCATGAACATGAGGAAGTATGGAGATGGGGGTGGTGACATAATGGAAGCCTTTTGTGATTGTGCTGAACTCATGGGAAGGAAAAGAACAGGTCATCTAAAGCCTGTCTCATTTCCTTTTCCCCTAGTCTAAGGACAGGGGGAGGGGAAAGAGGAAAAATGTAAATCAAATCATCGGGACTGTTTAAAAAAAAGAGAGAGCACACAAGTGACATTTGGAGCCGTAATACCTTAAAGTCAATATCATTACCTCTGATATTTACTGTAAGCTCCATGGCGCCGATGAAATGGGAAAGTTCATCCATCTTTCCATGCACACTCCAACACTGCCGAGAGCTCTTTCCCCCCTTCCTTCTCCCTCTCTACCACTGTGCAACTTAATTGTTCATTCCTGTTAACTGGCTGGAGACTTGCCCCAGTCTCCAAGTATTTGGGAGAAAGAGGGAATTTAGGGAGGGAGGAAGAGGGGGCAAGAGCAAGGAAGGAAGTCATGCAGGAGTAGGGTCATCTAATGGGCAGGTTCTTGGTCTTCAAGATCAGAAACCTGTGTTCTAGCTCCCATCCTAACACAAATTCACTCTATGTCCCTCAAGGAGTCAATGAGTCATTCTGAACTTCAGCTGTTGTTGTTTTTCCTATTATATGGGGACAATCCTATGGGTCTCAAGAGGTTCAAAATACTACTGGGTCTCAGTTTCTTCACCTGTAAAATGAGGAAGTTGGACTAAAATGCCTTCCAGTTCCAAATAATATGATTCTCTGATCATTCATTTATTCCTTCAACAAGTACATACTGAGCACCATTTTTGTACCCAGCCATGAGGGAGAGAGGAAAGGAGAAAATAAGTCTGACCAAGTCCCAAACTGCCCTTCCAATGTCACCTTCCCCTCTTCTCTATTATCCTCTGCTGTAGGCAGGCTAGTATTCTCACTCTCCCCAAGTACATCCTGCTCATTGACAGTTGTGTGATTTTTGAGGCAGCCCTAGACCTCATTGAACTTCACTTTTTAAAATCAGTCAAATGGGGCAGATGCTAACTACCTACCACAAAAATTGGTTATGAGGAAGGCATGCTGTACACTGTAAAGTGTTAGATAAAGGTGAGATATTCACCACCATTATTCTTAACTTGCGTCTTTGTTTATACTGCGTCCTACCCTGTTCCACCTCACTCTATGTCCCCACAAAATCCCCCATCTAAATCCCACCTATTCCGGAATGGCCACATGAAACTGCCTTCTTCTGTGATGCTTTCCCAAAATTCTCCAACTTGGCCTTCAAACTTTTGTGGCACTTACAGTCTGAAGCACGGTCTCACACAATTGTAAATGTCAGGAGGAAAATGTGCTAGACTAGGAATCAGGATATTTCTGGATGATGATTGGCTCTGCCTCTAACTAGCTGTGTGACTTCAAATAAGTCACCTCACTTTTCAGACTCATTTTTTTCATCTGTACAATGGGCATAATATTAGCTCCCTAAGGGGGTTATAATGAAAATACTTTGAGTTCTTGTTGTTATTTTTGACCAGACAGTATTCTGTATTATTTTGCCAAAATGATTTTCCTACAGCATTGATCTGACCATGGAACTCTCCTACTTGTTAAACTCCAAAGGCTCCCTATTACCTTTAGGAACAAATATAAACTCCTCTGCTTGGCATTTTGAAGATCTTGACAACCTGCTTTTTCAGATATTGCACATTTCTTTCTTTCATACATTTTGATCCACTCAATCTAACCTTTCTACTGTTCCTCATCCGTGACACTCCCTTTCCCATTTACTCACCTTAAAGTGGGCATCCCTCATGTCTAGAATACATCTGTCCCTCACCTCTGCTTCTGAGAGCCCCTACTTTCCTTTAAGACTCAGCTCAAGAGCTATTTTCCAGCTGAAACCTCCCCAGATGCCCCCAGCTGCTAATGACTTTTCTCTCCATCACCTTATCCCTATTTCCCAGATACTTATTTACATATTGTCTCCCTAATAGAATGGAAGCTTCTGGAGGGTAGGACTTGCTTTCTTTTCATCTTCATATTTCCAGAACCTAGCTTAGTGATTGTAGGTCCATAGCAAGCACTTAAAAATGATTTTTAAACAATTGATGATTCTCTAATTCTCCTTACAGCTTTTCTTCTTATCTTCTCTATGAGTTGCCTGAGGAAAGGGACCCACCATTCCCCCATCTCTCCCATAATAGGGAATTGAGTCCATAGGAAATATTTAGTCACTTCTGGCTAAATTTAATTGGATAGTTGGAATGGAGGTTTTGAAGGAAAACTTAATGTTTGGTCCCTCTGTTCATATGACTTGCCCTTTATGTATGGAAGTGCTCCCTTCTTTTTAAGAAGAGACACTCCCCCATCCCCCCCCACTCACCATAGGCTTCCTCTTGCCTAGACAGAAGTGGAGTGTCTCTTAAATAGTCCTTGGTTTCCCATGGATACTCTCTGTTTTCTTCTGGAGAAAATGAGAAGAGTCCCTAAAGGTGGAACTTTCAGTTTCCCATTTGCATCCTTGTTGTCCACATCCTGAGATTTCCTTCCTCAACTGTGTCTGTATCTTTCCCCAGCCTACCTCTCCCATGAAGATGGTTTGATTTCAAATCATTTTTTCAACTGTAGAACTTTCTACTTTTCCCACCTTTGAGGTCATTCTCTGTCATTTTCAGCTGCAAAGTCATTTTTTCCCAGACTGACCCAAGGGTTTGAGGAAACCTTGGTATATTGCAAAGAGGCAATCTACAAGTTCAGGAATACATGTTTGTGGGTATCCATGCAGGGGTATATTTTCCTGGGTACACAGATTATGTAGAGGGCATTCCTGTACAGCTGTGCACAGATGTGTATCTGTGTGTCTGCCTATATGTCTGTGCGTTCATCTATAAATCACTGTGCATGCCTACATTTTCAGGCACATTCACATATTTATAGACATGTGTCTCAGTATGACTTGTTTGGCTGTATTTGTGTGTGTGTGTGTGTGTGTGCATATGTGTGTTGGAAGACAGGTTTATTGGAACTGATATACTTGCACTCTTCTGGGGATTTGCATTTTTCTAGCCTGTGCATTCTAGAAGAATAAGGAAGTGGAAGGATAGAGGAGAAAAACTGGTAAGACAGGTATAGGATCTCCTGATTTTTCAAGCTTAGATGAGTTCCTATTCCATTTAAAGGACTATTCTTTAATGAGACAAACGTCCTATTCTCTCTCTCTCTCTCTCTCTCTCTCTTTTTCTCTCTCTGTCTCTCTGTCTCTGTATCTCTTTCTCTCTCTGTCTCTCTTTCTCTCTCTCCATCTGTCTTTCTCTCTCTCTCTCTCTCACACACACACACAGACACACACTCTTCCCAGCTTCCCGTGTCCAAACCAGTCTGATCTCTTTGCCCCTTCTCTGTGCTCTATCCAGTGTCTCTATCCTGAAATCTCTCCTCTCCAAGGCCATTAAAAACCCTATCCTATGTCAATCTCCTAGGGCACAGTCATTTTGCACCTTCTTATGTCTAACTATTCTGTCAGAAGCTTGTTGTAATGGCAGAGAGTTGGAGAAGGCTTTCCTCCCTCAATCAAAGCTTTCTCCCCTTTGAGATAACATATATGAATTTTTACATGAGATATTTTAAAAGAAGAGTTAAGAGAGATATAGGGAATGAAGAAGAAAGCTGCCCTCCCTCATTCCATACATATCTCTTGACTCTTCTTTTGAGATATCTCATCTCTCCTGCAGCCACCCTGATTTAGGAGCTCCTCACTTTACACTTGGGTTATTGCAATGGTTTTCTCCTACCTCATCTCCCTGTCACCAATCTCTGCCCTTTCTACTCCATCCTTCATGTTAAGGTTGGGACTTTCCAAAGCATAGCTCTGGTTATATCATCCCTTTGCTCAAAAGTCTTACATGTCTCCTAGGTAACTATTGAAATAATAGCTTGATATTAAATTCCCTTCTGCAAGGACCTCTCTTTCCAATCTTATTTCTTCTTACTACCATATGAGAGCCCTCTGTTGCATTCAACCTTTCTCCTTATTTCTGCCAGAAAGGCCATCTTTCTTGGACATCCAAGATCCCCAAAAAGTAGTCATCCAGTTTCTGCTGGAAGATCTCAAGTGAAGGGGAAGGGAGCCACTACCTCCTGATGCAGTCTTTTCCCACAATTGTGAAGTTGTTAGGAAGTTTTTCTTTATGTTGAGGATAAATGCATTTCTGTAATTTCCACCCCTTCACTGATCTTAGGTCTGCTCTCTGTGGTCGATAAAACACATCTACTCCTTGTCCACATGACAAACAAATAAGTAGTTGGAGACAGCTGATATGTCTCTTCTAAATCTCTTTTTGAGGTTAAACATCTCCACTTCCTTCGTACGACAGGGTCTGTAGCCTCCTCACTGCTCTTGTTGCCACTCCTTTGGATGTGCTCCAATTTGCCTTTGTTCTTCTAAAAATATGGTCCCCAGAACGGAGCACATACTTCACATGTGGTCTGACATGTTCTGTACATGATGAATCACTTAATGTAGTCCAAGCTCTCATTTGTTTTCTTAATTGCTTCATCATGCTACTGACTCATCTTGAGTTTGTGAATCCACAAAACCCACCAGTTCTTTTTCACGTAAACGATTTTCTAGCCAATCTCTCTGTACTTTGTTCTTGTGAAATTCATTTTTTGAACTCAGGCATAAGACTTTGTATTGATCTCTAGTAGATTTCATCTTAATTCAATGTTTTAGTACTCTTTTCTATGCTTGTTGAAATACTTTTTTTGGACCCCACCTTTCAACTATCATGTTAGCTGTCTATACAACGTTGATAAACATGCCATCTCTATCTTCTTCTAAAGTTATGAAATGTTGAACAGCACAGGATCAATCAGGTCTTTGAGGCAATCCCCTAAAGATTTTTTTTCAAGTCAACATGCATGCATTAATGATTACCCCCCATTAATTGCACCTGTTTCGACCTGGGTTTTTTTTATCTTTTTATTTACTTTATGCCGTTTACTTTATCTTGGATAGCTCACTTAACTTCTCTGGAACTCAGTTTCATGATCTGTAAAATGAAGGAGTTGTACTCATGGACCTCTAAGATCCCTTCCAGCTCTACACCTTTGATTTGGGATCCTGTGAGCCTAACTCACAATTCTGGGTCAGTGTGATCCAATAGTACTACCACAATCACATTAGAAACTTGGTCAAATACTCTGCTGAAATCTAGGTATACTATTATGACATCAAGGCAGTTGATGGACTATAGTCTGGAGTTCAAATCTGACCAAGGACGCTTACACCCTGGGCAAGTTGCTTCACTTTGTTTGCTCAGTTTCCTCATGGAAATGGCAAACCACTCTAGTACCTTTGCAATAAAACCTGATACAAAGAGTTGGATGTGAGTGAAAAATGACTAAACAACAGTAAATTATGACATAAGCATTTCTCTCAGTTGGTCTTCAAAATGGAAGTGAAGAGAGTCTGATATGATTTGTCATTGATGAACACACCTATCTTCCATTCCTAAATGCTCAAAAATCATCACTTTAATGAAAATTTGTTCTAAAATGTTGCCACTATTTGAAAACAGGCTTGTTGGTCTCCAGTTTCCAGACTCCATCTTCATCTTTTTTGACTTTGTCCTATTCCAGTCCTGTTGCACCTCCTGTACTTTCCCCAGGACAATAGCTAGATTTCTATATGGCAGTTTAAGATTTTGCAAAGTGCTTTACAAATATCATGTCGTGATCTTCCAAACCACCCTGCAAGGCAGGTACCAAAACTGAAGTTGAGAGAAGCAAAGAAGTTAAGATTCATCCGGGGTCCCACAGTTACTAAGTGCTTGAGACAAGATTCAACCTAGGCTCTTTCTGATTCCAAGTCCAACACTCTATCCTCTGTGCCACCCACCAATCTAAGACACTTAGCAATTAGAGCTATTATTTCTTTTTCATATCCTGGCAGGTAGTTTTTCAATTCATTAACTGAACTCAACAACAAGTAAGAGCTATATGTATGTATGTATATGTATTTATGTGTGTGTGTGTATATTTTCTTGTTTGTGCTTCAATTCCCTTTCTTATCTATCCTTTCCCATCTAAAGATCATTCTCCTTTGCAGAGAAAACAGAACCAAAATCAAAGTTGAATGGCTTACCTTCACTCCATCATCAGTTATCATAGTTTCATCTAGCCTAAGCAAGAGCCCTGTCTTTTCTTTGATCTTTCTCCTGCCCCCAATATAGCAAAACAAACAAACAAACAAAAAACCCTCTTCTGCTGTCCTTAGCATTTATTGCTAGGCACAGCTCATTCTGAACTTTAGTATTCCTGACAGCCCTTCTGCCTTCATCTTTTTCTATTTGTCCTAGCTTCTACTCTAGCCTGGTGGATGAGTACATCCAGTTCAGTCTCTTTGATCAGCTCCCCCTTTTCCTCCACAACAGATCCTCTTATATTTGAATGATTAGACATTCATTCTTGACAACTTACTATCTATCCCTCTTAGATTGACTTCTAGGTTCCTCCCAAATTTAGGCCAGGGGATACAACATAGCCTTTTTTTGAACTTTTTGAAATCCACATTTCCAAAATCTAAGGCTAATGTCAAATTATGTGCTTGACTTTCCTTTTCTGTCTGTCACAGATGGAGGGGTCCCTATCTCTCCTTCCCTCCAGGTTCCCAGGGCTTCATCATTCATATTAGTTTGAATTAACTAATCCAGGTCTAGAAGAGAAGTTCCCGTCATTGCCTCTTTCGTCTTTTGAAGAAAGAAATTGTCATGAAAGTAAGTCAAGAATTTATCAGCTGCCATGCTGTAGGCAGAGAGAAAGTTTTAGCAGATATTGTACACTGAAATTCCCCATCACTACCCTATCATGCCTCCATACCAGTTTTGTGATGTCTTTTCCAAACTTCTGGTCTATTTCCTCTGTCTGTCTACATGGCCTATAGTATACTTGAACTGCTATTTCTTCCTCCACTGATCTTTGCTCAAATGTTCTTCCTGATTATCTTTCCAGTCCCTGGATTTCTTCCCATGAGTTGATTTCCTAATATACACTATTATTCCTGTATTCCATTTCTCTCTTGTTCATTTTAAAAAGGGTATACCCTTCCAGAGCTGTAATCCAGTCAAAAGTCTCGTACCATAAAACTTCGATCTATGAGGTAGAAATGACCTCCTTGAGGCAGATCTCTTTTTCACTATTTGTCTATTTCAGTTGTTACCCATACTTTGGGTATTTGAGTGGAGTCATTGTTGTCCTCTTCTTGTACATGTTTCATTTCTACTGTGGTTCTTCCTCTGTTGTGTCTACTTTTGTCTATGGTTTTGAGCTTGGCAGATATAAGTAGACAGTTTTCTTCCTTCCTCTACTTTTCATTTAAAGCCTTTTCTAGCCCTTACTGGTTGCACTCCATCCTTGGCACTAGTCCATGATTCCAGTATTTTACCCCATGGTCCTAGTACTTCTTTGCAGCAGAGAGTCACAAAGAATCCTCACTCATTTTCTTCCTCTGAATGCTACTGGATATCTTTTCCTGAGATGGAACCTATGGATCCACATTCCTCTGTCCTTGGAATGCAAGAAGTTCCATCTTCCCCAAATATTCACAGAATCAGAGAACTAAACCTGAGGAGGACTTCAGGGTTCATCTTGTCAGAGGATAGTTGCACCAGATTTAGAGCTGGAAGGAATCTTAGACACTATCTAGTGCAATGTCTGTTTGACAGATAGGGAAGCTGAGGTCTGAGAAAGTTAAGTGACTTGCCCAAAGTTACACAGGTAACTTCAGAGGTAAGCCTTGATCCCAGAACCTCTGATTCCAGAATAAGCATTCCTTGATTTCTACCATAGTTTAGATCCATCTATCCCATGTCCTTGTCTTTGTTCCTTCCCCCCTCCCCCTCTCCCAAATGTCTTGCCTTCACATCTTTACCTATCCAAAATACTCTCCATACTTAAAATCTTCTCCATCCTTCAAGGCCCCATTAAAGTTCCATCTCTTCCATAGAAGCTTCCACAACTGCCATTTCTCATACTGATCTTTTCCCCTTCTAAGCTCCTATGAGATTTACTGTCTTAAGTATACAGTTGACCTCTTAGTTATTCCTTATTTTGTCTCCTCCACTAGGCTGTACTTCCTTTGTCCCTTGCTTGTAAGGTTGATGACAACGATGATAATATATATTCATATAGTGTCTAAAGATGCCTTGATATCATCTCACTTGACCTACTACTTCCAGCCATGACTGTGAACTGCATCACTTAAAACAAACTAGGGTCATTGCTATTCCTAAAGGTCTTAAGACTAGAAAGAGAAAGTTTGAGAAGAGACTTTTGATATTATAAAAGAGTCTTAGAACAGGGCTAGAAGCAGTGATTTACAAATATCTATTGGTATGAATATAATCTCAAGAAAAGGAGGGAAGGAAGGGACATAGATAGTCTCATTACCCAGGATTTGAGGACCCAGAGAAGTGAGAGGAAGTAAATGTAAGCCTTATTCTAGATTATTTCATCCCTTGAAGGTAAATACATAACTTTGCAGGGACTTATTTCTTGGACAGGGTGCCTCAGCCATGAACTAATACAAAATCATTCAACCAACTAGTAAATATTTATTAAGCACCTTCTGTGTGCCAGGCAGTGTTAGACAATGGGGATACAGAGACAAAAATGAAACGGTCTTCACTTTCATGAAGAAGGATGTGTAGATACATTCTAAGAGACAGATTCCCAAACAGGTTGTAGAAGGGAGTTTCTAGAGTGTTGGGAACCAGATTTTGCCCTATGGGGACAACATCGAAGTGGATAATCCTGCCCTGCCCCCCCACCAGCCTTTGGGCTTCTGTCACAGCCAAAATCCAAGGATAACCTGGGAGTGGGATGGAATAATATTTCTGTGATCTTAAACCTAAGACAAATACTGTCCCCATATCTCAGTTAGCTATGGAGGCACAGAGCTAAATAGGAAATCATTCAAGTTCAGAAAGAAATTCTCTTGAGTTCTCTAAAGTTAATGAATTCTTATCTTGACTCCCTTTAGCATGTTCTCTTCCCCTTCTTTCCCCTTCTCAGTATTCCCTGTCCCACTCAGTGCTCTTGTGTACCAGTTCTTGACAAAAAAAAAAAAAGAAAAAAATTTGGCAAATTTAGTTCACTTTCCACTTCCAGAGATATGGAAATACCCTTTCCTAGGGGTATATATTTGCATTTTCAAAGAGAAGACTGAGGAGAACATTACTTTATCCAAAGAAATGAATCTCTAATGGTGGAATTTCAGTCTCAGTGAATAGTTAAGGGAAACCTTTCTAGTGCCTTCACATCACACTACATACTGTAGGCATCTGTTTATTCCCTCTGAACATGACCCTATTTCCCTGCTTCACAAGCACCTCAGAGACCACAGTCTCTTCTGCATATGTGGAGACTGCCAGGCGCAGGTTTTATAGCATTTCTAGGGTGTTTGGTTGGTATAAATAACTGTCTCGTTAAATCCCAACTGAATGTGTATTTGGGACACTCAGCTTATACTTTCATGTGTCTTACAATATAGAAGATGCTGTCAGTGCCCAGTAAATAATTAATATTAAGGAAGGTAATAAAGCCATGGAAACCACAGTTAAAAAAAGAATGAGAGAGGAGACCTGTGTCTCTACTAGTGACCTTCTCTCCCAGGCTCCCCAAGAACACTGGATTCTGTGGATGGTTTCTCTCCTCCTACCTTTAGTCTCCAGTTCCAAGTAACAGAGAAATGATCTATTTGTTCTAGTTCTCATATTTTCTGCCAGGTTTAGGCAAAATTGGCCAATTCATCTACGAGCATTAATGAGCATCTTACATGTGACCAGCCCTGTACTGGATATGGCAGGAATGAATCAACAAAGAAGACAAAAGGCCCAGCCCTGGGACAGCTGGAAGACTCAATGAATATTTGAGTGCCTACTTTTTGCTTAGTTTTATGATGGATGCAAATGGGGGGGGGCGGTATGTGGTGGGGAGGAGATAGAATAAAGTCTATGGGCTCTTAGGTCCTCAAGGAGTTCACATGCAACAATGAAACAACAATGCAGGGCAGGATGTGATCAAGATTGTGCCATTCAGAGAAGCAGTGTGGGGGAGGGGGAACCATTGACAGCTGGAGTGGTCAACAAAGGCTTCAAAGATGAGGTCACTCTGGAGATGGACTTCAAAGGTAGAAAAGACTGATGAGGGTGCTCCAGGAAGTAGGCAGTCTTAGAGGTGGTATGTGAGGAAAAGATCATAGGACTCAGAGCTGTCAGGGGCATTAGGGATCATCTGGTCCTGCCTTGTTATTTTATAGGTGGAGAATCTGAGATCCAGAGTAGTAACGTACCTCACCCATAGTCACTTAGGGAGTAAGTAGCAGAACCAGAATTTGAAAGCAGGTCTTCTGACAATCAGTGCTAAATCTATTGCTCCTGCCAGGTTGGGCAAGTACTGGGGCTTGTTTGGGAGCGGGGAGGGTTTGTCGTTTGTCCTATGCTCTCAGAGAGGACCGATGACATCACCAGGGTGATCTCTTGCCTTGCTCATGAAAAGAAGACAAGAGTGAATTCCAATCCATTAGCTGAACCAAACTCAACTACTCCCAGGGCCGCCTGCGAAGGACTAGGAGGGAATCTGGTAACCCAGAAGGGTTGGCTTTTTCAGCCCTCATCACACTGCCCCACCTCCCTTTCTCAACAGGATGAGTTGCCCAGCTCTGATGCAAAAAGCCCGACTCCATGAGATGCCCCGATGATATACAGCAGCACTGTTAAATACGTCCTTTAATCGTGCAATAATATTGGGGAGTGATGAGCCGCCGTACATCAGCTCTTGCCAAATGAAAAATGCGAAAAGGGAATGTAGGAGTTGAGCGATGGGCTGGAAGCGTGTGTTTTACCCAAATCTACAGTAATTCACGCGCCAGAGAGGAGGCAGACTCCAGCTCGCAGGAGCCAAGTAGCGCCAAGAGGCCGGGTGATTCATTTCCACATTAACTCACCAATGTGCTACGATTTCCCCAGGGAAACTCCTTTTGATTGGTACCCCCTATTCCCCCCCACCTCCCCACATTGGGCTCAACCCACGTAGCAATTCATCTCTTCAAAAGAGCCTTTTTTTTTTTAACGACTGGCCTGGGAAGCACTGACCCTCTGTTTCTGGTTTGTTCACTGCCCCTTGTTACCTGTTCTCACTCTTACTCTCTTCTCTGCCTCTCCGACCCCAGTGCTGTTTCTTCCTCTTCCTTTGCTTCTGTTTTTCTCCTTCCGTGGGATGTTCTTCCTTGCCCCCAGCTCCCACCCCCACCTCCATAGCTTCTGCCCTCCTTGTGGCTCCACTGCGCACTGGATGCAAGGGGCTAAGTCTCAGCAGAAACACAACTCACTTCCTTTCTCCTCGCAGCCTCGCAGTGTGTATATTTATGCATGCTGGTTTCTGCCTACACTAGGTTAGTTGGGGGTGCTGTGTGCATCATTCTCAGGGGTGTGTGTGTGTGTGTGTGTGTGTGTGTGTGTGTGTGTAAGTATTGGGGGTAAGTGCCGTGTGTGTATATGTTTGTATTTGAATTGTGTATACGAACATGCATCTTTTGTCCGGGTAGGAAGAGTGTCTAAAACAGGCAGTGTGATATTGTAGAGAAAGTGATGGACTCTGAGTTAGAAGATCTAAGTTCTAGTCCTGTCTTCCCATATACACCACCTGTGTGACTTTGGGCAAGTCACTCAATCCCTTAGAGCTTTAGTGTCCTTTTCTGTAAAATGGGGACAATAGCACTGGGTTGTTTGGGAGAAGCGCAGGACTTGATGATGAGATTTATGTATGTGTGTGTGTGTGTGTGTGTGTGTGTGTGTGTGAGATGCTATAAGCATTAAAATATCATCGAAATATCAGTAACTATCATTATGCTACACTGCAATGCCCAGTGACTTGTGTACGTCCATTTGAGTATGGTCATGGGTGTGAATGTTGGACATCTACAGAAGGATCTGGGCTGGGAAAGTCTGGTTTGGGGAAGAGGGTGATCAGGCTAGGATGTGTCTAGGGCGGGGAGAGGTGTGTGTCAGCCTGTCAGGAAGCCTGTATGTGTGCCCTCCAAAATTGCATTGCCGCAGCATATAAATATTTATACATGTAACTGTCATAAATCTGTCCGCCTGGCAAATGTACGCGCCGCGAAGGTAACTTTGGGGGATTTTTATGGAAGAACTTAGAGTTGAGGAACAGCGGAAGGAAGTGAGAAGTAACAGCAGAACAACCTAGGTTTGTTGAATTCCCTGTCCCAAGAAAAAAGTTGCTGTTTCACTGAGCCTGCCAGGGCGGCAGCTACCAAGCCCAATCTGATGGACACTGATTTGAGGGGAGGAGGTGCGAGCATGCCATCAATGGCTAGGGCATACACCACCCCACAACGGCACTGTGGAAGGGCTTTCCCCGCTGGGGTGTACTTGTAGGATTTAGGGTAGGAAGGAACCTTAGACATCAATTACGGCAACCC
Source organism: Potorous gilbertii (assembly GCA_028658325.1). Classification (NCBI taxonomy): domain Eukaryota; kingdom Metazoa; phylum Chordata; class Mammalia; order Diprotodontia; family Potoroidae; genus Potorous; species Potorous gilbertii. Next base: position 603,329,085 of record CM053769.1, on the reverse strand, counting down.
TTTTACTTCACCGAAAAGAAAACTGAGACCCTGATCTAATGTATAAATTAGATAAGCAACACAGTCAGAGTCAAAGCAGGATTCTGCGACTCTTAACTCCATGTCCTCTTCCATCATGTCACTTCCCGGTGCTGGCGAAATATCTTCTTTCTATACATAACTACACTAGTTTGGACCTTGCCACCTCCCACCTAGACTAATGCAATCATCTCTTTAGTGGTCTCCCTACCTATTCTAGGAGGCAGCTGTGTGGCACAGTGGATAGAGTACCCAGGCATGGAGTCAGGAAGACTCATCTTCCTGAGTTCAAATCCAGCCTCAGATATTTACTAGTTGTGTGACCCTGGGCAAATCACTAAGCCCTGTTTTCCTCAGTTTCCTCATCTGTAAGATGAGGTGAAGAAGGAAATGGCAAACCACTCCAATATCTTTAATAAAAAAACTCCAAATGGGGTCACAAAGAGTCAAGCACAAGTGAACAACAATGAACCTCATTTTCCCTTCTCTAACTCATCTTCCCCAAAGCTGCCAGAGCGATTTTTCAAAAGTGCAGACCTATATAGTAAATTCCAGTGGTTCAACTACAAACTCCTCTGTTGGGCATTTTAAAATCCCTGACAACCTGATCCAAATCTACCTCTCCAGGCTTGTTACCTATAACTCCCCTTCAGGTACACTATGCTTCACCTCAACTGACCTTCTTCCATCCTATTCCCTGTCCATGGCATTTCCTCTCCTCTTTATATGTCTTCACACTGGGAGCTGATTATAACTGAACTGCATCTTCTCATTACCTCCACTCCTCAGAATCCCCTTGTTCCCTTGAAAGTTCATCTCAAGCACCATAAAGTCTTTCTTGACCCTCCCTACTCCACCCCTAGCTTCTAGTACCTTTTCCCCAAAATTATCTCATTTGAATTTTTATACTTTTTCATTTTATTTCTCTCTAGTTAGATTATAAACTCTTTAAAGGCAGGGATTATTTAACTTTTGTTTTCATATCCCCAGCATCTAGCATGGTGTCTGGCACTTAGTGGGTATTTAATAAATGCTTATTGATTGATTGAAAGTTATCATCATCATCATAATATGTCACATATATCATGCTTTTGGGTTTATAAATTGCTATTCTCAAACAACTCTTTATGTGCTGTGGGACATATTTCAAGAGTAGGGATAGGATGCAAAGTTCCATTTACACTCTGGGTCCTTGGTCTTCCTGGGAACCAATGTCATGTTAATGAAATAACTTAATTGGAGTCAGAGACTTGGGTTATTATTAAGAGCATATGTCAGTGTCACACTGTGGCCAGGGGTTAGGAGTCAGTGATGCTAGAGTGAGAAGTCATTCTGTGGCTAAGGTTTAAGCATGAGACTATGGCCTGGATTAGGAATTAATCTATGGTTTTTAAATTCATAACTTTTACCCTCTGACCTTTACTACTACTATACTACTACTACCACCATCACCACCACTAGCTAAAATTCTTATAGCATATACACTATACGTAATATATATATAATATACACTATAGGCACTATACTTAGAGCTTTACGAATATCTCATTTGACCCTCACAATAACCATGGAAGATAGGTTCCATTTTACCCCCATTTTACAGATGAGGAGAGTGAGGCAAACAGAGAATAAGTGACATCACACAGCTGGTTGTCATCTGAGGTTGGATTTGAACTCAGGTCTTCTTGACTCCAGGGCTAGCACTGTGCCATTTGTCCACCAAGCAGTCTTCCTTGCTCTTAGCAAAGATGACATAATCTCTTTGGGCCTATCTCATAATTTCTCAGCCCCTGGCCCAAGAAGACCTTCCCCCTTATAGGACACCTACCCACTCCTACTCCCAATCCTGCTCCTTCCCCTGCCTAACTACAATTGGAAGAGGCCTCTTTAATTGGGTCCACTAGAACCTTTATTACCCAGTAGCTAGTTCCTTTGGTTTTTCTATAACAAATTATCCTAACGATGTGACCCGGGACCAGATGTTAATTGCAATGGAAAGTAATCAATTTCCTTTACTGAGCATGAACTCATTTGCAAGGTTAGTCACTGAGCAGATATGGAGTTCTTAATGAGGCACGAGTATAAGAGGGAAGCTTTCTGGAGGCCTTTGGTCGATTCCAGGCCTGCTGCAATGCACCCTTTCTCTCCTCTCCTCCTCCTCCTCTTTTGCCTTTCATCTCTCACTATAAGGAAAGAACTTTTATTGTATTTATTTATGTATGTGTCTTACCCCTTTTCCCAACTAGACTACAAGCTTCTTGAGGACAAAGGCTGTGTCTTTTTATGCTTGCATTCTCCCTGTCCAGCACAGGGTCATGGTGTGTAGTAGGTACGTAATAGGCATTTGCTGGATTGAATTGAAAGCCTACACCCACTTTCTACTATCCCTTCCAACAGTCTCTGCTTTCCAACAGTTCCAGGCTATGGGGAGCTGGAGAAAGTCTTTGGAGAAATTGATGTTAGGGGTAGGGGAAAGAGAATTGGCCTTAGAGTCAGAGAATTTAGGTTCTGGTTCCGTCTCAGGCATTTCCTAGCTATGTGATGCTAAGCCAGTGAGGCCATCTCTTCATCTATAAAATGGAGATACATTGGACATCTGTACAAGGAAGGTACTTGCGTTTCCCATTCTAAGGAAATCATTGGGTAAACTTTAAAGTACTACATAAATGTGAGCTATTCCTACTATAAATAAGAGAGACAGCCCCATGCTTATGGTGTGCACTGCTCAGAACCCACCAATGACTCCACAATGCTTACAGAACTGAGTTCAGATACCCAGGCATTCAATACGCCTCACAATCTGGCAGTCTGGAAGGAGTGCTAGAACTGGAATCAGTAGAGATGTGAGTTTGAATCCCACCTCTTACTCATACTAGTTGTGTGCCTGTGGGCAAGTCCCTTAATTTTTCTGAGGCTCAGTTTCCTTATTAGTAAAACAGACAATATAATTTGTAGTGTCTACCTCAGGATCCAGTGTGATAGTATAGGATGTCCCCAAAGTCTTACCCCCTTCTCACCACTCACCACCCCCCCCAGAATAGACTCTCATCTCCTCTTCCTTGAATTGCAATAGTCTACTGACTCAAGGCTCTCCCTGCCCTGACCCATCTTCCACTCAGTTGCCAAATGATTTTCCTAAAGCAGTCTCATCATTCCACTCCCTTTTCAATAAGCTTCAGTGACTGTTTCCTACTTCCATGATCAAATACGAAGTCCTCTTTTTGGCATTGAAAGCTCTTTACAACCTGCCTCCCTTCCTACCTTTGAAGTTTTCTTCATGTACCCTACACGTATCCGTCATGCACCATGTACCCAACAATCCAGCTATATTGTTTTCTTACATTTTTCTAAAGGCCATGTACTCCACAATCCAACTTATATAGATGTACCTCACATGCAACATTTGTTCTTTCCATCCCTTTGCTCTGGCTGCCCCTTATGCCTAAAATGCGCTTCTCACTTCTGACTCTTAGGTTCATTACCTTCAAGACTCATCTGAAATTCCACCTTCTGTAGAATTGTTAGCATTTTACCTTGGAGATTACTTTCAGTCTACTCTGTGTCTTTCTGTCTACCTATCATCTATCCACGTATATTTATATATAAAACCACACAGATATATATATATATATATATATATATATATATATATGCATACAAGTATATAAACACATATACAAGCATTTACACACACGATATATGTATACACATATAGACATACATATGTATATATGTATATACACACACATATCAAATTGACATGTTGTCTTGACTTTTAGCATGTCAGCTCTTTGAGGGCAGGAGTTTTCTGCCTTTCTTTGTCTCCTCAATCTTTAGCACAATGCTTGTCATACAGTAAGTATTTAATAAATGCTCATTTAGTGACTCAGAAATCCAAGTGAACTAGGATAACCAGGAAAGGCTTCATGGAAGAAACAGGAGTTGAGTTGTCAGGGTTCAGGGTCCCTGGTCAATGACTATACTATCTAAATGTATCATAACCAGGACCATGGGATACCTGTGAGCTGGGTGACTAGGGTTCTTGTCTAGACTTGCTGTGTGACTTTGAGCAAATGACTTAGTCTCTCTGTGCCACAAAGAGATAAAACTAGACTACCTGTCCAACTCCACTTGTAGACTTGTTATGAGGATCAAGAAATAGTAAAATGAATGTGTTTTGTAAATAAATTGCAAGTTATACACATAGGGTCATCAAGAAGTTAGTATGAAACTTTTCCATCTCATCCATGACTGGGGCTTCACTCTCTGAGCATTTCCATCTTTAATTCTCCCAGCAACCCTGGAGGCAGTGGGCAGAGCTGTGACAATCATTCCCATTGTAAAGAGAGAGACTGAAGTTCAAAAAGGGATTATGCCTGTCCAGGTCCTCATCAAGAGGTTGGGCAACCAGAATGTCTCTTTTGTTTTCCTGATGTAAAGAAAATAGACTCTCATGGAGACTTGCTTGGGAGATGAGGATGGGAAAGAGCTGAGATAGATTAAGATTGAGAAGTATGGTATAGGGGTGTGTGGATTACTAGATCCAGAGTGAGGCAACTGGAGTTTGAACTGTGCCACTGTTGACAAGTTCTTTGACCACTCTGAGATATGTTACCCTTATCTGTGAAATACTTCTGCCAGCCACTGGACAGGTTTGGCACAGAGAGAGTGGTTTGCAAATCTTAAAGTGCTATGTAAATGAGTTGTTATTATTACAAAAAGAGACCCCTGCCCCTCATGGTACAGGTAGACTTCAATTTATGCAGAATGGTATGCCTATAAAAATGTGACATTGTAGAAAGAGTGATGGTGTGAGGGCTCAAACTGGGTTCTAATCCTGACTTTGCCGCTATCTCTAGAATTTTAGGCAACTCCCTTCTCCTCTTTCACCCTCAGTTTTCTTCATTGGTAAAAGGGGGAGAGGGTTGGACCACATGATTGCTAAGGTTTCTTCCAGGACAACCAGGGTAATGTTGTAAAAAGGTAATATTGTAAGTTGGATTGTGGAGTACATGGTTGGTTTTCTGCCCCATCCATTTATCAATCAGCAAGTCAGCTAGCAAGTGAAGGCACAGTCCTGTAGAAGTGTGGGAGATGCAGAAGGAAAAGACATATCTTGGAATCACATAACTTGGTTTTAAATCTTAGCTCTTGTGCTTACTCTAGGCATGGGCTTCATCTTTTTCATCTGCAATAGGATGAGATCAGACGAGCTGATGTCTAATGACCCAGCGCTGGCTCTTAGTCAAGCCAAGGAGTGCTGAGTACCTGGTACATGGGAAAGAATCACCTTTCCGTCAGTGGAATCCTGTCTTGTAGACACCAGGGGGCACTGTCTATATGCAGGATTCTGGGCTCTGCAACCCTTTGTTAAAGCAGAGTATCCTTTTGTAAAGTGGGGAGAAAGATCTCTTCTTAATTTATCTTTGGATGCATTGAGACTTATGCATGCTGGCTTTGTTTAAAGTGGGAGCGCACCTGTAATCAGAATTGGAGGAAGACTGGAAAAGATAAAGGAGAGGAGAGAAAAGGAGGAGTAAAAGGAATGAGAGAGAAGGAGGGCATTCATGAAAGAATGAAGGAGAGAAAAGAGAGGGAGACAGAGAGAGGAGAAATAAGAAAGAGGGAGAGAAAAATGGGAGGAAAGACAGTGAGAAGAGAGATGGAGAAGGGAGGAAGGGAAGGGTCATAGATGTAGAGCCAGAAGAGGTACAAAAGCATGAGGGAGAGAAGGAAGAAGTTAAAAGAGGGAGGTGAAAGAAGGAGAAAGGGGCAGAGGAACCTGTAGCATGAGAGAGGAGGAGGAACGTATTTGTGTGTGTCAGCAGCCTATAAAGATCCTGGAAATGTCCTTGCTAAAGCGGCTTCCCTTTGCAGGGCAGAGGAGAAGATTGAGTGAGGACCAGCCATGATCAAATTCACATCTACTGTCATTATCACAGCTCCTCATACCCCCTGCCCCTTTCCTGTTGACTCCAGAAGATGCTTCAGCGATTTCACTCTTTACCCCCAAACCCTACCCCCACCTCAGTCCCAGCTTCCCCTCAGATACATCCCTGGCTTGGTGATTGTTGTATAACAATCATTGTTTGACTGAGAAACTGGGAAGTTGAAGGAAAACATGAGGCAGAGACCTTGTAAAGATGAAGGTTTAGGACCCTTGCACAAGGGTCTTAGGAAAGATGTAGGGTTTTGTCCATAGAAATTAGCTGACACCCAACGTTGTTGAAATATGTTGTGGCAGTTTGCTGAATTGGATTCAATAACTTCTTAAAGTGACCTAAATCAGTCCCTTCATCAGTCTAAAAAGTCCAAGATAGACCCTGGGACCCAGGAATTGCCCTCACAGGGGTCTCAGTCTGAGCCAAGGACAGATACAACAAGAATTTACAGATCCCAGAGATCATTGGGTCAATAATTTCACCAGATTTGAGAATTGAATGTTGGGGTAGAGGGGCACAGGAGGAGAATTTTTGGATAGAACAAGAGGAGAAAGAAATAAAACGAATAAAGACAGAGAGAGGAAAGGGTAAGAAGAGGGGGAGAGGAAGAGAGGAAAGACTCACAGAAAGAAAAGAAGGGAAGAGATCAAGGTCCCCTCCCTCTCCTCCTACCCCAGAAAACAATGGCTTGAGTTCCTGGTAGCAGTATTTGCAATTTGATGGTGTTCTGTTATTTGTTTCTGTCTTCAATTTATTCTCTCCTTATGTTATGGAACAAAACCAGTTGCCAGACAGCTCTGTACCTATACACAGGAGAAAGCCCACATACTATGATATAAGGGCCCCCTGCATAAAGCAGTCTCCTCCACCTACCTGCCATGTGCCTGAAATCCCAGCATTTAGAGCACTATTCCTTTGACTTATGGCACTGAAGGCCCCTATAAAAATGTGAATGCACTAGGAACAGTTAAAGAATTAAGCTATTATCAGTTATAAAACCACAAAGGCAAAAGAGTTTATAAGACATTTCCCTAAGCTGATAGCTAGATGACAGCAGAGTTAGGTAGGGAGGAGGTAAGAGAGAAATTCAGGGAGGGCATCTGTATCAGAAGCAAGCCTCAGAACTGGATGTGGAAGTTGGGGAGTGCCATAAGCAGGACCTTTGAAAGAGAAGATAGGGGTGGGGCATGGGGAGGTGCATACAGGCCATTTCCCAGTTTTCCAGTCACAGCTATGAGATAACGCATGCTTAAAATATGCTTAGCACAGTGTCTGGGACTCATTTTCTCCTTTCTCACCACTGTAGAAGGGGGCAGGAAAGGGGCAGGGAGCCTTCAACTAAAGGACAAGAGACAGGGATCCATTGGAGGTCACTGCTAGGGAATCTGCTATGGGCGGTAGTGAGAAGGGGGAAGAGCTTACCTCAGATCAACACCCAGCCTCATGCTTTTTTTCCTAAATAGCTGATAGGCTTTTTTTGCTCTCCGAAGAGTCCTCCTGAAGAACCTGATTCCCCATAGATTCAGAGTGATGGGATCATGCCCCTATTCTGCCCTAGTGACTTTAGCTGCCAGAGCTAAAGAATTTGGGATGGTATTCATTGGTTCATCAGATATTGTGAAGTTCTAATTCTAACCCTAGGACTGACTTTATTTGTGTCCTTGGGCAAGTAAATAAATCTATTTGGGCCTCAACAGCTTCATTTATGACGTGGGGATTTTGATATTTCCTACGCTTTCTACTTCTAAGAGGTGTGAGGATAAAATGAGCTATGGGTTGTGAGTCAAGAGAAGTGGATTTGAATTTGGCTTTGCTGCTGACTTGCTGTGTGCTCCTGGGTCAGGGCACATTCTTTGGGCTCAGGGTCTTCATGTTGAAAGGAAGTAGGATTGACTGACCTCCCAGGTTCCTTCCAGCTTTGTGATTTCTTGATCTCTGGATCCGTGAAAGGAGATAATAGATTGAAAGCCCTTTAAAAATCAAAAATGATTCTATAGATGAGAGAGCTTCTTGTTATTAACATCTTGCAGAATGGAGGGGGTAACCAATCACATGCATGTACATGCAATGATTAGATGTCCCTCTGAAGCATTCCCCGCTTTAAAGTGAAGTAAAAAAAAATTAAACCAAAAATTAAAGGGAAATCACTCTTGGGGTAAAACATACTTTTATTTTTTAGGGTTTTATTAAAACCCAGAAATGTTGGGAAAATAGTTATGAGATGATCAACTTATGCAAAACACAGCTGGGTTTGCCCAGGCCTGATTATTAGCTGAAAGATAGCAGCTGTGTGTGGGTGGAGACAGGACCCAAGGACTGAGGACAGCCTCAGGGAGAGGTAGGAAGGTCTAGGGGCTTTGGGGCTTCAGGGTAGGAGAATTGAGGTTGGTTTTTTTGCCCCATCCATTTATCAATCAGCAAGTCAGCTAGCAAGTGAAGGCACAGTCCTGTAGAAGTGTGGGAGATGCAAGAGAAGGAGAAGACATAAGCCCTGTCCTCAGGGAGCTCCCAGTCTAGTTAGGGGAAAAGATTTCAACACATGAAACAGCATAGAATCAAGTTCTGGATTTTTGGGATCCTCATACTGTAGGACTTTAGAGTACGGTGTAATCAATGAGCAGTTAGGGAAGGCTTCCTTGTGGAGATAGGACTTAAGTTAGGCCTTGAAATATGGGTAAGATGGACGTATTAAGAGGAGGAGACTTTGGAGATCATATGGACACCAGTGAACTCTAGTTGAAGTAACACAGTATGGTAGAAAATGTCCTGGGTCTAGAGTCAGAGAATCTGGGTTGAAATCCCAGCTCTCCACCCTATTAGCTATGGGACCTTGGACAATTTACTTTGCTTTCCTGGGTCTCTTTTCTTTTTGAGTATAAATAGAGGATTGAGCTACATGGCTTCTAAGCAGTCCCTTCTAGCTCTAAATGATCGTATATATGGGTCACTGAGGTATCACAGTGGATAGGGCACCTAGCCTAAAGTCAGGAATACTCATCTTTCTGAGGTCAAATCTGATCTCAGACACTTAACCAGCCGCATAACCCTGGGAAAGTCACTTACCCCTGTTTGCCTCAATTTCCTCACCTGTAAAATGAAATGAAGAGGGAAATGGCAAACCACTTCAGTATCTTTGCCAAGAAAACCCCAAATGGGGTTTCAAAGAGTCAGAAATAACTGAAAAATGACTAAACAAGAGCACCTAGAAAGAATCCTATATTAGTCATAGGAAATGCAGTATAGGGGAACAAAAGCAGAACTTGGGAGTTAGAAGGACTTGGTTTATGAATAATAACTTACATTTATTTGATGATTTAAGGTTTAAAAAGCACTTTCCTCACACCAACCATGTAAGGTAGGTAGAACAAATACCATAACTCTTTTATAGATAAGGAAATTGGGGCTCAGACCTGTATGTCTTATATATCACCTTCCTAGCAAGTGCCAGAATCAGGATTCCAACTGCCTTTGAGAACAAAATAGAGATGTAGGCTACAATGATGTCAACTTGGAATTGGTTGGATGATGAAATCCAAAGAATAGTCATTTATGGTTTCATACCAAGGAATAAGGTCTTTAGTGGAGAACCTTAGGGATCTGTTCTTGGCTCTGAACTATTTAGCATTTTTATCAGTTAAAGGCATAGATATCAAATTTGCAAATGATATAATGTTGGGAGGCATAGTTACCTAGTTGGATAACTGAGTTACTTCAAAAGATCTTCACAGGCTAGAATGCTGAGCCTAATCTAATAGGATGACATTTTAATGCAGATATATGCAAAGTCCTTACAAAGCATATGATTGAGGGGGTGTTAGCTAGATTTCTGTGAAAAGTAACTAGAGTTTTTAGTGCCTGGAAGATCAATATGAGTCTTGTTAACATGGCATCTAAGAAAGCTAATGCAATGTGAAGCTGTATCCAATATTCTTAAGAGCCTGTTATATACAAGGAGTCTTGACAAGTAAAGGAGTTCAAAGACAAAAACAAAATTGTCTCTGCCCTCAAGGACCGTATAGTTGACTAGGAAGATGTGACATGTACACAGAAAAGGAAATTCAAAGAAAATAGAAATTTTGGCAAAATAATTTTTAGAGGGAGAAGGGTCTAATGATGGGGATGGCAAGGTGGAAATGATGAATAGCTCATGGAGGAGAGAACACTTGAACTATGCTTTGAAGGAAAGTGGGGTATTCTAAGAAGTAGAGGTAAGGGGAAGCAAAGTTCCAGAAATGCGAGACCACCAATTCAAAGGTAGGGAAAAGGGAACTGCTTGCTAGCAGGCCAATAATAATTAGAAATGAGAATTATTGTATAGGAGTGATATGAAAAAAAAGGCTGGAATGGTAGGTGGGAGCTATACAATGAAGGGTTTGAAAGGAGATACACTGTCTAGAATGAGGGGCTGACACTCCCATCATACTCTTGTCCTAGTCAGACCATATTTAGAATATTGCACTGAGTTCTGGGTGCAATATTAGGAAGATATTTACAAGCTAAGACGAAATCTGATGAAGGTGACTAGGATAGTAAGGAGTCTGGTGTTCATTTCATAGAAGAAGGAATACAATAAACTAAGTATTGTTAGTCCAAAGAAAAGCAGACTTAGGAGACAACCAGATCACTATCTTCAAGTATTGGAGTGGAAATTGAAGTCAGTTTTGGGCATGACATGTATCAATCAATCAGCAAGTACTTACTGGGCATCTACTGTGTGCTAGGCACCATCCTGGGTGCCAGAGATACAGACATGTCCTCCTTTCTTTGAAAAGCAAACAAAAAACAACCTCCTAATAGAATGATTGAGATTAAGCAATATTACCATACTTTTTTTTTTTAAAGACAATCTATACAGACTAATCTAAGCAGAGTCTAAGATAGAAATTTGGTTCTAGCTTCACCAGTCATTAATACTCTCAGTTACTTGCTACTAAGTTACATTAGTTACGTAGTATTACTTACTAAGTAATAACAAAATTGTATTATATTAATACTAACTCATCAGTCATTAATTATTAAGTTACATTATATAAAGATTTATATTATTATATATTATATAATTGTTATATTAGTAATTTAGTATTACTTTGTAATATTAATGTAAGTAGTATTACTTACATTAATATTAACTCACCAGTCTTTAATGCTATTAGTCATCTACTAAATTACATTTTAGTAACTTAGTATTACTAAGTAATATTAATAAAATAGTATTACTTAACATTAATACTAATTTATCAGTCATTAATACTATCAGTCACTGTTTAACCTAATTGGTTTTGCAGACTTTTTGAAATAATCCTTTTAAACTAATCCAAATTCCATTTTAGAGTGAAACCATTCTACAACCCCAGGATTCAAGCCAGTTTGGCATCAAAAGCCCTTCTGGATGATTCTATTCAGCAGCCAGCAGCTACAACCACAGAGGGCTAGTCACCTTGACTGGGCAATTGAGCTAATTAAAGGCACAGCACTAGTTTGTCTTCCTGGACTCACAAATCAACTAAAAAGTCCATTGTGTTGGGTTTTTCTCTTAGTCCTCTCTCTTATGGTCAAGGAAAAGACAAAGCAAAAAGAGATTACAATTACTTTGGATATCTCCACAGTTCTGTAAGAAACTCTCTTAAGACTCATTCTTCCCTAACACCCTCCCTCCCATTCAGGAGTTTCTCTAATATCTTCCCTTAAGAAACTCTCTTAAGACTCATTCTTCCCTAACACCCTCCCTCCCATTCAGGAGTTTCTCTAATATCTTCCCTGGTCTCCCCATTTGCAAGACCTCCTCTATCATGCATATCACATACTTTCCTATAATTTACATACAATGGTCCTCTTACCAACCATTACTTCTCCAAAGCCTTTTACAAATTACCTCTGATACAAAACCTTATAGAAACTGTTTTCAAAAATGGCCAGTACATCTTCTCTGAGGAAAACCAAAGATTTTCTAGAGATTTTAAATCGAAATTAAAAATTGTTTCATTATACACTCTACTCTCCATATAAGAACAACACAATAATAAACAATGCCTCATTTATACGGTAATTTATGGTTTAAAAACACTTTACTCTCAATATGGGAAAGTTGTACAAATGATGAAACTGATATTAAGGGGTAAAATGTTTTTCTCAGGATCAAACAATTACCAGACAAGGTCTGGCTGATAAACGTTTAACAGGTGGAACCAAGATGGCAGAGAGAAGCCAGGAAGTTTCTGAGTTCTCCCCAGCTGTCCTCAGAAACAATATTAAATCAAGCCTCTAAATGTATTGTGGAGTAAAAGAACCTACAAAAAGATGAAACAAAATAATTTTTACTGCCCAAAATAACTTAGGAGGACTTTAGGAAAAGTTTGCCTCACTTAAGTAAAAGGGGAGTGGAGACCAATGCAGACAGTGTCCAGGCAACCAATCAAAAGGCATTAGCAACCTATGCCCTCCAGTCTTGGCTCAGCAAGCTAGCTATGAGGCCTCTAGCCCCAGAGCAGCAGGCAAATTGCTAACCCTAGAACCCAGAACACAACAGGTACAACTAGACCAGGCCACCCTAGCATAGTAAGCAAACCCAAGAGCAGAGCTCAAACTTTAAAAAATGAGCAAAAAGCCTCAAAAGAGCCCTGACCATAGAAAGCTACTATGGCTACAGGGAAGATCAACACACAAACTCAACAGGACAACAATGTCAAAATGCCTACATGCAAAGACTCAAAGCAGAAAATGAATTGGTCTCAAGCCCAAAAAGTTTATTTGGAAGAGCTCAAAAAACATTTTAAAAATTAAGTAAGAGATGTAGAAGAAAATTGGGGGCAAGAAATGAGAGTAATGCAAGAGAACCGTGATAAAAGAAATGGAAAAGGAAGCACAAAAAACTGACAAAAACAAATCCTTAAGAAATATAATTGGCCAAATGGGGAAAAAAATCACTCAGGAAAACAACTCTTTTAAAAGTAGAATTGGCCAAATGGAAAATGGGTAGAAAAGCTAACTGAAGAAAATAATGTCTTAAAAATTAGAATTGGGCAACCAGAAGCTAATGACTCTATGAGACATTAAGAATCAGTAAAACAAAATCAAAAGAATGAAAGATTAGAAGAAAATGTAAACTACTTCACTGGAAAAACAATTGACCTGGAAAATAGACCCAGGAGAGATAATTTAAGAATTACTGGACTACCTGAAATATGATTTAAAAAAGGAACCTGGACAGAATCTTTCAAGGAATTATCAAGGAAAACTGACCTGATATCCTAGAACCAGAAGATTAAAGTCATTGAAGGAATTCACTAATCACTTTCTGAAAGAGAACCCAAAATAAAAATTCCAAGGAATATCATAGCCAAATTCCAGATATATTGGGTAAAGGAGAAATATTGCAAGCAGTCAGAAAGAAACAATTGAAAGATCAGATAACCACAGTCAGAATTATGCAGGACTTAGCAGTTTCTACATGAACGGATCAGAGGGCTTGAAATATGACATTCTGGAAGGGAAAGGAGCTTAGATTACAACCAAGAATCAACTAACCAGCAAAACTGAATGCAATCTTTCAGAGAAAAAGATGGACATTCAATGAAATAGAGGATCCTGATGAAAAGACCAGAGCTAAACAGGAAATTTAATCTTCAGATATAAGACTCAAGAGAAGCATAAAAATGTAAACAGGAAAGAAAAAAATTATTCAATAAGTTTAAACTGTTTACATGTATACATGGGAAGATGATACTTGTAATTCTTAAGAACTGTGTCTTTATTAGGATAGTTGGAAGGAGTATACTTAGACAGAGGGTGTGAGTACATATTGACTTTGATGTGATGATAAAAAAATAAATAGGTGAAAAAATTATTGTACTGGGAGAAGGGAAAAGAGGGAGGCAAAATGGGTAAATTATATTACATGGAAGAAGCATGTAATAGGGGAAAGAAGGCTTCTCCTATTATTCCCCTATTGCTTCCCCTTACCTCTACTTCTTAGAATACCCCACTTTCCTTCAAAGCATAGCGCAAGTGTTCTCTCCTCCATGAACTATTCATCATTTCCACCTTGCCATCCCCATCATTAGTCCCTTTTCCCTCTAAAAATTATCTTGCCAAACTTTCTATTTTCTTTGGATTTCCTTTTCTGTGTACATGTCATATCTTCCTAGTCAACCATAAGCTCCCTGAGGGCAGAGACAATAGAGGGAAAGAATGGAGGAGGGAGCATGATTTGAACCTTATTCTCATCAGATTTGGCTCAAAGAGGAAATAACAAATGCATTCTGTTGGATAAAGAAATCTATATTACTCTGAAGGGAAGTAGGAGGGGAAGGGAAAAGAGAAGGGAGAAGAGTGGCTGGAGGGACAGGGTAAAGGAAAGAGAGGAAAAAGTATAAATAGGGGCAAAATAGAATGAGGGAAATACACAGTTAATAATTGTGAATGTGAAGGTGAATAGGACGAACTCTCCCATGAAATGGAAGTGGATTAAAAACCATAATCCTTCAATATGCTGTTTATAAGAAACACATTTGAAGCAGAAAGACACACACAGAGTAAAGGGTAAAGACTGGAACAGAATATAATCAGCTGAAGTAAAAAAAAGCAGGAGTAGCAATCCTGATCTCAGACAGAGCAAAAGAAAAATAGATTTAATTAAAAGAGACAAGGAAGGAAACTACATCTTGCTAAAAGGTACCAAAGACAATGAAGTAATATCAATACTAAACATATATGCACTAAGTGGTATAGCATCCAGATTCTTAGGGGAGAAGTTAAGTGAGTTACAGGAAGAAATAGACAGCAAAAGTATACTAGTGGGGGACCTCAACCTCCCCTTCTCAGAACTAGATAAATAAAGAAGAAATTAAGGAGGTGAATATAATTTTAGAAAAGTTTGGAGAAAATTGAATGGAAATAGCAAGGATAGAAAGGGATATACCTTTTTATCACCTACACAAAAACTGTCCATGTATTAGGGCATAAAAACCTCACAATCAAGTGAAGAAAGGCAGAAATATTAAGTTCATTTGTTTCAAATCATAATGCAATAAAAATTATATGCAACAGAGCATGAAAGGATGGATCAAAAATTAATTGGAAACTAAATAATCTAATCCTGAAAAATGAATGGGTTAAATCATAGAAATAGTCAATAATTTCATCAAAGAGAAAGATAATAATAAGAAAACATAACAAAATTTATGAGATGCAGCCAAAACAGTACTTAGGGGAAATTTTACATGAAGGAACACATCAAAAATCTCCAATTAAGCACCAAATTATAAATTATGAAAATCAAAGGAGAGATTAATAAAATTGAAAGTAAGAAAACTATTTAACTAATAAATAAAACTAAGAGCTGGTTGTGTGAAAAACACAACAAAGAAGATAATGGTTAATTTGATTAAAAAAAGAAGAAAACCAAATTACCAGTATCAAAAATAAAAAGGGTGAATTCATCACCAATGAAGATGAAATTAAAGCAATAATTAGGAGCTATTTTACCCAACCCAACAAATGTGACAATCTAAGTGAAATGGATGAATATTTACAAAAACATAAATTTTCCAGACTAAGAAATAGTTATAAAATACTTAACCACATTTTAGAAAAAGAAGTTGAACAAACCATCAATGAACTCTCCAAGAAAAAAATCTCCAGTGCCAGATGGATTTACAAGTAAATTCTACCAAACATTTAAAGAACAATTAATTCCAATACTAAATAAATTATTTGGAAAGATATGCAAAGGAGTCTCACCAAATTCCTTTTATGATACAAATATAGTGCTGATACCTAAACCAGGAAGAGCCAAAATAGAGAAAAAAAATTATAAACCAATTTCCCTAATGAATATTGATGCAAAACATTTAAATAAAATATTAGCAAAGAGGTGAAGCAGTTTGTCACCAGGATAATACACTATGACCAGGTAGAATTTGTACTAGAAATACAGACCTGGTTCAATATTAGGAAGACTATTGGCATAACTGACTATTTCAATAACAAAACCAACAGAAATCATATGATTATCTTAATAGATGCAGCCAAAGCTTTTGAAAAAATGCAGCACTTGTTCTTATTAAAAACTCTAGAGAGCATAGGGGAAAAGGAGCTTTCCCTAAAATGATAAGTAGTATCTATCTAAAAACATCAGTAAGCATTATCTGTAATGAGGATAAGATAGAAACCTTCCCAGTAAAATCAGGGGTGAAACAAGGATGCTCATCATCATCATTATTCAATATTGCAATAGAAATGTAAGCTTTACCAATAAGAGAAGAAAAATTGAACTAATTAGAATAAGTAATGAGAAAACAAAACTATCACTCTTTGCTGTTGATATACTTAGAGAATCTTACAGAATCAACTAAAAAACTATTTAAAATAATTAAAAACTTTAGTAAAGTCATAGGATATAAAATAAACCCACATAAATCATCAGCATTTCTATATATTACCAAAAAAACTCAGTAGCAACAGATAGAAAGAGAAATTTCATTTACAATAACTGTAGACAATATAAAATATTTGGGAATCTAATTGCCAAGACAAACGCAGGAGCTACATGAACAGAATTATAAAACACTTTTCACACAAATAGATCTAAACAGTTGAAAGCTATAAATTACTCATGAGTAGGCAAAGCTAACATAATAAAAATGACAATTCTACCTAAATTAATTTACTTATTCAGTGCCATACCAATCAAACTACCAAAAATGATTTTATAGAACTCAAAAAAAATAATAAAATTAATGTGGAAGAACAAAAGGTCAAGAATATCAAGGGAATTAATGAAAAAAATGCAAAAGAATGTGTCCTACCTTTACCAGATCTAAAATTATAAGACAGTAATCGTCAAAGCTATTTGGTACTGCCTAAGAAATAGAATGGTGGACCAGTGGAATAGATTGGATACACAAGACACAGCAGTAAATGACTGTAGTAATTAACTGTGTGATAAACCCAGGAACTTTAGCTTTGGGATAAGAACTCATTATTTTACAAAAATTGCTTGGAAAACTGGAAAATAATGTGGTAGAAACTAGGTATAGAACATCTCACATCACAGACAAAGATAAAGTCAAAATGGGTCCATGATTTAAACATAAAGGGTGACACTATAAGCCAATTAGGAGAAAAAGGAATAGTTTATCTGTGAGATCCATGGGGAAAGGAGGAATTTATGACCAAACAAGAGGCAGGGAGCATTATGAAATACAAAATGGATAATTTTGATTACACTAAATTTAAAAGGTTTTGCACAAACAAAACAAACACAACTAAGATGAGAAAGAAGTAAAGCAGAAAGCTGGTAAACAATGTTTACAGCCAATGTGTCTGATGATGGCATTATTTCTCAAATGTATGGAGAACTGAATCAAATTTATAAGAACACAAGTCATTCCCCAATAATAAATGGTCAAAAGATATGAACAGGTAGTTTTCAGATAAAAAAATTAAAGCTATCTATGAAAATGTCATATGAAAAATGTTCTACATAACTATTGATTAAAAAAATATTAGGTACCACCTATTACCTATCAGATTGACTAATATGAGAAGAAATGATAAATGTTGGGAAAAATGGGAAAATTGGGACACTAATGCATTGTTGGTGGAATTGTAAACTGATTCAACCAGTTTGGAGAGCAGTTTGGAGCCGTGCCCAATGGATAATCAAACCATGTCTGCCCTTTGATCCAATAATACTACTACTAGGTCTGTATCCCAGAGATCATAAAAATGGGGAAAGGACTTATATGTGCAAAAATATAACAGCTCTTTTTGTGATGGCAAAGAATTGGAAATTGAGGGGATGCCCAGCATTTGGGGAATGGCTGAACAAATTGTGGTATATGAATGTAATGGAATAGTATTGTGCTATAAGAAATGATGAGCAGGAGGACTTCAGAAAAACCATGGAAAGACTTACATGAATTGATGCTGAGCGAAGTGAGCAGAACCAGGAGAACATTGTACAAAATAATAGTAACATTGTGTGATGAAGGACTTAGCTCTTCTCAGCAATACAATGATCCAAGACAATTCCAAAAGACTCATAGTGGAAAATGTCATCCACTCTAGAGAAAGAACTATGGAGTTTGAATGCAGATCAAAGTATACTATTTTCATTTCTTTTTGTGACTTTTCCCTTTTGTTCTTTCATAACACAACTAATGTGGAAATACATTTACATGATTGTGCATGTATTACCCACATCATATGGCTTCTTGTCTTGGGGAGAGGAGAATGGAAAGGAGGCAGGGAGAAAAAATTGGAACTCAAACTCTTATAAAAAATGAATGTTGAAAACTATCTTTACAGGTAATTGGCAAAAATAAAGTACTATTAAAAATATCTAATGATCTTCCCCAGGAGAAAAATTACCCATGACACATTTTCAAGTTTAATCTGCATTATTTGCATTGTCTCCATCATTTTCTTAGGTCTAGACAATCAACAAAATAATAAATCAAGCTGGGATGGGTCGTATTTGCCAGTTTCCAAGGTATAAGTGCTCTCCTATTGAAAATTTAATAATACCAAGTAATGGACCAGGACATGAACTCAGATCTTCTGAGCTGATGACCGCTACCCTTCCTGCCAAACCACCCTTCCCTGTAGCTGAGTTACGCATGGTATCTTTCCTTATTTTTGTACCCCTCATCTAAAACAAACCTAATATTCTGTGATCTCAGTCTGTGGAATGACTAAATCTAGTTCTAGAGTTGTTTTGTGAAACATGGAGAAATAGCAATATAGTATAAAAAGTGCTGAATTTGGAGACGTGGCTTCAAACCCTGACCTCTGATATGACATTGGGCAGGTCACTGAAAATGAAGGGGTTAACCTATGGGAGTACTAGGGTCCCTTTCAGTTAGAATTTCTTTGATACTATGAATATTCAGCCTCTTCTGCGTCCTGGTATCCATCAGTACCTTGGGTTCTTGTGTCTGTCAGACTGCAATTGGTGGCATTGGAAAGAAGGCTGGATTTGGAGCCAGAAGGACTAGGTTGTATGAACGTGGAAAAGTCATTTAACCTGAATCTCAATTTGTAAAATGGGGATATTAATATTTACATTGCCTAAATAACAGGCTTGTGACAAATTGGAGAATTGACTGGACTTGGAATCAAGAGGGAGCGAGTAAATTCAAATCCCACCTTAAACACTTACTATCTGTGTGTCATTTCACCTTTGCCTGCCTCCGTTTTCTCATCTGTAAAATGGTAATAAAAACAGCACCTACCTCATTGGATCAAATGAGCCAACACAGAGTGCTTGCAAACCTGACAACTGCATAAAGGTGAGCTAATTATATGTGTACATATTATACATACATATAGCATATGTAAATACATATATGTATGTATACATAACAACTATTTGAGGGGCCTGGTTCCCTTGGAAGATCAGGGTACTTGTCACCAAGTTTCTCATTCTTTGAAGGGATAATTCTGTAGTAACTTTTAATTTCCTCTCTCTCTCTCTCTGTCTCTCTTTCTCTGTCTCTGTCCCTCTGCCTCTCAGTCTCTGTCTCTCTTTCTCTCTCTCTATCTCTGTCTCTCTCTCTCTTCTCTCTCTGTCTCTCTCTTTCTCTGTCTCTCTGTCTCTGTCTCTCTTTCTCTCTCTCTCTGTCTCTGCCTCTCTCTGTCTCTGTCTCTCTGTCTCTCTCTCTCTCTCTGTCTCTCTGTCTCTCTCTCTCTCTCTCTCTCTCTCTCTCTCTCTCTCTCTCTATCACAGTGGCCAACAAGACCCATGGAGCAAGGGAGGAGCAGAAGAGGGAGGGGTGGGGAGAGAGAGCCTTAAAGGGATTGTGGGTATTTTTTTCTCCTTTACCTCATTAAGCTTTGCTTCCAATTACATTTTAATGATGCTGGATGCCTTCTGTATGCTAGCATTTACTGCAATGTCTTTAAATTTAATCGCCTCGATAATGGGTAACTCTGACACTGCAAATTAGGGGCCATGAGGAAAAAAAAAACAACTCTTGCCCCAAATGAGCTGCCACAATCAGGACTCCATCAGGCCTAAAGAAACTCCCTTTCATTGCCTCTGGCCCCCACCTTGCCCTAAGAAAATTCAGCTGGACAAGGAATGAGCCTCAAATTAGGTCTTTACTCTTGGCTAACACCTTTAAAAAAAAACGGTTCACAAACACAAGTAAGAGAATGCAGGACAGCCCAGAGACGCAACTTTCTGTCTCGTGAAGGCTTACAGAGCTCTGAGAAGGGCTTCCATGACAATAGTTCCATAGGAATGGTAGCTGAATCCTCGGCACTAGGCTCTTGAGCCCCTTGCTTCTTCAACTTCCAGGGGTCCCTAGATTGAACCTACACTAGTGTTTTCCACATGGGAGAGGGGAAGGCTAAAT
Source organism: Potorous gilbertii (assembly GCA_028658325.1). NCBI lineage: Eukaryota > Metazoa > Chordata > Mammalia > Diprotodontia > Potoroidae > Potorous > Potorous gilbertii. The sequence continues at coordinate 603,308,765 of CM053769.1, read as the reverse complement.
GAATCAGGTGCCTTTAGATTTTGGTTGAGGTGTCCTTAAACTGTGCTTGCTTATACCTGGTATAAATTGAAGGGTCCTAAGAGAGGTTCTAAAATTGCATTAACACAGCTTTATTTCTTTAGATTGCAAGGTCCCCACTAAAATGCAAATATTATCTACTATTCACCCTGAATACTTCCATTGGAATAATCTTCCTCAAAGACTGATTTCATCATATCACTTTTGCTGCTCGAGAATTTGAAATGGCTCCCCAAGATCTCTTTGATAAAAATCAGAACTCATCCCCCTCACATTCAAGGCCTTCTGATCTGTCCCCAGTTTGTCTGATTTCTTCTCCCTTTACTCCCCGACTTTGCTGTTCTCCCTCAGTCAGGTTGGGGGAACTCTCCCTCTTGTCCCTTGTCCAGGTCATGTTCATTCGTTCCTGTCTGTGCTCATGCTCCTCACCATTCTACCCCCTCAATGCCCTCACATTTTCTTTAACTCTTTCCGGATCCTGCCATCAGCCTTTAGCACCCTATCCATGTTCTGTCTCCTCCATGAAAGCTTCCCTGACTATTCTAGCTTATCTTGTCTTTCTATGAATTTCTATTGTATATACAGTTAATAATGTGTCCAATGTGGTTGCTTGGGGCTAAGGACTGTCTCCCCCCAGAGGATGGGGCTTATGTCCCCTCTTTACCCTGCATCTCCCCCTACCCACCCACACAAAGGATGCTCATATTACTGTGTTGGCTTGTGGGAACCCCAATAGGCCTCCTGTCTGTGTCAAATTGACTCTCAACCCTCCCCTCCAGAAGGCTTCTTACATCTGCACAGAATTTGCTGCCAGACTTAGCAGCCCCATTCATCCTCCCTATGTCCTGATCACTCAGCCTGAGATCTTTATCACCAGGAAACATTAATTGAATATTTATTGATGAGCCCTATGAGGAATAAGGGGCTGAGAGGGGTAGAAAGGAAGGAAGGGGAGGAGTTCCCAGGGGACCTGAAGGATGGCTCAACCTTGCCTAACTCACCCAGAAGCCAGAGTAGGAAATGGCCTGGGGCCTGGCCTGAAGCCTCCTAAGAGAGATTGTCATTCTTTTCAACGGATGCTTAAAGTTTTATTTGCCCAAGAAAACATCGGAATGAAATCTGTTGAGGTAGAAGGACAAAAAGAAAGAGAGTGACACCTGGAGTAGACACAGAGCCCAGAATCCTCTTTCTGCCACTCTCTGACCATTCCTGTCAGTGCCAGGACCCCAGGTGTTGTGTGTGTGTGTGTGTGTGTGTGTGTGTGTGTGTGTGTGTGTGTGTGTGTGTGTTGGGGGGGCAGGGTATTAGGCTGGCCGGGATGGGACAACCCACTTTATTTTCCCCCAGGACAGCTGGGAAAATAGCTTACATCTGTCAAGATCACAGCTTTCCAGAGACCCAATTTATTCCCTCCAAGCAGATGAAAGAGCCCATTGGGGAGATCAGAAAGAATGAATGCACACATGTTAAGAAAGACATTGTCTGTGACCTTGGGGGTGGACCCATATGTCAGTAAAATTAGTCTAAATTGGGGAATTATTCTGACTTTTGAGGTAATGGGAACTATATATATATATATATATATATATATATATATGATCAGAGTAAAATGGCTAGGATCTCTCAGTAGTTCTGATGAATATTTGGCCATTGGACCCAGATGGCTCTGGAGGAGAAAGTGAGGCTGGTGACTTTGCACAGCACAGTCAACTACATGTCATGTTATCATCTCCCCGATGTCATGGGTCCCTTCAGGAACGAAGGACAAACACACAACAATTTAATTCTATTTTCTCCTTTGTTCCTTGATCTGGAGAGGGGAAGTGAAAAGCAGTGAGTACCATTTTTCTTGTCCAGAGAGACTTTGTTCCTTCTTCCTCAAATATTACTCCCTAGCTGCATGACTTTGGACAAATCATTTCCTCTATGTGGGTCTCTGTGTCCATATCTATAAAATTAAGGGTTTTGGACTAGATAATCTCTAAAGCCCCTTTCAGCATTCATCATTCAACAAGCATTTACTAAGCACCTACTGTATAAGGGCAATAGGGAGATGAGGACACAATAGAAACTGTTTCTGCCTCAAGGACCTTAAAATATAATAGAAAAACTTTTGATTATTAAATAGTAATTATGAGGGGGAATAGAAAAATAAAAACAAAACAAAAATACCATTTAATGAGGAGGATTTGCCAATTGAGAGTAAGCCTGAGATTGTAAAGCCTGGGAATGAGCTCCATTTAGGAAGAAAGAGTGGTGAATCCCAGAATGGTCCCTAGAGCTGTCTAGAAGGAAAGTCACTGGGCCAGGCTAGGCCTGAGGAAACTGTAGTTAAGAACTTCATTAAAAACCTAAGTGGTTACTCAGTCCTTTCCCTCCTTGCTTTTGCTCATGCCATCCCACATTCTCTTCACCATCTCCATCTATTTAAGGTCGTCCCTTACTTTGAGGTCTAACTCACATGTCATGTCTTCCAGGAAGCCTCTTTTGACGTTCTCCTCTCCTTCCAACTGAAAGTTCTCTCTCCTTACTCCTATTTCTTGGAGCACTTAGCTTGGTCTTCTCCTATACACACTCATCTCATTTGCCCTTCCATTTTTGGAGCATTTGTCCTTCCCCTTTTGACTGCATGTTTCTTGGGATCAAGGCCTGTGTCATCGTTTTCTAAATATCCCCAGCTATACCTGCCCATAGTAGGCACTTAATATAGTTGTGTGATCCTAGGCAAGTCACTTAACCTCTGCCTGCCTCAATTTCCTCAACTGTAAAAGAGAAATTATAACACTTACCCCACAGGGCCATTTGTGGGGACCAAATAAGATTTTGTAAAGTGCTTGACACATAGTAGGTGCTTAAGAAGTGCTTGTCTCAACTCAGAAAGACAAGTTTAGGGGAACTTTTCACATACCTCCATACTTCCCTTCTTGGAAACTCAATTATCTGGCAATCTTACCTATCTGCAATATAGTTGAGAATTTGGAATGATTTTTTGAGCAGTCAAAATAGATGTCACAAAGTTCACCTACTTGATTCAAGGGAAACTTCCTCATTTGGTATCTACTCATTTATTGTACAGTTTCAACAAGCTTGAGTATTTAACGGGCTCATTAGGGGACAGATTTGTTGGGCTGGTTGTACAGGGAATTCATTCGCCAACACTGGCTGGGCTAGAGAGCACTGAAGGTTTCTTTGAACTTTGAAATATTGTGATTTTGTGATCTATTTTCCTAGCCCACAATCAATTATAAGGTCAGGTAGGGAAAGGGTGGGGATGTTGCTAAAGGCAAACTTATTAACAGCAGTAAAGAGCTTTTAAAGTCCTACACAATCCGTCTCTAGCCCACTTTGCAGACTAAACCCTTCCATAGACTCTCTGGTCCAGCCTCCTTAGAAATCCTTTGGTGTCTGGGCACTGGAGTACTTCATTTAACTCAGCTGCTACCTATTCACACCCTCCTCCTGACTTTACAGAAGGGATCTCATAGAATGGGGCTTCTTAGCTTTTTGATATAGCGCTTTCCACGGGTCCTGAATGGGGCCCAATGCTCCTGGACTAGTTTTACTATGATGGGAGTGCAATATTAACTTTTTATACCTTGGCCTCAATAATTCTTCATTACTTCTCACACATAATGTTCTACCTCCCATAACCTTGCCTGGAATGTGTCTTCCCCTCATTTCTGCCTCTTAGAATCCCTAAAAAAGCTTAGCTCAAAATACCCACCCAGAGCTGCCGGTGCCTCATCCACCCCAAAATTACGTGTGTGTGTGTGTGTGTGTGTGTGTGTGTGTGTGTGTGTGTGTGTGTGTGTTTCCCCCAAGGCCTAATTGAGTGGCACAATGGATAGAGTACTGGGTTTGGAATTAGGAAGAATCATGTTCATGAATTCAAATCCTGCTCAGACATTTACTAGCTATGTGACCCTGGGCAAGTAACTTAACCCTGCTTGCCTCAGTTTCCTCATCTGTAAAATGAGCTGGAGGAGGAAATGAAAAACTGCTCCAGTATCTTTGGTAAAAGACACCAAATGGGATCACAGAGTCAACAATATATATTTTCTATCAACTCACATGAATATGTGTTGTTTCCTTAGATAAGAGGGCAGGAATAATTTCTTGTTTTTTTTCTCTTTGTATGATGGTGGAGGCACTTAATAAATGCTTGATGACTGATTGATGTGGTACCTTACAACTTCCAAAGTACTTTATGCGCACACATTAACTCATTTGCTTCTCACGACAACCCTGCACAAATTTGTTAGTACAAATTTTATCACCCCCATTTTATAGATGAGAAAACAGGCGTCAAGACAGGGAGATGCTGATGTTTCACAACCAGCTCTTTGTAAAAAAAAAAAAAGTCATGATGGTTTGAAGTCTGACCTTCAGTATTAAAATTTTCTCTATCATTTCCTCAAATTGAGAGAATCAACAAAACAATAAAGCCCTCATTTTGTTTGCCAGTTTCTGAGGGATAAATGATCCCACTGAAATTTACCAGAGGTGAAGTGACCTACAGAATGTAAACATCTGGTAGAAATAAGGTCTGGATTGGAACTTGGCTCTTTCCAGTAGGATAGGTTAAAAATGTTTTAGAGTAGGAAATGGTAAAACCTCAACTACCCAGAAAATGTCATTTTCCAGGAATACTCGTTCCCTAAAGGATCCTTATCATTTGACTTCTATATCATATGTTTAGACGTCTGTTTATTTTTGGTTGTTTTGTTGTTCAGTCATGTCAACTCTTGGTGACCCCATGACCATAGCATTCCAGGCCCTAAACGTGTATGTGTGTGTGTGTGTGTGTGTGTGTGTGTGTGTGTTTGTGTAAGGAGAGTGGAAGAGAGATAGGAGAAAGGGGAAGAAAGAAAGAGATGTTTGTCTACATATGTGTCCATGCACACATATATACAGAATTTATAATTAAATGTCTGTACTATCTAATTTTCTTCTCTTGGTTTCCAAACAACTTTTTTAATTTATATAACCCTTTATTCTTTTCATCAGTTATCTCCTCTGAGCTTCAAAATACCTCCATGAGATAGAAGCAGGTATCATCTCAAATTTTACATATGAGGAAACTAATTTGCCCAGGGTGAGTAGTAGAGCCAGGTCTAGGACTCAAATTCAGTCTCCTGATATCTAGTCCAGTTCTCTTCTCACTGTACCCCAATCTGTTTTGGGGCAGGAGGTTACACATATGTCTGTGGCTATGGTTATCCAGGATAAACCAGCAGCTGTGGAGTGGCCATAATGAGCTGCTCACATTGCTATGCAGTAAACCCCACTGTGCTTCAAGGCCCATTATCCAGCCTCCTCCAGGAAGTCCTCCATGATTACTGCTGCTCCCCCTGCCTTCTTTGCCCTCAAAGTTCAGACTGTATTATTTAGTGCTTAATCACACATGTTATTTGTACCTGGATGACTTCTATCTTTTCAAGCACACCATAGGCCCTATAGGAATTTCTCTTTCTCCTGACTTCCCAGGTCTTTATATAAGGCCCATCTACATGGGTCCCACCTTGGGCCCATCTTACTGCAGACATGTGCATTGATTGGTTGATTGTTTGGGTGGTTGGTTGATTGAGGCAGATCTGGATGGGAGGATCCAGTTTCTGAAGTGTTCTTGTTTCCTTCCTTTATTTGGGGGGGAGGGGTGGCGGGGTAGGGAGAATCTTTGCCCTTCCGTGATCTGCTAAACACTGTCACAAAAAAAAACGTTTATTAATATGCAAATTCTAAGTGGCAATCTGGACCCAGTCGGGTTGCGCTAATTTGCACATTAATATCTGTCTTCAGCCTGCCTCTGTGGAAAGAGAAAGCAGGAAGAGAGGAGATGAGGAGAAGAGGGAGGGAACATTAGTGAGAGAAGCCCTTGTCAGAGTCTGGACTGGAGTGCTGATGGAGGGCTAGGGGAAGGGGGAGGATGGTTGTAGGAAAAGGAGGTGGGCTGGAACAAGAGACAGGCCATCTCTCCAGATCGATTCTGCTGGCCTCTAATAAGAACAGGCATAGACATTGTATGAGTGACTTCATGAGTATTACAATATTAATCCATTGAGGGTATGGAGGGGAATATTTTGGATCTTGATGTTCATTAAAGTAATGCTCAGGCTCACATTTCTCTAGAATTTCAGTATGGTAAGTTTGTAGAGTAATAACTTCAAAAGGCTCCTCAGTATGGTCCTATAGTCTATCTTGACTCTTCCCATTTCCCAGGCCTAAGTTCACTGAAAGTAGAAAATCACTGGGTGTTATCTGGCCCACACCCCGTCAGATAACACAGGTGTAAGTGTTATTTGTTTCCAACCTTCTCTCGCTGTTCCTCGCTGAAAGTTGTCTTATAAGAAAGTGGACCCCAGAAAGGTGGGGACTCCAGAGTGTGTGTACGTGTGTTCAACTGTGTGTGTACTGGGGATTCCAGAGTGTGTGCATATGTGTTCACTTGTGTGTGTGCAAGGTGCAGATTCATAGACTCATTTGGGGAAGCCGAAATGGTAAGGAGATAAGGCACCCAGAATAAAGAGAGCATCTTGTTAGGGAGATAGTGAGGATGACCCTGAAGGCAGTTTCAGCTTGCCCAGTTCTACCTAGTCCAACAAGATTTCCTTGCTGCCTCTCTGCAACAATGAGAATGGACTGAGCTCCTTTATGTGCCTACATATTGAATCATTGGGCATTGCAGAACAGCTCAATTCACATTTATATTAGGCACCTTCTAGGTGCAAGGCAATGCGTGAGGTCTTCCAAATACATAGGTAAGTATGACCTAAGATGATATTTTCAGAGAGTTCAAGGCCAAAGGATTGGAAACAAGAGAACACCAATAACTGTGACCCAAGAAGAAAATGAGAAGCATCAGGTGTAGTACCAGGTCTCAGTCAGAAAGGTTCAAATCCTTCTTCTGAGAGTCTTTAGGCAACTCTAAATTACAGTATGGGGGTGTGGGGTCCAAGTCAAGAGCTATATTTGAAGAAGGAAGAAATGACCTTCACCTGTGGGGGGGTGTGGGATGGTTAGCAATCAGGGAAAGCTTCAGATAAGTAGAACAAGGGTTGGAGATGGAGGTGACAGGAGGTAGCAGAAATGAGTCCACTGTAATCTCTCCTTGAAGAGGACCAAAATGACACCACTATGTTGGAGTCAAGGTACAGTGTATGCAACTGGGGCTGATTAAGCCAATCTGAGCTTGGAATGCTCTACCACAGGTTGGACGCAAATAGACCATATGAACATTTAGAGTGGAGATGTCTCTAAATTTGTGCATCTCATATTTCTTTTGAGCTACTGCAATTCTGCTTTGCTCGTAGAGCACAGCTCTTTCTTAAATGCCCAGAGAGGGGATGGGGAGAGCTAACATGAGGCAAAAAGAGTAGGTACATTTGGCTAGAATAGAAGTAAATGAGGAGAGTACTGAATATTCGGTTCAAGAGTTTATACATTATTCAGTGGGCCATAGGAAGCCTTTGATAGGCTGCTAGCCTGTGCTTTCTCAGAAGGTTTCCTGTTCATGAATCTTGTCTCCCAAGTTAAACTGGGTTGACTTGATGGTCTCAATGATCCCATTAGCTCTAAATTTTCCTATACTATTTATCACATAGTATAGGAAGCAGAACCTTAAAGGCTGAGAGAAGGTCTTAATTTCGAGAGTTATGAAATTTTTCTTTTTTTCTTTAAAAACAAAAGAAACTCAACAAATGGCAAATAGCTTAGAAATGGGAAGAAGGCGGGGGATCCAAACCATTAAGATGGATTTTGGGAAAAGGATGCCGTCATTTCCTTGGCAGGTAAATGAGAAAGCAGAAACAGAAACCAAAGTCCACCAGAGCTCTAGCCCTAAATGAAACCATTGGTGGCAATCGTGGGGCAGACAGGGTCTGGTGAGAGAATGTGGGGAAGCTCTCCGGAGTTGGAGAATCATCATAAGTTTGTGAGCTGTAGTCCGATCGTGACAGCGCTGCGCAGATTCAGCTCATTGATGCACCCAGATTCCCTGGGCCCCTCAGGAGTGTGCTCTTTACTCGGTACATGGTAGTAATAATATAAAGAAGAACTGACATTTATCTAATGCTTTAAAGTTTGCAAATAAATAAGTCTGCTTAGAAAAAAATGGCTCGGGGCTTGTGGAAGGAAAAGGGGGAGGAGGGAGGCTTGGATGTGTCATCTTGTGAAAGCAGAAGCAGGGGCAGTGGGATGTGGGAATGCAGAGAAGGATCCAGGGTATCTAGCTCCGGGCTGCTGAACACCCTTCACTGACCAGACTGGCTTTGGACCCAGAATGGGAAGAAAGTGAGTCCTGGTCAGGAATGCTTTCAGCCTCAGGGTTTTCTGGTCATTTGCTCACAAAGTGGCCTGGGCCCCTAAACTCTCTCTCAACCGTGGGTTCTTGGCCCTTTTTTGTGTCACAGACCCCTTTGGCAGTTGGGGAAAGCCTATAGGACCCTTTTTCAGTCTGGTGTTTTTAAGTGCAAAAAAAAGTAGTACATAGGATTGTGAGGGAAACCAATTCTACTGAAATGTAGTTATATTAAAAGAAATGTTTGCAAACTCCAGGTAAAGAACTGCTGCTCTAGACCTTGGCTTGGTTCTTCCAAGGTATTCATCTCACCCTACCTGTTTACTCCTTTCCCATTCCTTCCTGAGGCAGAGAAGACACTTCCAATAGGGACCCAATACAAATGGAAAGGATGCAGATGGCAATGCCCTGCCACTCCACCTGTGCTCCCTCCACCTGATATGAATAGTTCACTTCATTGCAGTCATCCTTCTCAGGCTCTCTATCTCTATACCCAATAATCACTTTTTCCACCAGGGCTCCCAGACACCATCCATTCTTTAGCTGGTGATGTGACCCTTCACAATGTTGCCACCCTCTCCCCTCACAATTTATCCAAGATCTTTTCTATTATTCCCTAATATACATTTTCTGCTCTGGCTAGATAGGTACCCTCATTGGACATAGGTCCTCCAAACAAATCATTTCCATTGCTATCTTTGTGTTTTTGCCAGACATGGAATGTTTTCTCTTTTCCCACATATTCTTAACCTTTTTTTATGTGTCCTGGACCCCTTTGGTAGTCTGCTGAAACCTATGGACCCCTTCTAAGAATAATGTTTTTAAATGCATAAAATACATATGATTACAAAGGAAATCAGTTATATTAAAATACAGCTATCAAAATAAAATTATTTTTTAAAAAGTACACAGATTACCAGGTTAAGAACCTTTGGTTTATAAAAATCCCATCCATCCTTTTATAGAATATGACCCACCTCCACCAAGAAACCATCATGGTTTCTCTTCTTTGAAATTCTGTAACTTGTAGTTTTGTCCTATATAATCAGAGATTTAATTATAAATGGTCTTGCATGGCTATTTTGTTCTTTTATATGTGCTAGTCTTGTCTTTCCAGCTAGACTGAGCTCTCTTTGGGAAGGGGTCATAACTTCTTCTGGTCATATATCCCTCATACCCTCAGCACAGGTTAAGCTCTTACGTTCTACCTATGCAACCTGAGAAAAAGTCTCCCCAGTTCTAAATGTGTTTCCTTATCTATAAAATAAAGCAGTCCATTGAGATGATTTCAAGGTTGCTTCCTGCTCTAAATTCCATAAACTCTTGGTTGAAATGTGTTGGACATAACAATATTCAGTAAGAAAGTAGTCATGAAAATAAACCTTTAAATGAGTATCTAGGTACAATTTGGTACCTTTCTTAAGGGTCTTTAACATGTATGACTCCAAATCCTTTCCCTGTTTTCTCTTTACAGTTTCAAAGACAGAGACTCAGCTTCTACCTCACCTATTTGTTCTGGCATCAAAACCGTCAAGTTTAGGATGCTAGTTGTATAATAAAAATCCCCATAGCTTTTTTTTACAGCAGTGGGCTATGTCTTAGTCTTCCCCTTGCTCAACTATCTGAGGAGAAACTAGGGGGTGGGAGGAAGGGAGACAGGAAGTGGAGGTGGGATGGGAATGGTGTGTGAGGAAAGACTTTCCCCCAACCTCCACCCTCCTGTCCCAGCTTTCTTGTTTCTCTTTCTACATGGCAGGAGCAAAGAGAGATTGCAGTCACATCATTTGTAAGGACCCTCCTCCCAAAAGGAACCAGGTACTATCATCAGCTCTGTCTGGCTTGAATGTAAATCCTTCAGCCCTTCTCTTAGCAACTGAGGTGGCCCTCACTGGCACATATCTTTTACAGCTTCTCTTCTGACAAAGCTTGCTTTCTTTTCTGGAACTTGTGGTTAAAATTACAGACAACATTATTATTAATAGTAACTCACATTCTAGAATTTCTTTAAGATTTCCAAAATATTTTCCCCAAAGCAACTCTGCAAGGCAAAAGAATACCCCTTCACAGATGAGAAAACTAAGGCCCTAAGAAGCCTGACTTGAACTTATATCAGACCAAAACTTTGACTAGTAACACTTACATGGAACTTAATAAGGTAAGTAGAAACTCAAAGTGTTTTTCAGCCCAATGAGACTTAACCTGAACTTTTCACCCTTAGATTTAGCAGGGATAGGAGCTAAAGTGGTTTTTCACTCCCAGTCCATCTATGATTGCCCTGGTCCAGACTTAAGTTCTACCTAAGGTCATTCAGGAAATTAATGTTTATTTATTTATTTAGATTTTTTTTTTCCCATAAGAATTGGAATTGGAAAGGACATGCGTGAGCCTCTAGGCTCAGGTACTTAGAGCTGGAAGGTGGCTCAGAGGCCATTTATTTAGTCCAACCTCCTCATTTTACAGATGAAGAAAATGAAACCCAGAAAAGTTAAGATAGGTACCAGGTGACACACACTTCTACTCCACACCAAACTGTGGTAAACACCATATCTGACCACAAGGGTCATTGTGTCTCAGAGTCTCTGTACCTGTCCCTCCCTCCCCACTCCCCTGTGAACTGAATTTGTCTCAAAAGTCAATTTCAGGGTTACCCAAGGTGACATGGGAAATAAACAGCTGAGCTGGGATTTTAATCAAGAACCTCTGATTCCAAATCCAAAGTTCTTTCAACTGTTCTACGCAGATAGAGACACTAGGAAGTGAAATGATTTATTCAAGGTTACACAGTAACCAGAGTCAAGATTTGAACTTGGGTCTTCTCACTCCAAATCCAGGATCTTTCCCATTACATCACATTTTCCCTGCATCGAATCACTCCTTATTTCTGAGCCAAGCACAACCAAATGCTCTTGCTTTGTTTTCCTGAATTTAATGTTGGTCTCAAACTTATATAAAAATAAGTCATTCTCTTCCTTATTTCACAGATCTCTTTCTTACCTAGTCACCAAAATTTCTTCCACTTTAGTCTCTCTTTAGATTCAAGGACTCTATAACCATTATCAATTAGTATGTACAAATATAGTTATTTAGGCACAGAAAATGTAATATGTCATTAGGATCCAACTTTACCTCTGGGTAAACAATGGTAAGTAACTGCCTACAAGTAGTGATACTTTAAGAATCGCCAGTAGGAAGCTTCATCTACCCCTTACAAAACACTAAGCCTATTCAGAAATGTCTGAAATTTCACCATTGGATTCAACCTTTTAGATTAAGGAAACTCCCCCTCCCCCAAACAAACACGAAACCCCTGGAAGTATCATTTATACCTTCATGAGAATTGTTTATCTGTTCTTTTCTTTATGAGATAATAGGAAAGGGCAGAGTTTTGAAAGTGAACAAGAGGGGCAAGTAGGCACCGGCCCTGGAGTCAGGAGGACCTGAGTTCAAATCCAGTCTAAGGAGAGTGACACTGAACAAGTCACCCGGATTGCTTAACCCTCTCTCTCCCCAAAAAAGTAGATCAGAACTGTTGAGGGAGGAATAAGAAGGGCAAACAGTGAACTAATGTTGCTAACCCCATTTATTTGTCAGGAGGATAGCCCTGATCCCACACCCACCAAAGGACTATTCAAGAAGTCATATAAAATAAGAAGCCTGGAGTGGGGAGATTTCTTGTAAGGCTTATGGCTCAGCGTGATCGGGAAGCTTGTGACAATGGGCATGAACTCTAGGGAGGAGCCATGGGATTCCTTCTTCATTCTTGTGGGAACCCTACATCCCTTCCTCCCTCTGTCCCTAATTCTGCAAACCTTTGGTAACATCCCTGTAATTGATTTTTGCCTCTACCTTCCCAATACTTGAGTCCTTTTCACTTACTAATGAGTTCTGCAGAACACCAAACACGAATTTAAGTCTGTTGTTCTAATTCATTAGCATAATGGGCAATACTGGGAGCAGTTATGATAATAAGAGCTAATAAGAGAATGAGTCTATTAGTGTATTTCTAGAAAGGTTCCAAGGTTGCCATTTGGGGTGTGGGTGGGGGCTAGAACACCCTCCCTGCCCAGGCTTGACAGTGGTCTCCCCTCCTGACCTTCAAATAGATTGTTAACTTTCCCTCCAACTCAAGGAAGCCTTCTAGGATTTCTTCTGAGGTGACCCTGATTCTCACTCAACATGCATCTCTTGCTAATTTCTGATTTATGTTCATTCCCACTCAGAGCATGGATATCTCTGCTGGTATTTAACATTAACTTATTTATCATTGTCAGAGCCATAACAAACACTTTTCATGCCAAGGGCAATCAGCATGAAATTCACTGTGAAACTGACTTTTGAAACAAATTCAGTTCAAGCATCAGGGGATGCAGAGACCCTGAGACACAGTGACTCCCTGTGGTGGCAGAGGGAATCTCATCTGGAAAATGTCATGGGGTGGGGTTAAAGGGTTAAAAGTGTGTTGTCCAGTAGCTTCCTATCTTAACTAATTTTTCGTGCTAACTAGGTAGTAAGCATAGATGTTTCTAAACTTCTGAAGAATCTGAAGCACTTCCAGTGGCTTCTATATATTGAAATCTTGGAGTAAAACATTGGTTGACCAATATGAGACCCGCACTGTCTAGTACTTAATCCTTTCCTTCTCTCCCTCCCTTCCTACCTCTTTTCCTTTCCTTTCCTTCCTTTCCTTTCCTTTCCTTTCCTTTCCTTTCCTTTCCTTTCCTTTCCTTTCCTTTCCTTTCCTTTCCTTTCCTTTCCTTTCCTTCACTTTCCTTCACTTTCCTTCACCTTCCTTCTTTTCTGCCTTCTTCTCTCACTTTGTTCCTTCCTCCCTCTCTCACTTCTTTTCTTCCTCTCTTCCTTCCCTCCCTTCATCCTTCCCTCTTTCCCTCTTTCTCTCCCTCCCTCCCTTCCTTCCTCTCTCTACTTCTTTACTATTGTTTCCTGTATGTTTTGTCTCTCTAGAGATATTACAAACTCCTCTAGGCCAGTGATCACAGTGCCTATCAAAGGGCTGGGCATAATTCAACAAACACTTACAACGATTCTTTTAGGTACCAGGCACTGGTTAGGTGCTGTGGATACAAAAGACAAAACCCTTTAGGCTTTTCCTGCCCTCAAGGACCCTATATTCCAATGGGCGACAGAAAGTGCTCCATGAAAACTTTTTGAAGCGATTGGCTTGAATTACTTAGAAATATTACCAGACTCTGCTCAGAAATATACTCTCCTCCCTGGACGATAGCAACAAAAAGTACACAACAACCAATTATTCTGTGGCTCTAGCTGGAGAGGAAAGACAAATACGGAAGCTGAAGGATACCAAGTTAAACATCAGTTACCATGTTGCCAGATGGAGGAGTTTTTGGTTTATTAGATGAATGGGTTACAGATCTGGACTCTATTATGTTTCAGCACAAGTATAGAAAGATGAATCTTGAAGACTTCCAGACACCTGTCTTCTCTCCAGGAGATTTCTGTCCCAACAATAGCCCTTTGAATATCCTTGGTTGGTAGGGAGGAGCTGGGCTGCTCTATGAAGGAAGCCTGGGTCAGGCTGAAGTAGAAATAGCCCAACCGTGGTTGATATTTACCTTGCATGTTCACATTCCCAAATGCTCTCTCATCTTTAACCTCATTTCCCTTTTCAGTGTCAAACTTTCAATCATTCTTTCCCGTTTACAGATGACTGCCCCAAGGCCCAGAGAGGTTAAGTGATTTGTCCAGACTCACACAGCACAATGGCAGAGATTGGGCCAGAAGCCCAGCATCCGCACTGCCTGTGCTGGGCTTTCTCCACTAGGTGACTGTCATTGGTGGATATGATTTGGGTCCACCACAGGGGCAGGAGCAGGAGGCAAAGGGGAAGTCTGAAGTTGATGAAATTGTACTAGCAATTCTCACATCAGATGCTACCTCCCCATGTGACCTAAACCCTTACAGTACACTGGAAGCTGCCAGACACACTCTAGCCGCCAGGAACTAGAGGTCATAGAAACATAGGCTCCCTAAAATTTATGGGCAGACTTTATGACAATGGAAATATTTTTTTAATTGAGGTTTACACCACCATTACACTACTAATTTAATTATTCCCCATATTTCATCCATCATCTTATCCTTAGGAAGTATGTAGCTCATCTTTCTGACAAGAAAGCACGGGATTGATTAAAGGGGGAGGGGAAGGAAGGAATTTGCTTATGATAGCTGGACTTCTGGAGGGGGAGGGTGGAGGAAGAATGAGAGAAAGCAGCTGTGATATGATCATGCATTCCTATGCATTCTTGGCCTTCCATGTACCCATATTCTTCTATGATCAGAGATGTAGAATTTCACAGTCACGATCACATGTGTCATACATGTTCATACTCTATAAGTACAACACAAAGGATCACATACTGTCACACTCACAGTCTCACAAACCTCATCACACATAGAGGTAATTATATCTATGCCTACATGCATAAAATTTTGCACATATCATCTCATATGTTCGTGTTGTTCAATCGTTTCAGTCACATCCAACTCTTCATGACCCTATTTGGGGTTTCCTTGACAAAAATACTGGGGTGGTTTGCCATCCCCTCCTCCAGCTCATTTTACAGATGAGGAAACTGAGGCAACCAGGGTTAAAAAACTCACCCAGGCTAGATTTGAACTCAGGTCTTCCTGATTCCAGGCCCAGCGCTCTGTCCACTGGGCTACCTAGCTGCCCCCTCTCAAGTGCTTATACATATTCCTATAAGACACACATACTCACTACCCATACAAAAAAATCTACCCACATCTATATATGACAATGTATAATCATAGATACATACACACATACATACATATATACACACATAAAAACCACAAAGAATCTTACACATTTACTTAAATACACATAGTCACATAATCTCGCAAATCCAGTTACACCCACAAAATCTCTGGCATACAGTTCCATATGCACATATGTATAAGATAAAGTTTTGTCAACACTATTCTAAGGACCAGCAGTAGAGAATGAAGTATTCTCTGCCTCTGTCATTTTCTTTCTGTCTCTCTTTCCGCCCTTCTTCTTTCTATCACTATCTCTCTATCTTTCTCCTCTCATTCTGTCCATTCTGTCCAACTTTTATTTGATTAATAATCTAAACCCCTGCCTTTTTTCTCTTTATGTTTTGTCTTCTGAGATAGACTGTGAGCTCTCTGAAGTCTGGATAATTTTTCTTGCCATCTTCCCTACAGTGCCCAGCTCAGGGTTGAACACATAGTATGTGCCTAGTAAAGAGTGGTTTATTGATCAAGAGTTGATCTGTCTGGCTGTATGCATATATATGTATGAGGGTAGTAATAGTGATAGTGTACAGGTTATGTGTGTGTGTTGCAGAGTGGTAGTATAAGGAGATACTTCAAAAATTTGGGAGTAGTTAGTGAACAATTAAGACAATTAGGTTGCATAGTTGTTAGAGTGCCAGGCCTGGAGTTAGGAAGATTCATCTTCCTGATTTTAAATCAGGCCTCAGACACTTACTAGTTGTGTGATCTTTGACAATTCACTTCACCCTGCTTGCCTCAGTTTCCTCTTCTATCCAATGAGCTGGAAAAGGAAATGACAAACCACTTTGATATTTTTGCCAAGAAACTCCCCCCGCATGGGGTCACAGAGAGTCAGACACAACAAACAACTGAACAACAACAAAGGTAGTGAACACAGTTTAGCTGGGAAGGGCATATTGATGCTCAATCAGTATTTTAGGGAAGGAAGAAGAGGGAAGATGGAGAAGAAAGGAAAAGAAGAAAAGAGCAAACGAAAGAAGGGAGAGAAGATAAAAGAAAGGAAGGAAAGGAGGAAAAGAACCAGATAGGAATAGTTGGAGAAAATACAACAGATAGATAGGAATTGAATGAGAGGCAAAGGGTGAGAGGGGAAGAGGGAAGCCATCCAAACAACACTAGAGGTATCCAGAGACTGGGAGCACTGAGGAGTCGGGAGAGAGAGCCACCAAGCCAGTCCCTTGCTTTTCTTCTCCCAGAGTCTAGCAGCAGAACCAGCCTCATTAGTCATTGTGAAAGCTCCAGGTGACTGGCTGAGGGCAGCAGGACCCCTGACCCAACTTGATCAATCCTAATGGAATGGAGCACAGGGGCATTTGCTCGAGGGAGAGAGATCATCCGTCCTTCCTGACATCTCCGTCCTTGTAACTTTGTCAGCTGTCAGGAAGCTGCAGGGCAGGCATCTGTCCACAGGACCTCCCCCATACCAAGTCTGATCTAGAAACTCCGGAGGGACTGAGGAAGTAGAAAGGAGTGGATGGGAAATCATTTGGTGCAGGTGAGATCTTGCAGCGCCTCTTAAATCATGTATAGGTGCCCACCTACTTCGTTTAATGCACAGGACGGGTGATATCCAGAGGCACTGAAACCGAGGAGATAATTGAGTAAGGGCATTATTTCGAGAAGGCCTCATGTATTTCCAGGACGAGAAGGAAATCTGACCTAATTAGAAGCTAGAAGAGACTCTCTGTTCAAAATGTCTTCCTTACCCACAACATCAAAACCAGCACCCTCTTTTGATTTCCTTCCTCTTTTCCTGTTTCTGTCAGTGGTACTATCCATCTCCAAAGGGCAACATCTGGAGTTATATTTGACTCTTCTCTCTGTCTTCATCCTCTCCTTTTCTCTAAAATATACACTTTCCTTTTAAATTCTTGTGGCCACCAATACATTAGGTCAAGCCCTCATCAGTAGCCTCTCAAATGGTCTCTGAGCTTCTCCTCCTTCCTCCTGCTGGTGTCCTTAGTCATAATCTACTTCCCTGTAATTTCTTTCCCTTGGTCCTGCACTATAAATTTGGTCCCTCTTCCATATGATGCCCCTCCCCAACCCCATATATTCCAAGTCATCATGTTGTCCTGAAATATCCTCTTGAGCAGAATAAATGTTACAGTTTGCTTAGTGGCACGTTTTCGAGTGTACCCTGTCCTCTGTACATTTCTTAACTTTTTATTATTTTTTTTCTAAACTGCATCCCCCAGAACTGAACACAAGACTCCTAATGTGGTCTGACCATGGTTGGTAGAAAATAGGAAGACATTCACTTCCCTCATTCTGGACAACAGATTTAGGTTTTAACACAGTTTAAGAGGGTTTTTTTGAGACTCTCACTTCACACATTATTGACTCATATTGAGTCATTAAACCCTCTCTTCCCTCTCCCCATCCTAATCTTTTAAAATGTACTGCTTAGTATAGCCAGGTAGTACATTGGAGAGAGCACTGGACTTGGAGTCAGGAAGACCTGAGTTCAAATTTGACCTGACATTTAGCAGCTGTGTGATGATGGGTAAGTCACTTGATCTGTCTGCCTAGGCTTCTTCCCTTAAAAATGGGGATAATCATGAAGCTTACTTCATGAGATTTTTGTGAGGAGAAGATGAGATATTATCTATAGTGTTTAGCACAGTGCCTGGTGCTTGGGAGTTGCAGTACAAATGTTAGCTGTTACTATTATTAAGGAATAGAAATGCTGACCCTTCAGTCTTGTTGAGTGAACTCTGTTTTCATAGTCAGTGCAAAGGTGAGCAGTCAGCTGACCTCCATTTGTATAATATCAAAATCTAAACAATTGGGTTCTGATTTAATGAAGTTTTCTGGTGCCCAGCAATATCTGGAGAGAAGCAATCCAAATATTACAGTATGTGATTACAGACACATGCCTGTGTACCGAAATTTTCCTTCATTGTACTGAGACGTCATTTAAAACAAAAATAAGGCCTTTCATGAAGCATTTTATGGCATTCAAAGCTTTTATTTATTGAGGTGAGAAAGGACATTCCTTGTGCCAGTTCCTAAGAACTGTACACATTCTAGCCCTTGATTATCACAACCCCATGCAGTAGATATGGGAAGTGTTATTTTACCCATCTGAGAAGTGGGAAAACTGAGGAGTAGAGGGGTAAAATGAGCAACATGAGGATCATGGATTTAGAGTTGGTGTATCACCTGAGAGCACACACGTTGCTGCTGCCATGGTGGTGGTGGTGGTGTGTGTGGGTGGGTGTGTGTACTCCCATGCTTTGTTTCCTCAGTTGTTCTCAGAGTTCTTGGGAAGCTTCCCAGTACAATTCATTTGACTTCTTCACCAGTTTCTGTAGCTCAAGTCTTTCCTACCCGCCCTCATCCTCACCTCCACCATCTTCGACTCAGCAGCCAAAGTGATCTTCATAAAATGCAGGTCTGACCATGTCTTCTTCTATACAGTAAACTCCATTGGCTCCTATTGCCTCTAATATCAAATGTAAGTTCCTCTGTTTGGCTTTTAAAGTCTTCCATAACCTGGTTCCAACTACCTTTCCAGCTGTTCCATGAATAAGACAATCCATCTCTCATCTCAGGGCATTCTTTCTGGCTCCCTGCCCAGGGCTGGAACACTCTCCCCACCTCCACTCAGGTTACTGACCTCCTTGGCTTCCTTTAAGTCCCAGTTAAAATCCCACCTTCTACAGAAAGCCCTCCCAACCCCTCTTAATATATAGTGCCTTCTCCCTGTTAATTCCTTCCTAGTCCATCCTGTCTATAGCTTGCTTTGCATACGTCTGCTTTCATGTTGTTTTTTCCTTAGAGTGTAAGGTCCTTGAGGGTAGGGGCTGCCTTTGCCTCTTTTTGTATCCCTGCTGCTTAGCACAGTGTCTGGCACATTTATTGATGTTCAGTCATTTCAGACATGTGTGAGTCTTTGTGACTTCATTTAGGGTTTTCTTGGCAAAGATACTGGAATGATTTGCCATTTCCTTCTCCACTTCATTTTACAGATGAAGAAACTGAGGCAAACAGGGTGAAGTTACTTGCCCAGGGTCATATAGCTAGTAAGTATCTGAGGCCACATTTGAACTCAGGTCTTCCTGACTCCAGGCGTTGGGCTCTATCCACTGGACCACCTAGCTGTCTCAAAGAGCTAGCTGTTATGCCTCATTTTACTGGGGCATAAAGAGGTTAAGTGACTTGGCTAGGATCACACATCTACTAAATGTTGGAGACAGGATTTGAACTTAGGTCTTCCTGACTCCAGTCCAACACTCTTAGTCACTGAGCCACCTAGTGAAAGGGAAGTGATGCATAGTTTAGTCCTTTTGACCAGTATTTTTGGAAGGAGCATGGCCCAATGAAAAGAGCACTGGATCTGAGATCAGAAGACTCTAATTTGAAGTTGATATTCTGAGTTTGAATCCTGGCTTTGACGCTTAGCACCTCTACTTCTGGGGACTTGAGGCAGGTTACATTTCTCCATGAGGAAGCTGGACTTGACGGCCTCTAAGTCCCATCCCTAGGCTGGCGCTCTAGGTCTCATTTCCTACAATCAACTCTGTGAATTACACCTGTGCTGCTCTATTCCCCTATGATCCTTGGTGACAAAGGGCAAAAAGAGACCAGGTGGGACCTCAGTTTATTTTTATAGACTCATAGATCTGGGATGCCCACCGGATGTACCTATCTTACAGACAAAGAAGAGAGGCCAGGGCAGATGAAGCTGCTTGATCCACTGAGCGTACTCAGTGAGTTAGTTTGAGGAAGATGGAGGACCAGAATCCAGGTCTCCATATTCCCAGGCCAGTCCCACACTATCACTTTCAGAACCTAAGACCAAAGGATCAGATATCTAAAGCTCAAGAGGACCTTAGGGATCATCTGTATGTGATAGATGAAGAAACTGAAATCCACACAGAATAAGTTGTTTAGGGTCAGACACAGGATCTGGATCCAGGTTCTTTGCCTCCAGAATCCAGATTAGAATGCAAAATCTAGTTTCAGAATTTGGAATCTGTTTCTGGAATGCAAAATCCCCATTCAAAATGTTAAAAATGTGGAATCCTAGAAATGGAGGGGGGATTGGAGGGGGGCATGATGTGGACTTCACTCATATCAGTCTCCCCCATCCCCATCTGCTGCTACAGCCTAGAGCTGGGAAGCAGCCTCTGAGGGGGAAAAAAGCAAACACTAACAAGAAATTAAATGAATAATATTCTTTTTCTTTCCTCTCACTTCTTAAGGGGGGTAAAAAAAGCAATAACAACTGCAGCAATAGCAGCAGGAAAGACAAAACCCCCAAAGCCACCCCAGTCGGCAAGCTAGTGAGGGCTAGGGCCTCCAGGATTTGCATGACAAAAGAAATCAACAAATAACAACAAATTGCCATCTTGTTCTGAGCCAACAGGGCACAAATGACAATAAGAGCTCCTTCATTCCTGGCTCTCTGGGGGGCAGACAGCAATCCATGAATGGGTGGGGAAGTGACCTCTTGGCAGCTGCTTCTGGGAGGGATGGTGGGGGCAGGGGTGGAGATGGGGGGGATTGATGCTAATGCAGTCCAGGAGGGGCCCTGCCTCAGACTCCAGCTCACTCCAGCTCCAAGTCCCTCTCCCCACATTTCCCCAGCTCTTCCATTTACTATTGAATTTTCACCTCCCCAGGCCTATGCTTATTCATGGCTCCTGGCTTTCATGCATGGCATGCCTTTCCTCAATGCCCTCTTCCACTCTCCCAAACCCAACACAGATGATTGAATTCCCACCATTCTTCAAAGCCCAGTTGAAGTCCTGATTTCTCCAAAATGACCACTGGGGCCCACAAGAACTTTTCTCCCCTCTGATTTCCTACAGCCCTCAGCATCTGAGCTGCATAGACCAGCTCTTCCTCATGTCCTATGTCTTAGCAGTTTTATCATGTCTCCCAGCAAGGTTGTAAGCTCCATGAGGACAGTGACTTCTTTCCCCTGTCTGAGTTTGGGGCAGAATACCTAGGAGGTCACTGATTGCTTCAGTAATAGGTTATAATCTAGCGGGTGCCCCTCACTACTTCTCAATGGCCCCACGAAGTCTTTCCCATGAATGCTCTAGGTGTCCCATCAGGAACCTACCGAGAGAGATCATTCCAAAAACTCCTACACCTGAGGGAAAAATTCTATGCAGTTCAGTACAGGGGACCCAAACGGCACGAAGGAAGAAAGTGAGGTTGGTGCTCTGGCACAGCCCTCCCTCACTCAAATCAAAGTCACCTGCAAGTCATGTCATCATCTTGATGTCATGGTCCTCTTTGAGAATGAAGGACAAACACAAGTATAACAATTCCTGACACGAAGTCAGGAGACCTGAATTCCAGTCCTCCTAACACTTCATGGTTATATGACTATGGGTAATTTAACTTCCCTGAGTGAATTTCCTGCTATAAAATGAAGATAATAAGACTTTCACTACTTACTTCATAGGGCTGTAGGAAGAAAAACTACACTTTTTAAACTTTCTGGGACTATAGAAATATGACCTATTTGATCATTTAGCATCCGCTAAGTGCCAGGCTCTGGGGACAGAAAAAGGAAACAGTCTCCACCTTCGAGAAGTGTTATATTCTATGGGGGTTGGGAGAAGGATGGATCCAACCAATTTGGCTCAGTTGTCAGGATTGTAGAGTTGGTGATAGAGAGAAGCATACAGTGAGACTGAAAATGTAAGTGGAAGCCAGATGAAGAGGCCTTCCAGTGGCAGACAAAGGAGTTTTTATTTCTATTTTTTAAAAAAAAAAATTTAATAGGGAGCCACTGAAGGCTTTTGAGCACAAGAGTGACATGGTTAGATCTGCACCTTCGGAAGATCATTTTGGCAGCTGTGTGAAGACAGATTGGAGAGGGGAGAAAACCAAAGCAATAAGACCAGTTTGGAGGGCCAGACCTTGGTGAGGAGGGCCTGAACAAGTCTAGGGATGGTATGAGCAGGATTAAAGTTACCAGTACAAATGGACTTGTAAGGGTAAAATTGGCAAAACTTGGTTTTGGAGAGGGAGAAAGGAGTCAATGATGACTGACTGCCAGGGATGGTTGCAGGGTAGACATAAGTTGACCTCAATAGAAATATGGAAGCTTGGAGGAGAAATAGATCTTTTTGGGGGGGCGGGGAGGGGATAAAAAACCAATGAAGCAGCTAGGTGTCACAGTGGATAGAGTGCTGATCTTAGAGTAAGGAAGACCTGAGTTCAAATTCAGCCTCAGACACTTACTGGGCAAACTACCTAACCTCCTCCCTCAGTCTCCTCAGTTGTAAAATCGGAATAACAATAGCACTTATTTCTCAGGGTTATTGTGAGGATGAAATGAGACATCTGTAAAGTGCTTAGCACCATGCCTGGGATGCAGAAATTCTTGTTCTCTTTTCCTTCCCTTCAGTGAACTGTCTCCTCTCCTTCAGCTTGGCTTCATTTGGTTTTCAGACCTGCTCTAAGGCTTATTATCCCCTCACCCAGCTTTTCATTCTGTGTAAAACCTTGCCTCTTTCTTGGGTTTTCTTTCTCTTCTATCAATAGTCAATTGAATGCATTGTTTGAGAGAGTGAGATGACTGTCTGAAAGGAAGGAGGAGAATTTGGAGCGATAACAGAGCCTTGGAGTGATCCTGGGAAGGAAGAGGGGAGAGGAGAGGGGAGGGGGGAGGATAGCTGGTATAACCTTGATGGGTAAAATTTTGAGGATGTTCAAAGAGAAAAGGATGGATAAAAGATTGGGAGAAAATGGGGGCTCAGGAGGTTCTAGCTGAACTTTGCTTGTACTTCAGTTTCTCTCCATACACATATGCACACACTAAAAATCGTATGGTTTCTAGATATAGTCTCTAGACATATCCAAACAACATACACACATGAATGTATACACAATTATACCCATGCACAATGGTATTAATGCCCACATATATGTATTCATGTCCACACATGGCTTCTAACACACACATGTGTGATTTATATGCATTTAGGTTGGGATGAGTGAGTTGGGGAGATAGCCCCCCCATCTTCAGCTATCCAGCCTCTTCTGATCAGCCTCTGAGTTCTTTCCTGCACTGAGTCAATGCAGTTTGGGTGGGCGGGGGAAAGACTGTAAGTCGTTCAGGGAGAGCCTGTCTCAGACAGCCCTGACACTGCACTCCATTTAAAATGCCGGCCTCTAACTCGGCCTCCAGTATGAATCACACCGCAGATGGCTGGCCAGGGCTAAATTGATTCATGATGATTTGTGTCTCTCTCCTGCCTGGTAACTTTTCATTAGAGACACAGATGTCTTAATAACACTTTCGCCAGGGCCCTCTCATGTCAACCCAGAACGTCCTGATTCCACTTTGGTTGTATGGTGGGGGCAAGAGGCTGTATAGGGAGGGGCATGAGGATTGGAAAACTGGAGGGACACTCAGACTTGGGAATCTACTCTGGATTCTCATGGGTACAGAAATTAGAAATTAGGTATTTAGCCAAAATACCTCTTTGCTTGTCTAGAAGTAGGTAGAGTTTATCTCCAGACCAGCTCCCTTTCCTGATTTCTGTGTTTCTGTCTCTGTGAATAACACCTCCATTCTCCCACCATTCATCCAGGCTCAAGGCCTTTCACACCTTCCTCTCCCTTTTGCTTGCCTACCATTTCATCTTCACTTCCCAAGTTTTGTCAGTTATTTCTTTGGGGTATTTCTGGCACCCATTCTTCCTTCTCTAGATGCTCTGCTTTGGTCCTAACACAGGTTCATGTCAACTCACACACAGACTGTTGTAATATCTTCCTAAAGGGACTCCTTGCCTCTATTCTGTTCCTACCTCATATAACTTGAATATCACTGCCAGCTTGTTCATTCAATAATATTTCATTATGCTGATCTCTTGCTTGCTCCAAAGCCTATAATCCAGGGGTCCTTAACTTTTTGTGCGTCATGGACCCCTATGGCAGTCCAGTGAGGTTATAGAACTCTTTTCAGAATAAGGGTTCAAAATGTATAAAGTAAAATGCATAGGATTATAAAGGGAACCAATTACATCTAACTAGTTATAAAAATAATTTTAAAAAATGATAGACCCCCCCCTGGAATTTATCTGTGGGCCCCTTGGAGATCCTTGACCTCAGGTTAAGAAACCATCATTGGTGCCTATAGGATGAAGTCTAACCTTGTCAATGTGGCAATTGAGTTCCAATCATCTATGACCTGGCCTAAAAAAACTTTCTTTTCACTCCACCTCTATCATAGAACCTTCCACTCCAGGCAGATCAGTCCTCTGAATATGTCAAATCCATTCCCACTGCCATGCCTTTATTCAATCAATCAACATTTATTACAGGTCTACCATGTGCTCAGTTCTGGGGATACAACAGGAGTTGTCCCTGCACTCCTCTGATGGGAAAGAAAATATGCCAACAAATGTATCCAAAGCAAGCTACATACAGGATAGAAAGGAAATAATTAACAGAGGGAAGGCACTGGAATTAAGAGGGGTTGGGGAAGGCTTCCTATAGAAGGTGGGATTTTAGTAGGAATTTAAAGGAAGCCAGGGAGGTAAATAGTCTGAGTGGAAGAAGGAGAGTGTTCCAGGCCTGGGAATCAGCCACAGAAAATACCTGGAGCCGAGAGACGTTGGGTTTCTTTACTTTGAAATGCCTTTCCTTCTTAAGTCAAACATTTATTTAGTGTCTATCATGTGTAATCTGCTATACTAGGTGCTGGGTACAAAGACAAAACTCAAACAGTCCTTGCCCTCAAGAAGTTTACATCTTTTTATCCAAATTCTACTCATCAAGACCTAACTTGAATCCCATGTCTTCCTTGACATCACCCCAGTCCAGAGTGTTCTCTCCATTCACTGAACTAAAATACATACTGTCTGTATGGCATTTACCATGTGCTGCTTGGTAGTTATGTTTGGATATAATTCTAAAACAAGGTACTCTATCTACATTATTGGAAGGTAACCTCCTTCTTAATATGTGAATGATAGATAAATGATGATATGGAATATGTGAAGATAGATAAAGCCTGTGCCCTGAAGGATGACGAGGTAATCCTCCTTGCCAAAGCTGATCCCTCTACATGTGCCTTCCTACCATCCTCTCCAAACTTCTCTACAAAATTGTCCCTATTATCATCTCCTTTCTCTTATCTAAAATCTCTCCTTATCTACGAATTCCTCCCCTGTTTTCCTCCCTCCTTCCCATTCTTAAAAAAACCCTAATTTGAACCAAACCTGATTTGATCCTGGTAGTGATTATATTATAAAGCAATATTTATATCTATCTATCAATATCTGTGTATGTGTGTATATATACATACAACTGTATATATATATATATATATGTACATATGTATGTATACACACACACACACACACTCTCTCTCTCTCCATATTATTCTGTATTATAATATAGAACTCTTCCTTCAGTGAGTTCTCCTTTACTGGTTCTTCATTCATGTCATACCCACTAACCATGGGTATCATGCAAGGCTCTGTTTTGAGCCTTCTCTTTTCCTTCTACATTATCTTCCTTGTTGATACCATTAGTTCTCATGGGTTCAATGATAATCTTTATGCTGTTGGATGATTCCTAGATCTGTATATCCAGATCTAATATGTCTCCTGAGCTCCAGTCCTGCATTTCAAACTGGATGTCCTGCAGGCATCTCAAACATATCTAAAAGAGAACTCATTATTTTTTGCCCCCAAACCCTCTCCTTTTCCTCATAGTCATCCCTGGACTTACAACCAATTGTCTCCTGTACCTTTACTCATACACAAATAGGATGAACACCAATAAAAAGTTATTTGGAATTCACAATAAAGAAATCATTAATAACCCAAAGTCATCTTTGATTTACTACCTACTCTCTCCTCAAGTTCTTGTATTCTGGCTTCTACTTTCCATGACTTAAACTTGTCTAAGTTCCCCAGTGATGACCAAGTCCCCAAGCCCTAAGACCTCTTCTCAGTCTTCATCCTTTTCAACCTCTCCGTAGCAACCTACACTCCTGAGTATCTTTTCCTGCTGGATTCTGGCTCTTCCTCTGCTTCAGGGACACTGTACTCTACTAGCTTTTCTGAGTACTGATAAAATCACTCCTCTTAGCTCCATCACTGGCTCATTATTTTCCCCACACCTAACCTCAAATATTCTCCAGAGTTTGATCCCATTTCTTCTCTTACAACTCTTTCCTGGATCTCATTTATTCCCATTGCTTCATGTACCCCTTCTGTGCTGTTGCTTTAGAAATCTTTATCTTCAGCACTCTTGGTTTTAAGCTCCAAACTTTTGCCTTCAACTGCCTAAGGAATCATAGATTTATAGCTAGAAAGTACCTTTGAAACCATCTAATTCAACTGCTTTATTTTATACATGAGGAAACTGAGACTCGGAGAAGTTAAGTGTCTTGTCCATGATGACATAACCAGTAGGTGTCTAAGGCAGAATTTGAACTTGCGTCTTCCTAATTCCAAGCCCATTGTCTGATATACCATACAACTCTGGCTATTGTCTGTCTTTATCTGAATGTCCTTCTGGTACTTTAAAGTCAACATGTCCCAGACTGAGCTGATTGTATTTCCTCTTTCTTCCTGATTTCACTATATTTATCAGCATTACCATCATTCACCATTTGCCCTGTGCTTAAAATTTTGGCATTATCTTTCACTCTTCCCTGCCCCTTAATTCTCATGTCCAATTGTTTGCCCATTTTATCAGCTCTATCACTGAACAATCTCTTGTGTCAAACCCATTTTATCTATTCTCATCACTTCTTCTTGTTCAGTCATTTCAGTTATTTCTGACCCTTCACAACACCGTTGTATTTTTGGCAAAGATACTGGAGTGTTTGCCATTTCTTTCTCCAATTCATTTTATAGATGAGGAACTGAGGCAAACAGGGTGAAGTGACTTGTGTGAAGTCACACAGCTAGGAAGTGTCTGAGGCCAGATTTGAACTCAAGAAGAGGAATTTTCCTGATTCCAAAAGCAGTGTTTTGTCTACTAGATCACCTAATTGCTCCATTTCCATTGCTACCACCCTCATTTAGACTTTCATTGCCTCTCTGGACTACTGCAATGTCCTCTTAACTAGACTCTTTCCCTTTATTCCTTCACTGCTCCAAACCATCCTTGCTTACTCTGTTAGGCTAACAGGTCACACAACACTTCAGAAACCTTCAGTAGTCCCCTATTCTCCACCTAGAAGAGGTCAGGCACCTTTGCCTGGAATTCAAAGCCCCGCTAGCTCCCCAATTTGGCTCTCATACTTTTCCAGAATTACTTCTTTTGCCTTTCCTCCATGTATTCCTAAACAAATCAGAGTTCTCTCTGCTTCCTGCATGTGCTTTACATCTAGGCATCTTTGTGTCTGCTCATGCTCTTCCCTTCCCTAGAATGCCTATCCTCCCTCTCTTCAACTGGTAACTTTCCACTCATCCTTCAAAACCCAGTGTAAATGCTGCCTCCTCCAGGAAGACTCCCCGGACCCCTCACTGCTCTGCGATGGCGGTTTCTCTGGACCTCACCCATCACTATGCTTTGTCACTTTTGTTGGCACTCATTATCAAGGCAGCTCGGTGGTATGGTGAATGAACTAGGCTTGAAGTCATGGAGGTCATGAGTTCAGCTCCTTCCTCAGACATTTATAGCCCTTGTGATCCTAAACAAGTCACTTTTTCCTAGACCCTTTTAGGCTCAGTTTTCTTATCTGTGAAATGGGGGTCATCATAATACCTCATAGGGTAGTTGTGTAGGTCAAATTAGATAATATATATAAACACTTTGCAAACCTTAAAGCATCATGGTAGCTGTTATCATATAATCTTGTGTAATAAAAGTTGCTTCCTCATACCAAACTGTTAGCTCCATAAGGACAAGGAATGTTTATTGACATTTGATGGATAAATAGATGATTGCTCTGATTTCACTTGTGTTCACTCACTTGTGTGCGTCATGTGTGTGTGCGTGTGTGCATGCATGTGTGTGTGTGTTGTCTCCAGATCCCAGGTCCAGGAGGGCAGCCTCTATTAAGCTCCTTGAGGGCTACGGCTGTCTCACTTTTGCCCTTGCATCCCTAGAGCCTAGCGCAGGATCTAGTACATATTAGTTACTGAAAAAATACTTATTGACTAATTGATTGCTACAGTTCTCTTTTCCTGAAATGTTTGCCTCCCTCCTACCTTCCTAAATCCTTTGTTGTTCAGTTGTTTCAGTCCTGTCCAACTCTCTGTGACGCCATTTGGGGGTTTTCTTAGCAAAGACACTGGAGTGGTTTACCATTTCCTTCTCCAGCTCATTTTACAGATGAGGAAACTGAGGCAAACAGGGTGAAGTGACTTACCCAGAGTCACACAGTTGCTATGTGGCTGAGGCCAGCTTTGAACTCAGGTCCCAGCTCAGTGCTCTATGGCACCTGACTGGTCCTTTAAGATTTCAGTTTAATTTTAAAACATGAACTGAAACGTCAAATCACTGACCATGGGTTATCTATCCTGTATTGTCTTCTTGTTATTTCATGGGTCTCATTCAGGCCTTCCCAGATAGAAAAGGTTAGGTACATTCCCCTTCCCCCTATTCCAGTGTCCCTTTTCACCATTACATAGAGATAGGCACACACAGGAGCCTCAGTACCTTTTGGTTGAATGAACTTGCAGAATGAATGATTGAAAAGTTCCCCTGGAACCAGACTGGGACCATCAGGGCTGACACTCCTCAATTTAGGAATCTGTAATGGCCCCTTATTTTCCATTTTATCCCCAGCCTGGCCCTAAAGTCCCTTCTGTTGCAACAGCTCTCCTTTTCTAACACACACACACACACACACACACACACACACACACACACACACTCTTCTGTGACTTTCTCACATAACATAATCTGGTAACTTAAGTCAGATTGGTTATCTGCTCTTCATACGACAGAGAATTGGTCTAAGAAACAAGAGACTATTCCTGGCTTTTGGGGGGTCAACCTGCTGGGTATCTTTGGGAGTTTCACAGCTTTTCTGAACTTTGGTTTCCACTTCTGTAAAATAAGTATAATAAAGCCTTGTCCTAAATACCTTGAAGGGCCTTTGTGAGGATCAAATGCAATTATGGAAGGGAGAGTGCTCCGAGAAGTATGAAAATAAATACAGCTTCTGGTTTACTCTTGGGGAAAACAGCAAGAAGGGTGTGGGGAGAATCATCTCTTTTGGTCTCAACTATAAAAGGCTAGATGAGGGCACAGCTGAACAGGCCATGATAATTACCATCATCTGCCCATGTGGCCTCAGGAGCCACAGCCCTGACACTTAAGTGGTCCAGCACTGGGTGGAGCAGGGGCCTGTTCTCCTCCTCTTCCTCTACCCCCACATTTCCCCAAGTCCCCGCTTCCTCCCTCCAGCTTGCCTTCTCCACACCTGCAGCTGACAGAAGGCACTTGGAAGCCTGCTCTAGCAAGCCTGGGGTGGGGGCTAAGTTCTTTTAGGTTTTTCAGCTCTTTCGGACACTAATCTCTCTCTTCATCACCCTGTCACCTCGCTCAGAACTTCCAGGCACCGCTTTGGAGCTGAAATGGTATCTTGGTGGAGAAAAACAGTGCTAGAGGAAAAGTCTTCAGGGTCCCATTTCTGCCATTCACCTGAGTGTGAGATCCATGGACTGAGCACCCTGGAGAAGTTCAGAGCCCCAAGCACATACATACATATGCAAGCAGGCACCTATACATGCTCACAGGTGTCCCTTGGCTACATATACTTACATATACATGGTATAAGGCAGATCATGCCCCTCTCCCTCATGTGGTCATGCACACTCACCTGTATACACAGGCATTCACACCTATGTACACAAACACACTCCCATCCACAGGCATGCTCTTGACTGTCCACATTCATGCAAAGGAACATTGGTAGACCCACTCCCCCACTCCGGCCATGTCTTCACACATGGACTGGCACACCCATCTATATCATACACACATTAATCCCACCCCCACGAATACACCAGTACACACAGATGCTCTCCTACAGGCACACATCCGTTCACATGTGCCTGTCTGTTGAATCCAGAAGCTGGGAATCTGGCCTATGGAAGGGAATGGGAACATCCTGATCAGAGGAGAATGCAGTCGGGAACCGATCTGTCACTGTCAACTTAAGGATGCAGCTCTGGACAAGCAAATTAAGTGCTTCAATTCACAGGTTTTTGAAACCTGGGTTTTTTTGTTTTTTTTGTTTCCTTAATGTTGAATGGCAGTCCTGAGGAGCAGAGGTGAGGTGGAGTGGGGAGCAAGGTACAGGCTAATGGGTTAATGGGTGGAGCTGGGAACAATGGAGATAATTGACTGCCCCTGCCTCTCCTCCCCTCCCCCACGCATTTTGAGATACCCTCAACTGAAGAGTCTAGGGTGGTATCTTGAGGAGTTTAGAAGTCACCAGGCCCTGGACAGGAGTCTGCTCAGTCTTGGGAGCTGAACAGAGAGGTCTTTTTCACCCTCTGTCCATCCTTTCTCCCCCTCCCCCCTCATTTTTAGGAAGGTGGCTATGGATGAAGAAGCTCACAATGTTGTGGGTCTCTCTAGCTTGACTTGACTAGGTCTTCCTTCTCCATATGTCAAAACAGAGTTAGAAAAATCAGCCTTCAGTTACAGTATGAGAGATTTGAGTTAGATATAAGGAAAGAAAGCCATGAGGAAGAAAGACTTCTGGGATGTGGCCTCTCACACAGGCAAAGAGTTTCTCAAAAGAGGACTTTAAGACTCAATTCAGAGATAGAGGGAGGCTAAAAAAAAAAAAGTCCTTACTAAATGAGATGGGCTACAGGGTCCCTCCTGAGCTTAAAGTCTGGGTCTGGCACTAATTCACCATGTTACTTTGAATATCAGATCTCAGTTTTTTTATTTGTGAAATGAATAGGGCTGAAATGGTGGATCTTTAAAGTCCTTCCCACCCACATCATCCTGATTGTCTATAGTTGGGAAATGGACCAGGTGAAGCATCAGGACTGACATTACCTAGGTAGTTCAGTGAATGGAGTTCTGGGCTTGAAATCGGAAAAGACCTGAGTTCAAATTTGACCTCAAGCACTAGCTATGAGATCCTAGGCAAATCATTTAACCTGGTTGATTTCCTCAACTGTAAAATAAGGGTAATTAGTAGTACCTCTTTCCTAAGGTTTTTGTGACGATCAAAGGAGAGGATATTTGTAAAGTGCCTGGTACTTTCATTGGTGATTAATAAATGCTTGCTTCTTTCCTACCTCCAGGGATCCCCTCTTAGCCAAATATCTTTAGGATCACTGGGGAGGTGTCAGCAATAGAGAGGGAACATTTGACACACACCACACTCTGATTTCTTTCTTATTCTAATATGCTTTCCATTGTACACGTGATCTGAGCTGTGTGTTTCTAACTGTGGAGATGGGTTGCCCTGAACCATCACATTTTTACCTTATCTTCTACACTCTCACTTCATATCTCTTGTGACCAACATGTATGAGAAATATATAGGATTTTTCTAGACCTAAGGCCAGGGATGAATATGTGGTCAGGGTCATTCTGGGAGAGGTCAGTCTATGCAAGAAATTAGGTGGCCAACCTCAGCTAAGAAGAGGTCAAGGTGTGGTTGGAGTCTGGGTCAGTCTGGAGCTCAGTTTCAGGGTCAATTTGGCATCAGGTCCTTGAGTTTTTCTAATTGGCCCGTGCTGGAACTGAACTTGTAACCTTAGTCTCATTAGCTCCACACTTCAGCCAATTGAGCTAACCTTCCCAGACAGCCTTCTTGGAAGAAGCCAAAACCCCATCCTTTTAACCTCTCTCAGCGTCTCCCAGGAAATGCTCACATCTTTTGTTTTTCTTAATTAAAGTAGCAGGAGCCAGGATTCCGTCTCCAGAGATACAGCCTCCTGTCTGGATGTCTTCATTTGGACTGTCCCAGCATTCTCACGCTGGCAGTCTGAGAGGCCAGGGATCTCTCCAAAGCTCTGCTGGGGAGGAGAGCCACTTGAGCCTTGGATGGGCTCCTCCATGACCTTATGGCACCTGGGATCCACCCATGCTGCATCCTGTCCCTCTAACCATACCTGAAGGCCTGCTTTGGCCCCTTCCTCCTCCCTGACCCACTTTAGAAGAAGCAGCCTGCAGCTCTCATCTGGCAGGTATGGACCCCTCACAACAGCTGTTTGGAGTTCTGCAACTTCCCCCCTCAGATCCCCCTCTTGAGTTCGTGAACTTTTTGGAGATTCTCCCACCCTTAATATATTTTCGCCAACTTCCCTACTCCCTTCTCATTTCAGAGCCCATTGATACTTTGAAAAAGGGAAGAGTTACAGCTAACAAATATTTATCGAACTGCTATTATGTGCCAAACATTATGCTAGCAAAATGGGTATTGGGGAAGACAAAAGAATGGAAAGATATGATCCCTGCCCTCTGAGAACTTCCAATCAAGTATGTTAGACTAGCTTCTTAACGATAACCACATTTCTTTTTGTGGTATTTGAGACTCTTTAAAAGAGAAAGGAAGTCAGAAGAAGAGGGTTTCCATTGCCCTGCTGCTCCACTGACTAGCCATGCGACCTCCAGCAAGTCATATCATTGCTTCAGGGCCTCAGTTTTTTTAATTTGTGAAGTGAAAGAGTTGGGTCACTAGATTTTCTCTAAGGTTCCTTCTAGGTTTAACATTCTGTATTTTCTTAAATCACGGCCTTCCAGCTGTATCTCCTTTTTTCTCCTTACACATACCTACTATCTACTTCAAACTGACTGATCTATCACTTCGCAGACCTCATTTTTCTCCCTTCCATATGTGAGAGGGAGAAAAAGAATTCATACACGTATGTGTATATATATATATACATATATATATATATATATATGTATATATATATACACCTATATATACACATATGCATGTATATGTATATATATATATATACATACCCATATATGTATATACACACAAATATATGGGAAATGGGAAATGAGCATCATATATATGTATTTATAATATGTATACAAATACACCAACACACATAAATAAAAACATATTTATCTATGAATCTATCTATGTGATGCCCATTTCCCTCTTTTTGCCTTTTCTCTGACTGGAATGCCTTATTTTCCCCTCTATACCTATCCAAATTAAAACCATCCTTTAATACTCAGATCAAGTCCCAGCTTCCCCAAGAAGGTCCCTGACTACTCTTTTTTCTCCTCTGGGCCTCTATAATATTTACAGCCAGAATCAAAACCTTAAGTGTTTGATCAGTCCATTTCTGTCAATCTTAGCCGACCAACTGAACTCACCCAAGGTCAAGGCCTGGGATTTCTCTTTTACCCCCCAGCTGCCCTGCTGGGTTTTCAGGGAAAGACTTATTGAGGGATGAATTAATATGATTCAAGGTTTTCTGGAAATACTGTTGGAAGAAAACTGGGCCCTGGGTTCAGATACATTGCTATCCCATACCAAAGGGACCTTGTGTTACCCCCCCCCCCCCCGCCCACCTATCTGGGAATAGGTTCCTTGACATCTTCCACAAGAGTTTCTTGTTAAGTCATAATGACATATGATGTAGTCCCGGGAGTGACTTTAGAGATCAGATGATAAAACTCTCTTCCTTTTACAGATGAGAAGCAAGTGGCTGAGTCAGGATTTGAACACAGGCCCTGACCTTGGTCCTGCTTGCATTGTACTACCCAGCTCCTTCCTATTGTGTCCTTTATGATTCTGACCTGTGTGTAGGCTCCTCCCTTCCATAGCCACCCCCCACCCCAGGAGAGACCATAAAAGGGGGCTTCTGGCCAGTAATGAATGCCAACGACAGGTGCTTAGGTTGGCTAATGTGCCATTTGCTAGAGCAATCTGCAGGCTAAGCAAGCCCTGGATACTACCTGCCAGAGAGCCCAGCCGACCCAAGCACAGAAAGGAGACATTTTACAGCCTGCATGCTGTCCCTGTCTCTCTCCCCATCTAATAATAGTCCAGACAAAATTAGTTCCTCCTCTGATGTGCTTGCGCTTGGGGGTAGGGAGGGAGAGAGAGAGAGAGAGGAGAACCTGCTGAAGATAGGGCTGGGAAAGAGTGGGAAGGAGAGCCCCAGCAGGAGGGGTGGAATTTCAAAGGATCAGGTGGGGAATGGTTCAATTTCAATGACCTTCCATGAGAAGACTCTTCCCCTTTAGAGTGACTCCTTGGCCATTCTGGCATCAGAGAGGATCTCCTCGAAGTGGGGGAGGGAGGAGGGCAGAGAATGGGTGGGGAGTACTAGAGAGGGGGAAGGGAAGGGAGAAGGAGATGATGGAAAATACGGACAGTATGTATGGTGCAGAGCCCTGAAAGAGGCAGTGCTTGGATCTTGGCTCTATTTTGAGCAAGTCACTCCCTTGCTTTTGGTCTCTATTTCCTCCTTTATAAAATGAGGAGTTGATCTGGATGGTCTCCGAGGTTGAATTCAGGTCCAGCTGGATCTGTCTAATTCCTGGCTGTCAGCAGAAGAGACTGTAAACTCCTTGTGGTCAGGAACTGATCAGTGGATTCTTCCCTGCTCCCTCCCTCACTTGTATAATCCTCAATTAGCAGTGTCTTGCTTATATTCAATACTTAAACATTGGTTGAATTGAATTGTGGGAGACACTGTTTGCTATCCTGGAATCCCCCCTCCAAACAGCTCCTGAATTCTTGTCTATCCTTTGAGTCCAGTTTAAATACCTTCTCCTTCATGAAGAGTGCCCCTGATGGACAAATCAGGCAACCTTCTTCCCTCAGACCTCATAGAGCACTTTGGTTCAAACCACTGGAATATACAATACATTATTTTTCTATTATAGTTACTTCTTTAAGTGTCATATCTCATGACTTAGGCTATAGGATCTATGAGAGTAGAGGCTCATATGAATGATTTGGCCTAGGTTGACACTTTGTTTAGGGCTTTCATATATTAGTGCTTATTGAATGAATGAATGATTCACTGTGGAAGACTTTGTCCTTTGTGAAGAGATTTTAGACATTAGTAACTAGATTTTAGACAGTAGTAGACATTAGGACTTCAGATATCATGTAATCCAACCTTCATTTTACAGATGAGGCAATGGAGGCTTGTACAAGGGCACTTGGGTAGGAAAGGACAGAGCTCTAGTATTCAAACCCAGGGTCATTCATTCACCTGAGCATTTATTGGTCACCTATATACATGCAAACCACTGTGCTCTAGGCTGTTACTGAAGGGTTACACAACAGTCAGGAGCAGTGTCTCCAGAAGGTCCCGGTTAAAATGAACATATGGTACCTGGGATTGGCCCTTCTGCCTGCTTCCATTTGTAGACAATCATTTTATAATGCTTCCCATCTGTAGAACACTTTATGTTTCTCAATATACTTTCCCTTACATGGTCTCATCTGGTTCTCATCACCCAGAGAGATAAAAAGAGCAGGGATCATTATCCCCATTTGACAGATGAAGAAATTGAGACATACACAGAGAAAAAAAAAGTAGCTTGTCCAAGGCATATTTCATGGTCAAACCCCACTAATTCAGAATAACTGGAGGCAGGAAAGCAGAAGGAAGTCAGCTTGGGATGGTCAATACTTCTAAAGAAATGCATTTTATTACTTTACCTTATGGCTAAGTATTTCAAACACAAGCTTCTATTTAATGAATAGGTAAGAATAATTTATAATTAGCAGGGTCAATTTACTTACCACAGAAATTTTGTTCCCTTGACCTGACACTTCCCTCTGCCTTTGAATCTGACTCAGTTTCCCCAACAAATTTTGTCTTCCTTGATACTGGAAAGGTCAACTACAGTCCTGGCCCAGGTTCACTTTTCTCAGACTCTGAATGAATGAGGCTTTCCTGAAATATATTTTTAAAAAATGTGACTTGTGCCTATTCTACAGCTCCAGAGCAGATGATGTTCTTTGTTTATGAGAGAAATTAGGCCAAATCTAACATTTCCACAGATGGAGGAGCCTGAATTATTTATCAGAGGCTCATGAATTTTGTTCTGGCAAAATAGTGAGGCCGTTGTCAGAGGCAGGATCCTATCTCACCACTGGAACAGCTCAACCCCAAATGCTCTGCACACTTCCCGAAGTGGGCACAAGCCTGAGTGTGGAGAGTCCCTTGGGGTTTCAGGGTGCTGCTACCCATTAGAGCTAGGTGCTAGAGGGAGACCACACAAGTATCCCATTCCTGAACATGAAGGAAGAAGCTAAACTCCATTCTAGAGGTACTGATTAGGGCAGGTTAATTCCTAACGAAGGAATCCTCACGCAGTTATTTGGCAAGCAAGGAATTGTTTTGGTAAAGACTGCCTTTGTGGGCAACCATAGATTAGGATTCAGGAAGGCCTGGGTTCAAATCCTGCCTCAGATGCTTACTAGCAGCGTGACCCTGGACAAGTTATCACCCAAGCGCTTAGACCCTCAGTGACCTCATCAGCAAAATGGAGGTTATAGTAGAAACAACCTCACAGGATCTTGTGGAGACCAAATGAGATGAATGTGTCAAGGACTTTGCAAACTTTTAATCATTTTATATACAATCAACTATTACTAATATTAGTACTCAGTTGCTAAGTATCCATTTGCATCCAGTGAGTTTTCTGAAATTATAGAATATTAGATTATGGAGATCATCTAGTTCATTAATAAATTATTTAGCCCAACCTCTTTCATATATATATATATATTTATATATATATGTATATATATATACATATATATATATATATATACATATATATATATATGTATATATATATATATATATATGTATATATATATATATATATATATATATAAATGAGGAAACAGAATCCCAGAAAAGAAGAAGTTCCTTGCCCAAGAGATCACAGCTTAGTTGATGGCAAAACTAGACCAAGAGTCAGATCTTCTGACACATCCTTCCATCACAAAGGGGGCAGGGGAGTGGCAGGTGGGGAGGCCATTTCAACTGATGTTTACCAAGACAGATATAGAGCACGGTATTTCTTCCTTTACAATCCTACCCTAAGTCCTGTGAATTGAGCCTAGATACAGGTAGTAGCAAGAAAGTGAGGAATTTGTGGAATATTAGCATTTCTGAAGAATTTTACACTCCTTACCTTGTAGGGGATATACTCAAGAAATGGGAGATCTAGTCCCTTTCCCTCAGGAAGTGTACAGTTTATTGTAAGAGGTCAGAGAGGACACAATGACACACAAAAAGTCACTTAAGCACACTTCCCTCAAGATGTCCTCCCAGATTTCATCAAACTTATCCCTGATGCATTTCCAGTGGGATAATAAGGGTTGAGGGGTGTGACTGTATGTATAAATTACTTTAAAACATATGTTGGGAGCAATTTTTTCACTCTTGTTGAGGGATTGGAGAGTATGAAGGAGTAGGGGAAAGTGGGGGCAAGTGGTATCATCCTAGCCCTGCCCAGTCTGAACTGATGAAAATAATGCATGAAAGGAGGAAATGGGCAAAGACATGATTCAAGAAGAAAGCTAGATGAGTAAGGAAGACATGGGTGCAATATTTTCATTGTTTGTGACAATGAACTTGGTCTAGAATTAAAGAGGAAGAGGAGGAGACAGTGGAAGAGGAAGAGGGGGAGATGAAGGTGAAGGTGAAGGAGATAGGGGTAGAGGAGAGGTTCTTTTGGAAATTACATAGAGCTTTTAGTGACTTAAGCTATTCCTTGGAACAAAGACCCATCCTTTCATCATCTGTACTTGTGCAGTGATGTTGTATGGCTACCAGTCAAGCAGTACCACAGTCTCCAAAGAATTCAAGTTGTGGGTCACTCAAAGGGCAACAGAAAAGCCCATGGTACATATGAGTAAGGGCATGCCATATTACCAATGAATAACTACATAGGAGCAGTGGGGTCAAGGACTGTCATCAGAATTATAGGACTAGAAATGAAGGTAGAGACTGGCACATAGTAGGCACTTAATAAATATTTATTGAATTGAACTGTGCAAGACTAAGTTAGAAAACTTGGGTTCCACCTCTAGTTGTGCCCTAAGGAACTGTAAGATGTTGGACAAATGACTTTACTGCTGTCACAATCTTCTACAGAAATAAGCATGTCTCTTTACTTAGTTTCTAACATGCTAGTAACAATGCCTTACATGTGTAAAGTATGTTCAACTTTTTAAAACACTTTGCCCTTAGTTCCCTATTTGGATCCTGCAAATTAAGTAGAGCAGGAATTATCTTCACCTTCTGGGAGATTGGCCAGTTGAC
This sequence comes from Potorous gilbertii, assembly GCA_028658325.1. NCBI lineage: Eukaryota > Metazoa > Chordata > Mammalia > Diprotodontia > Potoroidae > Potorous > Potorous gilbertii. The sequence goes on along the minus strand of CM053769.1, from coordinate 603,270,446 downwards.
ATCTAGAGAAGTGAAATCACTTACTTGGCTAACACATGGAGTCATTGCTGCAGTCCAGACTGACATACTTCTCTGTTCCCAATCCCATGATCTCTCTGTGTCATGTGTGTGTTAAATCTGATAGCAACTCAGTGTAACTCTCTGGACTTTAAATTCTTTGTCTATGAAATAATCTGGGTCTAGATAATTGCTAAGACTCCTTCCAGGTCTAATACTTTTTCCTATATAGTTACTGAATAAAATGAGGCCAGCCTGTACAGAAACAATGTCTTCTTTTGTGCCAAGTTTGCATATTGAGGGTCAATTTAAATATTCAGTGAGTACAGGAAATTTGGGCAGCTGTCATAGTTGATAGAATGCTGGATCTGAAATCAGGAAGACTCGTCTTCCTGAGTTCAAATCTAGCCTCAGACACTTACTAGCTGTGACTCTGGATAAGCCTCCTATGCCTGGTTGCCTCAGTTTCCTCATCTATATGAGGTAGAAAAGGAAATGGCAAACTACTCCAATATCTTTGCCAAGAAAACTGCAAAATGGGGTCATGGAGAGTCGGAGACAATTGAGCAACAACAATGATGGAAAGTCGTTACTGATTTAAATGTTGAAGTATGTGGCTTTCACCATTCTCATTTGGGCTTGAGTAGAAATACTATCTGCCTCTAAGGTGCATGAGAGGATATTGTGGTATAGAGGGTAAGGTGAGGAGGGGATCTTCAGACAGAGGACCCAAGATCCAATCCCATCTACTCATGGGCCAGAGGTATAAAATGAATGTTGGTATTATGTAACATATAAGATTTCTTTCAGTTCCATTCTACCAGGATTTAATTAAAGCTCACTTTTCTATAGCACCTTAAGATAGGTAAAACACAACCACATTCTTCACAATAACCCTAGTATTACCAACTTCATTTTACAGATGAGGAAACTGAGCCTCTGAAAAATGGACTGATTTTCTGTTTGCGTCACAGGAAGTATCGGAGGTAAGATTTGAACCTAGGCCTCCTGTCTCTATGTCTATCATCATGCCTTCCCTCTCAAAGCAGGTGCCATCTTGCCTCTGTGTTTACTCATCCTAGATCCCCTAATTGAAATGTCTTTGCTGTTCCTTTCAAAGTCTCCAAATCCCAGTCATCCTTTAAGGCCTAGCTCAAGTGCTGTGTGTTCTTTCATTTCTCCCTCCTACCAACATTGCCTTGTGAAAGCAATATAAGACAGTGTGAGATTGAGGGGTAGATTGTTTGGTCCAAAACTTCATTGTTTCATGAGCCTGACTCTGGTCTTCCCAAACTGGTGTCAAGGAGCAGAACTTCTCCTACTCCTACTCCAGTATCCTGCACAGGAATGGTCAATGAAAGAGGGGAGGCACTTTACCTTAGTCATCTTTGTATATCTCATCATCTACACTGGATGTGGAACATGTTATGCACTCAAGTCAAGCAGTCAATAAACATTTCTGAGTGCCTGTGCCAGGCATAGTGCTAAGTGCTGAGGATACAAAGAAAGGCCTGTCTTTGCTTTCAGGAAGCTCACTGTCAAAATGGGAGAAACCATGTAAACAACTATGGACAGATAAGCTACATATAACATACATTGGAAATACACAACAGAGGGAGGGCACTAGAATGTAGGAGGAGAAAGGCTTCCTGTATAAGGAAGGATTTTAACTAAAACTTGAAAGAAAGAAGACAGGGAAGGTGGATTTCAGAGATGAAAAGGGAAATTCCCAGAGTCAAGGGATGGAGTATCTTGTTCAAGGAGAAGGAGAGAGAGAGAGAGAGAGAGAGAGAAAGAGAGAGAGAGAGAGAGAGAGAGAGAGAGAGAGAGAGAGAGAGAGAGAGAGAGAGAGAGAGAGAGAAGCAGAGAGAGAGAGAAGTGTTGATGAAAGGCTTTGAACACCAAACAGGATTTTATATCAAAGGAAGGTTTGCTGAATGAAATGATTGAACTTGCCCCCAGTAGATAGACCAAAGGCAAAGGAGAGGGAAAGGGTAGGGGAGAGGTGAAAGAGGATGGGGAATAAGAACAAGGGAAGGGAAATTAAGGGGAGAAGGGAATAAGAGGGGAGAGATACAGAACAGAACAGAACAGAGAAAAGTAGAGGGAAAGAAGATACTGGCTGTGGGTGGGGAATAAGAATACAGCCTTAGAGACCTAATTCCACCCTCTAATTTTACAACTGAAGAAAACAAGGCTCAGGCGCTTTAAGCCACTTGCCTAAGGTTGTCTAGGTAGCATGTTACAGAGCTGGGATTCAAACCCAGATCTGATGTCAGATTCCCTGCATCTTTCATCTACCACATGTACAGAGGCAGAGAATCAGAGACGTAGAGGGAGTAAGTGGGAGGAACAGAGGGAAAGGAAAGCATTTCAAAGGTGAGGGGGGAGGGGAGAGGACTGAAAGAGAGTATGGTGAAGGAGAGGAAAGAGAGGGAGGAAGGGAGGGAGCGGGGAGAGTAAGCGAACAGTGCTTATTGGACTAAATACAGTCCTGGGACTGCAAATAATTCTGGTCCTGAGTCAGCAGGTTTCACCCATAATTTCTTAAGCATCTGTCAGGCAGGCTACAGTCTCCCCTTTTCCTCCCTAGCACCCCCGCCCCCCCCACATACATACAGAGCTATGAGCATTGGCTTCAAAGGGAATGGGAGCAAAAGCCTCATTTAGCAAACGAGGGGAATGTTTAAAAATAACGGAACGGAATCACCATCCATGAAGCCCACAGTCCACCCACCCCTTTTGCTCCCTCCCCTCCCCTCCCCTCCGTTAGGCAGGCTCATGGGAGGAGTGGGAAAGAAGTGGATGGGAGTGTGTGTGTGTGTGTGTGTGTGTGTGTGTGTGTGTGTGTGTGTGACAGCGGGGTGCATGGGTTTATAGCCTAGGGGGAGCATCTCTCTCTAAGCTCCGCTTTTCAAATATCAGTGCCCCAGGGATTGAGAAAAGCATGTCCCTAACATCTCAGTGTGAATGAGTTTTTCTGACACTTTCCTCTTTCATAGGAGTGACTAGGACCTGAGGGCACTCAGCCTGGGCTGAGGAAGGGTATACAGTGAGCTCAAATTGTAGAAAGAGGAAAGGGTACAAAAAGGGATGTTGGAGACCCTAGATATTCAAGGTACCAGTTAACATTGCCAGTCTGCTCCCTAATTTTTCTTCCTTTGTGAAAGATATGCAGAAAGGATAGGGTCTCCTTCTTTCCTATTCACATTCAATCAATCAACTAATCGGTCAATCAACAAATATTTATTAAGTAGCTACTATGTGTCAGTAGTCTCTGGGGAAGACAAATATAATGAATGGAACAATATCTATTCACAAGTAGCTTAAATTCTGACTGGAGGAGACAAGGACATTTTCTTCTTTCCTTCCTTCCTTCCTTCCTTCCTCCCTCCCTTCCTTCCTTTCCCTTTCTTTTTCCATCTTTCCTTCCTTCTTTCTTCCTCCCTTTCTTTCCTTCCTTCTGTCTTCCTCTCTTCCTTCCTTCCTTCCTTCCTTTTTCTCTTTTTTGTCTCCTCCATTAGATTGTGAGCTCCTTGAGGGCAAGAATTGTCTTTTGCCTTTCTTTGTATCCTCCAGGCTTAGCACAATGCCTGGCACAAAGTAAGTGCTTAATAAGTGTTTATTGATTTATTTATTGATTTGACTCCTTTTCTCTTCTTACAAAACTACCGTCTTAACTCAGACCCTCTTCATCTCACACCTAGATTCTTGTAATGCACTGACTCCTAATTGGCCTCCTGGCCTCAAGTCCCTCTCCACTTCAGTGCCTCTCAAAAAGTGGTAAAAGACAATTTCTACCCTCAAGGAATTTACCATCTGAGAAATGTTATGGAAGTAAAAATGTCTGGCAATTGATTGGATGGGTTGGGGATAGGAAGAGTGAGGAGTTCATGATAACATCAAAGTTATGAACCTGGGAGACTGGAAGAATGGTTCTGCCTTTGACAAAAAGAGAGACATTTGGAAGAGTAAACATCCAATCTCCAAATCTTTTGCTTTTTTCACTGCCCCCCTTCAAACCATCACTGGGCTCATGTCAGTAAGTCAGCTAGCATTTATTAAGTGTCTCCTGTGTGGTAAGCACTCTCCATCCCTTTCCCTAGGAATGAGATAATGGAGCTACTGGATTTGAATGCTGACCCTAATACTTACTACCTGTGTGACCTTGAACAAACCATTTCCCTTTTCTGGCATTTGTTTTCCTTATCTGTACAATGAAGGGGTTGGACAAGGTGACCTTTCAGTTCTATAAACAGCTAGGTAGGATCAACCTATTGAATGTAACCTCCTGATTTTTATAAATGAGATCCTAGAGCTAAGGTGACTTGGCTGCGATCACAGCACAGTTATTAAGTGTCTGAGCTAGATGGGCCTAACTTCTGAGTCCAAGGGTGCTATTCTTTCCACTACCCCACCTAGGAATCAAATCCCACTGTTACAGTCTTCACTGACCACTCCAGTCCACAGGGATTCACCCCTCCTCTGAATACCTGTTCATGTGTAGCTCATCTGGTGCTTAGCAGATATTATCTGGTATGGCTGAATCTCTGTCTCTTTCTCTCTGTCTGTCTCTGTCTTTTTTTATGTGTGTGTATATATATATATGTATTTATATTTATATGTATATCCATATATTTCTATGCATATACATATTACATCTAGCCTCTCTGTCTCTGTTTCTCTCTGTGTCTCTGTCTTTCTCTTTCTATGTCTCTTTCAATGTATACATATTTTATATATCCAGTCTCTGTTTCTCTGTCACTCCATCTCTGTCTTTCTCTTTCTCTGTCTCTCTGTCTGTGTCTCTCTTTGTCTCTTTCTATGTATATTTGTTTTGTATATGTAGTCTCTCTGTTTCTGCCTCCCTATGTCTGTCTCTCTACACACATACACACACACAAACACACACGCATCTCTACCATGTCCACTTTCCTCTGCAACAAGTTGATTGTAAGTTCCTCAAAGGCTTATTTCTTATGTCTATGTTTTTTTTTTCTTCAAAGTTCATTTGTGAATAGTATCTCTTTTCATAGATTTTCCAAACATTGCATTTAGGAGAGCTTAAAAGTCATATATTCTAGGAGCATTAATTAACTCATTATATAACCATTGACTAAATGCCTACTATGTGTAGGGCACTGTGGCAGGTGCTAGGGAATATATAAAAATAAATAAGATATAAATGCAATCTAGTGGGAAGAAAATAACACCTACTAATATAAAGAATCAAGAGTTTAAGAAGTGGAAAGGAAAACTATGCTTTTATAAGCACCCTAGATCGGTGAAATACCTTGCACACACTGCTAAATAAATGGCAGAATCCCAATTTCAACACTGGTCTGCAGGCAAACTATTCAGTCCCTGCCTTTTCCGCTATACCAGGGATGAGGAACCTGAAGCCTTGAGACTACATGCGGCCCTCTAGGTCCTCAAGTGCAGTCCTTTGACTGAATTCAAATCCCCTTGATATTGTTCTGTGAAATTTGGGTTCAGTCAAAGGGCCTCACTTGAAGACCTAGGTCTTGAGGCTACAGGTTCCCCATCCCTGTGCTATATACCATTCTGGTCTCCCATTCTATAACTATTTGACAGAGAAGAAACTATAGGAGTTACAAAATACTATTTAAGGTCTGAGAAAGGAGAGCTCAGCCTAGATTGAGGGATCAGGAACAGTTCATGGAGATATGGCATTTGAGGTAGCCCAGATTTCAGAAGGGAAAAATGAAGTTGGGTACTGTAGGCTGGGGGAATGAGGTAAGCAAAGGCAGAAAAGTGAGAGTGTATGCATAGAACAGTCTGTGGTAGAAGGAGAGTGATGTGTGTGTATGTATGTATGGGTATGTGTGTGTGTATGTATGGGTATATGTGTATGTGTGTGTATGTGTATATGTGCATGTGCGTGTGTAAGGGGGTAATAACATTTACATTCTTGTGATGTTCTACAGTTTCCCTAGTCTATATGCATTTTCTCATTTGTTTTTCACCTAGATTCTGTTCCTGCATCTCTGTGCTCTGGCAGATGAATTTTCCTCTTAGATAACCCAGCCTCCATGGTATTTTTGAGCTATTCCAAAGCAGAAAGCTGATGCATACCCTCTCTTTCCTCTTGCCTCCCTCCCTCCTATATGGTATCTTCCTTTGAGAGAATTCAGGCTCTGTGAGGGCACGCACTCCTTTGTTTGCTTCTATTTGCATCTCAACTTTCAGCATGTTTCCTGTTACATTGTAAGTACCACATTTTACCATTCATTCAGTCATTCACTCTCACAACAGCCTCGAGAGGTAGATTAGTGCAACTGCTATTATCATGCCCCTTCCACAGATGAGGAAACTGAGCCTCAGAGAGGTTAAGTGCCTAACCCTCTGCATATAACAAGTGATGGGGCTGGGATTAAATCCTGAATGGTTTTCTGATTCTACACCACGTGACTAGAAAAGCTGTGGAGGGCCTCATTTCTAGGCTAAAGGATCTCCTCTATATCATCTGTGACAGATGGTCAGCCAACCTTTCTCCAAACACTCCTCCTCAAGTTCACTCCTTCTGCTCCATTGCTGGACAGCTCCAATTGTTAGGAAGTGATTCCTTACATTCAATTGAAATCTGCTTCCTTCTACCTTCCCACCCACTGGTCCTCGTTCTGCCCTCTGGTTGCACACAGGATATTAATGTGTCCCTTAAGTTGTCTTTTCTCTAAGTTAAACAGTTTTTAGTTCCTTCAACTGCATCTAGTACCATGTGATTTCCTGACTGCTTCACCACGCAGGTCACATTCTATTTTGTATTGTTTTCTGATTGTTTCATGGGAACAACTTCTAAACTTCCTTTACCCAGGGATGGGGACCTCCCCCAGGGCTGGGGCTGTATGCCCTCCATCAGAGCAGAGACTCCCAGTGAGCAGGGACCATGTCTCCTCCATCTTTATTTTTCTCTGTGTCTGGTACAGGATTCTATATGTAAGGGTCTTTCATTGTGGCTCCAGCTGCCCCTTCCCTGGGACATATTTTTGGGAAGAGGACACCAGTTCCCACCCCATGGTAGAAACACAAGTTCCTGTTCCTAATAACTTGTACTATAACTTATAAAATTAAATCTTACTTAAACCTCACTGTCACCCTGTAAGATAATCAACGCAGACACGATTAACCCCATTTAACAGATGGAGAAACTGAGGCACAGAGCTGTTGGCCAGTAAGGGGCAGAGCCAGGATTCTGCTCTTTTGATTCCAAAGCCAGTGCTGTAAAGAGTACTGGGCTACAAATCAAGAGACCAGATCCCAGTCCTTCTCTGCCACTAAATGTTGTGGAATCAGCCTCTTTGGAACCTAGGTTCCTCAATCATAAACATAAAGGAGTTGGATAATGTTATCTCTATTGCCTCTTTAAGTTCTAACATTCATTTCTTTCCTTGTTTTTCCACCTGTTGTGGGAAGGAGAACTAGCAAGATGCTGGATGGGAAAGGGGAGGGAGAAAGATACTGAGTTATTGCCTTTTGGATCAGCAAAGCCGAGGGAGAATCATGAGAATACTCCTTTGAAATACAAAACAAAATCTAGCCTTCCCCTCCAATCACATTCTTCCCCAAGCCTCCCTTCACACATCATTTCCATCCGTTCAGACTAGGTAGGGCTAGGCTCTTGCCACTCACTCCCTTACCCCCTCCCTATCTCCAGACAGAAGTGGAAAAATCCATCATGCCCCTAACATATATTTTAAAATAACTCATGCTCATAGCCTCCCCCCTCACCCCCTACTCTCCCATTTCTGCGCCTTAGATCTGATTATCTGTAGCTCTCTCTTCTCTCCCTCTCTCACTTTTTTTAATAAAAAATTGTTATAAATCTTTTTTGTCACAGAAGATATAAGAGAAAGGCTTATGGGAAGAAACTGCCTTGGTGGGATGTTTTGTGGGCTGTTTGGTTTGCTTTTGTGCATTTTGGGGGCATTTGCTTTTTAAACTCCCCCACAGTTCAAAGTGAATTTTCCAAGAGGAGAGAATGGAAAGGTGACCCTAGTTGATGTTAAAAAAGGACAATAAAAAGCCCATGGGTTTGGCAATACCCAGCCCAGCCCAGTCCAACTCAGCCTTCTAAATCCCACAAAGGAGGCCTCTGACTATGTGAAGGCTCCTTAGGCTCCATATGATTAACCATCAGTTGTCTATTTTAAGGGAGTGGATGATGCAGGGAGGGCAGAGTTCTTGCCTGAATAATCCAAAATGATAGATAATTGAAAAATCATTTCTATTTGGCTTTTAAAAGTACCATTTTTTTCTTGTAGAAAACTCACACCCCTGTGTGGCCCACACTAATCAAAACAAAGGCAATTGTCTCCTTTCACCATCCATTGATGTAGTCTCTTTGCATCATAGTTTACTTAGCTAGTTGATCTCTAAGGACCTTTCTAGCTCTGAATCTTATAACCTATGAGTGATAGAGGAAAAGAACTATCGTTTGGAGTCAGGAAAATGATAGGCAATGGGGCTGGGTGAGGGTGAGGGTAAGGTGATGTGTTGGGTAATCCATTCCATGACTAATTTGCATGTGGATGCTCATAGGATTTAGAATGGGAAGAGATATCAGAAGTTGTCTAGTCCAACCCCTAAACTCCAACACCTAAAGAAACTGAGACCCAGAGAGGTTAAGTGATTTGTCAAGTCACACAAGTGAGTGGGAAAACCAGGATTTAAACTCATGTCCTTTGATTTTATATCTAACACTCTTTATGCTGCACCACACCATCTCATGATTGGCACCTGGCTTTTGCAAGAGAGGGAGCTGTTTTGGGATTCGGTTGAATTCAACAAACTTTATTAAGTTTAACACTTTATTGTGTTCAAAATCCTAGAGATGATTCTTCTGTGTGGTGTCTAGGAAGGCTGCTGGTGATGATAGAATTTATTTGGGCATTCATCAGTGTGACAGAATTGAAAAAGGTATCACTTATGCTCTGCTGATGGTAAGCATGATGGGTTACAGTTTTTCTGAATCCTGCACTGCACCCAAGAAATGGTTGTTGAATGAATGGTAAATAGTACAATCTTCTCTAGCATTTAAAATTCTTTACAATCTGGCTAGCTCTACTCTATTAAGTTCATTACACATTATTCCCCTTCATGCATTCTTTGTTTCAGCCAAATTCGCTTACTCGCAATTCCTCTAATGCATTCCACCTCCTATCTCCATGTTCCCCCTATTCCCATGTCTACAACTTACTCCTTCCTCATCATTGTCTCTTAGATTTCCTAACTTCCATCAAGTCTTTGGCTCTAGAGTATCTTCCTGCAAAAGGCCTAGCCTAATCCTCTCAGTTACTAGTGCCCCCTCCTTCCCAGTCACTTAAGATGCCATTTACAGATATTCGTGTTGTTTTTCCTGGTAGAATGTAACGTCTTTGAGGACAGGAACTGTTACAGTTCTTATCTTCAATTTCTAAAATCTAGGAACATATTAGATGCTTAATAAATCTTATCTTCAGTTTCTAAAATCTAGGAATATATTAGATGCTTAATAAATACTTGTTAGAAGAGTAGATAAAAAAAGTTCATGAAACCTTGTAACTATAGGTGACTAAAAGAAGGAGATTTTGCAGTATCAGACCTGAAAATATATTATAAGGCAAGAGCATTGTTTAGGTATAAAAGAGATAATTTCTATTATTTTAAATGAAAAACTTCTTGTATAAATAAAACCAGTGTAGTCAAGAATAGAAGGAATGCAGGAATTTGGGGAAAAAAACTTTCATGGACAATCTCTCAGATAGGATGTGATTGTATTGGAATAACTGCTATGATGTAGGAAATGATGAGCTGGTTGATTTAGAAAAACATGGAAAGACATGACATATGAAGGAAGATGCTATCCATATTCAAAGAAACAGATGACAAGAGGAAATATGCATAGTATTGCCTCACATATATGTATATATACACATATATGAGTGTATATATATATGTTTGTATGTTTATAGCTATCTACATATATGCATGTACATACATATATGTATGTATACATATCTATCTATATCCGTATTTAATTTCAGACTTCCTTAGGGTGGGTAGAAGTGGGGAGAGAGGGAAAAAATAAAATAAAAAAGTACACAGCAGAGAACAAAAGAAAAGAAAGCAAAGAAAAGCTGGGTAGCAAACAAGATATTGTATTTATCATGTAGATTTTCTTGAAATAGAAATTTATCATTTTATATTGAATCCTCTCTTATGTTCTGCTGTGTACGTGAAAATTTTCTTTTATTTTTCTTTTTTCATTAAGTTTAAAATGTTAAAAAATTTACAAAAATAATAATAGTTACAATAACTGACACCTGTGGTGGGTTTTAAGGTTTGTAAATTACTTCACATTCATTGTTTCATGTCTACATGGTCTGAACTACCTCACTGATACATCAACAATTAGGGCTTCAGAATCTTTTGACCTTCAGTGGTCTCTTAGTCCACTCCCTTGCTATTTGCAGACTCACATATAGTTTAAGCCAAACTCCTGGGATTTTCCAGAGAAGAGAGGTCAAGGGTCATTTTCTACACCTTATTCTGTTCTTCGGTGCTGGGCCCCTCCCTGCTCAAGCTATTTAAAAATGATGTAGTGTCGGTGAAGGAAAACTGGGTTTAGAGTCAGAAGATTAGATTTTGTTCAGGAGGGCTTCCTAGTGGTCTTCATCACCATCTCTGCCTAGCACTAAGCCTGGCCCTGGTACTGGATCAGGGGTTTTGCCATCACAGCATAAGTGAGTAAGACACAGTGACTTCCCTAGTCATTTTACTTCCTCATTACCTCTTGGGCTTCTGCAAGAGGAGACATATTTTATTTGTATTTAATAAAGTCCAGTGGTGGGCTAGCTTATGAATCACAGTGTAGTGCACAGGAAAGGATGCTGGAAAAAAAAAAAAAAATATATATATATATATATATATATATGTTTATTGGGATTTTCAGGCCCTCTCCTGTTATTAATCTGGTTCAAAGACAGCAGACAGGTTTAATATATTAAGTGAAATTGCAGGCCTTTATCCCCCATCTCCTCCCTCCTGCCCGCCAGGATAGCACCACACATATGCCATATAAGATTCCTTTTTGGTCCTGTTCAGAAATGCAGAAGATTAAATTAAAATAAGATCCCCATCAGCTCAAATTTACTTTTGGGGGGGGTGTGGAACACATATTTCAGGAATCATTTTTTTCTTTTTAATCAAAATAGCTTTTTGTTGTGGAATATTTTACATTGATTTGAAATAGAAAGGAGGGGTTTATTTTCTTTTTTTAAAAGAAGTGGTTGAATGAATATTTCCAAGTACACAGATACTTTGTCCAGGTCGGGCATTAGAGAAAAGAGGTGTAGGAAGTAGGAAACAGGGACTTTGGAGGGGATTATTCCCATCCTCATTTTAAAAAAAAATGATCATTTCCTTTTCTCTTCTTTCACCTTCTTCCTCATATCATTTATTGCTATAATGAATATATTTTGTTTTTGTGAATTGTTGGGGTCAGTTAATCCTTTCGTATGGTGGAAACAGAGCTTGCCCTATTGTGGACATTGAATACCTGTATACACCCTCCCTATCTGAATCCTCCTCACCATGCCCCCTCCCATCCCCACACGAAGTTGAGAGAAGCAGGGGAGAAAGTGGGAGAGAGAGGAAAGAGATAAGAGGGAGAGGGAGAGGGAGAGGGAGAGGGAGGGGGAGAGGGAGAGGGAGAGAGAGAGACAGAGAGAGAGAGAGAGAGAGTCAGAGAGAGAGAGAGAGAGAGTCAGAGAGACAGAGAGAGAAAGACAGAGAGACAGAGACAGAGATAGAGAGAGACAGAGAGATATGGAACAAACTTGCTGAGACTGGAGATGCCATTTGGGAGGTGGCTAGAAAGGAGACAGTTTGGATAGCTAGTGTATCTCTTTGAGAAAATGGGAATCACTCCTTATTGTTTGGAGACTAAGCCCTGGAGGAGTTTTGGAAGGACTAAGATGCATTTAATAAATTTGGGAATGGTCCAGAATACATTGGGTGGTTTCTTTTGGCAAATATTTTTGATTGCCTATACCTATGTGAATATGTCTATAACGTATATGAATAAGCTCTCCTTGTGAACAATCCTCCACAAAAAGTACCACCTTGGCTCTACGTCCTATGACAGAGAGGTGAAGGAGAAGCAAGAATGTAGATTTGGAACTAGCAGACAGTTAGGGACAGCCATATTTAAGGGCTGAAGGGAAGGATTTTGAGAGGAGCAGAGCATTAACCTTTCTTTCGAATAAGGTTGGTGGTAGTAAGAGCACTGAAGTTTAAGGGTCTGGGTTTAGGCCTTGCCTTTGATGCTTGTAATTATCATGTGTGTGACCTTGGGAAATCACTTCATCTCCCTGAGCCTCAGCTTTCTCGTCTATAAAATGAGAAGACGGCACTAGATTGTCCCCGAGTTCCTGCCAACTCCAGATCTATTATCCTCGAATTTCAGAAAGACAAACTCCAGAGAGAGAACCTATTCTTAGGATCAAGGCAAGCATCAAGATAGGTATGGAGAACCCAAGGTTGGGAGGTGAAATGGATAAGAAGGAAGAAAGGGGAGAAAATGGGTAAGAAAGAAGCCAAAAATCTACAAGGGCTGGAAAAAGGAAGGATTCACAGAACGCATACACTGGAGGTCATGATTTGCTTGACAAAAGTATTTCGGGTCCCTTGACATCGAACTCCCCTTGTGCATAGAAGAAAGGGCTCTTTTTACAGATACACTTTCTACTCATGACTTTCTAAGAACACGTCTCCCACAAAGGGGGGTGTTGGAGCTCAGTTCTGGGTTTACAAAAGGTTCTGTGATTTGGACCCCTCAGTGCCACCTCATCTTTTCTCCTGAAGGTCTCACTGCTCAGGTATCCAAAATCAAAACTGAATAAACCCCACGGCCATAACTTGACACATCAGTAAGAAGCAATCCATTTCTGTGATCAGATCCTGACTGAATGGCAGCCTTTGGATATATCACAGGGGACAACAGATGCTGCCCGCCCTTTTGGCCTCACTATGATGAGCTTGGTCTTTGGGAGAATGTGGCACTTTCAAGGCAGAAGAGGGAAAAAAAAGAAAATATCTCTTTGGCTTAGCCTGTCTTCTCCCTGTTCCCCTCAGCTGACCATTGCAGGCCACACAATCACTTTCTCATTTTTCAGGCAATTAATCTACTTTCTTCTCCTCCCCTCCCCCTCCTCTCCTCTCCCCAGGAGAGTCAGAAATGAGAGGGTGCCCTTTGGGCTGGATTTGTTTGCTTAAATCTCAGAGAGATTAAACTTGAAAAGGATTTTTGAAAGGTCAGAGATCTGAGCCTCCCTTTCTTCAGGAACAAGAAGGATCTCAGAGACCCCTGCCCACTGGAAGGGAAAGATGGTAACTGGAAAAGACAGACCCAGGTGGGGCCCACTGGGGAACATAGGTCTCTGTATGGGTATGACACCAGCATGTGTGACATTCATGTGTGTGTTCCTGTGAGTTTACACATGTGTGCAAAGGCCATACTCTTGCATTCAAATGTTTGTAGTCGTATGTGTATGTGCCTGAGTATCTGGTGTGTGTGTTAGCAAGTAGGAGAGGTATATGTATAGAGATGTATTTATGAGTGTTCTTATGTTTGTATAGGTGTGTGGCTTAGGAAGTTATCCATGTGTATCCTAGTGACTGAGTGTGCATGTGTGTATGCATATATGTGGATATGTGTTACACGAGCTAATACTGGTAGGTATATGTGCTTGCGTGTGTAGCATGCATGTACATTGTCACTGTTTAGGTCTTCCTTTTCATACATGCCTGTGTCCTTGTATACCTATATTCTTTGCTGAGCACATCCTTGTGCATGGAGCTTTGCAAGGGTAAGAACAATGTGCACACACAGAGAAGTCTTGTGGTTCAGCATACTTACTTTATTCTGTGATGGAATCCAGAAAGAAAAATTCTCCTTTTCCTCAAGATGGGAAGAGAATATCACTCTGGTTTTAGGCTAGCATTTGAATATTTCCCTAGAGGGAAGACTGAGCTGTCCAGGAGGAAGGGAGTGCCTTGGCATTTGGGTCGAGTCAAGAAACAGAGATTGAGAAGTTTATGAATTTCTGTGAGATTCCTTACCATGCTTCCCCTTTTCTGTATCTCATCTTGCCTTCAAACTTTGATTTCCACAACTACTGAAAGATACACTGGATCTTTGACATATGTATTTCTGTGCTTCCTCAATAGTAAACTTCAGGAATGGGTGAAAGTGGGGAGGCTTTGGTTGGACTGGTAACTTCCATCAGTCTGAAGGGTAACACTATTTGTGTACAGCAAAGGTGAGGAGCAAGTAGTGAGGGACTGAGTGGTCTGGATGGGGAAGTCAGGTAGCTCTCTCACAGGGAAATCTTTCAGCATTTGTCCCAAGCACAGTGAATTGACAACTTCTATTCCAAAGCAAATAGCTTTTGATTTCATGTCACATGCAGTGGATTTTAGAACAGTAACCCTTCTAGATTAAGGTCACAGCTGGTATATATTTCCTAGATTTTCTACATTCCATCTCCCATCTCCATGCCTTTGCAGACACTGCTCCTCATGCCTGAAATACACTTTCCTTCTGTTGTGGGGTCTTTTAACTCCTTTCAAGGCTCAGTTCAAATGTCACTTTCTATTCAGAGACTTTCCTGATTGCCTTAGTTACCAGGACTCTCTCCTAGCTGCAATTATTCTATGTATTTTTAATTCATTCATTCATTAATTCATTTATTTATCTGTGTACAATGGTGCACCATCTAGAAGAAGGTCAGTTCCAGCAGGCCTGGTAGCATTTTTTTTTACTTTTTTGATCGTTGTGACCCCAGTGCCTAGCACCATGTCTGGCAGGCTAGGTCCTTCATTACTCTATGTGGAATTGGATTGCTGGATTGTAGGTTTTCCACTAAAACTCTACCCCCTTGTCAGTTCCAGCAATTCATATTTAATAACAAACCATATAACACAAAACCTTTGCCCCACCCTAGGCTCTGCTGTTGCCCAAATAAGCCTGCTCCTGCCTCAGTTTCTTCTCTGTGTGCTATTATTTCAGCCCGAATGCATTAGTTGATGTATAGCCTGATTTTCTGACTGTATATAGTACATACATAATAAATGTTTATTGAATCAAAACTGATTACAAGCTCCTTGAGGGCAGGGACTATGTCTTATTCATCTTTATATTATCTCTGGCACCTAGAATTAGGCCTTGCACATAGTAGTTGCTTAATAAATGTTAATTGAATTGGATTAAAATGATGCCTACATACATATGGATTAATGAATTGATGGTTGGGTGAATTGATTGATTAATGAGTGAACTGACTGATGGATATCTCCTCTTCTCCCATGCATGGTTTTCTTACTCTTGAAAACAAGGAGTTGGGTCTGTAGAATGTAGGGGCCCAGCCAGGGCTGAGATCAGAGCTGGGTAAGTGGATGTGACATGTGACTTCAGGGCTCTCAGTCCACATGGAAGCTACTGGGAGCCGAGCTGCATCAAGGAATGAAGAGGGTGAGAGGCTTGGCTGCTCTCCTCCTACTCTGGGCCGTGCACTCACATTACTGGCTCACCCCTCAATCATGCCTTTTCCAGCTAGCTGCTCCTGTCACAGCACATCTTGTTAGCCCTGGAGGCTCAATGAAATGGAAATTCATGTTTAAATTTAAAAACAACATATTGACCCTGGGAGCCAGTGATGTCTACATTTTTAATAACTTACCTAGAATAGAGGCATGCATGAGACTGCATGTAGGTCTATGTAAATTCGTATGTTTAAATGTGTCTGAATGTGTGTACCAATTAAAGTTTTTGTGGAGATGGATCTATATTTTATACACACACATACACTCACATTTTGTGATTGCATGCCTACGTGTGCTTAAATATGCTGGAATGTTTCATGTATCTGTTTCTGCATGGTTTTGTTTCTGCATGTGTTTTTGTCTATCTGTCTACATGTATTTTTAATATCCATTTAAATTGTGTGAATTGTGGTGGAAGGTTGGGGTATGCATCCGTAGATGTACATATTTCTGAGAAATTGTATTTCTGTGTCTAATTACTGTGCTAAGTTTGGGGGGGTAACTATTATGGCATGATCAGGAATGTGTGTTTGTGTATGTATGTGTGAAAGTTCAGAGGTAGATGAATGGGGGAAGCTTGATCTGAAGGGTTGGGGTGGATGACTGGGGCTTAACTCAGAGACGGGTATGAGGGGGGATTCATGGAACTATGAAATGGAAACACGGAAGACAATTCTGGAATCCCCCTCCCCCTCCAACTCTGGTCTTGTGATAGTCTTTCCATCAATCTCACCTACCACAATGCCCTTTGGCCTCAAGACAGTGAAGAAGGGAAAAGCTTTGCTGGACCTGGAGTCAGAGATGCTAGGTTTGAATCCTAGCTCTATGATGTATTAGTGTAGGATTCTGGGGAAGTCACTGAACTTCCCTATAAAATGAGAGGAATATACGGTTTTAGAGCCAGAAAGTACCTAAGAGATCATCTAACCCACTCACTTTACGGGTAAGAAACTGAGGCCCAGAAAATAATGATCTCATAACTGGAAGCGGACTCGGCTCCAAATCCAGGGATCTTTCCGCTGTGCACAGATTAATAAGTGAGTGAGCGAATGCAGAAAGCATGGAAGTGTTTACTGTGTACGAAGGTGGTGCGCTAGACAGAGCACCGGATCTGGCATCAGGAAGACTCATCAAACCTGACCTCAGATATTTACCAGCTGTGTGACCCTGGGCAAATCTGTTTGCCTCCGTTTCCCCATCTGCAGAACGAGCTGGAGAAGGAAATGCAAACCACTGTAACATCTTTGACAAGAAAAGCCCAAATGGGGTCATGAAGAGTTGGACATGACGGAAACAACTGAAAACACTGCTAAAAGCTGGAAGTATAAATAGAAAAATATGACAGTCTCTAGAGGGAGAAAGCACAAAGAGCCACCCTGGGGAGCTCCATTTTGGGGGGGCATTCCCCTCCTGGCTGTGTTGGTGACTCTTTGGACTCTCACCTATATGGCTCAGCTTCCCTCTCATCTGCAACATTTCTCCATTCCTTTGGTCTCCTCCTCTTGGTAAATTACTCTCTTTTGGAGGTTCTCCATCCATCATTCACCTCCTAGCTCCTCTTTTGCCACTCTAGGCTTCCTCATTATTTCTCCAGTCTGGGCACCTTCCTTCCCACCCTCTGCCCTGTCCCTTGCTTTTCAACTACTTTTTGAGAATTATCTTCCCCTACTGGAATATAAATTCCAGAGGGCAGAGACGGCCTTTCTTTCTGCTTCTGTTTCCATTCCTAGTGCTTATCCTTGGCTCTGGTGCATAGTAAGCACTTTATAAATGCATGTTGCCACCTGCCTAGTTGGACTGGAGATCTCTAAGGTCTAAATTCTATGATCCTATGACTTGACTGCCTATCTTTCCTTATCCCAGCTCAGCTGCCACCCTCCTGACTCAACTAGTGAAAACAAGTACAAACTCCTTGAACCCAGAGATCCCTTCCTTCATCCCTCCTTCTCCCTCTGGGTAGGAGTGCAGCTCACTCTGCCTCAGGATTTCTCCATAAGCCCTTGTTTCATCCTCTCAAACAGGGAGTTTCTCTTCTGTCTCCTTGTTCCCTCTTTTGTCTCCCAGTGCTGCTCATTTTGGACACCAATTCTGAAAAGGCATCTCCTACCCCTGACCTCTAAGCATCTTCGCCCACCCCAACTCCAAATCTGAGCAGCTGAAGTTGGCAGAAAGAGAAGACACGGTGCTAGGCACACATGAGACTCTGAATAAATACTGATTAGTTGAATCTAATTTGATTCATCTCAAGTCTTTGACCCATTTATTAAAAAAATTATTATTGTTTACCCTGTAGCTTGCAAGTGTTTACTATCTGCTAGGAACTTTATGAGAAGCAAGAGCAAATTAAACGTGGTCCCAGTTCTCCAAGAGACTAGTACATGTATAAATAGCTTTATTCCAAGGCATAAGGTGGTAAGGACCATAAGAGTGTGACAAGGGGCCATAGAGTTCAGAGGAAGGCAAGATTCCTCCAGACAGAGATAATTACTTAGATAGCTAAGTAGATAGAGTGCTGAACCTGGAATTAAGGAAGACCTGCATTCAAATCTGACCTCAGATTTAAATTAGCTGTTTGATCCTGTGCAAGTCACTTACCCTCTATCTGCTTCAGTTTCTTCATCTGTAAAACGGGGGAAATAATAGCATTTTCTTCCTAGGATTGTTGTGCAGATGAACTAAGACAACATTTATAAAGTATTTTGAAATCTTGAAGCAAAATATAAATGAAAGCTTTGAGTCTAGGCCTTGGAGGATCTCTATTCAACAGAGAGAGATAGGAAGGAAGACATTCCAAGTGGGTTTAATAGCATGAGAAAAGAGTAGAGGTGGAAACATAAGCAATTTTCAGGGAAATAGTGAGTAGTCCTCTTGGGCTGAAGTAAAGGTAAACACTTCCTTAGAGAGGAGTGAGAAGTGAAATTTAGTCTAATTAGTGATCAAAGTGCCTTCCAGTTCTATATCACTTTAAACTTTTTTAAAGCACTTTTTCATGTATTGTTTTATTTGATTTCCACCAACATCCTTGCAAGGTAGACGGGAATGTAGAAACAACACCAATCTTGGAATCAGGTGACCTGTTCAAATCCTGCCACTAGCTTCACAATCTGAGCTAGGCATATTATGTCATCTCAGAGCTTCATGTTATTCATCTGAAAATTGAGATAATTAAACTTAGACTACCTACTTCATAGGGTTGTTGTAAGGAAGCCATTTAAAGTGTTTAGAATGCTGTAGAAGTGTGAATTATTACTATTTGTAGGTAAGAAAACTTAAGAAACTTACCCCAAATCATGCATCAAGTTGGTGGCAAAACAGAGATTAGAGTCCAAATTTTCAGATCTTGGCACCATGTTCTTTCTTTTCTACATGGACTCTTTCACTGATAGGGAGGGTGTAGCATCTAGGGACGTATTTAAAATTCCTGTTTTTTAAACTGTAAGAGAAGCTGGAGAGGGTCTGTCTGCAAGTACTTTGTTTTTATTACCTATTGAAATTTGACATAATGTCTTGGCGGTTGCCTCTTAATATTCCACTGTATATGGAGTCTGACTATTTTCACCATCTAATATGACAGGTTGGGGAGATTAAAAAGAGGAGCTCAACTCGCAGCACTTGGGGATGAGGCACATTTATGGATAATTTCAGCTGAATCCTAACCACACGGAGCTCCCTGGACAGGACACATTCATTATCTCATTCACCGAGACTTCTGCAATATTAGTGATTTGTTACTGAATCAATTATTAATTCATACATGGGGGAATAAGGCTCTGTCACTTAACTCTTCACTGTATGGCTACTTGGGGGGTGGAGAAGTGGGGGTAAAGCACGTTAGGAGAGGGACTGTCTGTCTCGTTTTGACCTTCATCCTCAAATTGACATTTGATTCAGCTGAATTCCACTCCACAAGAAATTACTGTTTACTATATGAGAGGAATTTTGGGATACAAACACACAAAAATACCCCCTCTCTGTTGTCCCTGCCTTCAAGAAGCTTGAATGCTAATGGTACATATCATCTTCCTTCCCATCCCCCCACCACTAAGGAGATAAGCCAGAAGGCAAATTGAGCGTAGAAGTGTTAATAGGATCTGAGAAACTCTCTCAAGACCTGACTTGAAAGAAGCCATGTTCACCCGAACAGGAAGACTATGATGGACTGCCAAGATCAATTATTGAAATTTAATGGTGTATGTATGCATATATGTATCTTGCTTCCTTATTTCCTTCCTTTTTCCTCCTTCCTTCCTTCTTCCCTTCCTTCCTTCCTTCCTTCCTTGGCCTGTATTTGAAGCCTTTACTTAGATTGCTTTTCATCACCTTTCATTCTTTCTTGTCTGAATCTTACCCATTCTTCAGGGTCCAGTTCCAGTCTCCCATCCTACAAGGCCTGACCACTCTGGCTCACCCTGCCCTTCCTCTTCTCTTATTATTTTAGGTACCATGCACCTCTGAATACCCTACAGGAGGGCCTTCATCCTTAATTATTCTCTGATTGTCTTATTGTGTGCATCTAAATTCCTTAACTAGACTTTAAACTCTTTGAGGGCAGGAAATATGTCTCCTCCTCCTTTCTCAAATGGTAGGGCAGCATAGGACTGGGCATAACTGGTGGTCAGTAAATAATGATAAGTGGCTGGTCGTCACTCAGTTTGTCACGTAGGAGGTTTGACTTCTTTACTGACAACACTATCCTCTTTACTCCTCCCCTCATCCAATAAGAATGGAATTCATGTAATTAATGGGTGGGTTTTCACTAGGCAACATGAGCATCATTCCGTGGGGTGACAGAGTTAAGGAAAAGCTGTCTCTTAGTTGACTTCTTAGACACCAGATTCATGCAACACATGGAAAAAACTGAAAGCCCAGAAGGAAAGAGGGAAGGAAGGAAGAAATAAAGAAAAGCAGAAAAATGGCAGGAAGGAAGGGAGAAAGGCAGGGAGAAAGAAGTAAACGGAAGAAAAAACTGGGAAGTACAAGGAAAGGAAGGAATGCAGGAAGGAGGAAAGAAAGAAAAAAGAAAACCCCTTTCTATCATTTGAGGCCATCCATAAATCTTGGTGAGACTGCAGAGTTGCAGCTTTCTTCTCCTAGTTTATAGACAGAGAACTTGCTGACTGAGCTGAAGGGTGGAGGAAGTAAGAAGGCTGAAAAACTGGGGTTTGAGGAGAGATGGGTGGGGGGAGGTTGGTAAATGTGTCCATTTATCAGGGGATAGATCCAGCCTTGGAAGCCACATGCTCAGAAGGAGAGAGAGAGTCTTGTAAATCTGTATCAGAGCAACTGAGGTAGAAGAAACAATACAGGGTTGTCAAGGCTGGACTCCTACCATTCATTTCCTCATGGTTTAGATGCCCTTTAATCCCATATTTGGGAATAGGAGATTTAGGGATCAATTTTCTTCTCCATTTTGATTCTCTCCTACTTTGTAACTCCTTGTTTCATTTATCTGGGCCTTATCTAGACTGTGCTCCAGAGGTCAAGGCCTATGTCCTTATCACCTCTGTTGCTTGTCTTTCCTCCTCGCCTCCAGCCTCAAAAGCACAGCCCAATCTGGCAAGAGACATACAGTATCATTCAATAAAAGCTATTAAAAAGGGAATGATGCTCAACTCCCTATAACAGACCCATAAGGATTTTTGACTCAGGAATTAATCTCTCTCTTTTTTTTTTGATATTTGTTCTGTGAACATTCCAATCCAAACCATCTCTTGCAGAAATGAGTCCATAGGCTTATTCTTCACTATGAGACACAGTGAACAAAGTGCTTTAATTTTGTTTTGGGAAAGTAAGTTCAGTGGTTACTACAAAATGTGAATGAAACTAAATTTGTAGATTTGATCAGCATAAGAAAAAGTTAGATCCATGCAGAGAAATCTACATTATCTTACAAGGTCCCAGCTGACACATAGACTCAGAGCTGGGAGAGACCTTGGAGTCCACCTAGACCAGGCTTCTCATCTGATAGATAAGGAAACTGAAAGAGTTGGAATCACATGACAAAGGTAGCAAAGGCAGTAAGCATCAGTGTCAGAATTTGAACTCAGGTCTTCAGACTTCAGAGCCAGTGTTCTTTCTACTGTACCTCATGATCTTCAGGCAGAGTTGGACTTTTCCTCCTAAAGGCAATCTGACCGGTGCAGCCATATTCTGATGCTAGTCACAGACTGACCCATCCAGCCTCACCTTTGACCAACTCTTTTCCTTTAATCCCACTCATGTCTTACCAACTTCAGTAGATTGCAAGTGATTTGAAGGCAGGGATGGTATTTTAATTCATCTTTTGTGTCATTGTTCAGTCTTTTTTAGTCATGTTTGACTCTTCGTAACCCCATCTGGGGTTTTCTTGATAAAGATCCTGGAGTGGTTTGTCATTTCCTTCTCCAGTTCATTTTACTGATGAGGAAACTGAGGCAAATAGCATTAAATGATTTTCCCAGGGTCACAGAGCTAGTGAATGTCTGAGGCTGGATTTGAACTCAGGTCTTTCTGAATACAGGGCTGGAGCTATATTTACTGCATCACCTAGCTGCCCTCTTATTCATCTTAAAATCCTCCCAAAGCACATTTATTCATTCATTTAAAATTCATTAAACATTAAATATCCACTATGTAGCAGGTATAACAGGGGGATAGAAGACAAAAAATAGAAACTCTTTTCCTTCAAAGAGCTTACTTTCTAATGGGAAGAAATAGCATAACACTGAATACATAATCATTGTTCAATAGAAGCGTTAAATGTCTAAAATAACACTTTCACACAGTCACAGACTGATCTTTACTCAGACACTTAAAAAATAATTGTGGTCACTGGGAGCATAGGACAAGAGTATGGTGCTAGGGAGCTGTCCCCACTGATGAGGTCTAAGTAATGAACAAGTGTCCATCCTTTTCATGTGGTGGACTGCAACCTAAGGCATTATCTCTTTTCTGCAAGTGATTTTGGTCAACGATCTGACCTCAGAACCCAATGCGGACCTACTGAGCTCTTAACTGCTTCTGTACACCTCCTCAAAACTTGTGAAATGACAAATACGTGTAAGTATTTTCAATAAGCCTCATCCCCTGGGGTCCCTGTCCCTCTCCAAAAAATGTCCCATTTAATGAATGTGCCTTTGGCATATTGAAGATTTACCTGTCTGTCCCCTGGAGGTTTTCCATCCCTGAAGGAACCTTCATTTAACAGCCCTTCTCCCTCCTGTCTCTCCCCGCTTCCTCCTTACACACTCAATCCTCCCTTCCCCTGTTCTGTACACCATGGAGCAGGAACATGGAAGGGTAAATGTGCGGTTGGAAAAGGAGAGTAGTGCCAGTGCCCAGCTCTGTTGGAGGTAATTACCACTGTATAAATAAACCAGAGGGGGAACATCGTCTAAAAATCTAATTACTGTGCGGCACGGCAGGTTTCAACCTTGGTCAAGTACGGGCAGGTCTGATTTACGTCCCGTCATAAAATCCCGAGCATTCAGCAAGCCCTGCTCTCATTTCTGCTCTCTCTCTCTCTTTTTCCTTCCCTCTTTTCTTTTCCCAGATGGCCCAGGCTCTGCTTTCTTGGTCCCTCAGGACCCTCCTTCTCTTATGCAGGCAAGAATCAATCCCTCATGGCCATGGCAATTTAAGGGTCAGTTACGGTACCATCTGACCCACTTGTCAAGAGTAACAATGAATGACCTTCTAATAAACCTCCACACAATCTATTAGACTTAGAGTCATGGAACCTTTGGGCTGGCAGGGAATTTAGAGATGAATTTGTCCAATCTTCTCATGAGTGCAAAGAAGACTGGACCAGAAGTCAGGCGACTAGGCTTGGGCTGTCTTGATAACATACCCTGTGATTTGGGGCAAATGACATAATCTCCTGTGACTTAGTTTCCTTATCTATTACAAAAAGGGGTGATATTAGCAAGTCTCACTTAAATAGCACTTCGCACAACTCATCTTATTTGGTATGAAGAATCTTATTTGGCATTAACACTCCCATTTTCCAGACAAGAAAACAAATCTAGATCAGTTAAGTGATTTGCCTAAGGCCTCACAGTCAGAATTCCAATTCAGGTCTTCTCAAGCCAAGTCTAGTGTTGTTTCTGTTTTGTTTTTGTATTTTCCTTCACTCTGCGAAGCTCCCTACCTTCCCTGCCCATCTTATAAGACTGGGAGGATCGCCTGAGAAGAGAGTTTGTTTTGTTCTCTAATTGTTTATCTTGTTATATATGGCCCAGACTGTAAATTCCTTGAGGTTTAGGAGCTTCCTTAGATTCTGCATTTCCTAACGTGCCCAGAATGTAATCAGTGTATTCAATTCAATAACCAGTTGAATGACTGATTTGATACCCAGACCCTCCAGAAAGTTTCTTGCATGATTAAGAACAGTCAGCTGCCTTTAGGGTCATATCTAGGACAAGAGCAAATAAGAAAGCCAATCCTGAGTGAGAGGTTTTTTGTTTTTTGTTTTTTTCAAACCAATGGCTTCAGTATTCCAGTATCCCTCTAATGTGCCTTTAGCATGATTGAGCCTAAGCAATGAAATTATGAGCAAGAGAGGGACCTCATTTTACTTACCAATTATTGTAGCGTTTATAAAACATATTGCATTTTGTATCAGGGAAAACGTATTTCTTTTGTTATGGGAATTTTAGATTTCCTTTTATTTTATTATTTGGCATTCAAGGCCATTACTCCTGCAACTTTTAGATAAATAAAATCCTGTCTTCTGTTAATATTAACCTCATCTGACTACAACTTGGTTCAAAGAATAAGAATATTAAGGGAAGGTTGGGTCGTTTTTCTTGGTTGAGAGGTTGTTGACTTGGCTGAAACCTGACCCAGTTTTGAAAATTTACTTAGGGTCTTAAGCATTTCTTACATAAGAAGCCAATGGAAGATTCTTAGCTGTCCCTGACTTCTTGGAGACACGGACATCCCTTTTCTCTTTTGTAACCTATTTGTGAACCCTTTAAATGTAGCTTAATCCATAACCTGACTTAGCTTACCTATAGAGTTTATTTAACTAAGTTTGTGTCCTTAGAGGATGTATGAGATTATGACTTTGCTTAACTAAATTTGTTCAACTTTTATGACATTGAAAGAAGCATGGGATTATGAATCTGTCTTTTCTTCAACTTTTATGGCCTAAGAGGAAAGTACAAGATTGCAATACGTAAAAGAGTGATTTCTCTGTCATCCTGACATAATTTTGTCTATAAGAGGCCTTGTTAGAATCCTCATGTTCATTCAGGTTTATTTTTTTGTCTGAGATCTGAACCTATGTTTAAGTACGATAGTAAAACCTAGGTTTTTCTTACCTCTATAATTTCTGCATTGAGGTAGATTTATTTCAGCTGCAGTTACCACATGAACTCAGAGAGGAGATATTTCTTCCACAATATTTTGGAAGTGTGCTATGTTCTTCTGGAGCCCACAAGTCAAGAAATGTCTGTTGGGGCTAAGCGCCCAGGTCATGCGAGACTGGACTGAAATGATGAGGTCTCTACAGTTTGGGGAGTTGGAGCTAGGGAAGGGCAGGGTTGAAGTCCATGTCATCAGGAAGCGAATGAAGAAAAGTTATGTTCCTAACCTTCAAGCATTAGGAAGTGAACTTCCTGGAAACTGAGAAGAGGATATAGGAGGCCTAGCCTCAAACTTTCCTTCATCACCAAGGAGTATAATCCTGGGAAACACAGTTCTCTGAGTAAAATGTCCAGCTACGGGATAGAACAAGGGCTGGAAAGGAGGTAGAGATTTCCCTTGAGGAAAAGGCCCTGAGTGCATGTGTTGTTCAGGGAGCTGAGGACTAGTCCACGCACTAGAGGAGTGTAGGATTCACAGAGGAAGTGAATTTTGAACCCAGAAGTGAAGGAGTTTGGACTGACTGGGAGATAAATATCTGCTGTTACTGTACAGGAAAGTCAGGAAGACTTGGGTTTGGATCTGACTTACTAGATATGTGATAGTTGGCAAGTCACTTAATGTTTCCAAGTTTCATTTTCCTCATCTATTAAAAAAATTAAAGGATTGACCTAGCACAGTGTGCACACTGGGTATTTAATATGTGTTGGGTAATTTTTTTCAAAAGGAAAATGTTGGACTCAACCTCTAAGATCTCTTCCAGCTCTAAATCTGTGATCCTATGACACAGGTGGATCAGTGGATAGAGTGCTGGATCTGGAGTCAGGAAGACTCATCTTTCTAAGTTCACTGGCCTTAGATAATAACTAGTTGGGCAACTCTAGGCAAGTCACTTTGTCCCGTTCTGCCTCAGTTTGCTCATCTGCAAAATGAGCAGGAGAAGGAAGTGGCAAACTACTCCAGTACTTTGCCAAGAAAAACCCAAATGGGGTCAGGGAGAATCAGACATGACTGAAAATGACTGAACAAAGAAACAACGACATGTACTAGGTACTATGCCAGGGGATACAAAAGAAAAAGCCCTTATCCTCAAGGATATTACATTCCGAGAGAGGCATCATATCTATAAACAGGGGCATATTATGGAGAGTGGTGATGGGCATACGCCCAGTCTATTGCCATAGAGAAAGGCTCCTAAAGATTCTTTGGGTCCTTCTTTTTGGGGAGGTAAAGTTAGGAGAACACTTCTACCTGTGTTCCTGTGTCCCCTGATTCCCCCTTTGCTGCCCCACTGGATACTTCCAACTTCTTGTGCACTGACTGATGTGGGCCAACTTGACGTTTGCCCAGGGAATTTTCCCAGTATTAAGTCTAAGAAGAGATTGAACACCAACCTATCAACGAATAAACAGTATTTAGTGAGAATGGACTTGTCAGCAGTTCTTCCAGCCTGAAACTTTAATAGGGATACCCCCACTTAGGGAAGCTAATCAAATAGAGGTCATTCCCATTTTCTGATAGGCTATGTCAGTGAGCCATTAAAAAAACTATCAGATAAATTCACTGAATCCTTCCTGTATTCAAGGCACATTATAAGGCTCTCTGGAAGATACAAAAGAAGAGGACATGAATCCTACTCTCAAAAAAGCTTACAATCCTAGACATGGAGACATAAAAAAAGAATTATCCAGATGTGAAATTGTCAAGGATCAAATACCAAGGGCAGTAGGGACTCAGAAGGAAGGGAATCATATAAGGAAAGGTATTGTGATGTACATGGACCACATATGCTTGTGGTGGAGCAGGGCAGGATAGCAGACCAGTCTGGCCATGGCAGAGGATGAGTGCAAGGGAGTGGTAATGAAGAATCAGTTTGGAGAGGTAAAAGGAGTCCCTTAAAGGCAGGTTTCTTTGTAACCCAGCACAGCTATGTGTAGAGTGCCTGCCACATTGTAGGGGCTCATTGACTGACTACTATTGAGGGCCTTGATCAATAAGCAAAAGAATTTGTGTTCAATCTTGAGGGGGATAGGTAACTAGCGAGCTAAAATGGGTTTTAGAGCAAGGAAGTGTTAGGCTCAGAGGTTTGCTGTAACAAAATATGATGTTGGTTACACAGCATGAACTAAGAAGATGGAGAAGGGAGGGAGGAAAAGAGCTAGGGGAGAAGCAACAATCCAGAAAGATCACCGTATAAGTCCTGCCTCTTGACTAGCTACGTGACCATGGGCAAGTCACTTAACCACCCCCCTCAGTTTTCTCATCTGTAAAATGGGAATATGACACTTGCCTCTGTACTCCACCTGGCAGCATGTTTACAAACTTTATGCTGCTGCAGAAGTGCCAGCTATTGCTTTATTGCTATCATTAATTATTATAGTTACACAGACATATGTAAATGTGTAACATTTTTCTCCCATCCCTGCATATCTCAGAACAGCTCTGTCTTCTCTGCTCTAGCCCACTTTGTACATTTGAGAATACTTGAACACCTCTTGCTTCACTTTCTTCTCAAGGCAGCCCCAAGAAATAGGTAGAACAGGTATCATGACAACATTTTTATCCTCTCCAGACCTGTGATTTCATCTGTGAAGGACACTCCTGGTGGGAAACTTTCCTCCACCAATTCAGGTCAGCTTTTCATCTGTGACTTATAGATTCAGAGGATTGTAGTGTGGTCTCACAATGAGTTTGGGTCAGAGATAGGACTGGAACCCAGGTCCTCCTAATTGTACCTACCACATTCTCTATCCATTATACAATTTACAGATATGGAAATTCTGAAAAGTTCACTTATTTCCTAGGCATCAAAGGATTCTTTCACAGACCTGGGAGTAGAACTGAGATCATGCATTTAGACTTCCACCCTTTCCATTCTGCTCTCAAAGTGGAAAGTCTCTTTTCCCCTTCCTGACACCAGAGTTCCCCTCATCCACTCCTCTGTCTCCAGGTAGGAGAGCACTTAGGTCTGCCATCCCAGATATGTGAGTCTCTGTCATATTAATAAATGCAATAAAACCTTATGATTATAGGTCCAAGTAATTCATAAAACCTCTTTCAGGAAGCTTTTCCCCAGCTCTTTCAGCCCTCACTCATCTCTCCCTTCTCGGAACTCCTTCAGCACTTAAGAGTCTGAACTACATGTTGCAGAGCTCAATCACACACAGTCCTTTACTGTTCTCAGTGACTCCCCAAGGGCGGGGACTAGGTCTCCCCTAATTCCCTTCTCCTGCATCCCCCACAGTACATAGCTCACACAGATGAGCAAACCTTAAAGTGTTATGTTATAGAAATGTAAGCTATTATTTCCTCCTTGTCCCTGCTGCTTAGTTCAGAGCTTTGTGCATAGTAGGTACTTAATAACACTTATAGAATTGTGGGATCAATTTCCTCAGCAAGCACCTTCTATAAAGGTAGAATTAATATCTGGGATGCATTCCCTCTTCACCTCTGACTAGCAGGCTCCCCCCAGCTTCCTTCAAAACCCAACTCAGGGGCTGCATCCTAACAGAAAGCTTTTCTCTCCCTTTCTTGCCTCCCTAGTGATTAGCATTTTCTTCCTCTTTGAAACTACTTTGTACCAACTTGCCTGTGTACATATTGCCTCCTCACCATAGAATGTAATCTCTTTGAGGTCAAGGGCAATGTCACTCATCTTTGCATCCTCATCACCCAATAAGGTGCTTTGTAGAGAGCAGGTGACCTAGAATTGTTTGCTGGATTGAATTTCCACCAACCTGTACCCGAATTAGCCACGTGTCAGTCAAACTAAGGTCCCCTTTCAGAAGTCATGTAATGAAGAAGACAATCCAAACTTCAGACCCACAGAATCTCCCACTTTGCTCAAAACTCAACTCAGAGTGTCCTTCTTTCTACATGAAGCTTTTCCTGTCCTGCCTCCAAAGGCTAGCACCTTTCCTCCCTAAATATCTTGTATTTCATTATCTTTCATTTATTTTCTAATGGTTCTGGTAATCCTTCCATGTGTACTCATCTCCCTCAATAGAATATAAGTTTTTCATTTTCATGTCTCTGTATTTACAGTGCCTGGCACATAGTAGGTACTTTGTAAGTGCATGCTAATTGACCAACTGAGCTGGACCAACACATACAAGTGGCTCCCTAGCCTCTGCCTGAGGGGGAAACAAACTTCTAGGGAAGACTCAGGTCCCACCCTACATAGCTTGCTGGAGATTCTCTTCAGAAACATGGTATATGCACAGGATGATGTTTGGAGGGTCAGGAGTAGATCCAGTTTTGGATCTTGCCTTAGACACTTCACAACATTGTGCTGTTGGGCAAGTCTGTTAACTTCTCCGGGCCTCAGTTTCCTCATCTGTAAAATGATATGGTTGGGCTTGACCTCAGGTCCTTTTCCAGTTTTAAATCCATGATCCTATAACTTCAATTTCAGAAGTTCAGGAGAAGAATAAGACAGATGGGAGGCAACAGAATTTCTGCCAGTTCACCATGTAGTGGAGAAGATCCTAAGGTGTGTAAGTAACTTCCAGGGATGGAATAAAAATTGTGCTATGAGTATATGGTATGAGGCAAACAGAGAGACTGAATGAGGCAGGAAGGAATAATGCTGGGATGTTGAGTAGTGGATCTTTCTTCCCTGTTATCAACCTGGTGAGTTGGGGGCGTTCCCATGTGTCTGCATTGGCCCAGTGTTGATACTCACCTGCTTCTTTGGAGACCTCCAGGTTTGGAGGAATTAGTACAAAAAGTCAGATCCTTCTGGGAGTTCTCCACCTCAGTAGCACGGACTGAACTTAATTCCAGCCCTCTTAGTTGTCACAGTGTAATGAAAGGGAGCTAAGTTCTTGTCAAAGGATATAAGTACATTAATTCTCCCAGGGATCCTATACATTGAAGACGATAGGTCCTAAGACCTAGAAAAAAACCCACAACCTTAGGCAAGTCATCTAATTTCTTGGGATACATTTCTTCATCTGTGAAATAATAACGACTATTATTACCTGGCATTTTGATAGCGCATTAAGATTCACAAAGCCCTTTACATACTTTATCTTATTTGGTCTTCATAAATAAGAGGAAGGTCCTGTTTTTTTCATTTGAGAGATGATAAAATTTTGATATAATGTACTATGAGCAAGTTGGGATAGATGATCTCTAAGGTCCCCTTATAGCTCTGACATGTTATTGATTCTGATAGTAGGAATCAATTCTTTGGCGTCAAACGGGCTTTCATGGTAAAGAACACTACCTACAGAGTCATAGAACCTGGGTTCAAATTCCACCTTGGATATTTACTGGCTGCATGACCTGGGGCAAGTTACTTCTCTTTCTGTTGGGCTTTAGTTTCCTCCTCGTGGTGTTTGTACTACTAAGCTCCTTTTGAGCCCTGGGTCTATAAATCGCTGACTCTTAAGAGAATTATGAACTTATATGTCTACCCAGCCCTTTCTTATTTTAACTAATTAGGGGAAAGAAAAGGAAATGGGCTCCCAGTCACCTTTGACAGATGAGGAAACTCAGAGTCAGAAGATTTAGACAACTCGACTTGCCCAAGTTCACCCTGGAAATCAGTAGCAGAGGAAAGACTACGACCCAGGTGCCCTGGTTCTACTGACCTCCCTCCAATGCTGACTGTGATCAAAGTTAAAGGAACAGATTAGGATACCAGGAAGGGAGTGGTGAGGTCAGGTCTGCTTCTGCTACCATTGTGGCCCATTAGGAAAAACCAACTGCTTTCCCCACCCCAGCCCCCTTCTTGGCCCTTAGCAGCGGGTGAAACAAACAGGATATTTTTCACCTGATCACCTGAGAAGACAGTGCCTGCCTCCTCCTCCTCCTCCTCCTCCTCCTCCTCCTCCTTCTTCTTCTTCTCCTCTCTCTCTCTCTCTCTCTCTCTCTCTCTCTCTCTCTCTCTCTCTCTCTCTCCCCTCTGTCTCTCTAGCTGTCTCTCTGATTCTCTGTCTCTCTCTGTCTCTCACTGTCTCTGTCTCGCTCTCTGTCTCTGTCTCTCAGTCTCTGTCTCTCCCTCCACCCACCTTCCCACCCCCTTCCCTCCACCCTGTAACGTTTACTCCAAACCTCTGGCCTCATTAAGCCCGGCACTCAGAAGGCAGAGCCAGCCTGGCAGGGTTGGGAAATGAGAGGGGGAGGAAGGGAGGTGTCTGGGAGACTGCAGAAAGTGGGAGGATGGAGAAGACAGAGAAGAGCTGTGTAAAATGACTGTCTAAAAATGGGGGAGGTGGGTAAAATGGGATAGAGACCATCTTATCCTGTTTAGGAAGGAGGGTCTGCAACTGTCCCACTCCCTTCTTAAGCTGCCTCATTTAATTTCATGCCTATGAATAATCTATCCCCTAGCCTTATTTCTGCAGTGGAACGGATACACAATTAAGCTACTATCTTACTTCTCCCACAAAAATAACACAGAGGTCATCTTCCCTATTTCTCCAGTGGAGCAGGTTCGTGAGTTATCTCACCGGTCTATTTACCAAATAGAAACAATACACATACTAAAGCACATCTTGTTTTCGTTAATAGCAACAGCCCACAAACCGTGCCCCTTCCTCATTTCCCCAATGGAACAAAATAGACACCATCCCACTGCCTTTACTTTCAATAAAATTTATGTATAAGCCATCTAACTTTCTCACTGTTGTCCCTGGAGTAATTTTTCCTAGGCCATGAATAACACCCATGCCATGCTAAAGATCTAGTTATGGCTGAGTTGTGAAAATGTGTGCTCAAATAAGAGTGTCATTGGTGAGATGAAAACATGCCAGTAGGTCTCCAGTGGAGTGCCCTAGGGATCTGTACATGGCCCTGTGCTAACCCAGGATCATAGGATAATAGATTTTTTAAAAATCAAAGACTAGCATCTTTACCAGATTGCAGATGACACAAAGCTTGGAAGGAGAGGTGATACCCTGGAAGAAGGGTGTCATTCAGAAGGTCAACAGATCTTGAACACTGGGAGGAATCTAATAAAATGAAATTTAATAGGGATAAATGTATAGTCCTACATGGGTTTAAAAATAGACTTCACAAGTTTAAGAAGGGGTAGACATGGTTAGCAACAACTTATCTGAAAAAAAGAGAGACTTTTAGTGTACTTTAAGACCAAGATAAGTAACAGTGTGATATGGGACCCCAAACTGCTGATAAGACCTTGGGCTACTTTAAGGTGGACATAGTTTCTGGGAGTTTGGAAGGGATAATCCCACTGTACTTTGCCTCAGTCAGACTTAGTTGTTATTGTTGAGTTGTTTCAGTCATGTCTGACTCTTCCTGACCTCATTTGAGATTTTCTTGGCAAAGATAATAGAGTACTTTGCCATTTATTTCTCTAGTGTCTTTTAAAGATGAGGAAACTGAGGCAGTCAGGGTTAAGTGATTTGCCTAGAGTCCCACAGCTAGTAATGTCTGAGGCTAGATTTGTACTTATGAAGATGAGTCTTCCTGATTTCAAGACTAGTGCTCTCTCCACTATGCTACTTGGTCAGACTACATTGATAGTACTGGGTTCAGTTCTGGGCATCATATTTTAGGACGAATATTAATTAGAGGGGGCCCATACTAAAAAAGGTACCTTGAAA
Source organism: Potorous gilbertii (assembly GCA_028658325.1). Classification (NCBI taxonomy): domain Eukaryota; kingdom Metazoa; phylum Chordata; class Mammalia; order Diprotodontia; family Potoroidae; genus Potorous; species Potorous gilbertii. The sequence goes on along the minus strand of CM053769.1, from coordinate 603,237,927 downwards.
TAGTGAAGAGCCTTGAGATCATGCCATCTGAGGGTCAATTGAAAGACTTGGGGATGTTTACCCTAGAGAAGAAAATACTCAGTGAAGATATGATAGTCATCTTTGAATATTTGAAAGGCTGTCATGCATGTGGAAGACATAGTAGACATCTGTTTGACTACAGAGGGAAGAATTAGGATTACCAGGTGGAAAGGGCCACTTAGGGACCTAAGGAAAATCTTACCAACTGTGTTTTGGCTACAGAACTCTTTGGGTTTGAAATGCATTGGCAAAACCTGTAAGTCTTGAAACCAGGGAGTCTAGGAATAAACAGTACTCCCAGGATGGGGGTGAGGGCATGTAAGTTCATTTCTAGTGGGAAATAGAGGAATTACACATAGAGGCATACATCTTGAGAGTTAGAAGGGACCTTGGCAGAAACAGTCTATTTTAAAGCTGGAGAAACTGCCCTGCATCTTGAACTTTTTTCATACATTATTTCATATCATTTTAGAGGGGGAAAAGTGTCACTAGCATTGACATGTTCTCATGGGACACCTATATACATTGCACAGAATGGTTTGGAAAATGGTGATTTAGAGAACAAGGGACCATGGGAATAAAGGAAACGTAGTATTTAATCATAAATAGGGCTTATTCTTTTACTATCCATGAGTTTGTGTTGCCTTATATGTAAATGAAATTAATAAAATCGTCTATCTTTAAAAAGAAAAAAGGGGACTAACAAAGAGAGATATATAATAGTAGAATGGGTGTCCTCAGGATCTCATAGGTTCTCCCTCATTGGAGGTTTTCAGAAAAAAAGCTGGATGGTCAGATGCTGCCTTGGAACAACATGAGAACAACGTTATTACTCTAAAACAATGTTGTAGAATCTAGTGCTAAGGGGATGATTCAGAGTCATTCTAAAGTTCTTCAGGCCCTCAGAGGAAGAAGGAAAGGCAACAAACTGTACCATGAGGCTTGAACCTGGTGTGCTGAAAGGATCTGGGTTTGATTTCTGCCCTCAGTTAATTCATCTATAAATACAATGAGAACTTGGGACTAATTATTCTTTAAGGTTCCTTTCAATTCCAAATAGTTTGATCTTGCCAGGGCAGCTAGGTGGTGAAATGGATAAAGCACCAGTGCAGGAGTCAGGAGGACCTGAGTTCAAATCTCACCTCAGACACTTGACACTCACTACCTGTGTGACCTTGGGTGAGTCAGTTAACTCCAATTGACTCAACCTGGGTCATCTCCAGTCATCCTGATGAATATCTGGTCACTGGATTCAGATGGCTCTGGAGGAGAAGTGAGGCTGGGGACCTGCACAGCCCTCCCTCACTCAAAATAAAGTCAAGTGCAAGTCATGTCATTATTCTCTGATGGCATGGTCTTCTTTGGCAACGGATACACACACACACACACACACACACACACACACACACACACACACACCCCTTGCCTAGTCCCTTCCCCTCTCCCAGGCTATATGCTCCATTGCTGACACTTTACCAGTTTCCAAAGGTGGGGGTGCAGTGTGGGGGTCTGATGGGATGGGGTGGGCTGTGAATCTATGCTAATGAGATTCAAACAACCATGGCCCCACCCAGTTAGTTTACAGGGATCCACAGGTCTGCCAAGAATGGTTCATCCTCAGCTCCCTGCCATCTGCCTTAGGACAGAGGTCTCCCACTCAGATACTCTCCTGGTTTCCTGCCAGTGACCTTCATGAAACAACTTCCAAGTTTCCATGACAGACAGGTGGGCCTAGAATCATCCATCTCCCGAGTTGCTGATTTGCTTGAGGTCCCTCTCCATCCTCCCAGCCCCTAAACTTCAACCTTTCTCCTTTCCTTTCCTACCATCCCCTACACCAAAACCCAATTCTCCTTTATTATAAAAGGAGTAGATTTTTTTTTTGCTAGGTTTCCAGGTTGACTTTTTCCTCTGATCCGTATCATCTTCTCATCCTCTTACTTGAAAGCTCATGGGCCACCTCTCCTAGGAAGCCCTTCAAGATTGATCTGTCTGTTTTTTCATCCTGTCTTACCATTCAACTCCTTCTATTCAATGCCCTTGGGAGGCATTTGCTGCTTCAGTCTAATTCTATGGGTTCTTCATTGGTCGGCCTCATTCTAGCCAATTAAACTGTGAATCCCCTGAGTACAGGAAACATCTCTCTTCTCCTTCACATCCAGGTCACATATAAAGTACACAGTTCCATTCTACTCATGGGTCTCTTGTCAATAGTTGTGGTTGATTTCAGCTACCAGTAGAACAACCTAGGAACAGATGCATTGGGGATCTTAATAGAGAAGTGCTGAGTCAGGGAGAAAGAAAATTTCCGTGGGATTAATCAAGGAAGATTTCTTGAAGTAGCTGGCTTTCTAAGAAAGATTCTGAAAAGGTAAGGAACAGAGAGAAGAAGGATATTCTTAGATGGGGAAGTGGTTTATGTTGACATGGAGAAAGACACACATATCTAATGTAATCTCTTAAAGTGGCCTCTCAAACACAAAGCACTCTCATATCATGCCTGCCTGAGATGACTAGCCTCATAGAGAGGAAAGGAAGAAAAGGAGGGAATAAACATTTTTAAAGTGCCTACTATGTGCCCAAGCTCTGTGCTAAGCACTTTACAAATGACATCATCTAATCCTTGGTACCATCATTATCTCCATTTCACAGTTAGGGACACCTGGGCAAAGAAATGAGGTGACTTTTTCAGGGTCTCGTGGCTGGTAAGGTATCTGAGTCCTTATTTGATTGACTCCAGGCAACTGCTTTATCTACAGCTTCCCCTAGGAGATGATGGAAGAAACATTTGCTTTCAAGGTTGGAAACTATATTTTTTATGGACTTTTACCTATATCTTTATGGACCTTAATGCAAGGAATATGAGTGAGCCTCTGTGGCAGGTGCTTACTTGAAAGCTCTCATGGCTAAGGCTTTCTCAGTCTCCAGTGGTTCTTGCAAAGCAATATCTGATGAGCTGTCATTTATATGGCTTGCTGGCCCCTGAGTAGCTCTTTCCAGCTGTTCATCAGCCTGTCCTCACATGAGTGTTGGCCGTACAGATCACTGTTACTTTCTTTGTGGTTAAGGAAACTAGAGGCCTAGAAAAGGTCCATAACTTTCCAAGGCCACATAGGCAGACAGTGGTTACTTTTACCCTACCCTCGGTTCCCTGTATTTTTTCTCATTCTCTCTTTCTCTTGGAGAAAATCCAAATGCTACTACCTGGCTCTTCCTTCTGAATGTACCCTCTGCTGCAATCAGTGAAAAGGCCACAGAAACTGGAGACTACTAGGATTATAAACTTGAGTTAAAAGAGTCCCTTGCAGTTTGAAGCACTCCCTAGTTTGTCAGAATTAAAATATAATTGGGAAATATTTAACAAAATAAATAAAAAAGACAATAGAAGATAAAAATGTTAATCTGTGTTTTTTTAAGTCAACATACAGTCTTCAGGGACCCTTAGGTATGTTTTAGTGGCCTCCTGTTAGAGTTTGATACCACTGATCTAGGCTAAACCTTAAATTTTACAAGTAAGGAAATTAAAACCCGAGGAGGTTAACTTACTTGCCCAGGTGGCAGAGAAGGGAATATATCTAAGGTTCCTTTCAGTTCTAAAAGCATAAATCTCATCACTATGCCATGGTCATTCATTTTTCTGTGACTTTATTTATTCTCTCCCTTCTCTCTTCACACAGCTGTAATATTCTCCTAATTCTCCTCTACCTATTCACCACTGAGATAGGCTGCTCAGTAAATACAGATTGAATGAATGAATATGAATGACCCATCAGTGAAATAATCAGTCCATTGATAATGCAAAGTTAATTATACTGGATGTGAGTATAGCAACTCCTCCTGACCATCAATTAGAACCTTTGTGCTCTAAGGCAAGAAAATATCTCTAGACAAGAAATTAGGAGTCTTGGGTTTTCACTTTGGTGTTGACTTGCTATATGATTTTGGCAACATCACTTTCTTTCTCTGGGCCTTAACTTCTTGTCTTTAAAATGAGGAAGTTGGATGATGGCCTCTAAGGCCTATTCAATGACTCTAAGATTTTGTGATTCTGAAATTCTGCTCCAATACGTGGAATAGGTTCCAAAAAAAGATGATCAAGAAAGCTTGTGAAGTATGGATGGAGAAATCCTCCTTTTCCCTAAATGTCCATTCAATTACAGGTTTATTTTTCATGACAGTTGGAAGTAATCATCTAATCAAGCTATGAAGAAGAGGAGGAAGAAAAGAAGAAGAAGAAGAAGAAGAAGAAGAAGGAAGAGAAGGAGAAGGAAGAGGAGGAGGAGAAGAAGAAGAAGAAGAAGAAGAAGAAGGAAGAGGAGGAGGAGAAGGAGAAGAAGAAAAAGAAGGAGAAGAAGAAGGAGGAGGAGGAGGAGAAGAAGGAAAAGAAGAAGAAGGAAGAGGAAGAAAAGAATGAGAAAAGAAGAAGGAGAGTAACTTAACTTTTCACTAAGGCATTCCAATATATCTTGTAATTAACTTAATTATGACAGGGGTTATATATTCATCAGGGGTGGGGGAGGGGGAAGGGAAAAAATTTATTGGGAAAATTCATGACAGAAATCACTGGGTTGCTCCCAAGAATTCCTGAATGGTGACTCATATCCTCCATCTTAGGGAGGGAGCAAGTGCTCTAGAGAGTAAATGGTTCATTTAAAGTCATTTGATAAAAGAAAAACGAATTTTTCCTCTTCCAGCAATAATCATTGAGTTTAGGACTATAGATTCAGATATGGAATAGACCTTTGAGGTTACTTAGTCAAGTCTCTGCACTTTACAGATGAAGAAACTGATCCCCAGAAAAGTTAAGTGACTTGTCCATAGTTACATAGGTATTAATGGGAAGAACTGAAATAGTTGACATTTACAGAGGCCTTTGAGCTTCACAAAGTCCTGTATACAACTTTCATTTGCTCCTTACAAGATGATTCTATAATCTCTGACTAACAGCCTGAGAAGTGGTTTCTTCAGATACGATTATTCCCTTTTATAGATGGAGAAGCTGAGGCTCCAAGAGGTTAACATCTTGGTTGTATCACTGTTAAACGTCAGAGATGTGATTTAAATGCAGGGATTTCTCGATCAAGTCTACTCCCACTCTAACCCTATATATCCTCTGAAAAATAGGTCATATCAGATTATTGGGGCCCCAGCTTTAGAAGACTTAGGAAGAAAGGAACAAAATTGAAATATATACTTTTCATAGCTTTAAAAAATATATCATATTTTAAACGTTTTAATATTTTAATTAAAATATTTAATGTTTTAAAAACATTGTAAGACTACTTTATTCATTTGATTCTTCTAGCAGCCCCATGAAATAGGATAAGTTTTATTATTCAAATTTTCAGGTGAGGAAACTGATGCTCAAGTGACTTGTGGAAGGCTATACAGGTTATGGAAGGACCAAGACTCAAAACACAAATCTTCTGGCTCTAAGTCCAAGAAGGCTCTGGATCTGGAGATATTTGGATGCATCTGCAGAGAGGAATTCCTGAGGTTTGGGGCTCAAACTTGCCTTTTGAAGAAATTGGTTTGGGAAAAGTCACAGTCAGGAAGGTGCTCACACTGCCCTTCAAGTTCCTTTATCACAGCTAGGATATAGTTGCTGGAAGGGCTATAGGATCAGGGAATTGTACTATTGCCCACAGGCCTTTTTCTGTATGTCTCTCACTCTAAGACAGCCAGCACATGACGTTGTAGATACTAACTCTCGGTAAGAAAACCTAGTTCATAAAATCATCTTAGAGCTGCAAGGGACCTTGGAGGGTGTCTAGTTGCCATGGTCAGCTTGGCTCCTGCCCCAGATCCTTGCCCAGGGCTCCATGCCGGTACCAGAGGAAGATAACATCCATAATTATGAAGAGAGAGCCTTTCCTTGAAGGAGGACCCCCATGTTCCCTAAAGCAGATATTCCATCTGCAAAAAACTGAGAGCATTTACTGGCTGTTTCTCTAGTGGGTCAGCAAAGAGGGAACAAGTCCTTTTTATGACTTGACCTCTTTCCTTCAGCACTGAAGCTGATCTCAGACCCCACAATACAAAACCATACGTGAAATGAAACTCATAGAGGAGAGAGCAACCGGGGGCTGACCTGAACGTGTTGTCTTGTTTCCTTAAGAGTCTCATTAGCACACGCGGAAAACAATTTATCGGGCCATGTCGCATCGCCGCGTGCGGTTTGCTGCACATTAAATTCATTATTTTAACAGGTCAATGCCTCTGACAGATATTCATTTGCGGTAGATGAGCACCGTTGCTCCTTTAATCCCCGCGGATTGCCTGACTATCCCGAAAAGCAATACCAGGAACTCAGCGCCTTTAATCCGCCGTCAATCCAGACTCTGCTTACAAGTAATAAAATACTTATTGCAATGGACTTATATTTCCTTACAGGCACTGCTCGATCTGAGAAGGGTGTAGAATTAGACCCAGAGAGAGACAGAGGTTTCCCGGACCAAGTGGGAGGCCCAGAGGTCCACTCAGGTGCTCCACCAACCCTCAGCCCTGACTCTGATAGGACCATCACAGGATGGTGATGATGGTGATGATGGTGATGGTGATGGGAAGGAAGGAGTAACGATAAAAAATAACAATAGCTAACCTTCAGATGGTACTTTAAGGTTTATAAAGCACTTTATAAACACTATTTAATTGGATCCTCTAACACCTTGTTAAGTATTCTCTCCATTTTACAGAGGGCTAAGCTGAAAGTAAGTGACTTGCCTAGACAGCCAGAAAGTTGCAGAGGCATGATTTGAACTCATATTTTGCTAACTCCAAATCCAGCACTCTATCCACTATCACACCTAGTTGAATGTTCTCTGAAAGGCCATGTTTAACGTCCCTGAGGGTATTCTCACACCTTGAACTTTTGCTGGGATCTAGTAGGAATCTGTCATCCAGGGAAGCCTCCAAGCTTTGCTGACTGTTTTCAGCCTGAGCCTCTTGTTAGAGATGTGAGTATCCTATAGCCATTCTCTATGGGAGAGGGATGACTGAGCTAGGATTGACCTCTGAATCTCCCCTCCTGGAGGACAAACTATTCCAGAAGTTGGAGGAACATGACTATGTCTCACCTTTCCATTCCCTTAGTGATTGCTTAGAACCTCTTTTTTTTTTTTTTTTTTTTTTGGATTTCTCTCTCTGGATTACAAAATTCTCCCTAGGTCAGTTTGGTCTCACACGGCAATTCCTCAGCTTTGAAGACATAGCAACTGACCTCCAAATCTTCCTTTTCTCTCTTTTCACTTGTGAGGCAGCATCCAGATCTCTACCCCGCTTTCGAGCATGGAGAGATAGTAAGGAAATATCATCCAACTTATGGAATACCCTTCTGGGGTGGAGTGGAAATTTGGGAGTAAAGGAATTGAGCAACGATCCCAGTAATAGCCTGTCTCCAGATTCTCTCTGATTCTGCTTTTTCAGGCAACTCTTATAGGTCTTCAATGTATTTTCATCCCCCCATATACATTCATAAATACATATTCCTGTCTACTCTATCCTCTCTGTACTGGAATAAATGTGGATGAAACTTGCACTATTGGGCATGGGGGGGGGGGTTCTGTATGTGTGCAAATATCTCACCTGAACATATTCACTGTACAAGCCCCGATTCAGTGGCTACCTGTCCCATGAACTGATAATTGGAAAATGATAAAGCAATTAGCCCCAGGACATTTGAAAATAATGAATGAAGGTCTCATTGATGTCAATATTCGAAAATACTAATTTAAGGCCTATTAGCTGAAACAAATTTTAATTAAACAAGGAATAATTGGGATGACAAGAGGAAAATAAAAGGCTTGGTCAGTGGCTGAGTGATTGCAAATGAAAGAGAGAGGAGAAGAGGTCTGGCTTGGCCCAAACATCAAGGCTGGAGAGAGGGATTGTGAGCCAAAGGAGTTTGGGTTAGGAGATAGTGGCAGAGTGAGGAAAATGAAGATGGAGACAGTGGAGTTTGAGGAGCCTAGCTGGTCTCCAAGCTATCTTTCAGCTCTAATAACTACTATAACCTAATGTATCTGTGTTAAAGAATATATATATCTTGTTTATATGTGAATCATATGTAAGATGGCTGTGTGGGTATCTCTAGTTGGGAATGGGGAGGTTGAGGAATATGCGTGTCAATGAGATGTAACCATAGTGTGAATATTTTTTTTTACAAATATATCAGAATTCATTGGTCCAAATTAATATTTTACCCTTTGAAGTTCTGCCTTCAGAGCCACTTTAGAGACCCTGCAGATTACCTTCTTTTAATACTTCATTCCAGGCTACACAATCAATCAACAAACATTTATTAAGCTCTTATTATGTGCCACAAACTCACTGGGCTAGGTGCTAGAGACATTTATAACCTCTTGTTTGGGTTCCAAAATGGAATTCTTCACCTTATTTACCAGACTTGGCTCTACATAAATTTGGCTATTTCTAAAGATCAAATATGCCCTAAGCACCAATGGAAATAAATGAATGAATTCGTGAATGTCAAAATACCATTTTTTAAGTGCTTACTATGTGCAAAGCATTGTGCTAGGAGCCAGGGATACAAACTGAAAAGAGTCTTTGTTCTTAAGCATCTAAGGTTCTAATGGAGAAGATAGCACAGATGAAGATTTCAACTGCAGGTTTCCATGATCTAAAGGTTGCAGCAGCTAAGCTGGTGGTAATGCCTTTTCTGTAATGTAATTTCTACTTATAAACATCAAATTGTTTCTGATGTTGAACTATTTGACAGGGCCAAGGACTTTAGTGAGTCTTTTCTGGGTCCTTGGTAGCTGTATAGCTGGGTCTTCAAGCAGAACAGTTGCAAGGGTATATCTTCATAGAGATTACTTCCCAAGATCGTGGCTGTGAGCAATAAACTGGTAGTCTTTCTATTCCAAAGGTCAAGACCTTATTATCTCCTTTGAGGTATGAGGGAAAATGGTAGTCAAGGTGGTGGTATTGGTGTTTTGATTAGACTGGTGCAAGTTGCTCCCTCTCTGTCCCTATGCCTTGCTTCTTCAGGCAAGATCTGAAGGCATTTCCCAAAGAGGTTATCTGGATGATTTTTTGTTAAATTTTATTAACATTTTTTGCTATTTTCTATCACTTTCATTTCCAGATTTAAGACAGAATCCCTTCCCTTGTAACAACGATACCTAGTCAATCAATGCTGTCCATATCTTTACTTATTCTATTATAGCCAGGCTGTACATATATTATTCTCCAGGTCCTTCTTATGTCACTCTGCATCAGTTCATATAAATCTTCCTATGTTTCTTTGAATTTTTCAAATTCATCATTTCTTACAATACATAACATATATTCACAATGCACAATTTGATTAGCTATCCTCCAATAAAAAGACACATTGTTTGTTTCCAGGGTTCCTTTTTGTTTGCTTTGTTATCATATATACACTGTTATAAATAGTTTATTATATATGGGACATATCTTTCTGTCTATGAACTCCTAGCAGTACAAGAATGAGTAACAAGGTTAAAGTTTAAATGAAACAATTTACTTAATTTCCTCCAATAATTCCAAGCAGTTTCCTCCCTTTGAACGATAGTACTAACTCACTATTTAACAATCTATTAGTATGTTTATCTCTCCACAGTCCCTCCAACTTTGAACATGTTTTATCATCTTTACTGATTTGATGGATGTGAGAAGAAACCTGAAAGTCATTTTAATTGACATTTTCCTCATTAGTGATTTAGTGCATTCTTTCTCGTGGTTGTTGATAGTTTGCATTTCTTCTTTTGAAAACTGCTCATATTCTTTAGCCACTTTTTTTTTTGTTGGGCAATGTCATTTTTTCTTATATTCCAGAACTATCTTGAACAATCAGTTAGAATAGTTGATTTGATTATCACCGAGCATCAATCCAAGACATGTGCACCCTCATCAGGAAGATCTCTCATAGTCCAGACTCAGGAAAGTCTTTTATAGTCATAATTTTAGTGTGTGTGGATGCATGTGTATTCATATATATGACCAGATCGGAAACAGGGATGGCATTAGAAAGGCTCATTTGTTCAGAAAACTGCCTTCTATTCCCCTTGGGCCACAATGGATTCTCTTCTCTTTAGTGGGAAAGCCTGAACAAAATCATGTTAATCATTCAAAGGCGTTTATTTCGCATAAGGTGATGGAGCTATAATCTTCTACCTGGGTGGTCTCTCCTCCAAGCTCTTCTTGAAATGCTAGTATTCATTTTGTACTGTGCCCAGGTGTCTTCTCCTCCAGACAGCCTGCTTTTCAGGTTGTAGGAATATTCTTATATTGGATTCTGAGCCACAGAATCTCAGTTCAAATTCTGATTGTCCTGATTAATACCTACATGACTTTGAACAAATCACTGTACCTATCTGAACTTCGGTTTCTTTATCTGTAAGATGAGGGAACTGACTGATCTTGAAGGCTCTAAATAGCATGTTTCTTGTATTATAAGGCAGTACATCCCCTATTTTAATTGCTACTTCCTGAAAACCAAAATCTACAAGAGTAGATGGCATTGTGACTAGAACATTTGACTTAGGAGCCATAAAGACCTCAGTTCACAATCCTACCTCACATACCTAGAGTTGTGTGACCCTGGCCAAGCCACTTAATACAGTTAAGTGACTGGTCAAGTCACTTAGCTTCTGTCTGCCTCACTCTCCTCACCTATAAAAGGGATATAAAATAGTATCTCAATTTATCCTGTCATATATCTTGTTTGTACATAGTTGTTTTCATATTATCTCCTCCACTAGACTCTGAGCTCCTTGAGGGTATGAGGCTATTTTTTGCCTTCTTTTGTATCACTAGTGCTTAGCAAAGTGACTGGCACGTAGCAGGCATTTCATAAATGGTTAATGACTGACTGACTGACTGACCAAGTTGTCATGAGGATTATATGAGAAAATATAAACCTTAAACCTTAAAATACTTTATAAATGTTAGCTTTTATTGAAACTATGCCCCATGGAAAAGAGCCTGGGATGAAATGCACCTTTGATTGATTGGTTAATTGATTATAGGCTAGGTGGCTGGACTCAGGAAGCAGTGCTCACCATTTCTGACTAGTTCAGTTATCCCTTATGAGTCCCATGTTCTATAACTTGACAATTCTGGGCTCTGTTTATTTTTTAGTTTTATTACCTTGTTGGCTAATAAAGTTCCTTTCGAGAAGTAAATGATTTTCTCAAATAAATTCAAAGGGAAACAGGAACTATCCCAGCTAAAGCCAAGTGCAAGAGGGTTGGATTAGTAGGAATGGGAAGTGGCATATGGTAAGGGTGAAGTGGTTTCAGTTTACTACAGTCAAGGAACCCATGGAGTTCAGGGGATGATATGGGGAGGAATTCAGTAGTCTACTATTTTGTCTCCCTCATTCAGGTTCCTCTCCACTCCAGTCTATCTCTCCCTAGCTGCCAGTTACTCTTCTATTCATTCAACTCCAGTGACTTCCTGTGACTTCTATGATTAAATAGACATTTTTCCAACCTGGCCATTTCTTATATTCCTTTCTTCTCATACAGCATCCAACATATTCTACAATCCAGCCAAATCAACCTACTTGCTTTCATCACTCATACTGCTCCATCTCCTACCTCTTCACCTTTGTAGCAGGTGTTCCTCTTTCCCCTATGTTTAGAATGCATTTAGCTCCTTGCATTTAGCTCTTAGAACCTTGGCTTCCTTCAAGAAACAGTTCAAATGCTACTTTCTGTAAGCACCCCTTCCCTGGTCTCCCAATTGATGGTGTCTTATTCTCTATCTTCTACTATTACAGGGTCACAGATTTAATAATAGTGATGGCTTGCATGTATATAGTGCTTTACAATCTGCAAACTATTTTGCAAATATTATCTCATTTCATCCTTACAATAGCCTGGGAAGTGGGTGCTATTGTTATTTCCATTTTTATAGCTAAGGAAACTGAGGCAAATGGAATTTAAGTGACTTGGCCAGTGATAAAACT
>CM053769.1:603112804-603225850 GCA_028658325.1 Potorous gilbertii | reverse complement strand
TATATATATATATATATATATATATATATATATATATATATATATATATATATATATATATATATATATATATATATATATATATATATATATATATGTATTTTTATACATGTCTCCCCCATTAGAATGTAAACTCTTGTATTCTCAGCAGTTATAAGTGCTGACACATAGTAAGTGCTTAATATATATGATTGATTGATTGGAGGAACTGAAAAGCTCTGGGCCTCGTGATCACAGACTCTTTGTGGGAGTGACAAAGACCCCTTTACTCTTTGGCTCCAACTTACTCTCCATCCTTACTCTAATCATGAAGCCTGTCCACATGCTTTAGTGATTTTCTGAAATGCCTTTTCCTCCCTCCCAGTCAACTAAATTCCAACCTTCGTTCAGGGTTTAATGTAAGTTTTACCTCCTTCATCTAGCCTTATCCACTATCATGGCCTCCACAGATATCCCCTGTAAAGTTCCTGCAAGGTGTGCAGGAACTTTTTCCCCAAGATGCCAAAATTTAGAAGACAGTGATAGCATTTTATTCCTCGAGAAGGAAAAAAAACCCCACAACTGAACATATTCTTTCTCCCAGTCATGATTAGGGTGGGGCAACCTCTCTCAGACAAGGTCAGTCAAGCCTCACCCTTCTCTCCTCTGGTAGCCTCCTTAGCAATGACCTCTAGATGTCCCAAGGCTTCCTATCCAAGTCTTTACCCCACCATCATGCTCCCTCATTGTATTCCAGGATATTTCCTTTTGTCCCAAGTTCTGAGGTCACTGCCCAAAATCCATTCTCTCTACTATTTTTTTTTGCCTTGTCAAATTTTATAGTGCTGGCCTGGGTTGTCAAAATTGATAGTTATAATTCTGTTCTACTCTGACATCTTACAGCCCACAGAGAGTATGAGCTATGCAACCCAATCCTTTGATCACACACTGTCCTTCCTTCTTCTCTAACCTGTCCATGGAGGTGAATCTTATCCTCCGGGTCTGGATCGTGCCCTCCTTAAGGGCAATGACTTCCTTTGTCTCCCCACAGAGTACCTAGCCTAGGGCCAGCCCCATGGGAAGGTCCCCAGTAAATACTGGTTGACTTGAATTGAAAGGAAAGTTGTAGAAGCCTATAGAAGCTTTTCATCTCAACCTGGCACTGATTAATAGCAACAAAAATGCATTATGTATATAGGAGTAAAGCACTCAGAGACTTGGGGTCGGTGCCTCATATAAATGCAAATGCTGTAATAGCAGGGTGATAGGCTTTGGATTTTCTACCATCCCCATAGAGTGAGAACCTGGCACCCTGGCAGCTTGCTATGGTGCTATTAGACCACTCTGTTGCAGCTCAAATATTCTTGGCTTTTAAACAAAATAATAAAACAAAACTTAAAAATAATTCTCAACCTCACAAAGAAATTAAGCCGCATGCACCTTCACTTCAGGACATCTCATTTTGCAAACACAGACATGCAGAAGTTGGCATATGCAGATGTTGCTGAGTTCCAGATGTTGCCAAGCTTCAGCAAGTTCCCTAAATCTCATCAGGTAGAGCAAAGAGTGCTTGGTTTTGCTGAGTGATGGCAAAGGAAGGTCAGGAAAGAGTGATGGACTAGGAGTCTGGAGCCCTGGGTTTCAGTTCCAGCTCAGTCAATAACTGTGTGACCTTGGGCAAGATATTTCACTGGATATGTATCTGGAGTCAGAGGACTTTGCTTTGTATCCAAGCTCTGCTACTTGTTCCCTATATGACCTTGGACAAGTCACTTAACCTCAATTTCCTTTTCTATAAAATGAAGGCATTGTACTAAATGACTGAGGCTCCTCCCAGTTCTAAATCTACTATCTCTCTGGATCTCAGTTTCCTCCATTATAAAATGATGGGGGGTTAGACTAAGTACTTTCTAAAACCCTTGCTAGTTCTAACAACCTGTAACTCTCCCATGTCCCAGTATTTGCAATCATCTTCTGAACCTTCATAGGAGCTGAGTGAGGTGAATCAGTCTGTTTATATTAGCAGCTCTCACTTGGTCTGAAGGTGGAGTCAGGTGCTTTTTCTAGCAACAGAGTGTCTCGGGGGGGGGGGGGGGCGGGGGAAGACATCACCACCCACACTCCCTCTGTCAGCTTCTTCTCCAAAAGATAGAGCTAGGAAACTCACGTGTGAGAACCGACTTTTGGACATTTCTGATGAGATGTCCCATAGGTATCTCAAACTCAACAGGATTAAATCGATACTCTTACTCTTCCCTCCCCTCAAGCCATCCCCTCTTCTAGATTTCTCTGTTACTGTTGAGAGCACCACCACTCCCTCATTCACTCAGAGGTAAAACCCCAGGGTTATCCTTGTCTTCCCAACCTCTTGTCTTGTAACTGGCTCTCTTCTGGACCCTCCTGGCTTTAGAGTGATTATCAATAGTAACTGTTGCTGTTTCCCTCTCAGACTGATGTCTTTCTTTTTCTTTACCCATTAAAGGAGCCATTCCCTGACTACTTCTTAAAGAGGTCTATTCAATGAATGGGCATTACCTTACCCTAAGTGACTACCTGCATAGACCTTGGGCTAAAGGGACCAAGGTCTCCCAGTGAATCCTGGGTCATCTCCAGTCATCCTGAGGAATATCAGGTCACTGGATTCAGATGGCTCTGAAGGAGAAGTGAGCCTGGTAACCTTGCACAACCCTTCCTTACTCAAAACAAAGTCAAGTGCAAGTTATGTCATCATTTCTCTGATGACATGGTCTTCTTCAGCAAGGAAGGATGAACACAACAACAACACCTTTCATACAATTCCCCTTGTCTTCATTCACACAAGTACCACCCACAATGATTGCTTTATCTACCTTTATTTGAACTACTGAAACAGCCTTTTGACTTGTCTTCCCCCTCTCAAGTTGCTCGCATTATCCAAAGTGAACTTCCCAATGTACAGATCTGACCACACCTCAATTCAAAAAACTGCTGGGACTGCCTCTTACATCTAGAATCAAATATAGCGTCCTAAGTTTGGCATTTATAGGTCTTCATCACCTGGCCCCATCCAAATCTCCCAGTCTTTTTACACTTTCCCCCTTTCTGTTCATTTTTCAATCCAAATTCAGTGAACCACACCATCTCTCTTCTTCATGCCTTTGTATTTCCTGTCTTCTACATGTGGAATACTCTCTCTCCCTTTTCACCTCTGCCTTTTGCTGTTCCTGGTTTACTTCAACTTCAACTCCTATTTCTACCTTCTGCATGAAGACTTTATCAGTCCCTTGGCTCTTAGAGTCTTTCCCTCTGAGGACTCCTTCAATCTCTTTTATGAATGTGTTGTTTTACATCTCTTCCATTAGAATGTGAACTCTTTGAGGGTAAGGAGCCACACTTTTATTTTTGTTTTTGTCTTGGATTCCCAGCCCTTAGCAAGGTGCCTTCCTCATAGTAAGCACTTAAGAAATACTTGCTGAATGCAATTATCTTAGACAATTCTAAAAGATTTAGGATGGAAAATGCCATCCACATCCACAGAAAGAAATACAGAGGCAGATCAAAGCCTCTCCTACTTTCTTTTCTTTTTTAGTTTAGTTTTTTCTTTCTCATGACTCCTCCCATTCCTTCTAATTCTTCTATACAACATGACTAATATGAAGATATGTTTAATAAGAATGTGTATGTAGAGCCTATATTGGATTGCACTCTGTGTTGGGGAGGGAAGAAAAGAGAGAGGAGGAGAAAATTTAAAACTTATGGAAGTGAGTATTAAAAACTAAAAATAAATAAAATTTTTTAAAAAAAGAAATACTTGCTGAATGCAATGATCCAAGACAATTCCAAAAGACTTGTGATGGAAAATGCTATCTATATCTAGAGAAAGAACTATGGAGTCTGAATGCAGATTGAAGTGTATTATTTTCTTTTTTTTCTTTCTCATGGTTTTTCCCTTTTGTTCTTATTCTTCTTTCACAACATGACTAATGTGGAAATGTTTAAAAAAATAAAAAATTTCTAAAAAAGTAGTTGCTGAATGACTGGATAGCAGTGGATTTCAAAATTTAAAATGCTAGCTATAGCCATCTACATTTGTTATCCTGGGCCAGTGCAATCCTTATAAGTGAACTACATCAATAATTCAAAGTCACAATTGGAAATGGTCCTTCTGATCCCCTGTAGTAGAATACACATACTGAGTTGTAGCTCCAGCTGTGGGAGGGAATAAATAGATGCATCCATTCTCTTCACTGGGTCTTGGATGAACAATTATAAAATGACTCCACTTTCCAATGAGACTGAAAGTACAGGGACTGTCTTCTCCTACTCATATCTTCCCTATTTGGATCTAAGTCAAACCCAGCTCGTGGATTTAGGAGAAATAGGAAGGCTGGCAACTAAGCTTGCCCATGACTTTGGAAATGGTAGCTATTTAATATAGTCCACCCTGTTTCTGGGCTTCATTTTTACTAGGCAGGGTTTTTTTTAAGTTGTGCCATCATCGTTATCATCATGATCCTTCCATGATTTATACTTTTTGAAGTTCTTTCATATCCATTATATCATCCGACCCCAGAAAGCCCCACCAGAGGCAGCCAGCACAGGCCCTATCGCTCTTACCTTATAGCTGGAGAATCTGAATCCGGGAGAGGTTAAGTGACTTGCTTGCCTGAGGTTCCACAGGAAGTTAATAACTTATATTTATATAGCACTTGGAGGTTTACAATGGAATTTGCATAAATTATCTCACTGGATCCTTATACCAGTCTTGTGAGGTAGATGAGACAAGTATTATGCTCATTTTTTAGAATCAGACCTGTGATTTCATTGGGATAGGGAAGCCAAAATCAGTAAATCCCCCTCACCAACGCAGATCAGCATTTCCTCTGCAGCTTGGAGCAGGACGTAGGAATGATGAGAGGTTGTGCCTTGTCTAGGGTCAAACAGTCAGTAGGTCTCAGAGGTAGGCTTTTGACCAAATCTGTCCTGACTTGGAGGCCAGTTCTCTCCCTACCTCCCAATGATACCCCTCATTCTCATATTATGGATGTAAGAGCAGCTCACACCTGGATCATGTTTGGGGATTTACAAAATGCTTTCTTCACCAGATCTCATGATTTAGGGAGTATAAGGTTCTTTTTCCCCTTTTACTGACAAAGGAACTGACTTTTGCAGAGGACAAGGGATTTGATGAAGGTTACACAATTTGTAAGTGTCAGGATTTGAACCCAAATTTTTTGATTCCATGTCTAGTGTTCTATCTGCAAAACCCAGGCCAGGTCTTAGGACTCTGACTCTTAGGATCATGCTCTTTCTGTACCATTCTTTTTACTCTAAAAAATTTTGGCATGAAAAAACAGAAGGGGCAAACAACAATCCTGTTCTCCTCAAGTGCAAGGAATAGGAGTTTGAGCTCACATCCACTGTCAGGTTTGGGGTCAGCTAACCCCCAGAAAAACTGTAAAATACAGTATTTTTTCCCCCATTCCCTGAGAATCTCATACTCTGGGTCTTCTTTCCTTGATCTTGTGAGTTAATGCTATCTTCTGCCAAACAGTCTTTAAGTCTTTCCAGAGTTTTCCTATCATACTCTTCCAGTGCTTAATACCATTCTGGGAACATAGTAGGCACTTAAATATTTATTGACTGACTGACTTTTCCTGCTTTCAAATCCCTGCCCTGTATCTATCATAGCAAAAACACTGATTTCAAACTAATAGGGTTGGAAGATAGCTGAAGAGGACCTTAGAGATTATTTCGTTCAGTCCCTCATTTTCCAGATGAAGAAACTGTCCCTGAGGTTAAGTGACTTGCCCCAGGACCACAAAGGTAGTAAGCAGCAACCTGTAATAGATGAGATATTACTCCCAGGTCTAGGGGAAAGTGACAAGGGTCTGAACCAGGGAGGTGGCCTTGTAAGGAGAGAGAAGGGGCTTGATGGGGAAAGTGTAGATTTAGCTGATCTGCAATTTATATTCTCCAATTTTCCAATAAATAAATAAACAGCATGAAAGAGTTCTGAGGAAAAAGACAAGAAATAGGGAGTTTATGAGGGAGAGTTTTATTCAGAATAGTTTTTTAAAGTTTTATTGCTATCTTTTGTTTTTACAGCACGATCATTTCCCTTTACACCTTTCCCTTTCCCACTCACTGAAGTTGCCATTGTAACGGAGAAAAACATTTAAGCAAAAACAACAGATATGCAGTGAATGATAGTGCACACCCCTTTCCCACAGCTTAGAGGCAGACAGGTGGAACAGTGAATAGAGGGCTAGACCTGGAGTCAGGAAGACCTGAGTTCAAATTCTGCTTTGGATGTTTAGCCTTGACAAGTAGCTTAATTCTTCTCTGCTTCATTTTCCTTTACAAAAGAAAAAAAATCATAAGAGCTGGGCTCTTGTGAGCTTCCACTGTTGTGAGCATCCACTGGGGTAATATCTGTAAAGTGGTTAGCACAGTGTCTGGTGTGTGACAGGTACTTAGTAAATGTTTGTTTCCTTCTTTGCCATCCTACATCCCCATTTTCTTATCTTTCTATTAAGATTATTAGAATATTAGAATATTTTATATTAGAATAGTTTGTAATAGGAAACATTTCTGCTACTTAATGGCCACTATGTTAATAAATAAGCCTCCACACTCACATCCTTGGGAAGGCAAAACAGGATAAAACTGCAGAACATAACAAGGTGTATACACTTCAAATATGAAATGAAAATAAATTGCCTACTTATATATGTTTAGATGTTCTGCGTTTTAGTAAAAAAAAAATCTGAAGCCCAGTGCCTGGATTACATAGCCCTTTGTTCATGAGCATAGTAGGGGTTTAATGAAGATCAGCTGGGGATAAATATTGTCACTTGTGCTTCACCCAGCTGTGGGTGTGGGTGGGTGTTTTATCAACTAGCGTAGTTTTAGCAAGGCTCAAAATTTGCATCCTTCAGGAAGCCTTCTTAGGCTTACCTCCTGTAATGTTGCATTATTCTGCTTGGCCCAGCAAAGTTACATGGCTCCCCCACTACCCCAAATCAGTCACTTGACTATTTCAATTAATGAGCTATAAGTAGGAGTTGATGCTTTTGGAAATAGGAAGATGCCACGGTTGCATCATATTCAATATGCTTAGGCTTTAAAATCTATTCATGCTGACAAAATGAAGCAGAATGTGGTGTAATTAATGACAAAACTTGGCCCTAGAGATGAGTAGAGAAAAAGCAGGCCCACTTCATTGCAGAGGAAGGGGACCATGGGTGGGGAACATTGCATACATTGTCAGACATCACTGGCACTTGTTTGGTCTGGCTGAACTGCCTTCCCCCCACCTTTTAAATCTTTGTTACAAGGGGGATGGGAGGTGGGTTGGTATATTCAGAAATACATGTGATGTAAAAACAAAAGGTATTAATAAAAGAAAATTTAAAGTTACTCATGCTTATTATCATTCATGATATAAAATAAAATTCCATTAAAACTAATTTCAAAATAAGAATGAGGAGCTTTGGGGCCCCTTGAACTCTGGGGGAACAGTCCTTTTTGCCTTTTTTTACCTCTGGTCTTGGTACTTATACAGATAATACATAATGTCTGTATCTCTCCCTGTTTAGAAATGGACTTGTGAGGGTCCAGAAGATCTCTCCTCTGTGTGGTTTGTACCTTGTCCATTCCACTGAACCCTCCAGGAGTAAGAACAGTGGGCCTAGTTCTCCAGTCTTTTTCCATAGCCGCCAACCACAAGGCTAAGAATATAGGAGGTATTCACTGACTGGCTTGTAGAGAGTGGCTGGTTTGAGTGTGTGTGAGTGTGAGTGTGAGTGTGTGTGTGTGTGTGTGTGTGTCTGTGAGAGAGAGAGAGAGAGAGAGAGAGAGAGAGAGAGAGACATAGAGAGACAGAGACACAGAGAGACAGAGAGAGACAGTGAGAGAAGAGGAGAGGAGAGGAAAGGAGAAAAAAGGAGAGGAGAAGAGAGATAAAAGAAAGGGAGAGGAGACAAGACAGAGGCACAAGAACAGGTAGATAGAGATACAGAGAGAGACAAGACAGAGAGAGATAGACACACAGAGACAGAGAGAGAGAAGAAGAGAAAGCAGAGTTGCACAGTAAGAAAAGCACACATATTTGCAACACTATATACAAATTATATTCAAATGTTGCTTAATTGGCAAGCCCAAGGCTAAGGGAATGTATTTAATAATTTCATTTCTAATTACGTTGTACCCATACCTTTGAATATCCACACTCTTCCTCCTACTTAGAAAAATCCAGCCCCTCCTTTAAGACCCCAAAAGTGTCCTCCATAATGCCTTCCCTGACTGCACACACACACACACACACACACAGCATGACTCAGTCACATCAGCACCCACTTCTCTCCTCTTTTGTACTGTTCACTGGTGCATGTGCATACACCTGGCTTCTGAAATGAGGATGTAAGTAGCTCAAGTACAGGGATGATGTTTTGAAGTTTCATCTGCGCATTCCTGATGCACAGATCTGACTATATCACGCCCTAGTCAAAAACCTTCAGGGAGTCCCTACTGTCTATATGATGAACAACAAATTCTTCAGCCTGACATTTAAGTTAAGAAGTGTGCCCCTCCTCCCTCCCAGTCTACCATTCTAGCTTCATTTCACACCCTTCCCTTTCTCTTACACTTTTATATTTAAATTGGAATGCTGATTGCTCTCTAATCTTACCCACTATTTCTCTTGCCTCCAAGAGTGGGCCTTATCATCTCCTTTAAGAGTCACCACCTCCATCAAACCTTCCCTGTTCTCCCCTACATCTACTCCCAGCCAGCCTTGTTCTTTCTTCTCAGTTCCCCTTGAGAACTGTCTGGATCTCTCCATTGGCCTCACTTCACTATACTTTGTATTAAATTGTTCTCTATATACATGTTACACCCCCTTCATATATTGTAAGCCCCTTGAGAGCAGAAACTATGTCATTTTTCATCTTTATATTCCTAACAGTAGTACAGAGCCTTGTGTCTTATAGGCACCTTAGAAGAGTTGGTAAAATTGAATTGAATTCATTGAAGTGCCCATCCCAGTCTCGGGCATGTATGAAATATATGATGGGTTATATTGTTAATGTACTTTTAATGGAATTAATAAATTCTTAATGGAATAGGAAGATCTTTCTCATCCATCAATAGGTCCATGTGACCCACTTGAGTCCCATGGTAGCCTGAGTTACATGAGTCTGTGATGGGAGGAGCTTGCTGAATGGGTGGAGAAGGAAGGGGTGGAGCAGGAAGAGGCAGAGCTAGAGCAGAGCTGAGAGGAAAGTGGTTGGACAAAGAGCTGGGAAGGACAGAGGAAGCAGGCAGCTGGCTGTGAGCAAGAGAAGGGCATTTTGCTTAGGGGAGCTTGTCTGTGGGAAAACCTGATAATGTGTATAGACTTCTCTGTTACGATGATGGATTTCTTTCTTGCTATGATGGATTTGGCTTTCTGGTATTGGGATTCAGCCTTCTGGCATCTGAATGAATGTTTTTCTTCTACTTTCTATATGGAGAATCTGTTATACTTTGTGATTCAGAACTATGCCAGCATATTCATAGTCAGTGTTGGTGCTGTGAATATTGCATTGGTGCTACATTGATTGATAAAATTGGTTGTTAAAATATTTCCTAAAATATTCTGCCTATCTCAACTATATTTATGGTTGAGACTAGTGACCACAAGTGATTTGTAGGTGACTGAATATTTTACAGGGTTTAGGGTCATCATTCTGAACATAAGTATCCCCATCATCTCAAAAGACTACTTTGTCTGTTCAACAAAAGAACTCATCACCTAATGAGACAGTGACTTCCCTATCACTGGAAGTTTTTGAGGAGAGGCTGGAGAGGTCGTAGAGATTTCTCTATGGAACTGGATAATTTCAAGTCTTTTTCAATGATAAGATTTCATGATGCTAATCATGCTAATAATAGAGATGGAGAAAAAATAGGAAGGTTGGTTGGATATGTCCTAAGCCCAGGTTATGCCCTGGAAGTTATTTCATTTTTCAGAATGAATCTTTGCAGTCAGTTTCCTTCTTTTATAATTGAGATTTTTAAAAATAAAAGCAAAATATAAGAAACCTCTAAATCAAATAAACAAATACTCATTGAATACCTTCTATACACAAAAAATAGTACTAGGGGTATAAAGAGGTGTCAGACCTTATCCTTGACCCTCAAGGGGCTTAAGATGTAGTTGGAGAAACAGAACATGAACATGTGAAAGGTCAAGTAACAAGACAAGATTTTAATGATATTTCAAGACTGCAGTAGAAGAGATATTCAGAGGCCTTGGGTGTTAGTATTGAATGAGTTCAATGACTGGCCTAAGGATTGGATCATTTACATAGTTTATCCTCCACAAAGTCCTCCTCAGAGACCTCACTGTGGAAAGAAATTGACCATGGGTTCTCAAATGGTATGCCCACAAAGTGGAAGTTCTATCAGCCTCTGCTGTATTCTAAAGGTGTCTACTAGAGTTCTAGCAATGGGCCAGGGGCCAGCCTAGCTAAGGAGAGGGAAGTTCATCACTAGTAGGCTAGCCACTGGGTGATAAATTCTTTGGCCATGGCAAACAAAGGAAAATGAAAAATAGTCCTCAGTTCTATAAGAACACCTCATTCTTCAATCATAGTGGCAAATGGTCCCAAATGGAACCGAAGATGCTCAGAATCACACAATATTTAGACTATCCCAAACTTGGGTGTTGGTGCTCTGCATGCAAGATCCTTGTCCACCAATCAATAAGTAGATATGCTAAGCCTTCCAGCATATTGAGTGAACTCATATGCTGAATTTATGGGAGGACAAGGCCAAGAATCACACATGATGGGCAGACACGGATGGGCTGCCATCTGCACCCCGGAGGGAACAGTTACTTCGGTGAGGTGACAAGATCCACTGGCCACTTACTAGGTTCATAGACTTGAAAGTTAGAAGGTACCTTGAAGTCAGGGGTGGAGAACCTGCAGCCTCAAGACCAGGAGTTTGGATTCAGTCAAAGGACCACACTTGAAGATCTATGAGGCTACACGTGACCGCAAGGTCACAAGTTTCCCACCCCTGAATCCATCCTTACTCCTTTTATAGATGAGGAGAATGAGACACATAGAGGGAATGTAGCAAGTTGTAAGTACTAGAGATAGTAATCAACCCCATGTCTTTTTGACATTCAAATCCAGTGCTCTTTCTACTGTACCATAGGAAGATCAGCAAAGTTTCCATGTTGGAAGTTTATTGCTACTTAAAGTAATTTAATTGGGATTGGCTCCTGGTCAGTTGAGGATTGGTTGTAAATGTTTATAAAGAGGATGCGAAGTCTGAAGCTATGAATTAGTTTTGCTTCTTGCCCCTCAGGTGCCAAGTCCAACTAGACCATTCTGAGGCAGAAGGCCATTTTTCCCTTCCTTTGATGGTATTGGTGGGGGACTTTTTAGTGCTTTGGTCAAGAATCTTGATCAAATAATAATCCTTAATAAAAAGATTTGTTCTGGGAAGTACCCTTGAGGCCACAGGTTCCCTACTCCTTGCCAAAAGGGCTGAACCAAGGAAAAGTGATGAGGGACAGCTGAGGTAGGCAAGATATGCAAAATAGTTCCCTAGAAGGGCAGTTTTCCCTGTCCTTTTTCTCCTCTTTCCTCAAGCTGTGAAATGCATTAAGCATCTATCTTATTCAGAATGATAAGGTTCGCTTTTTAAATTATATCTATGATTGTTTTGGTATAGGGAACTCCCAGTGAAGAAACCCACTCTACGAGTGTATACCTCCTGAGCATCTTATCATCTTAGGGAGTGGCCTTATACATACATACATACATACACATACATATACATACATTCATATATATATATATATTCTTTAAGGTTTGCAAAACACTTTTACAGATGCCAGGGTCATACATCTAGAAACTATCTGAGGAAGGATTTGAATTCAGGTGTTCCTGACTCCAAGTCTAGTTTTCTATCCACTATGCCACCTAGCTGCTTATGTCCAAAATAGAATCACTGAGGATGGGCACCAGCATCTTGGGGAATGAAGATACGCTTTGTGTGGGAGGTAGCACTTGATGCGGGCCTCAAAGGAAGCTAACAGTTTTACCTGGCCTCACATGTCCTCCACAGGCCTGTGGTCACCTTAGGCACCTGCTCCAAAAAGCAATGCTAAAACATTCTCCCACTGTCCCAGGAATAGATAACCCTAGATAATATTGTAGGGGAGAGGATGGAGAAAACAATGTCTCTTTCCAGTTCCCTTCCTGAGGGGCCTGGATATTTTGGTCACACAATTATGAAAGTTTAGAACCAGAAGTTGCCCTAGACCAAACTCTTCATTTTACACAGGAGACAACTGAAGTCTAGTGACGTGACAACTTGACTGAGGTCATACACCTAGTGAGTGCAGAGTCCTGGCTTCCATTCCAGTTCTCTTTGCACCATATCCTAGTTTTTAGACCTTTTTATAAGCCTAGTGTCTCTAGAATGACCTCTCCAAGGACAGTCCTACTGTGATTCCCTGGATCTCTGTTTTGACTAGGAAGTGGGAACACTTAGAGGGAGAAGGAATGGCACAAGAAAAAGCAGCATGATGTAGTAGAAAGAGCCCTGGGTCTAGGGTCAAATCCCAGGCCTGGTACTTTACAATGCAAATAGCTCACCCTTCTATGGCACCTACCTCTTGACAATCTGTGAAACAGATTCATAGGATTATAGATTTAGAGTGAGAAGGACTTAGAAATTATCTATATTTTTTCATTTTACAGATGGGGAAACTGAGACTCAGAGAAAGAAAGTGACAGAATTAGGATGAGATTCCCTGAATCTAAATTCAGCATTCTTATTATCACGCCTATGTTATATTAAAAAAAAGAAACTGAGACTCAAAGAGGTTCAATATTACTTGTCTGAGGTCCCTTGTATCTGTTGAAGGCAGGACTTGAACCCAGGTCGTTTCAACTCTAAACCCAGTGCTTTTTCTACTCAATCCACAACACTACCTCCTTTTACCTGCTGCCCATTGGCCTGCAGGGGCCGCTAGATGGTACAGTGGATAGAGCAGCAGTGCACAAGTCAGGAGGACCTGAGTTCAAATCTCACCTCAGACACTTGACACTCACTAATTGTGTGACCTTGGGCAAGTCACTTAACCCCAATTGCCTCACCCTGGGTCATCTCCAGTCATCCTGATGAATATCTGGTCACTGGATTCAGATGGCTCTGAAGGAGAAGTGAGGCTGGTGACCTGCACGGCCCTCCCTCACTCAAAAAAAACCTAGTCAAGTGCAAATCATGTCATTATTCTCTGATGGCATGGTCTTCTTCAGGCAACGAAGGATGAACACACACACACACACACGCACATATTGGCCCTCATGAAAATCTCTTCGTCTCTCTGGGCCTCAGTTTTCTCCCCTATAAAACAAAGGGGCAGGATAATCTGAGCTCCAGGGTAGCATCTAACTTGAAATCCTGTGAACCCATTTCTGGAGGTTTTAGACAAGGACAGCAGGGGTGTTGGGAAGGGAAGCTTGTTCTAAGTACCATGAGGGTTCCATGTTCTTCTATCCTAAGGGTTGGCCAGCCTAGCTCCAAGTCCCATTTTCAGAGCAGCAGCTCAGCTTCTGTGGTGTTGGTACCCCAACTTAGCTCTAGGGTTTACACCTGGACAAGATGGGGAAGATGTTTGAGGAGCTAAAGGTGTGAGCTCACCTCTCAGTTGCTGGGGCTTCTGGGCTGAAAATAGCATTCGCCGATCTGGGCTCACCCAGGGTGTGAAAAGCCTCCCTTTCAGGGAGAGAAGCAGAAGTGAGGAAGGAAGAAAAAAAAATATCATGAAATCCTTGTGATTCCCACAAAAGGAAATGCCAAGTTCAGAATTCCTGTCCTAAACAGCTTTCAATAATACTCATAACAATGACTCATGTTTACATTGTTCACAAATCATTTTCCTCACAACCAGCTCTGAGAGATATGAAAGTACAAATATTATTGCTCCTACTACCAATGAGAAAGTGTAGGTCTAAGAGATTAAATGACTTGTCCAGGGTCACAGGAATGAGTAAGCCTAAGACAGCGAGGTAAGTATTCCGAATAATAGTAACTAACGTTCTTTGGTGCTTTTAGACATTTCAAAGAACATCCAGTGACAGATTTTATTTGATCTCCCCAATACCTCTGCAGGGAAGTCAAAGCATTATTTTCTCCATTTTATAGATAAGGGATCTGAGTCCTAGACAGGGTAGAGAAGTTTTCCAGGGTCACATAGCAAATTAATGAATGAGTAGTGGAGCCTAGACCAGAATCCAGACTTCATTCCCACTAAAGACAGGGGGTGTCTTTTTATGAACTTTGTAGTCAATCCATTGCCTCAGCTAAACTCTGATCTGTATCTATTTTGTCTGTATTTCCTTGGTGTTCCTTTAGTAGGGTGAAGGGGAAATTATTTACCTAAGTCTTGTAAAATAATACAGTATCCTCTTACACAAGATATAAACTCCTTCAGGGCAGAGATGATTTCTTCTTTTTTATCTTTGTGTGCCCAGCAGCAAGCCTAGTGCCTGGCACATATTAGGTGCTTAATAAATGTTGGTTGATTGATTGGCTGCTGTGTGACCACAGTTAAGTTATTTAAACTCTCAGTGGGCCTCAACAACTATTTTAGGACTACAAATTACAGGCTAGTTGTTGATTCCCAGCTTTTACTGTGGAAATTTCCTACACTGATGAAACCACAGACTTCATCCTTCTTCTCCCAACTCTAAAAATATGGGCAGGGCACCATAGGACTGACATATAACCTTTCCATCACTCCAGGTGCCTGCTGAGGTATTGAGGGTAGTGGGTACAACTCTAAATATATTGTCAGGAGTGCTGGGAAGGGAAACGTTCATAGTTTTATAAGAGTTCTATTTCCCCATCCTCCAAGGGCTTAGCCAGCCAGCACTAAGCTCCCACCCCCAGGGCAGTGGCCAAAGTTCCTTGTTGTGTACTCAATTCTAAGGCTAACACCTGGACTGACTATAGAGGATGCTTGTGGAGTTGCCAGTGCGAATTCACATTTTGGTTGGGGGGACTGCTAGGAAGGGCTGAGTGAATTTTGGATTATTTGAATAATCCAATGAGCTCATGGGATAGTAGAAAGAAAGGTGTATTTAGAGAGTCAGGGGACCTGTGTTCAAAATCTAAGTCTGATGTAACTGTGACTGTATTCATACTATCTACCTGCTTTGAGCCTCAGTTTCAAATTCTGTAAAATGGGGACAAAAATTTTGATCTATTTACCTCATAGAATTTTTGGGGAACACATTTCACAAACTTTAAAGAAAGTCACTTAACTAATTTGGAAATCAAAACTTAAAAAAACTCAAATGTTAAAAATTGTTTTAACAATAAATAATAAAAAAAAACAAATAATTATAATTATAAATAAAGCAATAAATTTTTAAAATAATAAATAATAAAACATATTTTTTAAAAGTCATTTAAGCTCTCTGGGCCTACTTTTCTCATCTGGAAAACAAGGAAGTTGGGCTACAAAAGCTCTTAGGTCCCTTCCAGCTCTAGGTGTATGATCTTATGAGTCATGCAAACTATTACCGTCATTATTAATTTAATCACTCCAGGTGCATTCACCCTAAAAGTATGGGTACTGCCCTCCTGACAGAAGGGAGATGGACGCAAAGTGCAGGATGAATCATACATTTTTGGGCATGGCAAATAAGTAAATGTATTTTGCTTGACTTGCTTAATTTTTACAAAGATTATCTTTTTCTTTCTGATTGGGGGGGTGGTAACTGAAGGGGACGAGGAGGAAGCTAGTGATAGTCTTGGCAAAAAAAGAGAGAAAGGAAACAAAAGAGGGTCAATGGAGCAATTTTTTTTTAGAAATACACAGAACAGATCAGAGGAAGTTCAGAAGAAAACACAGATAAGCAGGATAGCTTTGAAAGTTATATATTGAATTTATTGTATACTTTTAAAAGGCATGCTATATGTAATAGAGATTAATGGTTTCCCATAAAATTCTCTTTTGCTGTGCTACTTTGTGTAGAAAAATGCTGTCTTTGTCGCCCTCTCTTTCTCTCCCCTTGGGTAGGGGAAAAGATGGGCTCTTCATTTGAAGACTGTGCTTTGATCTGAGACCATTTGGAGATTTTGTGCTGACCTGTTGGCTTGTAAGTTTCTCCCTAGGAAAGATCAAGGATGAAGCAAGATCTGGATAACTTTAGTTAAGAAAACTTAAAAAGCTTAGGTGACATTCCATCTGGGACTAGGTAGATTTCTTTTATTTATACTCTCAACTACCTTTTGCTTGTGAGATAATTTTATTTCCAAAAGTTCATATTTTATTTTTCTTTGCAAATAAAACCTAGGTGACACACTCTTATGGCCTGGAATACATGGAGAAAGGAAAGAGAAGTGGGAGCTAAGACTACAGGCTGCCAGAGAATGGGGTAGGGGCTGAGAAAGAAGAATAAGGTAGAGGTTGAGTATGAGGGACCTTTACACCATAATCTGGGAGCCTGGTAGACTTGGGGGCTGGGAGCATCACTCTTTCCAAGATGAGGCTTAGAGATCTGTGAAGTTTAGAAAACAGCAAAAGCTGAAAGCTCTGAGAACTGAAGTCCAAGTTCGAATTCCAGAAGGTCAATTGGTGCCTTGTGAAGCTGACCACTGGTCAGGGGACACTTGAGATCCAAGGCTGGATCTGCACATTCTCAGTCTAGAGGGCTCTTCTCCAGGAACAATTTCATGTTCGGAAATATTTTCCCAAGACTGGAACTGTCTCCCCCTCCAAACTGGTGACTTACTTAGGCTTCAAGTACCAAGTAACCCAACATTTCACTTGCTCCTGTGGGTTCCTCAGTCTTAGACTGGTGACAACAGGGTGAAAAGGGAGGAAGAGATACACAGGGCACTTATAGAAGTGCCTACTGCCCGCAACACCTCCTCATCAGGCTTCAGGATCCCAGAAGAGGGCACTTCACCCCTATGGTGTGTGGTAAGGGCTTTTCTGGAGCAGAAAGTTCAGGACAAGTTCCAACATCTTTCCTGGGGCCTTGAGAATTTAAACTCCTACACTGCTGGGTGCAGTAGAAGTACCTTTGTATATTCCCAGCACGCATCCTAACTTTCATTTCTACCCTAAAGTACAGTAGATAATTAAGTCTCTCTCAGGCCTCCTCAGTATAATGCAGATTAATTTATTATTTAAATCTGAATAGAATATTAGCTCATTGTCTTAATAGTTCTGATAAATGCTCATTCACTCAAAGGCAGAAGACAAGCTCCCCACCCGGCACATTCTAATTTTCTTGAAAAACATTTTATTTCACAGTACAATTGAAATGTGGAGTTCCCACTTTCCTCTGTTACAGGAGCCCTTTCAATTATCTCAAAAGTCTTCCATAACATAAAATGTTGCCCCCTCCCCACTCAAATTGGTGAGAATGTTATCCTACCAGAAGCTGTAGCTACAATCAAAATTCTTTGAAGGTATTTGAATGTGCATGCGTAGGTGTACCAATGTAGGTACAGATGTGTACACATGTGTGAATGAGGGTGTGTGTATTTGGGGGTGAGGGAGGGCACACCCTTCCTTTTCATTTTCTCTGCTACATGTCCCTTTCATCCTGCAAATGGTGGCATTTGCACAATATCCCTACAAACTACAAATGGTCTGGTCTGACACTCTGTAATTTCATCAAGTAGACTGGGGGACTTGAATGTTCAGGGTTCTCCAGACTTCCCTCCTACATTAGTATACAGAACCATGCACATGTGTTGTACACATGTGTTTTTATTATAATGTGACTAACTTTGTGTATAGATGGATAGGAAGGAACATGGTTTAGTGCAGGGGTGGGGAACTGTTGGCCTCAAGGCAAAGTTTGGATTCAGTCAAAGGGCTGTAGTTAAGGACCTAGAGGATCATCTGTGGCCTTGAGACCACAGGTTCCCTACCTCTAGTGTAGTGGGATCTAAGGGGCTACCTTCATTATTGCTCCAGTTATTTAGCTTTCATTCCAACTTTCTTCACTTCCTCTCCACAAGCCTCCCTCTCCAAAGCTGGGGGCTAAGCATTTTACTGGGGAGAGATGTAGCCTGAGCCCAGAAGGACAAGGCCACCTTTGGGGGAAAGGTGAGGATGACCTGCCTCCCTAAGCTCCCTCCACTCCACCCATTCCATCAGCATCACCTCCATACATCCCTTCCCTGCTGCCATTCCACCCCATCCCCCAAGCTTCCTGCACTCCCATGTACTCTTTCTTCTCTAGTCTCCTTCCTTTAGCTAAGTCTCCTAAGCAATGGCGCTTGTTCTCTCTTCCCCTCCTTTTTCTGGCCCCCTTTCCCCTATAGTTCAACTCTAGCCTCCTGCCTAAATCCCTCCAGGCCAATGTTCCAGTGATGGAGACCAGAAGGAAAAAGTACCCCAAGGGATCACTTTAGCAGGAGGAGGGAGAGAGCCATTCTACCTGCTTCCCTAGTTTGGGTTGGGGGGGAGGAGCCAGGAAGAGGTACCCGGAATAGGAGGCTATACTGTGGCACTCCCTAACCACCAGTCATCCTCCACTCTGCCAGGTGGGAGTGAGGAAATTGAGTAGATCATCGCCACTGCCAAGGCCACTGCTCCCCAGAGCAAGAGTCTTGACTTGGTAACTTTGGCAGTGAGAATAGTCTTTAAGCATCAAAACACACACACACACACACACACACACACACACACACACACACACACACACGAATGCATACCCTCCTCCCCCACCACCATACGAATAAACAGACCACGCACTTACAAATGCTTATCACACTCAGCCATAGCACTTACCTCACTGGCTCCGACTAAACTTCCCCTCAATCCTTCCCTACCTAGAGTTTCTCCACTCTAAATATCTGCTTCTGAATCCAGATCACTTTCTAAGCACCTCCTTCTCTCCACCCATTCCACTTCATTCTCTCTCCTCTACCCTCCTAATACTCCAGTCCCCTTTCCTCCTATTTCCCTGTCTGGCTCCCCTTGTCTTACTCCAACCCTTTGCTTAGCATCATAGATGTTTAGAGCTCCTTCCGCACCAGACTCCTAGTTCATCAAGGTAGCTAGCTAGCTTCACTCCTATATATGCCCCTCTTTTCCCTTCTCCTTTCCACCTCCCCTTTTCTCATATAGCACCTGCCCCACTCTTTCCTCACACCTTTCTTGCCCCCAGCATTTTCCTGTACAATGCTTGACATATAGTAAGCACTTGGTTGATTGATTCCTATGTCTACCAAGGTTCTGTCCTTGGGACAGATTGGGGGTGGGGTTGGAAGAACTTGGGGCTCCTCACAGAGGTCCAGGAGACCTATTTGTCAGTTGAATAACTGTAAAATTCCCCTCAGTTCAGTGGCACTTAATCAGGCCCCACCCCTGGGAAAGGAAGAAAAGAAGGAAGGAAGAAATGAGAACAAGGTGAATTCAGGGAACCAGAAAGCAATTTACTAACCTGGAGGCCAGCCAGCTGCCTTGGCAGAGGGAGGGGGAGAGAAGGGGCTGACATCAGTGCCTCTACCTGCCCCCCCCATTCCCCTTGACATGCATCTTTCTTTCTCCTACTTCTTCCTTCTCTCTTGGGCTTCCCATGGTTGACTTAGGAGAGGTAAATTCCCAAACCCCATACTGTCCCCAGTTGTAGGGCAGGTCTAGGTCCCTAGGGGCAAGAGGAATTATTGCCAGTGGATGTCTACATGCTTCTAGAGAGGGAAAAGCAACCCACACACTCTTTGTCTCTTTCTCTCTGTGCCTGTCTCTTTCTTAGAACTTCCTAGGCTAGGGTCTATGAAGCACTTGCAATTTCACTCTCTTGGCAAATCCAGATCTGTGAGCCTCAGTTTGCCAGACTGAAAATGACCATGTGAGACTGGGGGAGCATAAGTAGAATGAAGGAGGCAGTTGCTGGAGAGGAAAGAACCCTGGCCGGGTATCAGAGGAACTATTTTTCTTGCTCTGTTGCTAACTTTGAATTGGATAAGTGCAAGGTGCTCTGCAAACTGTTTCACAGTAAAAAGAAATAGTTTCTAATAATATAATAGAAGAGCTAACATTTATAAAACCCTTTAAAGTTTACAAATATTATTGTTTGGACTTCAAAACAACCCTTAGGAGGTTGATGCTATTATTATATCCATTTTATATATGAGTAAACTGAAGCAGACAGGTTTCACCCAGCAAGCAAATATCTGTATGTGGATTTGAATTCAGGTCTTCCAGATCCTAAGTCCACTGCTCTACTTTTATGCCACCTAGGTTACCTGTGCTGCCTTTGGAACCTTGGGAAAGTCACATATTCTTTACAAGTCTTGGTCTCCTCCTCTACAAAATAAGGAAGTTGGTCAGGATGATTACTCCATATCTAGCTGATAGTAATTCAAATGTCAATACTTCAAAGACAAGAATAATGACAATATATCTATATAATATATTCCTCCAACACCCCCGTAAGGAAGAGGGGTAAGTATTCTTATTCTCATTTCACAGATGAGGAAACTGAGGCCAAAACAAGGGAAGTCACTTGCTTAAGGTTAAATAGCTAGTAAGCCTCAGAGCCAGAAATCAGAACCCAGGACTCTGGACTCAAAGTCTAGCACTCTTCCCATGACCCTATGGCCATAGTCATTCTTATGCTCCAGAGGTCCAGAGTGAAGTGAGGATTGACTCATGGGAAAATATTAGAGAAGACTTTTCCAATCACCCAACTAGTGAAATTTACTACTTCGCAAACTGCCCCATACTATGTATGGCCTGTGGGAATCCATGGGAACAGCAGCATTCTTTCCCCCAAGGAGATCCCAGCTGAAGACTGGGCAGAGACCCCCATGAAAGAATTAGATGACAGTACAAGAATTAGACCACAGTAGAGGAGATGTCTCAGGCAGCAGAGAGATATGCTAAATGCCAAAACAGACATTTGGATGGTAAGTGTATGAGAAACCCAGAGTGGGAGAAAGCAAGGGGGCCTGTGGTGTTTTGGGTAGTGGTAGGGCTCTAGGAAAGTCATAGGGACTTCATTTTAGAGTGGCAAGGGACCTGGGAAGTCATCTAGCCCAACTCCCTTCTTTGAGAGATGAGGAAACTGAGGACCAGAAAGGTGAAACTTGGCTAGGGTCACATAGGCTGTGAGTGGCAGAAGCCCCCTGACTCCAAACCTAGCATTCTTTCTATTGCACTGAACATGATGATATGGGAAAAGCTCTGGACCTGGAGTCTTTTGAGACCTAGGTTCAAGTTTTCATTCCACCCTCTTATTGACTGAGTTTCCTTGGGCAAACCCTGGCTTCTCAGATCCTCAGTTGTCTCATCTGTAAAATGGTTATGACTTAAACTACAGCTCAAAGTACTATATAAATGTAAGTTATTACTGTCTGTCAAGCAAGGTCCATCCAGGCAACTTGAAATTGCCTTTGCCCAAGCTCAACCTCCTTATGTCTCCTCAGGAGATTTGAAGGAACAAAATACCAGGCCAGTGCCAAAAGCTGTGTGCTTTGCAGGCCCCAGCTCTGAGGGCTTTGGCATTTGACCAAGCACTAGGGCTGGTCCTAGGTAGAGAGGAAGGAGGCAACCACCCATGTGATATTAAAAAACACTAAGAAAACTCCATCTGCCTCTAAATATCTCCCTGATCTTCAGAATTGCTCTTCTTTAGAATAACTGCCTGGTCATCTTCCCCATTATCCAAACAAAAATGGATGTCCAAGCTCTAATAAGCTTCCTTTTCTCCAGGGAATGTCCAGTTCACCACAATAAAAATATTGATAATAGAGTGTGGGAGCTGAAAAGAACCTCAGAAATCTTGTCTTGTCCAACCCCCTTATTTTACAAAGTAGTCCAGAAAGGGAAAACAACTTGCCCAAGGTCACCAAGTTTAGTGACTCTCCAAAGAATATTTCCTACACATGTATAGAACTGGGAACTCCCCACTTGGATTCAACAACTCTTTCTTGTGTGCCTGTGATTGTGTCTAAGGCATTGTGCTAAGTCAGTGGTAGCTACAAAGATGACTAAGTCACAGTCCTAGCTCTGAGGATGCTGATTCTCTGACAAGAGTCTGTTTGGAATCAGCACCTGTGTAGTGGAAAGGGCACTGGACTCAGTCAGAGATCTTGGGTTTGAGGAATGGTTCTGCTTGCTTTCTTATTCTGTTCCTTTAGACAATCTATTCAGGCATTTATTTCATCTCTCTGGGCCTCAGTTTCCTCATTTATGAAATGATGGAGTTGGAGGTCTCTGCCAACTCTAAATTATATGAACTGTGATTTCATTTGATACTCTCAACCTTTCTAGTCTTATGTTTGGCAGGTAAGAAAACAGAGGCCCAGAGGATCAAAGTGCCTTGCCTGAGCTCATACAGCAAGTTAATCCTACAATGATTATCTGAAATCTGTACAGTAGACTTTTTATCCATACATTCAATAATCACCTAGCTGAGCCATGCCTAGTAGATGAGTGAGTGAGACACAAGTAGAACCCATGATTGGATTTGTTTCTGTGATTCTCCTGACTAATACCCATGTGCAACTGTGACTTCCTGAGCCAGACTCCAATGACTGAACCATTTAAACAGCCCTGGAAGCTCTTGAGAATGGGGAACACTCACAGCCATGTAAATGTTAACAATCTTCCGGGTCCAGAGAAACACAAAAGGTGTTAAGCCCAGCAAGAAAAATATATGGGACACCTCTTGTGGTTTTTTCACACTGTCCAATCATACAGATGGCAATTAATTTCCCCTATAAATGAAACACCTTTCATATCACTTTATCTGGAGAGGCAGAATTGACAGCAGCAGGCGTAATTTATACATACCTTTTACCCATCTGTTAGTATTAGGCCATTCGGTTACATGCTTTTTCCTTTCAATTCTCTTCCCAAATTGAAAGGGATTAGGTTAGGATTAGGTGAGTGTTTTAACCAGAAAGTCAAAAAGATGGATGGAGATATTTCCAGATGAATAATACCCAAGAGAGAGTCCCACACAATGGCATCCAGGTGGGACTCAGTAGACTGGGAAATTACCTTGGCTGGAGGAGGGGCAAGAACTAGTTGGTATTAGAGAATGTTAGATTTCAAAGGGACCTTAGGGAATCATCTGTCTAACCCTCTAATTTTATAGCTGAGGAAACTGAGGACCAGAGAGCTGAAAATATTTGACCAATCTTATACTGCTAGTTCGTGGCATGGCTAGGTCTTCTGATGCTCAGCTGGGTGTTCTTTTCACTGCAACATGCCATTGAAAATGAAATGAGAGGCAAATGAAAGAAAGAGAAAGTCTTAACATCAGAAGAAGTGGGTGTAAGTTATATCCGTATCTTTACACATATCTATGTAGTTATTGGAAGGGGGCGGGGGGCGTGTTCTGTGAAATGCCTGTATAGGTAGTTGCTTACTCAGCCTCTGCTTAAGGCTGGTTCTATCTTCCTAAACGTGTCTATCTGACCAGCGTATTAGAGGATTCTAAGGCTTGAAGGCAAACTTATTCTTAAAAGGACTAAAAATCTGTCAGAAAAACCCTCTGAGTTATCCCTAAGGCTCCTTGGGCTCTGAATCCTGGTTTTGATGGCGGCCATCAAAGAGTGGGGTCTAGGTTTGGGGATGGTCACTTTGATAACATTTTGTCATATTGGTGGTAGATACCCCAAATCCCAAGTTCGAATCAAAAATCTGTAATTCCACACATTATGTGCTCAGCTCTGTCCTGCATTACCCTGCTGGGGAAGGGAGAAGTGTTTGTCTTGGGGAGCTTGGTCTAGGTGATAGTTAAGTGTTTAGATGTTTAAGTAAAGGTGCTTTGGCCAACAATTAGATTGAATAGTGTAGAATATACACGAAGGAGAGTTTCTATATAGTAGGAGAAGACTTTGTGGAAGATTGGGGGCTGCAAGGACAGCTGGGGTTTGGGGTCTAGGAAAGAAGGGAGGAATAATGGAAAGAAGGGAAGCAAGTATGTATTAAGTGCTTATTATGTGCTAGGCTATTATCTCATTTGATTCTCACAACAACTATGAGAGGCAGATTCTATGGCTATCTCCATTTTGCAACTGAAGCAACTGAGGCAGATAGAAATTAAGTGACTTGCACAGGGTTACTTAGCTAGTAAGTGTCTGAGTCTAGATTTGAACTGAAGTCTTCCTGATCCCAAGCTTAGTGCTCTGTCTACACCACCAAGCTGCTTGTAGATGCCTCAGAGAGGTGGGAGTAAGAATTCCAAGAATGAGAGGAGAGAAGACAGAAATGAGCATGACATGTGTTAAGAATAGTATGGTGGTGGAACTGATGGAGACAGACAGGAAAGGGCTCAATTACATGAACCAGTGAAGATGGAGTGATATATGAGCCCACATAAGCCATCTAAATTGGGGGGGTGTCTAACCCATACTGAGTGACACTCTTTTCATCAGTATCTCTTTCAGTATCCTGCAGGATTTTATTCATATGTCTGGGGGCTTCATGCCCATTGATTAATTAATGTTGACTTTTTTGCCTTATGTCATAGGCTCATGGATGGATGCTTCAGATTGCTGGGGACTTTTTTTGTTTTTAGCCTGAGATCACTAGGCTTGGATCAAAATCTGACGCGATCGTCTGTCCAGATCACTACTCCCAGTTCCTAGTCCAGTTGTAGGTAAGTGATCTAGACACAAAGAGCTCCCCCTCCAATACTAGGTCCCTGTGCTCTGGAATTTGGCTAGAACAAGTAGAAGGAAGAAAAGAGCAGAGGAGTCACTGACCCCCATCTATTGGGTCCAGCCTGTTGTCAAGTGCTGTCTCTCCACCCCTGAATTGAGTCTCATCTATCTGGTCCAGTGAGCTCAATGCTTCTTGGGATCACAACCGCATCTGCTCTGAGAAGTAACCCTGTTCAGTCCCTTGCTTTCTCCCTCCTCTCAAAATGCTTAGGAATAGCTGAAGAGTCAGGCAGTGCTTGGGTGACAGGGCAGGGGGCAGGGAAGGTCAGATGGGTAAAACATTCAGTTAATGGGTCTTTTATTTCATCTGTTATGTTATGTGTGTGTGTGTGTGTGTGTGTGTGTGTGTGTGTGTGTGTGTGTATGTGAGAGAGACAGACAGACAGAGACAGAGAGAAGGAGAGAGACAGATAGACGGATATAGAGATTAAGAGTTTGTGACATGTATCCATGAGGCCAGAGAAGAATTCTTTTCTTCCCCTGAGCAACTTCAGCCCTACTTGTTGAAGCTTGTGATCATCTACTACCTTTCATTTAGTTATTGTTTCATATGCATATCCTTGAATTGTGTCTTGTTCATGTCTTGTTTCCCAGAAAACAGTTTGATGCAGCTGGTGCTCAGCACTCTCAGAGCTCTGCCTCCCTTAGTGCTCACCCTGACCAATCCCTAGAGTTTAGAGGTGTGGTCCAAATGAGAGTCCTATGGAGGATAGAACATAGCCAGTTCAGCAGGGAAGGCATATTAGGAAGGAAGAGAGGAAGGAAGGGAGGGAGGGAGGGAGAGAGGGA
Source organism: Potorous gilbertii (assembly GCA_028658325.1). Taxonomy (NCBI): domain Eukaryota; kingdom Metazoa; phylum Chordata; class Mammalia; order Diprotodontia; family Potoroidae; genus Potorous; species Potorous gilbertii. The sequence goes on along the minus strand of CM053769.1, from coordinate 603,200,383 downwards.
GGAAGGCAAGGAGAGAGGAAGGGAAGGAGAGAGGAAGGAAGGTAGTAAGGAAGGAAGAAGAGGGAGGGTGAGAGGGAGGGAGGGAAAAAGGAAGGAAGGAAGGGAGGGAATGAAGGAAGGGAGGGAATGAAGGAAGGAAGGAAAGAAATAAGCCTTTCTTAAGTACCTGCTATGTCTCTATAGTATCTCATCTCCAGGCTCAGACATACAGCCTTCTCCAGTGTGACTTTGTATCTACTTTAGAACTAACAAAACAGTTTTATATTAATGCAGGGACCTGAATAGATTTGCCCATTAAACGTTAGTACATTAGACCCAAGGTGTCCCTTACACACTCCCCATGGAGTTTTCCGGGCAATCTTGGCTGGAGGAACCTTGGTGAGGGAGAACGTGCTGGAACTAATAACCAGGTTGGGATATGAGGGGCAGCCGGTCCGCTCTCTCCCCTCCAAGCTCAGAGGACATCCAGCAGAATGGAGTCAGGAAGAAGAAAGGGGGTGGAGGGGAGGGGAGAAATTAATTTGAAAAGGATCTATTGAACTCTTGTGAGGGAGATGAGAAGGAGAAGGTATAGTCCTTGTCCTTGAGAAACTCCTAGTCTAATTGAAGAGAGAAGCAAACTAAAGATCAGAGAACAGTGTCAGATAGTATATGATCATGGGCTTATTTGCATATGGCTCCAAATTCTAGAATGTAGAGCACAATTCAAGCCATAGGCTATCTTTCAATCAGTGCTAGCTGGAGCTGTTCTGTGTATTTGTCCTATCTGTGTATATTCACCTACCCTTGAAAACTCTGTTGTGGGCTTATTATTCATCCTTGGACAAGTTGCTTAGTCTCGTTTTCATCATCTGTAAATAGGGATAAGAACCTTTGCCCTGCCACCCTCAGAGACTTGTCCTGGGGTATCCATGATAACCCAATGACAGTGATTATATGATTAGAGTTTCAGAGTTGGAAGATATGTCAGTGGCCATCCAGTCTAATTTCAATTTATAGATGTGGAAACTGAAACTCAGAGAGAATAAGTGATTTGGCCAAGGCAATACTGGTAGTAATTGTTAGAAGTGATATTTGGACCGAAGCCCTCAGACTGCATTGCCAGTATTATTTCCAAAACCTTCTGAAAGCTCCTCTTTGGGAAAAGAGCTCTAATTTCATTCCCAGGAGGGCAGCCTGTGATTTGTCCTTAAAGGACATCCTCCCTTTGGGTCAGCACTCAGTTCCTGAAAAAGAGCCCCTTTTGGCTCTAGCTACAGAGCTCATGCTGGAATGTCTGAGACATCACTGAGTAGCTGGCGCTTCCAACCTAGTATCAGTAGGAACAGCCAAGATTGGAGAGAGGAGAGAGGTTGAAAAGATGGGAAGAGAGAATAAGTAAGCCGATGTCACCAACTTTGCAGAGAAACACTGACATTCAGCCAATTATGGACTTCATGGGTGTGAAGGTTGAGACTAAAGAACAGGTAGCTCAAAAAAATGAGGAAGCTAATTGTTTGGCTGGAGATAATTTACAGTAATAGGGTAATTAGGAAATCAAGGTAGAGAGTGAGTCACAATAGCTTTTCTGGGATGCCTGTGTTTCTGAAGATGGAAAGGTCAGGGGCTTCCTGACCTCACCTGGACAACCTTGGCTCAAGTTTCACCACAAAATTGCCCTAGGAGTGTGAAACCAGGGGGAGCTAATGGCATTACATTTTCAGCCTTTCACTCCAGGTCAGTACTTTCTCCTCCAGGAAGCCTTACCTGATTACTCCTGCTTATAATGAGCTCTCTCCTCGACCTCCTCATAATTCTTGCAGTTATTTGTGAATTTACACGGTGGATCAATCAGTAAATCAATGAACATTTATTAAGTGCCTGTTATTTGCCAGTTACTGTGCTAGGTGTTATGCATACAAGTACAATGAAATATTTCCTATGATCACATATACTTTATTGTTAATACATATGAATTTAGTTTCCCAAACCCAGAGAGTAATCTCTTCCTACTCACATCTTCTCAAACATCAGCACAAGACTGGGCACCCAAGGGGCATTCTAGAAGTGACTACATTACTCCTCTACTCAAGGAGATTTATCAGTTTCCTATTGCCTTCAGGACATAATACAGCCTCTTCTGTTTGACATGCAAAGCCTTTCATAGTCTTTTTAGGATGCTTACACATTATTTCACTTCATGAATTTTACATTCCAGCTAAGCAATATCATGGGCATGTGGGGTAGCTAGGTGGTGGAGTGGATAGAGTACCAGTGCAGGAGTCAGGAGGACCTGAGTTCAAATTTCACCTCAGACACTTGACACTCACTAGCTGTGTGACCTTGGGCAAGTCACTTAACCCTAATTGTCTCATCCTGGGTCATCTCCAGTCATCCTGATGAATATCTGGTCACTGGATTCAGATGGTTCTGGAGGAGAAGAGAGGCTGATGACCAGCACATCCTTCCTTCACTCAAAACAAAGTCAAGTGCAAATCATGTCATCATTTCTCTGATGGCATGGTCTTCTTTAGCAACTAAGGATGAACATACATTATGTGCATGATCTTCTATATGTGGTCTCTATACTGGTCTTCCATTTCCCATCTCTATGTTTGCATAGGCTGTGTCCAATGCCTCCCTCCTCACCTCTGCCTTTTGGAACTTTTAGCTGACTTCAAATGCCTTCTGTAGAACAAAAAGCCTCATTCCCCAAGTTAGTGCTTTCCTTCCACCGCAAATTATTTTGACTTATTTTATATTTACTTGCTGTTTCCCCCAGAAAAATAAATGTAAGATTCTTTTGACTTGGACTATTTGGTTTTTGTCTTTATATCCCAGTAGCATTCCCCTATTAAGTGCTTGGCACATAGTAGGTCTTTGTTTATTCATACTGTCAAGTTGAATTGAAAGTGCTTGCTGACTTGGGCCAAGACCTGTGAAAGATGCTCTCTGACCAGTGGCCCAAATTCCACAAAAACAGTGTCCCCTGTTTCTTCACCTCCATTGATTTCTATTTCATTTTTTTCTTGGCTTACAAATTTGGAAGGAAAAAAAGTCAATAGCACCCATGAAAGCTTTTTAATTTTATACATATGATACACTGTTTTTGCCACATGGAGGCACATTTTGGGAGTAGATGTCAAGTGACCCATGTCTTTCCTCTTTAAAGTCAATGTAAAGTCCCTAGCAGCTAAGGCTGTATACTGGACAGAAAAGATTTCTTGAATTTTTGTCAGAACCTGCCTATAGTTCTTGGGAGAAGCACTTGGCAGCTTGTAGAGGTCCTCTTAGTCTGTCAAGGACTGCCTGAAATTAAAGCAGGAAGGATCCTGGTTAGACATAAGAGATAACTTCCTGACCTTTGGGGAATTAGAGAGTGAAAGAGGTTGACAAAAGGAGGCCTTGAAGTCTATCTTTGGACACCTTCAAGAAAAAAAAACCCTTGATTATCTGTTTTGGACAGTTTGTATATTCAACCAATCTATTTAGAGATGGAGTATTGGAACAGATCAATTAGTCAATCAACAAATATATTTACTGTATGCAGTGTCTTAGGGGTACAAATGCAAAGAATGGAACCATCTCTAAAGGATCTTTTGTTCTAATGTGGGAAACAACAAGGACACATATAAATATGTAGTGAATAAATATAAAATGAAGGAAGAGACGGATTCTATGAGGCAGAGGTGAAAGGTAGAGTCATTCCAGGTATATGGGATAGGTAATGCAAGGCAATGGAGTGTCGTGCTAGAGGAACAGAGCCAAATGTTCTGATCGGACTCCACTGTGTAGGAGAAGAAGCAATGTTCAATGAGTCTGGAAAGATGGGTTAGGGCAAGGTTGTGAAGGGACTTAAAAGCTAATATTTTATCTCAGACTAGAGGTAATCAGGAGCCAATGGAGTTGATAGGGTAGAAGAGTGATGTGGTCAGATCTGTGTTTAAGGAAAATTACTTTGGCAGTATGTGTTGAATGAACTGGAGTGGGAAAGTTGAGGCAGGAAAAGGAAATAGGAAACGGTTGCAATATTCTAGGTGAGAGGTGATGAGAGCCTTAAAGAAGGTGGTACCTGAGTGAAGAACTTGTAGGGAATCAGATGTGAGAGATGTTGCCAAGATAGGGATGGCAAGATTTGGCAGCTGACTGGACATGGGAATTGAGGGAGACTGGGAAGTCAAAGATAAAGCCAAGGCTGCTATCTTAGGAAACTGGAGAGAGAATGCTGTCTTCCATAGAAATACAGAATTTTGGAAGAGAGGAGGTTTGGGGGGGGTGCAGTAATGAGTAGATGACTTCCTTTCAACTTAAAGATTCCAAATTTTCTTTTTTCACCTAATAGTACCAGGACTTTAGCATTTTGGATCTTATAACGTTGTACTTTACTTGATAGCAGCTCACACTCCTTTGGTGTTTTATTTTTCATTTCCTCACAACACTCCTATGAGGTACACAGAACAAGTATTGTTATCACTGTTTTAGAGATGAAGAAAGAAAGATTTCTTAGTTGCAGGGCTCAAGGAGATTAAGGAACTTGCTTAATGCCTCCAGGTAGTGAGAGGCAGGGTTGGAATTAGAATAGGGACTCTTCCTGCTGCTTGTCTACTTAGACTCTTAATTCTTTTTCAATCCAATAAAACTAGTTTGAGCACCTACTACTCTGTGCCTAGACTAGTGCCAGGAGTGGGAGATCTTCCCAATATACGCATAGGAATTCCATATCCATAGGCATATGTGAATACAGGACAACACATGCTAAAATGCTGTGGACACATGCACACAAATCCACCCAGTTGTCTGTACACACAGACCCATGGAAACATTTGTGCCCATATTCCCATATTGACTCTGTAGACCCATAGCTGGGAGGATCCATGACCCTAGCATGGCTCCAACAATAACAGGAGAGAATATGATTAGCTTTCTGGGAGAAAGTACTGAGTAGTCTGGATAAGAGCCTTCTAGTTTTAAAATTCTATGATTCTAAGTAAAACCATAAAAGTCTATGGTTCTATGGGAAGCAATGAGGAGAGCTCCATCTGCGTGTCTTGAAGTAGAGAGACGGGAGGGGTGAGAGGGGGCCAGGCGCTGAAGTAGTTCCTGGCAAGGTCATTTATGAATATTAAATCTTATACCTCCAGGCTCCAGCGATTCCCACTGTCCTGCCCCTCCCCATAAGCCAAGGTTACACTTGTAATAAACAAAACTAACCTTCTCCAGAAGACTCTCTCTCTCTCTCTCTCTCTCTCTCTCTCTCTCTCTCTCTCTCTCTCTCTCTCTCTTCCTTCCTTCCCTCCCCCCACCCAAATATATTCAACCTTCCCCCAGCAACAACCCAGAGACCAGAAGAAAAAGCTTTCCAGAGGAAGAGAAGACAGATCTGGGGAGGGGAAGGAAAGGAGAAGGGGAGGCCCAAATCAGCTTCCACACATCTGGCTGCTTAGGGGAACCTTCTCCAAATCATCTCTATGCACTGGGTTCAGCCCAAGGCCTTGAAAATCTCTTGGAAAAGAGCCTTCCAGATGGTACTTCTACTTCTCACTGTTTCCTACCCCACCCCTTTCCCAATTTGCCTTTCTGAGCCTTGAGGAGGATTTTGAAAGATAGAAAATAAAAAGAAGAGTGACCCTAGTTGGACTTTAAATGCTGGACTGGGACTTGGTGCCAGTGTCCAGGAGAGGGTGCTCTTGGTATGTGCCTTTGTACACACATGCATATGTGTATGTGCGCATGCAAGTATGAAATGCATGTGTGTGTATGTTGTATCTGTGTGCACACTTGTTAAAGGATTAAAGGTGTTCAAGATGTATAGAAAGAGGGCTTTATGACATCAGGAAAGGACTGTTGGTCCTCCATATCTAGAATGCAGAATCCCTCTTCACCCCTGACTCTTGAAATCCCTGGCTTCGTTCAAGGCTCAGATCAAGGGTCACCTTCTGTGTGAGGCACTCCCTGGTTTCCCCAGATGCTAGTATCTCCCCCTGCTCCAAACCCAGGTTGTGTGGCTGCTTTATATATGCCTATACATGTGTTTTTGAATATATCTATATATGTGCATGTTTCTCCATTAGAATGCAAGGTCTTTGAGGGCAAAGATTGTTTTGCTTTGTCTTTCTATCTCTAGCATTCAGCCCAGGGCCTGCTACTAGGTGCTTAATTAAAGCTTGTTGATTGATCAGTTGATAGATAGGATAGGTTTAGTGATATCCCCAAAGGACAGAATCCTAACTTTGGTCCCTCAGGGGAGTTGGGGGTCCATCCTCTGAGGATGTAGGGTATATGATGACATCCTCTTCCAAACCATCGCTTATGGTTAGAGCCTAGATATGGAAGGACCCATGAAATTGATTTGGGAAGGGAGAAAGTAGATACTCAAGTCTGGGATATGCTGGTCCTGGGGGCTTCACTACTTAATGTTCTTTTGTCTTCTACCCACAGTCCTTCAGGCCTCAGTGCATCAAAAACTTTGGAGGTCCATATCTCCTTGCTTTTTCTGTCTCTTCATTATTACCTTATGTTTCCATGTCTCATTTCCTCTGGACTTGGGAAAGGGGGCAGGGGGAGGGAGGGAGAGAGAGAGAGACAGAGACAGAGACAGAGACAGAGACAGAGAGACAGAGAGAGAGACCGATAGAGAGAGAGAGATTGATCCTTGGTTCACCTATATCAATAATACAACAATAGCAATAATATATTGATACCTGCCTCTACCAATATTGGGATGAGGCTTTTTTGTTTTTTACTTTTCAGAGTTCTTTCTCAAAGTAGGCATTATTATCTGCATTTGACTAAGAAAAAAGTAAAGTGAGATGCCCAAAAAGTCACTCAGAAAATTAATGATAGAATGACTAGAATTGATGCCTTTTGATTCCCAATCCAGAGATTCTCACCTGGATCATATAGACTTTTAGAAGCTTGCCTTAAGCAATGTGAATGTAAGTGGAAATTGTGAGGGAGGAATGGATAGTGAAAGAAACTGAGAAAATAAGGAATGGGTCTCAGGCCTTTGCCTTCACAGAATCTAGTAGTGTGTGTGTGTGTGTGTGTGTGTGTGTGTGTGTGTGTGTGTGTGTGTAGATAAACTCACTCACACTCAGTGTAAAGATTTGAATGTGTTCTTCCTTGGAGAGGGTTGGGGAGAGGGGGGTTACGAAGGCCCCCAGAAAAGGGCCATGCTTAACAAAAAAGGATGAAGACACAATGGGAGAATTTCAGAGAAGATGTTTTTTGAAGGGGTGGGGGTGGCAGTGTCTAACTGAAGTCCCTAACATCCTCCCTATGGGTAAGTTTCTGCAAAGGGGTTGAGTTATGAAGATAGAATGACTAAGCAAAGAAGAGACAGTGTAAAGAAAAGCCAAGGAGAGAGATGGAGAGATTACAGAGATGGAAAGAAATGGAGCAGATTCACAGACACAGTAAGAGACAGTGAAACAGAGAGAGGGAAAGCAATACAGACACAGAAAAACAGGAGGAGACTGATGTATATAAAGACCTGAGAGGGAGAAGATGAAAAAGGGCCAGCCTGATGGTCAGGGGGCACAGACTATATCCTACTTATTTTGTTTCCCCTCTCTCTCACTGCCCAGTGTAGCACCTGGTGTAGAGTGGGCAGCTATTAAATATTTGTTGAAAGAAAAAACACAAAAGAGAGGCAGACCTGGGGAAGGTGACAGTGAGACAGAGAAAGACGATGTGCCCCTTTTCCAGTGACTTTAATTGATGCCCCATCAGGTCGTTGCCTGAAGATTTGCTCTGGGTTTTGTTATTCTAATTAGCCAAGTGCCCAGGCTGGGAGGAAACAAACATCTTCTCTGATGTACAACCCTGAGTCTGCCAAGGAGGTAGGGGAAGAGGGAAAGAGGGAAGCACATTAGCACAACAGCTGGGGGGCGGTGCAGATGAGGGAATAAATGGGATGGTCTGCCTATAAATCAGCCCCTGCTGACAATCCCAGGTTCTGGGGGGTCCAGAGGAGGCTGCTGGCTGAAGACAGCCCTCTGGCGAGATGCTGATAGTAGCTGAAACACAGGGGCCCTGCCCTCCCAAGGGACAGAAATGGACTTCGGCCAACTCAGTTGAAGGAAGGTGCAGAGGCTTAAGCTAAGGAGAGAAGCCTATGAGGGATAAGAGCCCATAATAGATGCTGGAAATTAAATTGGGGATGGGGGGAGGAAGAGTCTGTGAAATTGGGAAAGGCAGTCAACTTTTGATTTCCCACTATATAGTAGCTGCTTTGCAGATCCTCCATAAAATGGTTTGGTAGTTCTGTTTCCCTTCCACTGTGCCCCACCCTAAGGGAAGTGTTAACTATTTAACAGTTAATCATTGAACACTTACTCCATGCTTAACCCTGCCCTGTGAGAGATAGGAGAACACACTTGAAACCAACAGAGAACACCATCAATGAGCATGGAATATCATTCCATGGAAGGGAGATACAGAGATGAAGAAAAAAATCAGTCCCTGCCTACATGGAACTTAATGTCTAGGAGAGGCAGAATTCATGGGGCATGACAATATATATTAATTGTTCTGAGAACCATAAAAAAGGCTTGTCTCCTGCTTAAGATGGATGGAGGGTGGGCTCTTTCTTCCTACCATTTCTTTACAAGTCACAAATCAGGAAACCTTTACCAGTATCTCTGATCTTTGTTGAGGGGTAAGGCGCATAAGCAAGGTTTAGTGGAAAGGGCGCTGGAGTCATGAGAAAGCCAGGTTCCAGTCTTACCGTGTGGACATGTGCAATTCAATTCTCCTGCATGAGCTTCAAAGGTACACGGTGTAAAATGTGAATAATCTTACAGGATTGTTCAGAGCTCAAATGAGATATTGCAAGTGAAGTGCTCTGTAAACCTTGTTGTTGTGGTTCTTCAGTCATGTCCGATTCTCTGGGACCCCATTTTAGGTTTTCTTGGCAAAGATACAGAAAGGTATGCTATTTCCTTTTCCAGCTCATTTTTCAAATGAGGAAACTGAAGCAAACAAGGTTAAGTGACTTGTCTAGGGTTACACAATTAATAAGTGTCTGAAGCCAGATATGAACTCAGGTCTTCCTAACTCTAAGGCCTGGTATTCCATCCGCTGGGCCACCTAGTTGCTCCTCTGTAAACATTACAGCATATAAAATGTTAGTTCTTCTGATCTCAGTCATTACTGAAACCGGTGGCAAAAATAGCCTCGCACACAGTATTTTACTTCAGGATGAAACAGAAGCATTCTTTTCTTCCTTTAAAGTTTGGACCTGTGGTTTCAATCGGCATGGGGATTTCCCAGTGTAGAAACTCCTTTCGCCAATGCAGATCATCCACTCTTCTACAATTTATAGTTTGTAAATTGTCATTTTAGAGAGCTTCCTGGGTCCCCGAAAGGCCCATGGTCACACAGCTGGTATGTGTCAAAGACAACACTTGAACCCAGATCTTGACTTCAAAGCTTATTTTTACCCTATCCATTTCACTGTGCTAACCTCCTTTGATCATCTTTGGTCATTTCATCTTGTATGCATTGTCTTCCCAAGAGGAAGGGCTCGATTCTCTTTATCACTCTCATAGCTTCTGTCATGACACTAGGAACAGGGTAAGTATCCAATAAGCACTTATTTCTCATTGTAAAATTAGCCTAAACCATAATTAAAATGGTGAATTATTCTGCTAAACTATCCCCAGGTCTAATATAAATTTATTTTTTATTACAGCCTGATTTTGGATTATCTTTAATACATCTCCCCTGCATTGAACCTGGTGAAAATTGACCACATAAGTAGCCTCCTAAACCTAAGCCTGCACACCTTTGGAGTTATTATTGGTGGCTCCTGGGTCTTTGTCAAGAAGGGAAGGTAGGCGAAGGGAATAAGCGTTTCTAAGCACCTACTATTGACTGGGAGCTGAGCTACATGCTCTACAATTCTCTCATTTGACCCTTACAAAAACCTTGTAAGTAGGTACCTGTAATTATCCTCATTTGATATTTGAGGAAACTGAGGTAAACAGAAGGCAAGTGACTTACCCAGGGTCACCTGGCTAATAAGTGTCTGAGGCCAGATTTGAACTCAGGAAAATGGGTCTTCCATACTCCAGGTCCAGAACTCTATGCACTGTATCACCCACCTGCCCAATACCCTCTCAAACACTAGAATCTGAACTCCTCTGCCTAGCCCTAGATCTCATGCTGTCTCGGATTGTTTTGTAATTATTTAATGTGAATAAATATTTCCTTCACAAGACTGTGGAGTCGCTGAAGGTAGGGGACGACTTCATCCTTGCTTGTATCTCCCAGAGCACAAGCACAGGCTTAGGACTCTTACTCGAGTCCCAGATGAAGGATGCCAGGCTTGGGAGAATTCTCCAGTGATCCCTGAGGCAGGAAGGGTGCCCTGAGTGAGGTCCGAATCGTGAGCCAATATGACCGACATCAAGGGCAGTGCCAGGAATAGACACAGCCACCAGACCTCTCTGCGTGCCGTCCCCAGCCCTGCCTGCCTAAAGAATGCCCTCTTTTCTCCCTCTTTTGGTTTGTTTCCAAAACATCTCAAGTCTCCTCCCCTCTCCCCAGCTTCCTTCCCCGCCTCCACCCTATGACTTGTCTATTTCTTTGGGAATTAAGAAACTCTTTGAAGTTGGGGCTATAGCTTTCCTTGCCGTGGTCATGCTGGCTTCTCCACTGACCCCGCTTCCCACCTGGGCAGACAAGGAATCATCACCATCCTGATGTAACTGGCATAAGCAGGCAACACTCCCTCCCCACCGTGATGAGCTATGGGAGCATGGAAGGAGGGAGTGGTGGGGTCGGAGAACCATACAGGACAATAAGTACTTAAGCGATGCACTTTGTGTCTTGGAGTTGAAGTGTTTTAGATAGGAGAGATCCCGTGGGTCCGAGAGGTCAGGGAAGGCTTCTTAAAAAATATGGGACTTAGAATTGGGTATTGGGAGTCGAAAAACAACCATTCGAAGGCTGAGGAGGGGGTGGGAGAAGATATTCTAACGGTAATGGGGTGTGGGTGTGTGTGTGGGGGAGTATATGGTATATGGACCTGAGAGATCCTGACTACCTGGAGTCAAGTGTGTGTGCTGGGGAGACGGTGGGGATGATGAGGTCTGTGTGTGACCAGAGTGTGTCTTTTCACTTGTTTCGTTAGGATGTTGATTATCATAGAAAGCCCAGGCTGATTATGAACCATGGTGGGCTGCTTTCTCCTTGCCTTCCTCTTTCTCTCCCCATCTCTTGTTTCTCACTCACGCTGAACAGGAAGAGGTCTGCAAATGACTACCATTTCCCTCCCCCCACTCCTCTTTCCTCCTCATGTTCTTATCCCCCCCCCCCCATCTTATTCAAGGCAGATAAAGTGCTCACAGCTGCTCGCAGCTGAAACGGGCCCTAATTGCACCCCTGTTGCCATGGCGATCCTTGATGATCTCTCTGTGGCTGAAATGCTTGCCCTCTCCTAGCTCTCGGTTCCTGCTCCCTTCCATGCCAGCCGAAATGCAGGGGTGAGCCCAGGGCACCAGACAACTCCTTACAAGGTGGGAGGGTCCCCACCAAAAATATTTTCCCCTTTCACCTCTCCCTGGGCCTGAAACAGCACTAGTGAAGAGGTTCTTATCAGGTTTTCGGGCTACCTGCCCTCCCCAGTTAAGATGATTATGTGTCTATATTCCCTAGGAGGGTGTTTTCATTTTGGGATACCTTAGTTACCAGGCATAAAGCAAGGAAAGATACTGAACAGGGAGGCGGAAGTTTCCAAGGCCAATTTCCAAGTCAATTTCCAATAACAATTTAGCCTTACTCACTGAGCATCCTGGTCTGGCAACCCATCTCCTTTGCTCTTTGCCTCCCGATCAGGTCACCTGCTTTCCAGGCTCTGACACCTAGTGAGTGCTTAATAAACGCTTGTGGATTGATTGACTGCCTCTCTTATTGGAGGGGAGGGAGTGAAACCGGAAAGAACTGGTGTTGGAGCAAGCCTAGGAGGAAGTTTTCTATCCCTAATGCCCCAGAGAAGGAGCAGAAGAAAGAGAAAATCTAACTGGGACCCATTTCACAGTGGTGGGAAAAGATGCCAGTGGCAGGTCCCACTTGAAGAAAATCTCATGAAATCTGAACTTCTAAAGTAGATACACTGGGTATGAGTCTTGTGTGTGTTGGGGTGGGGGTGTAAAAAAAAGTCTCCTTCCCATGATAAAAAGATTCACTGCTGGACTGTCAGGGTGTATTTAAACTTTGTTTACAAATTTGTTTATAGATTCTGGGATAGCATTGTTCAAAGCTAAAAGAGTAGGAAGGACCTAGAGAGGCTAGAAAAGAGACTTCTCAGAAAGTAGACTGTAAATTAATGGATGTGAGTGACGAAAGAAAAGGTACTTTTAGATACCCCATTTCAGGGAAATAAGCTATTTTGTATAGCTAGAGAAACCTGCTGAAGTACCTATCCCTCTCCCAACCCTAAGTTTCTCAGGGGTTGAGTCAATTAAAAGTTAGAAACAAACAAAAGGAGTGGGGAAAGGAACTCAAAATTATTTCCTCCTGGAACCAAAATATTTGCAGAACTCAAGAGTCTGAATTCCTAACTCCAGGGTCTGTGGTCCCTAGGCAGTATTCTCCATGATCCTGTTTGGAGTTGCCTTGGCAAAGATCTGAAGTGGTTTGCCACTTCCTTCTCTAGCTCATTTTACAGATGAAGTAACTGAGGCAAACAGGGTTAAGTGACTTGCCCAGGGTCACACAGCTAATAAGTTGTCTGAGACCTGATTTGAACTCAGGTCTTCCTGACCCCAGGTCTGGTGCTCTATCCACTGCCCTTGACTCTCAGCAGCTAGGTAGTACCATCCTGCAGAGATCGATGGGCCTGGAGTTAGGAAGAACTGAGGCCAAACCTAGCCTCAGATATTTACTGGGCAAATCACTTAACACTCTGCCTTAGTTCCCTCAATTGCATGATGGAAATAATAAACACCTACCTCCCAGGGTTGTTATGAGGATCAAATGAGACACAATTGTAAAGCATTTTGTGTAATTTCTGGCAAATAGTAGGTAGTTAATAAATGCTTCTTTCTCTCTTCCTTCTTTGTCCTTTCCAGCCTACCTTCTATTCCATTACCTCTGTAAGGTCCAGGAAATCTTTCCTGACTGAGTGCAGTCTGTTCTGAGAACCTCCTGGTTTGGCTTTATTTCAACACTAAGATTTTGACTATAGCATCACAGACTTGTTTAAAATTCATGACTATTTCACCTGTGGGGTTGTGTTCCATCTCCCCTCTATAGACAGTAAGTTTTGGCGGCAAGGACTGTGTCTTTTATTCCATTCCCACTTCCCTGTTCTCCTTCACTTCCACGCCCCTCTACAATGTAGCCCACCTAATAGGTGTTCAATAACTGCTGCTTGAATTAATTCACCAAAACAGTCAGTTCAGAGAAAAACACCCCAGGGTCTGGACCTTGATGAATGCTATGCCCTCCCTAACTGCCAGCACAATGTTTGCACTCAATCAACTTTCTATAATAAAATCTCAAATCAATCCATATGAAGCCAGGTCTGTGGAGGTCAGGAAGGAGGTAAAAATTCAAATCAAGCTCACAGGTCTTCCTTGAATGTCTATTGAATGACCAGGTCAATGCTAGGTGATATGTCTTGGGGTAAGGGCAGGAACTGGGGTTCTAAGACAAGTGCATAAGAAAGAGGACATAATCCCTTCCCTTAAAGACCCTGCAATCTACTTGGGATAGCAATGACAGCATACATTTGTATAGCATTTTAAAGGTTTGTAAAGCATTTTATGTAATTATCTCATTCAATCTTAATTACAAACTTCAGTGAAGTAGTACACATATTATTATTCCTGTTATATAGAGGTAGAAACTGAGGCCCAGAGAGTCTGTGAATGGCCCACAGTCAAATAGCTGAGCTAAGACATGTACCTAAGTTTTCTGACTTTATCTAGTGCCCTTTCAACTTCGCCATCCTGCTCCATGGTGCAAGTAGAATTCAAACTCAAGAAGCAGTAGTAGGAACTACAGAAGGAAGTACAGAGTGGAGGGGGCTGCTTGGTAGGTGGATAAAGAGCCAGACTTGGAGTAAGGAAAAGCTGAGTTCAAATCTAGTCTCAGATACTTACTACCTGTATGACCTTGGGCAAGTCACTTAACTCTCTTGGCCTCCGTTTCATTATCAGTAAAATGAGCTGGAGAGGGAAATGGCAGACCAATCCAGAATCTTTGCCAAGAAAACCTCAAGTGGGGTTATGATTGAACAAGAACAAAAGTAGAGTCCAGGGCTAGAGGTGTGGTTGAGATTGGAAGTATATTGGAACTGGTCAGGATTGAAGTAGATCAAGGAAAGACCAAAGCAGAGGTGGGTGTGAGGCAAAAGACAGGAACCTATCTAAGCAAAGTTTTAGATGTTGAACTTTTCTATTTTCAGTTTAACGCTTTGTTTAATTAACAATGTCCATTAGGAGCTGTTAGCACATCAAAGGTGATCTGGAAAGAAAAAAAGAGTTGAGAGAGTGGAAAGAAAAAAAAAGAGTTGAGAGGGTAGAAGGTTAGAAGTAGTGGTTTTCCTAGGGGAATAGTACAAGTGAAATCAGAAAGGTTTAAGAAATCTTAAAGAAACCTCCTTCCAAATACTCAGTCCATTCCTCATCCCATCTTCCCCTCAATACAGGAAATCATCCCCAGGGTAAGGAATTTATTTATAGCTTTTGCTAAGTCTAAGTCCCACCACCTCATGAGTCCTCTCCTGATAGCTAAGCGCATGCTTTTTTCTTGCTTTCTAGATCACACACAATTTTGAATCTCCCTATCTATCCATCTGTATTATATATACACACACTGTACACACACACATCTTTAGTTGTTAGATGTGCACATACTTCAGCACTAGATCTTACAGTTCCCCTGTATCCTGAATCTTGGGATAAAGTCTGGTAGATTGGGAGGAGCACTGAATGACTTTGGAGTCAGAGGACCTGGGTTCAGTTCTTTTCTTGGTCACTTCTTCAACAAGGGACTCTGGAGGAATAACTGAGCTACTCTAGACCTCAGTTTCCTCACCTGTTAAAATGAGGATAATATTAGCAAGGTGAGTGGGCTTCCCAGAATTCTTGTGAGGATACGACGACATAATATTTGGGATACACTTTGCAAATCTTCCTATGTCTCAGTTTCCTCATTCATAAAATGAGATCATTGAACTGGAATAACCTCTGAGGCCCCCTAAAGCTCAGAATCTATGTTCCTTGACTTGTGTTCCAATGGTGTAATTGAAATAGAATGCTGGACATAGAAAATCTGGGTTTTTAATCCCTCTTCAAGTACACTTACATGTTGTATGAGGCTAGGCAAGTCACTTAGCTTCTCTCAGTCTCAGTTTCCCTCTCTGTAAAATGAGGGAATCTCTGAGGTTGCTTTGATCTCGGAGTCTAGTAGATGCTTTTATCTATTCTTTGATTCTCTGCCCCAGCACCTAGCACAGTGCTAGGCACATAAGACATGCTTAGTGAAGACTGTGGACTTGAACTAAATTGACAGAGCACTTCATCAAACAAACCAAAAAAAAAACAAAACAACCCAGCCCCAAAGCACCAAACATATAACTTGTCTCTGTTCCCTGCCATGTCCCCTTATCCACTCATTTGTCTTTCTAGCCAAAAACCTATCATCTCGCCTCCAGATAAACCCATCACATTAGGAAAGTTGAAGTTGTAACTCAGGCAAAAAATGACTGTAAACAGCTTTGGAAAAGATTTGTCCACCGAGAAACGGTAAAACAAATCACACCACTTTGCATCCTAACAGGCGTTAAGCAGCTCAATGTTGCCTTGAAAGGTACTCGTTGCTACGACGGGGAATTTCTCAACTCTGGGCATCTCAAGGGCCTTTGCTTCAGAGGGGAGAGAGGCGGGCTCGATTTATTGGGAGAAGACATAGGGACCTGGAGCAGCTCTGCTCTATCATAATGATGCACACCACCCTCTCGGCTTGTGTAGATCATCCCTCTTAAGACAGAGAACTCCAGGCAACAGAAGCTCTCTGGGATTTTCTTTTCTAACCTCCTACTACAGCACTCTCACCGTGTGCCACACTTACTTCTGATCCTGCCTGTGTTGTCTTGTACTTTCTAAATGTTTCATGCATTGGGGTTCTATTATCCCAACTAGATTGGTAAGTTTTTTGGGGGTCAGAATTGTACCCTTATAGTGGTTTTTCTCATAGCCTCTGCCCAGAGTGGATACATATGCATATGTATGAACAAATAAATAGATATACTTACACATATATAAGAGACAGTTATTGAACGCAGATATTCCTGACTCTAGGGCTTTCATGATACGGACTAGCGACTATGGACACTGCCTCTACCATACTGCTCTCTCCATATTGTATGTATTAGCTTAGTAATCAATATGTTATTAATAATGATAATTATGTCATCAAACTCTTATTTTAGTGGCCCATAAATGCTTTATTAAAAAATTCAGTATTTTGGCACAAGACATATATACATTTTTTTTGTGATGTCCTGTGGCAGGTATTTAACTGGTGAACTGATTTAATGGATTAATCAAGATGACCAATAGGCTTAATTCTGTCAAAGCTTAACAAAAATTGTGTCAGTGTTGAACACTTCTATTTTCAACTCAACATTTTGCTTAATTAAGGGTTGTTATCACCTCAACAGAGTTTATTTTAAAAGCACAACAATTAGCCTGGAGACTAAAAGGTTAAACCTAAGTATATTTATTTACTTTTCTAGATTCAAAAAAACAGACTTTTGATGTATTAATAACCCCTGAATAAGGGTTGTATTCATTGGTTTACATAATAGCTCATATTTGTAGTTTTACAAAACACTACTTCCTTTCAACATCCCTTTACAAGTATTATGATTTATCTTCTACAGATTAAAGACTCAGAAAGGCTAACTAACTTTCCCACAGCTTCACAGAAAGCTGGGATTTGAACCCATGTCTTCTGATTCTAAAGGCAATTGTATGCATTGCCTCTAAGCACTCTTTGGACCAAAGGCATCTGGAAGACTGAGAATGAGCCTAAACCAGCATCCATCCACATTGGCATACATCCTCCTGAACATCATGGGAGGAAGTCAGTTTCAAAATTTTGTTGTTTTGAATGTTTTCCATCAGGTCTTCCCAGGGGTTTGCATTCCTAAGTGGTACTTTTGAGAAAAAAAATACAGGCGTATGTGTATATTTCTTCCCTTTTCCTTTTGTAATCTCTAGGCTTTTTAATATGAGAGCCTTTTATTTCTATAAAACTGCAGCTGCTTTCATTGAGTTTTATGGATTTAATGTACTTAGAGACTGCAGGAGAAGATGGGAGTCGGCACCTTTACCCAGGCATCGGCTCTTCAGTGCCTTTTCTAATGACGAAACTTATCTGATCCAGCACATTTCATATCTGTACAAAAATTAATTCTCCCTCCCTTTGTCTTAAGGCTTTAAGGTTTAATTTGTTCTGGGGATTCTTGTGAGTTCCCCCCCTCCTATATCTCCTTTTGTTTTCAAACACTAAACCATTCCTTCTTTCTGCATTTAAGGTGTCTCCCTTCTGGGGCATTCAGTTAGAAAAAGAGTAAAAGGCACAAAGCACCAGACCAAGGCCACAGAAAGGGATGAACGACACTGCCCAGCCCCATGGTGCTAATGCAGGAGATGCTCCTGGCTCTTCCATAAAGAGGCGGAAAGGGGATACACTGGATATTTCCCTCAAGAATCCTCAGGTTTCCTTCCACCTCCCTTCAGGCACCAGTGTCAAAGGACCAGAGGTGATATAGCTGAGAATCCAAGAATAGGAGTCTTGAATCCCAGAACTGACAGATTGTACATCATTATTCACAGAATGGCAGATCCAATAATAAATGTTATAGATCAGAGAATCATAGCTAATAAAATGATAGATAATAGAAGGCAGAATTATAGCTAATAGAATCAAGGGTTGTAGAGTCAAAGACTGAGTGGAAATGATGGAAGAATGATGGAAAGAAGATTGTTTCTTAAGTGTTGACTCTGTGCCAGGAACCATGCTAAGCACTGGGAACACAATGCAAGAAGGAAAGAGTCCCTCACTTCAAGGAGTTTATATTCTATACATGTAAGGGAGCGGTGATCAGGAAAGAATTTTGGCCTGGAGAATCAAAGAGATGACAAGCTGATCCATAGGCACTGCATTGGCATGCCCTTTCCAGAAGAAGCAATGGTAATTTTGATGATTACCGGTCTCCGAGCAAGAATTGAAAAGGGGTAGGGAATGTGGATTGGATGTGAAGCTTAGTCTGGTCTGTATCCAGGTAAAGAAATGGGACCTGGTGAATTTGAACTCACTCCCTCATCCACTAATCAGGGTAGTTCTGCCCCAGAGGGGGCATTCCAAAACTAAGTGAATTAATTTCCCCAGAAAAGGGAATTAGGGATGAAGTAAGGGAGTGGAACATAGTTTTTAGAGGTCTTTTCTGGGGGGGCGGGGTTGTGCCAGGTGGGAACAATTGGGGCAGTGGCAAGACAGCTGGTAATATGTTCTGAGTGGTTATCTACGTGGGGTACTGAGCTTAGCTTCAAGGATCAGAGCTAAACCTTGCAATCCAAGAACTAGAAGAGAATCTTTGGTCCCTTGCCTTGACTCTGGATGGTTGAATAGCTAATTTGTTCCTTATCCATCCATCATCCATGGTAATCTCTTATCTTTCTGACAATTTTCAGGAGGATGGAAACTTCCTTGACTCCCCAAAGGGCAGTGGAAAGGATACTGCCCTTGGAGTCAGGAACACATGTTTAAATCCTATTTACTTACTAGCTGTGTGACCCTGGACAAGTTACTTCTAGTCCATTAGGATTGCAACAGAGAGCTCATTGAAGTCAATAATATGAGATAAGGATGGTAGGATAGTCTGATGCCAGATAATGGAAAGTGATGAATAACAGGAAAGGAATTTCAGTTAGGTGACACTGAAGGTTTTGGAGCAGAGGAGAGGGGTGACCAGATATATCCATTTCCGTCTATTCTATGTTTACTTCTGAAGTAGTCTGTCTTAGCTGATAAGAGAATCTGCCTCAGGGTCAGGAAGACGTCTGACACATTCTGGCTATGTGACCCTGGATGAGTCACTTGATGTCTCAGTGTCCCAGGTAACTCTCCAGGGCAGAAGTTCTTAACGTGTGTGTGTGTGTGTGTCTGTGTGTGTGCGTGTGTGTGTGTGTGTGTGTGTGTGTGTGTATCTGATGAAGTCAATGGGAGAACAGAAAGACCTATCTCCAACTCATACTGACTATACGACCTTCAGCAAATGCCCCTAGACAATCTTTGAAGATGCTAAGTTACAGTGTTTTTAAATGATTGAAGAAAATGCTAAATTTCACTTAGAGGTTAATGAAAATAAGGATGTCATTTTTTTCCCCTTGCAGGTTTATGCATCCCTGTAATCCCGGACCCCTGGTTAAGAATTCCTGCTCCAAGACTGTAAATTGCAGAGCAGATATTAATCTATATATGAAGACGGAGTTCTCAGCACCAGTGAAATCATAGACTGTGTTCGATAATAACTAATTCTCCAAGGGTAGGCCTTCTTTTCCTTCTTCAGAATCTTTCTGAACACAGAGGATCCATTCCTTTTCAGGTTCTTGGGCACTGTCACCCAGCTGCTCCATTAGGAATCAAAGCTTTCTGGGAATAAACTCTATATCGGAGACAAACACGTTAGATTTCATGGCAGGGAAAGAAGATGTTAGGTGGGCTGTCTCAAGTTTCTTCCAAATTGGGCTTTTGTCACAATGCACCATGTGGCCATACCAAGTGTGTCTTAGCACATATGAGATGGGTTGGAGCCTCCTCTCCATCATGTCTGTGTGCCTTGAAATTTGTTAACCTGCTTATGCTCTTACAGCTGGTTAGGTTGCTACACCTAACCTGGTACCCAAGCTTTTAGCATTTGGCAAACAATTAATAAAAGCTATATCTACCTATATTACCTCCATCTATTTCTCTCCATATCTATCTCATTTATTTCTCATTTGTCTGAATGTCCATCTGTCTCTCCACCCTGGGGATGTCTGGGGCTGAAGAGTTTAATTTAAGGGCTTTCAAAGACCCTGAGAATACTAGGGAAGGAAAGGGGAAATAAATCAAGCCACCCAACTCTCCAGTCCCCAGCTGAAAAAACAGAGGAGTTAATAGAAACCTAACAAATCCCCTTTATTTGCTTTGTGGGTCAAGGGTCAACCGGAGTAACTCATTAATTAACACAGCAGGAGCCTCACTATTGACAAGGTTCTGTGTGCTCAGTCATGGGAAGACCCCCTACTGTGAAGCAGCTTGTAGCCTCTCATTCCAGCTTCTCCTGCCCTTTGCCACTGTTGGGGCCTGAGAAGGGGCTACTGACTCCCTTGGGAGACCCAAGCTGGGCTTTGGTCCTTTCTCCTCTAATTCCCTTTGGCCCCTTGTTTGCTACTTGCTGGACATAACTGTGAGGCTGGTGTCCCGGAAAGGGTACAGGAGGTACATTACTACTGCTATACTTACAAGGTTACCTTGGGTAAACTCCTAATTCCATTTGACCCTCAGTTTCTACATGTGTAAATTAGATGAGCCCTAAGGTACCTTCCAGCTTTGAATCTATGGTCTCTAAACCTGCTTTTCCTAATTCTCCCTTCTGGGCATTTTGTAGTCCCTCCCAAAAACCCAGCTGGCTTTGGCATCCCTCTCACTGGTCCCCAGACTACTTCTAGCCCCTCTTGGACTCTGGCTGGGCAACCACTTCCACCTCCTCCCGGCTGGCTATCAAACCTTGTTCTCAGTAAGCTCTTACTCTAAGGGAAAGACTCAACAAGCGGTTCACACGGCCGTGCTAATGGTGGATAATGGGCCATCAGCCTTCCCAAAGGCATTTGCATTTCAATGGGATGATGCCTTAACCCGGAGAAATAAAGCTCTGAAAGTGGAATTTTAAGCTACCAAGAAGCTAATGGCTGGGGTGGGGTGATACCTTTCCAAAGCCCCTTCAAATCACCCCACACAAACAAGCTGTGCCTAAAGCTGGCCCATCTTCCCGGGTGTTCTCTGCCAGATGTGCACACTCAGAGTTTTCTCAGCTGCCTTTATTACTCACCCTGGGGTCACCTACACCTGCATGTTATTCAAACATCTGTCCGAATTCAGAAGAGAGTACTTCCTTTTTCTAAACCAACTTTCCTCTTCACCCTCTCGTAGAATCAGAGTATCTGTGGATTTGGGGAAAGGATTACTCTGTTTTAGGTGTCTATGTTTAATCCTTGGTATTATCATGGGACTTGAGAGTTGGAACGTACTTCAGAGGTTATCTAGGGTCCAGTGAATAGAGGCCTGTGCCTCGAGTCAGGAAGACCTGAGTTCAAATATGCCTTTAGACACTAGCTGGGTGACTTAAACCTGTTTGCCTCAGTTTACTCATCAATAAAATAAGCTGGGGAAAGAAATGGCAAACCACTCCAATCTTTCCAATGGGGTCTTGAAGAGTTGGACATGACTGAAAACAACTGAACAACAAAAACCTACTCTCTGAAAAGAAATGCCCTTTACAACATCCCTGATAAGTGTTCATCTTGTGGTTGTGTGGTTTGTCCTTCGTTCTTGAAGAGGACCATAACATCAGGGAGGTGCATGACATGACTTGCCATCGGCTTTGATTTGAAAGGAGGACTGTGCCAAGTCCTCAGCCTCACTTTCTCCTCCTGAGGGTGTTCTGCCCAAAGGAAGGGAAATTTTTGATGGTCAAAAACTACCAAGCTAATTTGGGGCCTACTGGCTAGATTTCTTTCTCAAAGACCAAGCCTTAAACTCATTTCACTCTGGATCTCAGGGATTGGAAGTGTTCATCTAGCTTTTACTAGAAGACTTCCAGTAAAGGGTCACTTATTAGCTCCTCAATCACAGCTCTATTGTACAGCTCCAGTTGTCAGGGAGTTTTTCCTCAAGTTGAGCCTAAATCAGCTACTTTGCCACTTCCCACCCCCTGTTCCCGGTTCTGCCTCTTGGGGCCAAGTAAAACAAATCTGGAGATCTCTCTTCCAAAACCTGGTCTTGCAATAATTGAAGACAGCCATCCTGTCCTCGCTAATTCTTGTCTTCTCCAGATCTTGCAACTGATCTTCTCTTAGGGTTTTGTAACACTGCCTTTTTCCCTCCCTTTCACCATTTTTCTGGCACCTACCCTTGGTGCAGAGGGAATCATAGGTAGAAGACACAATGGTCTGACCTGAAGTTTTCTCAGCCTGGTGTTCTCAGCTTTGCTTATTTTTGTGCAACTATGACTCACTTAAAACCAATTCACCAAAAGTCAAGACATCACCCGTGATTGGTCCTTTTTGAAAACAAAACAGAACCCATAAGTCTGCTACAATTTGGGAAGCCTGCTCCCATTTTCTGACTTCACCTCTTTGCTACCCAGAGTCCTTTGTTTCCTGAGAAGGTTGGCCTAGTTGATCTCTAAGTTTCGTTCCAATCTCCAGTTCTATGACCCTAAGGCTGTAAAGCTAGGCTGGCCTGGCTACTGATGGCTTTACCTTAAGTTTGGAAGTTGTGTCTGTCTGTTTGCTGTGACAAGTATTTCCTTAAGCTTTCCTTGCAGTTGTCTTTTTTTGGGTCTTTGCATTACTGCCACTCAGGGATCCTGCTGTCATTCCATCTTCACACATGTCCAGTCCAATCTGGTTATGTTGCCATCA
The DNA here is from genome assembly GCA_028658325.1 of Potorous gilbertii. NCBI lineage: Eukaryota > Metazoa > Chordata > Mammalia > Diprotodontia > Potoroidae > Potorous > Potorous gilbertii. Next base: position 603,177,695 of record CM053769.1, on the reverse strand, counting down.
ATGTCAATTTAATGTAGAGGGACTGGCTACATTCCTCCTTGTTGGGGATCCTGTCTTTCTATGTGATTTGATTCCTGAGTTCCTGACCCTTATCAGACAGGGCACCATTGCTGCTCTGAGGCCTAGGACTCTGGGTCCATAGAAAAGCAGATCCTAACTGTTCTTCAGCTTTCCTAAAACATTGGGTTCTTTGTATCCAATGTGGTGCAGAGAAATATTCCTCAACTGCTGCCATTGTCTGGGTGTGTGTATGTGTAATTTTTACTTAGCTATAAAACTTTTAGTACTAGAGATCCTTACTTCTTTTTTAAGGGCTCTTTCTTTTCCACATCTTCCTCCTTCTATTCCAGCTGCCTTCTTTTTTTCAGGCCTGGGTCCCCCCCTCCTACCCAGACCCACTGAGATTCATAAGGATGGAGCTTCAAGGATTGAGTGGTTCTCAGTAGAATATTTAAAATTTTTACCAGTCCAAAGTAGAATTTGGGTTAGGAAGTTTAGGGAAAGGTATCAGGAGAAAGGTTATAGTCCCAGATCTGCCATTGATTAGCTGTGTGATGGTTTCTCTGGGTCTTTGCTTCCTTATCAGTAAAATGAGAGGATCACATCAGAGACATTTTAGTCTCCTTAACTCTAAAATTCTATGACCAACATTCGCTGGTTTTTTTTTTCCTGTTCTCTGACTTCCATTTAGAAACCTGGGGTTTCTTTTCATTTATTGTTCAGTCCCAGAGGCCTTGGATATAAACCTTTTCATTAATGAACATGACTTTGCTTGGTTGCACCTTTACATAGAACATAATAAAAGGGAAAGTACTGATGTGGGAATGCCCAAGAAAGAACTTCAGAGTTTTACTTCATCCCGTGACCTCTGCTTGGTGCACCTTCCATTTGGTATAATCCCCCGCCTTCCCCAACCATATTTGAAGTCATGAGACCTGGGTTTGCATCTTGGCTCTGTCAATTACTAGCTATGACATTGGGCAACTCATTTCACATCTCTGAGGGCTCAGCTTCCTCATCTGTAAAATGAGGGGTAGCAGAGTTTGAATCCCCAGCTCTCATACTTAACTACCTGGGCGACTCTGGGCAAATTATTGAACTTCTCTGAGCTTAAGTTTCTCTTGTTTGTAAAATGTGGGGCTGTGCTATATAAGCTTTAAAGGTCTCATCCAGTTCTAAAATTCTGTGGTTTTGTGGTCTGTAGTTTGATTCCCCATAGGGTCACTATCTTCCCATATCTTCTTTTTTTTTTGACATTCAGTATATCATTTACTTGTCCTTCATGAAATGTAGTCTAGACTGACAAGACCCAGTAGCAGCTCTTCTGTCCTGGTATTGTATAGAGTTCTTTGCTCATCATTTGTAGAGTTTTTATGGCCCCATTTTGAGATTTTCTTGTCAAAGGTTCTGGATTGGTTTGCCATTTCCTTCTTTAGCTCATTTTACAGATAGGAAACTGAGACAAAGTGGTTAAGTAACTTGCTTAGAGTCACACAGTAAGTGTCTGAGTCAGAATTCAAACTCAGACCTTCTTAACTCAAAGTCTACTATTTCAGCTCTACTATTTCACCTACCTAGTTCTTGTAATCTGTATGTAATACATCTGTACTGTAAGAAATTCCTATGTGCTTTTGCCTTTGAATACTCACCAATCTCTTTCATCCCAGTGTTTTCTGGGTATGTGGGACTAAGCCTGGCACAGTAGTATGAGTGGGTGCTGTAGGCAATCCAGAACTAATTAGTCTCTGCCTCCTGGCAGATCTACCTCTTGGGAGATCAAGTGAGAAATCTAGTAAAGATTAGCTCTTCCTGGAAGTACTGTATGGATCCTTTGAACCCACAGTGTGATCCTCTTGGATAAGGGATCCTGATTTCTCTCAGGTTCTCATGAACTAAGGGGTTTCTTATAAGCCCTTCACAGAACAAAAGTTTCTGACTCTACTTCCAGCCCACATTTCTTTCCACTCAGACCATTGGTTAAGATATGTTAGCATTAGATTTTTTCAATATAGGATTTTTCATGAAGTGAAAGTATAATTTATCCCAAATAGAAGACCCTTCTAAAATCTCGCTGTGGCACCTTCGTTATTCTTTCGTTGGGGTGGGATTTCCTCATTTGTACTGGGGGAGTGGCATATTATTTTAGAGTAGAGGTTATTCAATCAGATGGGGGGGGGAATTACATCTTTAATATGACTGAATTTCTTCATAATCCTGTGAATTTTATGTATTTAAAAACATGATTCTTAGAAGAGGTCCATAGGCTTCCACAGACTGCTAAAGGGCTCCAGGGCACAGAAAAGGTTAAGAACTCCCATTTTAGAGGTTAGGGGAGGAAATGTGACCAAGATAATCAACCCTTCTGAAAGTCATCCATTTCCTGGGAACTGGGTTGGACAGCCTTCCCTCTTCATAGCTCATGTTAACACAGTGTTTTGAGATTTATAAAGTAAGTTATTTCCCCTGGACAACATCCTTATGAGGTAGATAGTATGAGTACTATTGGTCCCATTTTGCAAGTGAGGAAAGTAAAGTTCAGAGAGGTCAAGTGATTTCCCCATGGTCACACAGCTAATAAGGAGAGGAGCTAGGATTCCAATTCCAGTCTCCTGACTCTATTCGAGTACTCTACCACACCAGGCAGGCTGTATGGGCTGAAAACTTGGCTTTGTGGAAGAGCAGAGGTCATCTGATCCTTGAGCAATAAAACTATCAATAGGTTCAACTCTCCTTTGGGTCAGATCTTCTCATCTGACTCCCGTCTCTGTTAACCTTGAGGGCTTCTTGTCTGTTTACAGGGAGAACTTTCAGCTCCCACAGGCTCATATAAGGATTGTCTGATTGTCCCCCCCTGGACCCGCCCCAGGACTTCTAAACTGCCATCCAGACAGGCTCTCATTGTCATGGGAGATTTGAGTTGACAGTGATGCTGTTGGCATCCTCGGAGCAGCCGACAGAGGCCGGCAACGATATCCATTCATTTGTGTTGATGTGGGAGCTGGGTCTCCGAAGGTTTGCTGGAGGAACCTAACAAGACTGCTGGGAAATGACATTCAAGTTCCATTCAAGGGAAGAGAAAAACCTAAGAATATGTGTTATATGATATGAAGTGTATCACGTGTTATATGGAAAATTCAACTGAATAGGCCTCTCTTGAACATATGTACCCAGCATATGAGATACAAGAGAAATAGAGAATATGGTCCCTGTCCCCCAAAATATTGGTAGAGATATTCCATTAAAGAATAAGTTTGTGTTTGATGGATCTGGGGACTGACGTGTGAATTAGGTTGAGTTATTCAGCTTTTGAGGCGATGGGAAGAGAAGAAAACAGAGCTCTAAAGGATAATTCTGTCTAGGCCATGACTCCCTTTTAGTAGAGGGAAGAGAGGTGCTCAGTAAGCCCAGTGATTCCCTAGTCACATGGAAGAAACACCAACAAGCCTGCTGTGCCCTGAGGAAGCCCCCTGACTTGATGAGACTGGAAGAATGGGCCAGAGTTCTGTACAGAGAGTACAATGGAAAAGTATCTCTGGGTCAGGTCAGGTGTGTACTGAAGGCAAGAAGTCATTCTTTTCTGGTGTTCTGATGGGAGCCAGGAATTGGTTTAGAAGGGTTCCTGACCAAGGGAGGACCAGCCACCAGTTTAGGCCTAGGGAATATGAGTTAAAGATAAAGTTAGACAGCACAGGTGACAATCAATTCTGAACTTTTAGGTGCTTTACTCTGCTGTATTGTTTCTGAGTTGGTCCCCTTGATAAATACACTCTAGATAATGTATTAAGGAGGTCTGGAGACAAGCTTGAGGGAAAGAGGGAAGTGGGTGCTGAGAAGAGCTCTCAAGGAAACAGTGTCAGGATCTGAAAAAGGATAGGTAATTTGGGGTCAGATCAAACAGGTCCATGAATCCAGGGAGCCAGCCTAGATCAGAGTCCAGGTAGATTATGCTCCGAAGTTGGTTTTCAGAAATCAGGAAGGTTACCAAGTAATGAAATATGAAAGCCCTGGGAACAGCTGTGAGAGTTGGTTCAGGTGCACCAGGGAGCTTAAGTGTAAGCTTCTTGAGGGCAGGGTCTGTCTCACTTTTTATATTTCTATCTTCAGTTCCTAGCACACAATAGAGACTCAATAATTACTTGTTGGTTGATTGACTGTATGTCAGTGAAATCAGAGACCCAAGACTGGATCATAGAACCTTCAGGAAGACAAATGCCAGTAAAGCAACTAGAGTAAAATACAGGTAGTGAGATATATTCGCAATTGATGGAGAATTTGTAGGAGAGATATATTAGTTTAGCCTGGAATGATTATGAATAGAATTATATTCCTCACAGTAGAGTTAGATTGAGCTTTGAAAGATGGGCTAGAGTTTGATAGCAAGTGAAGAAGGGAGTTGTGGTGAGGGGGGATATGGCATGACTGAAGACATGGGGGTGAAGCTTGGGGGGAGAAGAGACAAAGTTACTGGCTTGGCCTAGGGTAAAGGAGGACATTGAATAAAGAGATCTGATTGGCCACTCAGGAAGCATCACAGAATGCTTTGGATGCTAAGTGGAAGAGTTTGGACTTGATCCACTGGCTAAAGGCAAACGTCTGACTTCCTGAATACTACTTGGATGTTGGCCAATGAATGAATGTGGTTAATGTTAACAGAAGCTACATTTACCTGTAGCCTGTGCGCAAAGATTAGGTGTGTAGAGGACATAATGAAAGGCATTTTCTATTGAAAGAAGCTGACTTCCATCATGCATTGTGCCAGCTCCTGAAAAGTTCACAGCATGGAGGCCATGACTCTGTAGCTGGAGAAGGACTGGGAGCATAGAAATCTTGGGCTACCCAACTTACTCAAAGCTAGTTTTGTGTTTCAGTGAAGCTTCAATGAAATTTTCAAGTCATGTTATATAAAGGCAAACCTCGCCTTTGTTTGAGCTGCCCTTTCCCTAGGATGTCCTTGGCTCCCTTTTCTCCCTTTCAACCCAAATCCTGTCCCATCCTAACCTTCATATCCAGCTCAAGTCTCTTCATGAAGACTCCCTAGATAATCCTATTTCACAATGATCTCTTTCTTCTCTGACTTACTTTAACCGTGATGGTCTACAACACACATTCTACAATGTATTTCTTGTACTGTTTTGCACAACTGTTTACATGTGTTGTTCCTATCTCTTCTATTTCCACCTGGACAGCAGCTCTTTCTGGGTAACTCTTTCCTCTTGGATCTCCCACAGTTCCATAGTAGACTTGGATAGTATGTGATGAACACCTACTTGCATAACAACTAAATGGTGGGAAAGAAGGAATACATCTGATTCATTCTTGTCTTCAGACAGAATTGTACTAACCACAGAGTCTTGGATTTGGTGCCAAAAGTAACTTTAGAGACCATGTAACTCAACCATCTTATTTTACAAGTGAGAAAACTGAGATCTGGAAGAAGAGAGGTAGCATAACTGGACTAAAGTCACATAGGTAGTATTAGAGAAGGATATGAATTCAGATAGCTGACTGTAAAGCAGGTCCTCTTTCTACTCTACCACAGCACAATACATCCAAGAAAGATTTCTGTCCATTCAGAAGCATGTTGCTAATCTTTGTGGTTAACATAACCATCCTATGGTGAGCTAAACAAGTGTCTTAATAGCGCAGTGCCACCAAGTTCAGCCTGAAATCTAACTAACATCCCTTCCTGCTGTCAGAAAATTCATTTTCTTTTTACCTTGTCTACCTTTAGCTCTATCTCCATCCTTTCACTAATGCCCCAAAGAAAGTTTCACCCTGTAATGGTGGTGAAGATGGTGATGATGTACCTTCACTGGAGTGCTCTGCAATTTTCAAAAGCTGAGTTTTACTTACTATAGAAGAGTGGATAGATGGCATGCTGGACTTGGAATTTAGGAAGACTTGGGTTTAAAATCCTGCAGTTGCGCTTAGGAACTGTTTACCCAAGCTCTAGTCACTGAGTCTCTCTGAGTCTCAAGCATCTCTCTAAGACGATAAGAAATCACAGGCCCTCAATATCAGCTTTAATAGCTCAAAGCAGCACCAAGGCTTTGGGGACACCCTTTGTTTGTATTATTTGGTTTGATAATAATGATGGCACAAATTTCAATAACCCTTTCAGATTTACAAAGCATTTTTTCTCATAAAAGTACTGTAGGTCACCAGTACAAATATGATTATGCTTGTTTTGTAGACGAGGAACAGGATCTGAGAGATCAATTGAATTGCCGCGGTCAAACAGCTATGAAGGATTAGAGACAGGCCTGGAACCCATGTCTCCTGACTGGTCAGAAGAACCCTGTGAAACAAGTGAGACAGGTACAAACATCTTTGTTTTACAAAGTTTTCCTTTAGGAAGGTGAAATTATTGACCCTATGGCAGAATTTGGCCACAAAACCCAGGTTTTCTGAATCCACTTAATTTAGAGAGTGTGAAAATTCTGCTTAGTCCAATTTCTCTAGCTCCTGATATCAATTCCTTTTGATCTACTGCATTCAAACTAACTGCTCTGCCTGTGCCTAGGATGGAAGCCCATAGACCCAGTTATTAGTAATGTCTCTCTCCTCAATTTTTCTTGTACTATATCTTTCTACATCCTATTTTTCCTACCCTGCTAGGAGAATCTAAGTTCCTTGGAAGAACAGAGATTTTTCATGTTGATTTTCCTATCTCCCTATCTTCTAGAGCCCTAACTAATTTCAAGGGCAGTCAAGAATCTGTGATTTCCTTAGTGGGGAAACTCCCTCCAACAGTGGGGATGAAGCTTACTGCATCACTTAGTAAATGTATTCGTAGGTTGCTTCAAACTCAAGAGGTGTTGAGTGAATGCCCCAAGGCCATACCAATGGTGTTAATAATAGTTCCTATTTATATACAGTTTGACATGCCTTATCTCATTGGATTCTTACACCAACCCTGGGAAGTAGGTGCTCTTATTATTCTAATTTTACAGGTGAGGAAACTGAGGCTGAGAGATGTTAAGTAACTTACTCAGGGTCAGACAGCTAGTAAGTGACTTGAGGCAGGACTAGTCTTCCAGACTCCAAATCTCTACACTCCACTCTTTCTCTCTTGCCTTACGCTTAGTAGGAGCTTAACACATAGCTGTTGAACTACATGGAATTGACAGGGCTACCAGGGAAAGTCACTAAATTACAAAGCTGATTCTATTAGAAGTTCCTTTTCCAGGAAATAGAAGCGTAGGCAACTATGAAAGGGGAGGTCCTTTCCTCATCTTATGTGGTTTCAGTATCTCATCCCTTCCCTGATTTTCCCAGCAGCAGACCAAGAACCCCAAGGTTAGTTAGGCTCACACCTCAAGCCTCTTGTCCCAGCATCTCCTTCCAGAAAGCTCCCCATAAATTGGGCTTTTTTTTAACTTTTATTGGCAATTATCCATCCTCCCTCTCTCCTCCCCACCCGCCGAGTGTGACATTTGAAAGCCAAGATTTCCTCATTCTCGGCAGGGCCATCATGGGCTACTAATGAGCACCCCTGTGCGCAGCATGGTTATCTCCTGGTTTATGGTAATAGCAGCTCTCTCCTCCTCCTGGATCTGATGCCTAAGACCCCCAACATCACAACCATCAGAAAGCTGCACCTTTCTACCCATTCATCCTCCCCACACTCCTGTCTCCCTGCAGAGGGCAGATGGAATTACTCGGAGAATGGGGCAAATCATAGCTCACATGTTCTTAGCTGCACTTTCAGGTTTACAAAGACCCTTCCTCCCAGTACTATTTTGGGAGGTAGAGGCAGAAAAATCCCCTCTCGCCCCTTCACTCTCCCAAAGCACTGGCTTCGTCACCCTCTTCATACCCTCATGCCACCCCTTCAGTTCTCCCTAACGGGCTGGGCTCATTGCCTTGTGGCATAGTTACAGAAATGCCAGTCAGCAGAACAACCCAAATCAAATGAATGTTAAACGGCAAAACTGCTAGGGACCAAATTAGCGGTGCATAATTAGTTTTATGCATAAACCTCTTCAAAGCATGGGGCTCACACGCTGGTGAGACAAGACTTTTTTTTTCCCTTATACCTTAACTGGAAATTTGGAGCCTTGCATGGGGCAGAGGGGCACTTGGGACCCAGGCAGGCAGAGCAGAAACACCCTTGGTGGTTTTGCCCTTGAAGACCTGTACTGGCAGCTGGTGTGCATCTTAAGAGATAGCTAAGCTTTCCACCCAACCCTTTGGTCAGTCTAAGAAAGCCATCAGACTCCAGGTACCCAAGGGAGGGGCTGCAAAGGGCTGCCGGTAGAACTGAGTAGCCCAAGAAGAATGGATATACTAAAGAACACTTTTTCATCAAGAAGACAGTTTCCATAGAGGCCCAGGGTCAGGGAATATTCAACAAGTTGAGGACCTGGACAGAGAAGAGGCTCAGCCTGTACTTCCAAACTATTGCCTGGCCCCAGGCGATGTCAAGATGACAATTAGGTTTGAGAAGCTAGTTCTCCAGAGACCCTAATTTCTAAGATGTTTATCACAGTTATGCTAGATCAGAGGTGGGGAACCTTCAGCCGCCAAGCCAAGTGAGGCCCTTTAGGTCTTCAAGTTCAACCCTTTAACTGAATCCAAACTTCACAAAACAAATCACCTTAATAAAAAGATTTGTTCTGTAAAACTTGGACTCAGGCAAAAGGCCACACCTAAGGACCTAGAAGGCCACATGTGGCCTCAAGGTTGAAGGTTCCCCAACTCTATTCAAGATCATAGGATAACAGACTGAGAAGAGAAGGGACTTCTTAGTTCTGTTCCCTTCCCCACCCTTCCTCCTCCTTTTATAGCTAATGCCCTGGCTACTTCTTAAACAGGCCTATTCAATGAATGGGCATTGCCTCATCTTAAGTGAGTAAAGGGCTCAAGGTATCCCAATGCATCCTGGGCCATCTCCAGTCATCCTGAGGAATATCTGGTCACTGGATTCAGATGGCTCTGGAGAAGAAGTGAGACTGATGACCTGCACAGCCCTCTCTCACTCAAAACAAAGTCAAGTGCAAGTCATGCCATCATTTCTCTGATGGCATGGTCTTCTTCTGCAACGAAGGATGAACATGACAGAGAAAGAAACAGAGGGCAAGAGAGAGGTTAAGTAACTTCTTTATGGTCACATAGGTAGTAAATGTTGGGGGTAGGATTTGATCCTGGACTCTGACAAAGCTAGGATTTGAACCCAGGGTCTCAGATTGCAAATCAAATACTCTTCATTCTATGCGTTGGTTACAGGTGTCTTATGTATAGGAAAAGAAGCCAGGACTAAAGCTTTCTTCTCCTGACTCCTTGTCCACTACACCATATTGTCTTCCCTCCCTCAACTCTTTGGACATTTCCATTCAACAACGATCTATTAAGTGCTTAGTATCTGCAAGGCATTCCCTGTCTCAGAGTTTTAAAGAATCCCCCAGGGACAGTTAATGTTCTCCCATTTACAATGGTGAAGTAAATCTAGGAAGTTCCTCCTTCAGCCTCTAGCTTCCACCTCTGTAAAATGGGTGAAAATACTGAAATTACCTACCCAATAGGGTTGTTGTGAGGAAAATATTTGTAGAGTTTAAAATACTATGCAAATATGAATTATCCTCTGTAAAATGGGGCTAATTACATTTTATATACCTGTATCACAGGGTTGTGGTGAGAAATGTGAGCTATTATTTTTTATTGTCCACTTTTCTTTCTCTCTAAACTTCCCATCCTTCAAGGACTGCTGTGAGCCCCAGATGCCCCAAGTAGACTTTTAGGAGCTCTCCGGAGTACTTACCTATCTTTGAATTCAGGAGTTTGGAGTCAGCAGTCCTGGGTCCATCTCTATCCTGACTTCATTTGACTAGCTCTATTAGTTTGACCTCGTTAGTTGGGCCTCATCTTCCTCAGTCATAAGGAGCTGGACTACATAATCCCATATCATTTATTTGTTCTGAGTCTCAGTTTCCTCACCTGTAAAATAGGGATATCCGCCTTCTTCACAAGTTACAAGGAGGCTAGATGATCTTTAAGGTCCTTTTAAACTTTAAATTCTATTACTTCTGGTCAATTCAATCCAACTGGAGAAAAATATATTAAATACCTGCTATGTGTAAGGTCCAAGAGCTAAGCATGGAGGATACAAATGGATAAAACAGAAACAGTTCCTGCTTCACTGAAGGGATGTAACATGTGATATTCAAGTCTATACATAATGATTTAGAGAAGGAAAAGGACATTAATAACTAAAGGAATCAGAAGAGGCTTTCTGTATGAAAGGGCAAGAGAGAGAGAGACAGACAGACAGATAGACAGATAGAGAGACACAGAGACAGAGACAGAGAGTCAGAAAAGAAAGAGAAACAGTGACAGAGAAAGACATGGGGGTAGGGTGGGGTATATTTGAGAAATGTGGAGGTAAAGCCAAAATGACCTAGAAAATGATGGCTGGGAGTGAGGGCTGGTAGTGTTGGGGTAGCAGTGGAAGAAGGAAAGAGCAGGAAGGAAGGGGGAAGAATTTAGGATGACTCCAAGGTCCTGAACCTGGGTCACAGAATGATTGTGGTGAGCTCACATGTGATAATGTATGCGAAAATACTTTTAAAAAATTAGCTATCATAACTTTAAGGTATGCTAGTAGTTACACTCATTTTATTGTTATGATCCCTGTTTTACATATGGTGAATATGTAAATGAATTTTTCAAGGTCTCCTAGAAGTGGTTGCTAGTTCTTCCCAGGCCAGGGCATGCCACCATGCATGGAGGATACCCAGTCTCTCTTCAGGGAGGCCGATAGCACAGAGGCTACCTTTCCTCTTGTTATATTTTATTTATTCGCTCTTAATTTATCATCTCTATTGCCTTAGTGACGAGGGGCTAGAAACATGATGAAGGACTTGCAATAAGGAATGTTTTCCCTGTGATAAATAAACAAAATATCCAATCAAATACCCAGTCAGATTACCCAACCCAAGCATAGACAAAATGGCACTAATGAGATACAACACACATTAACTTAATGCTCTGCCAGGGGAATCTGCAAGCCTCTGAGTATCTGCTCAGGCCAGAGCAGGTCAGTGGTAGAAAAACACTGCTCTTCAAGCTAGGGAAAAAAGGGAAAGGTCCTATTGACCAGACCATATGGGTCTTGGTTTCCCCCATTTATAAAATGGAGAGAGGTTTTTTTCAACAACTAAAAGACCATCCACCAAGGTTTATTGTAGGAAGGATTCCTGACCCATGTGGAACATAGAACTATACTCTCACATCATATAGTGGTCACAAGCATTTATTAAGCATCTACTACATGTGAGGCCCTTTGCTAAACACTGGGGATACAAAGAAAGGCAAAAGGCAAGGACCTCACAGTGTACATGGGGCAGGCAACATACAAACATCTATGCACAAACAAGATATATACCAGATAGACTAAGCTATTCTGAGGAATAGGAATATTCAAATAAATTACAAAGGACCCATGAAAGAAGATGCCATCCAGGTCCAGAGAAAAAACTGATACATGAAGATATGTATTGAATAGTTTCATATATATATCTATGTCAAACATTGGCCTTCTCTAGTGCAAGACTGAGAGGAAGGGAAGGAGATAGCTCAAAACTCCAAATGTAACAAAAATAAATTTAAAAAATTTAAAAAGGATATATAACAGATAAATTGGAAATAATCAATAGGAGGAAGGCAGTAGCATTCAGAGGTAGCTGGAGAAATAACTTCTTGCAGAATGTGGGATTTTATCTAAGGATTAAAGGAAGATAAGGGAAGTCAGAAGGTGGAGATGTGAAGGAAGAGAATTCCAGGAATAGAGGCAACAAGTGAAAATACTTGGAATCAGGAGATGGCTTCTAGTTCTAGGATAGGCAAGAGACAGCTGTCACTTGATCAAATGGAACAGGCAGGGAGATCTTAAGGTAAAAGAAGACTGGAAAGATGTGAAGGGGCTAGATTAGGAAAAAGAGGATTTATTATTTGGACCTGGAGACAAGAGAGTGCCATTGGAATTGATTTAATAGGGAGAGGGCGACATGTTTGCTTCAGGAAGACCAGTTTGAAAAGTGACTGGGGAATCCTTCACAGCCCATTGGCTAGAATGGAGAAACTGACACCCCCCCCCAACCTTAAGCCAGGGTGCCTTCTCAGGCTGTTTATAGTAACACCATCCCACTTATATTATGAGACCCTATGTCTTTTTGTTCACTTGACAATATAATTACATCTAGGCATATGCTGGTAAATGTTTGACAGCTGGCTGCCCAGAAAATAAAATGTCTACACAACATACTTTTAAATTTAACCTGCACTTTCCCCATTACTTGCTTAAGTCTAAACAATAAGACAATAAAACCCCAATTTGTAGTCTATTTGCTGATTTCTGGGGTGTCAACGCTCAAACTGAAAATTCAACAACCAGCTCTCAAGAGCCGGTTCAAGCTGGCTCCAGCATACTCTTGAACTTATATCTATAAATCTTTCTGAAGAGACACGAAGATTTAGATATGTGTGACGAAATGAGTTCTGTAATCTGAAAATAAATATGCAGATTCAGGTTTCGATCCCTGACTTAGAGGGTACCTCTGGTTCCTTCTAACTTTGTGAGCCTCTAATTATATCTTTGCTTGTATTGTTCACTGTCATTAAGGTTACCAATACAGATCGAGTCCAATTACAATTCAGTTGGATACATTTATTGAGAGCTTGATGGATTCAGCCCATCTTTGTATTGGAGAAGATGTGATCTTCATCCTCAGTGAGACGGAATTTGCATGTGCACAAAAGACAACTATATTGTAGTGTCTATGTATTAAAAGTATGGGGTTCACAATGTAAATTCTGAGGGAGGGGGAGATCTGTAAGTGCTGGCATGGTCTGGGAAGACTGGAGGAGGTGGGCTAGAGATTGGGTCATGAGGGAAACTTGATCAGGGAAAGAAGTAGGTCAGGCTTTCCATGGATGGGTTTGGTTTAGATTTGGGAAGAGGTAAAGAGGTAGGAAAGAGCATATAACATGTATAGGGGGCAACAGGGAAAGAAGCCTGATTGGAGCAGGAGATTTGTGTGGGGAAAGAATGAGATGTCCAAAAATAATCTGATACCATTAGGGCTATAATCCAAAGACATAGTAATAACAAAATGAGAAGGAGAAGGAGAAGGAAGAGGATGGTGGGAAAGGCAGATTATAATCTGGGACCAGATTGTGGTCCTGGGCTAAATCCATTCATTTTTTTTTTCTATAGGCAATTGGAAATCGATTACAAGAGGCTCTTGAGCAGAGAGATGAAAGGATGAAAGGAATATTTTAGAAAGCTTAATCCAGCCATTGGCAAATCATAATCCAAGAGGAATCAGAAGGCAGAGGCCAAAGTGATGGTGGGACCTATGATATTTTCTATGAGTAGTCCGTTAGTCATTGCTGACCAGCAAGCCAAGCTTTGAAAAAGCCCTCTTCCTTCAACCCCTTCCCTGGATTGATTGGAGACTCCTCAAAGGCACTGTTGATCCTCACAAACATTTCTCAAAGCATAACCTGAGGGCTGTTGCCTACCATCTTCAGTGCCCACCCTGAGCCATAGGGTGGGGCTCCCTCTCTATCACCTTTTGGTTTAGCTTCTTACTGTCATGATACCTCCCCCATCCCAAAATAATGTTTCAGCTAAGCCCAGAACCTTCCTTTTCTACAAGGGAAGAATGGAGGAGGGGCACGCCAAATCACACCAGCACATTTTCCCGGGGGAGCCGGGACCTGGGAGAGATTAGCACCTGTCTCTCTCTGCTCTTTATCACTGTCAGCTACTTCAAAGCAAAATGGAGATAGCAGCCTTCCTATGGCAGAGCTAAGCTCCCAAAGATAAGATGATGTCTGTGGGCCACTGAGCTAAGTTGTTCCCAGGGAAGAAAAAAAATACCCACAACATTATAATAAGAAGAGTAGAAACTTGCTTTTCTTTCTTTCTTTCTTTCTTTCTTTCTTTCTTTCTTTCTTTCTTTCTTTCCTTCTCTCTCTCTCTCTTCCTTCCTTCTTTCCTTCCTCCCTCCCTCCCTTCCTCCTTCCTTCTTTCCTTCTTTTCTTTTGAGAGTGAAGTAGAAGGAATAAAGTAGCAAGTCTTTAGATGTCATGTAGCAAAATGACAATTTGGTATTTAAGAGGAGCAGTGAAATTATGGCCTGTGGGCATTCTTGGGTCTTCACCAGAGGAGATTTGTGAATAGACAGGACTGGTTCATTGCTTTTTTTTTTTTTTTTTTTTTTTTTGTGAGCTCCTTTCTAGTTCCCTAAAGCTGTGGCTTCTAAATCCAGCACTGACCCTAACCATTGATGAACTGTGAGGTCACCTACGGAATGTGAATAAAAGGCATTAGGAAGGTTCAGAATTAACCCCCCCCCCCACACACACACACCTTGGAACCTCACACGCACATATCTATATATATATATATATACTCTCATTTAAAAAAAAGAGATTCTCATACTATTAGGCCTATACCACGATGTAATAACAACACTAATGAGGAAGGGGAAGCTGATTATTGGGGCTAGATTGTGACTGCAGGTTAAGGACTTTCAACTTTCTCCTAGAGACAACAAGGAACCATACATGCAAAATGTAAGTGTGACACATGTATATATTCCTTTCAAGCTTGATTTTCATTGCATGAGAACATCATACTGTGCACAGGGTATCCCTGGTACAACCCTTTCCACTCCTCCCTTTCCATCCATCTTCCTTTTGGAACACCATTAGATTTTAAGCTCTTTGGGGGCAGTGGCTGTCTCTCTTTCTTATTTTTATTCTTACCTTTTAAGCACAGTTCTTAGCATGGAATGGCCATTTTAATATTTATTAATTTATAAATATTTATTGAATTGAACTGAAAACACCCACACACACCCCAACACCAACACCCCCCACACACATAAATTTATATGACCCCATTCTCACTCTTTTCAACCATGTACTTGTCCCCATAGTTAGAGGTAGGGCAACCTGGTCTTTAATGGCAATTGGAGTAGGCAGTCATCTATATAGGTCTATGTGAAGGAAAATGGGAAGTCTCATTTCCTCCTCCATACCCCTGCCACAATGTCTCATCCATCCATTGACTCAGGTTCCTGAAAATCCACTATTTGATAAGTAGTGTAGTGGTCTAAATAGTACTGGTCTGTGAGTCAGGAGTCCTGGGTTTGAACCCAGGCTTTACCTGTTACAACTGTGTGATGGGGCAAACCACACAACTTTCCTGAACTTTAGCTTCCTCACCTGTGAATGGGGATCACTATATTTACACAAGTGCCCTTACAGGGAGGGCTCTCTAAACCTGCATGCTTTGTAAATGTGAGCTGTGTATATTGTCCTCTCCAGGCTTCTGTTTTAAAATGCAGG
Source organism: Potorous gilbertii (assembly GCA_028658325.1). NCBI lineage: Eukaryota > Metazoa > Chordata > Mammalia > Diprotodontia > Potoroidae > Potorous > Potorous gilbertii. Next base: position 603,162,338 of record CM053769.1, on the reverse strand, counting down.
TCCTGTTGGGGGAACATTCAATATCTATCCCTCAGTGTGGGTGAGTTTACTGTTGTTTCCTTTTCTCCTTGACAGATCTGGGCAGCCTGAGGGTATAGGGCATTGGAGGGGGGCCAAGTGGGACTGAGAGCAGGGAGGGAAGGGCAGAGACATTCTTTTGCCAAATCTAGCATGGGCACACCTCCTTTGTCCCTCTGACCTCTTCTTCCTCTTTTCTCTCCTTCTCTTAGCTTTCATCCATTTCTCCTTGTCTTTGTCTATGTGAGCCCCTTCCCTCCCACAGAATGTAAGGAACCTTGTAGGGGCCGGTCACCTTCTCACAAGGGGTGGTGGGGAAGCAGGGAGGAAGTGATTGGAGAGAAGCCAGGGAGCTAGGACCTGCCCTATGACCCACCAAAGGGAGAAGAGGGAAGTAAGAGGACCAAGGAGAGGGTGCCTGTGGAGCTGGAGAGATACAAAGGCCTAGGAGGAGGCTGGGACTCCAGAACCTGTTCTCTTTCAATTTCTCCTCAAGTCACCCTGCTGCCTGATTCCCGCTGATGCCACAGAGTTGCAGTCGATGTTGTGATTAGCATTTTAATGCATTTCAGAGGACCTTGTCCAAATTGCTCTGGAAATCAGAAATCAGGAGTTTATCTTCAGGTGTCCCTACAGAGCTCACAGTTCTCTTTCAATTCCAATAGGGTCCAGGAAAGGGAGAAAATGTTTGTGCACCCTTGCATTGGTATGTATACATGTGTATCTATCTGAAGGTATATATGAGTATTCTGTGTGCAAGTGAGCATACATGTGTGACTTTACAGGTATGCACACACATATACAGACATGTACACACATGCATGTACACATGTGTATGTGTGTATGTATCTCTCCATGGGGATTTGTATTCATGTCTATCATGGATCATGCACATAGAAAAGTGAAAAGATCTCTAGTTAAAAGGTAGCTGTTTCTGCTCATCTTGACAGAGGCATGTAGACCTATAGGCATACTCAACAACTCAGAATTCTGGGCAGCTCAACTTTCATGACTTAGGACATCTGGGGCACATACCAAGGGTTACTTTCCTTGCCTCCTCTATTCCATGCTGCTGTCTCCCTCTTCTGAAGCCGTATAATTGGATCCTGAACTACAGAACAGTAGTAACTATCATACACTGGATTGTCTTCTCATTCTTCCCTGAGTGTGTCTTGCCTTTTTTACCAGGAGCTCCCCAAAGGTCAATACTGCCTTTCCTTCTCTTCTCTACCCACTAGTGCTCAGAACCAGGCTGAATACACAAGAGGATGCTCCATGCCTATCTGTTAATTAAGTCATAGGGCTCATTCCTAACTTTCTCAGTTTATTCATTTTGATATTAGACCAGGAACAGACCACAATCAATTTATACAGGGTTTCCAAAAAATTGTAGTGTAGTTTTTTTTAAAACTTTAGTAGCTTAAAATTTTATTAAGACTTTTGGGACATCTTGTATGGAGTAAATGAGAGAGACCTATTAGAAGGAAGTTCAATTAGGAATCCTAAAGTCATAGAAACTTGGTGTGGGAAGAAACTTTAGAAACATATAGCTGAACCTATTAGTTATGAAATCTCTCCTAAAATGCTCTTGAGAGATAAATGATCATTCAAATCTTGCTTGAATACCTCTGGTGACAGTAAGGTCACTATTCCACAGGAAAACTCCTTCCATATTTTAGATCGCTCTAGTTAGGTGTTTTTGGTGGACATGTTGCATGTATCTATACATGTGTGTGTATGTATGTATGTATGTGTTTTGTTGTTGAATCATTTTAGTCATGTCCAACTCTTTGTCACCCCATTTAGGGTTTTTTTTGGTAAAGATACTAGAATGGTTTGCCATTTCTTTCTCTAGATCATTTTAGAGATGAAGAAACTGAGGTCAACAGGGTTAAGTGACTTGCTCAGGATCACAGTGTCAGAAGCCAGATGAATCTTCTGATTGCAAACCTAGTGTTTTATCCACCACACCACCTAGTAGATTATATATGTGTTTTTGTATATATACATATATACACACATATACATACATTCATATATATAGACACTTTTGTAATTGTACGTACGTATACACATGTACAAAATACACTCTCTTGTGTGAGGGGAAACCTTAACTGGGAAGGAACTGACAGCTATATCCAGCTTTGATCCTCTCCCCAACTGTGTCCTTCTCCCCCAATTCCATCGATTCTTCCCAGGATCCTGTGTTGCATGGCTGCTGTTTCTTCCATGCTTGGCTTCTCAACATGCCTTGGAGCTCAGATTTGACTTAGGCTCAGGAGCCTAAGCTAGGTGAGTGAAGCTGGGGTAGATAGAGAGACAAGGTATGAGGAGGGCGGGGAGAGCCTGCGACAACTGAGGAGACTGATGCCTTCCTTCCTGAAGTTTCCCCTCAGACTGTGTTCTTGAGAAGCAGATGAACACTAGATTAGGAACTAGGAGACGGGTGCTTACAACCTAACTTTGCCATTAACGAACTGTGAAACCCTTGATGAGTAAGGACTCAATGATCAGTATATTCACTCTGTCTCTATCAATCTACATCATCTCTCTAGGCTCAGGACTAGAAATCTAATGCCACTTCTGCAGGATAACCCTTCAAATTTTGGAAGAACTTCTTCTAGTACCTAGAGCCTCTATCTGGACCATAAGCTTTTAAACCTAGGGGTCAGTGAATTGGTTTTCTAAAAATATTCTTATAACTATATTTCAATATAATTGGTTTCTTTTGTAATCCTTTCTATTTCATGACTTTTTAAAGCATTCTTTTGAAAAGGGTTCCATAGGCTTTCCAGATTGCTGAAAAGGTTCATGACATATAAAAGGTTAAGAATTCTTGATCTAGACCAGAGGTTCCCAACTTATTTGACCTACTGTCCCCTTTAAAAAAAATTCTGCACCCCCCCTGAAATCTACTTTCTTTAACTTTTTAATGGTTGTTTTGAAATTTGCATCATTTCAAAAAGACATAAAATATTTTTTTAAATGATGCATCTCAAATTTAATAATTTTAATAATTTTCCTGCCCTGAAGTTTTGATGATACAATATTGCATCATGTAACTGTATGGTGTCATATTGTAAACAAGTCATTACAGATACATATTCCTGCCAATATACGGTATACTTTCTACAATGCATAACACGCTCACCTCCCAACACTTGCTTGTTAATGGGCTTGATCACTGATCAGTTGTAATTTGCATTTTGTTTATTTGCAAAATAACGTAATTACTATGACTTTAACTCTGTTGTACAACAAATGGTTTTTCAAAATTTTTTTCTCTTTTCTTCTTTCCTTATGTTTCCACTACCCCCTTATTTTTATTCAATTCACCTCCAATTGCACCCAAGGCTACTTCTGGCCCACTCCCATCATTCCAGCACCTCCCAGGGGGTGGTATCACCCACTTTGGGAATCTATGATAGACAAAGGCCTTCATTTTCTAGATAAATAGGTCCATTGTGGAGAAGTGACTTACCCAAAGTCCTAAGAGAAGTAAATAGCAAAGCTAACATTCAAATCCAGGTTGTCTGACTCCAAATCTTGGGTTCTTATTACTATACTATGAAGTCTTGCCATGTCTTCTCCTCTACTCCCCCAAATCCTTCCTATTTTTAGTTTCTTTAATCATTTTTCGCATAGAATAGTGTCTAGGCCTTCTACTTTTCTAGTCATCATTCTCTTGGTGTGCTCTAATTTGTTAATGTCTCCTTTAAAAAAAAAACAGTGCTCAGAGCACAGTATTTGTATGCCAAAATAATTTCCCTAAAGGACAAATCTGACCATAACACTCCTCTGCTCTAGAAACTTCAGTGACTATTGCCTCTGGGATAAAATACAAACTCATCAGCTTGGCATTTAAAGTCCATCGTAGTCTGTCTCCATTCTGCCTATCCAGACTTATTTTACATTTCTCTTTTTTTTTTGTTTTTGGGGATTACACATTCCAGCCAATCTGGCCTACTCACTTTCCCCTGAATATGGCCTCTATGTATTTGTACAGGCTGTCCCCGCTCCCTGGAATGCATTCCCTGCCTCTCTGCCTCTTAACTTCCCTAGTTTCATGGAAGTTTAGCCCATGTGTCATTATACAATGGTTCTCGAAATTTTTGGTCTTAGGATTCCTTTACATTCTTAAATTTATTCAGGAAACTTCCACAAGAAATTTTTATTTATGTGGGTTATAGCTATTGATATTTACCATATTAAAAATTAAAATGTCTTTGTATTATTATGAAAACAGTTTTGACCTTCTGGACACCCTGAAAGGGTCTTGAAAGCCCTTAAAGAGTCCCAAGATGATAATTTGAGAATTTATGGCCATGGTTAAGATGCTATACTTGGAGTCAAGCAGAGCTTGATTTGAAATACTGCTTCCCACATTCACTTTATGGACATATCATGCAAACCTCAGTTTCCTCATCTGTAGAATGAGTATTAAAATAATACCCGGAATACTAATCTTTCAGGGTTATGGGGCTCTAGCGAGGCAATATGTACACAGTGCTTTACCAGTTTTAAAACACTTTATAAATGTCATTTCTCAACAATTCTCTCTCCCTTAAATGACCTTCTATTTCATAATCTGTTTACTGCTTTCCATCATTATCATTGTATCTTCAGCACTTAGTGTCATACTTTGCACCTAGTAGGGGTTTTAATCATTGCTTGGTGAATGGAGTTGAATGCGGTCTGATCAGGGAGAAGTTCAAGAAGATGATTAATTAACTCCTTCTCTTGAGTTAGGAGAGTAACTACTAAGAGTAAGTGACTTTTTTTTAGCTATCACACCACACTCTTGACTCATGCTGGACTTGGGGTCAACTAAAAATTTCAGATCTTTTTTCAAGGAATGTGCTCCCAACTTAGGTCTCTTCCATCTTGTAACTGTAGTGCTGAGAAGCTATTTGGGACTTGAATCTTCATCATTGCTGTCTCAAAGTTGTCCCTTAATTTCATAGTTAGATAGCTAACTATGTAGAATTTGGGAGGGGGGGCTGTGTGACTGCAGAAAGATAGTGTCTTATGAATTTGTTTAATGTAAATAAATCCTCTATTTATCTTTGGCTGTTAATAAATTCATGCATTATTAGAAAATCCCTTACACCAGAAGACCTGCTGAGATAGATCAGCTCATTTTAAGAGATTTCCTGTTGGCAGAATTCAAAGCAGACACCTGCAGCCGGCCCTGTGCAAAAGGATTTAAATAAACACACACAGATAATTAGATCAGTTAACCTCGCAAATTAAAACAAGCACATCGTATTATCTCCAGTTTATCCTAAAAGAAAATATTAAGTTCCCCCAGATAAATAGTTTAATAAAGAGAGAGGAAGATGGTACACATTGGCTTTCCCGGGCCCATGTGGGCAGGAAACGTCAGTAATCTGCCACCAGAGAGCCCCTTGTGGAAAGCCAGGCCCTGGCTTACCTTAGTCAATCCATCAAGTATTTATTGAGTGTATACTATGTTCTTGGCACTGAGATAGGTGCTGTGGGGAATTAAGGAGGGGGTCAGAGGCCCAGTTCATACCCTTAAGGAATCTTAGGGTGTCCTGAGAGGGGTAGTGTAGGAGTACAGGAAAGAATGCTGTATTCTAATACATATGAATACAGATGAAAATGTAGCTACTAGCCCTGGAACTTCCACTAACTGACTGTGTAACCTTGTGCAAAGTACTTAACCTCCTTGAATGCTAGGTTTCTCATTTGTGAAATGGGCAGAATAACACCAACCTATTGTTTTCCCTTAGGTAGGAAAATGTAGGGAAAAGCAAGGGCCTGAAAGATTTATCTTTGTTCATAATATTCACCAGGGACTTCTTTGGTGTGTCATGAACATTTTTATCAGTCTGGTGAAACCTATGATTGCCCTCACAGAATAATGTTTGTTGCCTATATTCATAGACAGGCTAGATTTCAGTTAGAGGTTAGTGGGGAAAAGAGATGTTTTATATGTATGTACATACACACATACATATGTGTATGTACACATACATATATATTTCCCATTCAACTACATAGACCCTTGAAAATCTATGTCTGTGGACTCAGGTTAACAATCCCTGCTCTATGCAGAAACAGCATGAAAGGCCTGGCAGGCCCGGGTCATTTTTATTCATTTCTACCCTCTCTGCCATCTCTATAGGACCACAGCTAAACCAACCCTGTCAGATGAAAAACTGTCTTATTTTTGGAAAAGAGATTCAACTGTCTGTCCCTTACAGCAAGGTTTCAAATAACAATAACCATAGGACTTTAGATCTGAATAGGATCTTAGAGGTGATTTAATCCAGTTCCTTTGGTAATGATTCATAGGCATATATGGCTTTAAAAGTTTACAGGGCACTTTCTTCACAACAACCTAGTGAGGTAGCCACTGAAACTGTCATCTCCATTTTACGAATAAGGAAAGAGAAACCAAGTGACTTTTTTGTAGTCCGCTGACTAGTGTCAGAAAGGGGATCCTGATCCAGGTCCTCTACTCATGCCATCACACCATGCAGATTCTCTTCTGTGCTTTGGGGGGCAGTGTATGAATGTAGATCAAGCAAAGTCTGAGTATAGTTCCTTGGATTTCCCTGATGAGTTCCTTGATGCATTGATGACTCACTCATCTGGGTGGAGTAGGCAAATGTAGCAGAGTCATAGCTCCCTGTTCTTCCCTAGAGTAAGAGGGGGTTGAGCTCTGTGCAGGGGCAGTTGGCAAGGAAAATAGGACTGGTGCCTAAAGGAAGAGACTGTGGGCTGCCAGGATTCTGTCTGAAAGGAGATGCCGGTCTTGAGAGGGCATAGATCATTAATGCCTTTAGATCTGTATCAGTAAGTTTAAGGACAGCTTAGAGAGTTCAATTCAATTCAACATGTATTTATTAGTGCCTTCATTTTCTCATCTGTGAAATGAAGGGGATGAACTAGATGTCTTTCTAAAGTCCTTTCCAGCTTTAAATCTACGCTCCTATGATCTTATATACACATACTAGCTGTGTGACCCCAATTATACCCATACATGCACACATGCATGTTGATATGTACATGTAAATACAAAAATCTATCTGTTGCTCTCTCCCTTTCTGTATCTCTCTCTCTCTCTCTCTCTCTCTCTCTCTCTCTCTCTCTCTCTCTCTCTCTCTTTCATAAAGAATAGCAGGGAAGGAGGAGGTAGTTGAAATGGACCTTGAAGGATGAGTCCAGTTTAGATTTTGATGGTCAGAGAAGCCAATGTCTGTCAGAGTACCCAATCTTAAACTCCATGAGGTTTAGAATCTTGCCATACCTTAACTTTGTTTTCCTCTCAGGGTTTATAGCTGAATGTTCAGTCCACTGCAGGTACTTAATACCCCCTGGTTAAACTCACTGAATTCCCCCTTCTTTCTGTCCCAGAACTGGGCTTCATTCCCAGACTCCCATCTCCTAAAGTAGAGGTGTTAACAAGCTCCCACCTGACCTCTACTCCTGCTCAGTGTGGATGCCAGGGATCATGCAATGGTAATTCTTGTCTCCCTCTCTACCACCACTGCTCTCTAAGCCTCAGGAGAGTTACTGCCAGGACTGTGGCCAGTTACAAGCTTGCAAACTCTACAGAGACTCTGGTAATCAGATTAGAATCCCATCAAACCCAAATTGTGCATCTGGGGCAGGGACCTCTGTCTTCTTGAAAACAACCCTGTTTTTTCAAGCTGTCTGGGACTCATTCCACTTGGCTTTATTTTGACCAAAATTGTTTCTTTTTTTTCCTTTGCCTTCATCCTTTTAAAAACACCCCCCCCCCACAAACACTCACACACACAGAAGCCACAATAATAACAACCAACAACCAGTTCCATCACAATAGCCACCCACTAACAATCCTGGGGGGATTTCATTTCTCTTTACAATCATAGACTGCTAGTGTCAAGGAACCTTAAAGTTCATCTGTCCTAGATGTGTCAAATACACAACCGTTTGGGGTATATTCCAAACCAGATGAAAATGTAATCGAGAAACGTTTAACAAATCAACATAATACAATACAATACAGAGAATGGTAGTGTGTCCATATGCTATCTTCAGGGATTCATATCAATAGTGGAGTGACCTCTATTTCTATTTGATTTTGACACCAAGGATCTAGCCTCTCCTTTCTGAGACTCAGAAAAGGTTATTAGACTTGGCCAATGTCACTTATGTCTATAAGTGGCAAATCAGAGAATTCTTGTGTAGTAGAAGAAGCGCTGAATTTGGAGCTACAGGAACTTTTGTTTAATCTTTCTTCCACTTAGTATCAGTGTAACCTTGGGCAAATCATTTGATCTCTCTGAGTTTCAGAAACATGGGAGTTAGATTAGATTGCTTTGAAGGTCTCTTCCAGGTCTGGACCCAGGATCCTCTGATCCTGTGTTCTCATGGACAGACTTGGGCTTGGGTCTTTTCAGTGGTTTTACTCCCCTCTTCAGGCTTGTGTCTGCCTGTTTGACACTTGTCTTGCGCTGTCCTCAACCGGGCTGCCTGGTTGAGCCCAAGTGCTCTCCACAAACAGAGATCATCTCACTATATACATTACTCAACTGAGCCCCTCTTCTTAAGAATCCATAAAACCAGCGAGAGCTTATTATGTGCCTAGGTCATAGGTTATGTGTTAGCTAGATTTCAGCCTGAGAAGGGAAGGATATATGGATAGGAAAATTGTTGGCACTTTACTTCCTTGCTGAAGAACCTCCCCTGGCTTTGTGCTCTGTAAAATTAAAGTCAGACGGGGTAAGGCTAGCATTCAAGGCTTTCTATAATCTCATCACATCAAACTTGACTTTCTGCTGCTTGCCCTCCAATGTATACCCTCTGCCCAGGTCTGACTATTGTTTTCATTGTTCCCCAAACATCCTATTCTTATTTCTGTCTCTAAATCTTTGCTCTTGATACCCCCAATCTACAATGCTCTATTCCCTTCGGGTCTGCCTGTCCCTATCCAATCTGGTGAAAAACTATATTCTGCTTCCTCCATGAAGCCTTCCTTTACTACTATGCAGCATAGTAATATTCAGATCTCTATTTCTCTGAACTTTGCTGTTATTTATAGGCAGATACTTTATACTCTCTTGTAATTTTCTTTAATTACCTGAATAATATTTCTGAGAATCAGAGAATATTAGAATTGGGAGGAACCTCAGATGTAATTTAATCCAAACTCCTCATTTTACAAATGAAAAAACAACTGACTGAGACCCAGAGAGGGAAAACATTTGCCCAGGGTCACATGGCTAATTAGGGGACTGTGGTTTAGTTGGGGGCACTCCTCTCAGATTTAGACTTTAGCCTGGAGGCCAGAAACCCTTCCAGCACAGGACAGAGCACATGGTAGGCATTTTTGTGGTTCATTTGTGGCCAGCTCTTTGTGACCTCATTTGGAGTTTTCTTGGCAAAGATACTGGAGTGGATGGATTACTATTTCCTTCTCCAGCTCATTCTGCAAATGAGGAAACTGAAGCAAACAGCTTAAGTGACTTGCCCAGGGTCACACAGCTATTAAGTGTCTGAGGCCAGATTTGAACTTAGGAAGAGGAGTCTTCCTGACTTCAGGCCTGACACTATCCACTGTTCTACCAACTGCCCTGGTAGGTGTTTAGTAAATACCGAATAAGAAGGAAAGTTGCATTCTTTTTCACTGGTCACCAGGGGGAAGTGTAACTACAGAGGTCTCCAGGTGCTCCTTGGAGCCTGTTAATGACCAGAAGTGGGGAATGCTCGGCCCAAGAGAATCAACAGATTTATTGGCCTTGGGCCCTTAGTGAAGTCTAAAGAGAAAGAGAAGGCTTTGCACTTGTGCACCCTCGAGCCTTTCTTCTTGAGACACAATTGCTTAGAAACAAAAGACAAAAATTAAAAAGAAAAACACAGTTTCTTATCATCACCAGTTGTTTGCAATATCCGTGCTCCAGATCCCTTATGTTAATTTATGTTGTACAATCTATAAAGTTTTTGCTGATACAGAAAGACAAAGAAATCACCTGAGAGAGAGTTTATTTAGTCCCTAGCATTTTACCAACAGCGAAACTGAGGCCATTGAGACCTCACCAAAACTCTGTGAGAGGTAGAACAGGTATTTGGATTGGGATGTCATCCTTCCACTGGTGCAGATCTCTATTCCTCCACCATACTCACCCACCCTTTGATTCTTATTCAAGTCTTTCCATAAATGCTCCAAAGAGGAACATATCCAGGTTACTGAGGTTACTCAGGCTATCTCTCTGTTTTCACTGCACAGTTGCCTGACTTTTCCTTTCTGGGTCATGCTTATCCTTGAAGATGTCTTTTAAACTACTTTTCATGTAGTGTTATTGCAATTATCCTGAAAGGAAGTTGATGTTTCGAGAGGAACAATGTTATCCCTAGGGGCACAGAGAAAGTCAGCTCTAGAGTGGAGACTAAACCAAGTCCACTTTAACACTTTACTGTTCCGTGGATGGGAAAGTTGGGAATTATCAGCAGAACCCATTATGTGCAATTATTGCAGCACACAGTGAGCACAATGAGATCTCATTTTACAGAAGGAAAAAACTGAGACTTCCAGATTAAAGCTCCAGACTGACACACTGACTGAACAGGGGTCAGCCTTGTGACCTCTGTGAACGCTGACCACCAACAGTTATATAGCCTTTTAGGATCTTCTGGCCAGTCTACTGGAATCTGTGTCAATCTATCTTTCTAACATTTTTCTCCCCAACTATTCTCCAATATGTACCAGTAAATCTCACTTTTTCATTGTTCTCTGCCCATGCCACATTCATTTGTAGCCTCAGAACTTTTGCTTATGAGATTCCCCATGCATGGAATGTCATTTCTTCTTCCCCTCTCCCAACTCTGCCCTTTAGACCCCTTTCCAATCTTTAGAGCTGAATTTACTCCGCCACCTCCTTTACAGGCCTTCTCTGACCACTTCCTCCCACACTACTCTCCTTGTCTGACCTCTTCCATAACTCAGAGTATAAACTGTACCTTCTCACCCTTGATTGTGTGCTGTACTTTTTTGTATTCTGTTCCTTGTGGGTGGGTAAACTAGACTGCTAATTCCCTGGATGGAAGACCTTTCAAAGCCCCTAACCTAGAGCTGGGCATGGTAGGCATTTGTGAATACGTGCTGATTGAGGGCTCTGAAAGAACAGTGAAACGCTTGCACTAATGCTCTAATGTTTGATTTGAAGGGACTGAATGAATACAGTTTCTTCTTCTCTCATAGGAGGGAGGATCTAACTAGTGTTGTTTTAAGAGCAGACCTGATGGTGAGGTATATTTTCCTCCATTAAGGACAACACACCCTACAATATGATTTTACCCAACTCCTTCATCTTTGTGTCTCTTTTTTCCCACATATACAGATTCTTGGTTCCAGCATGGCTGGTGGATAGATTTTCAAGAGGTGGAGAATTGAAAGGTTTGGTGGGGGAGCCTAGGAATAGAATGCTGGGCTTGGAGTTAGGAAGTCCTGAGTTTAAATCTACCCTCCAGTAGTTACTAGTTGTGTGACCCTGGGTAAGTCGTTTAACCTCTGTTTGCCTTAGTTTCCTCATCTGCAATAATAAAGATATAATAGCACCTACTTTCCAGGGTCACTATAAGGATAAAATGAAGTAATAATTGTAAAATGTATTGAAAACCATAAAGCACTATATAATTGATCATTGTTAGTTATTTCCTAAATGAAGAAAAAATGAAGGGATGAAGGAAATATATTGGTGGAGATATTGCTCATGATTCAAGGGCTCAGAGTGATTGGAAAAATACTGTATCAGAAGTCAACAGACTTGGATTCAGCTACCAGCTCTGTCACTTACTACCCACATGACCCTGGACAAGTTATTAGCCTTCTCTTTGGCTCAGTTTCCTCATCTGTAAAATAAAAGACGAGGATAAGATGATTTCTTTCACCCTTCTGACTCTAAATTCATGAACATAACAGTTTTAATTTTCAGTCATAACTGAGCACATCCTCTGTCCTCAAAAGGAAAGAGCAGCAGGGTCAGGAAGCCAGAAACTTATGGGAGAGGGGCACTGTTGGCAACTTGTGCCACTCCATAGCATAACTTCCCCACTTCTTACTCAGTACCCCAGAGTTTGGAGGTGAAAAGCAGATGACAGGACTACAGAGGGTAGGAAGAAAGATAGAAATGCCAAGGGGCCCAGGCAACGCGTAACAACAAAGCCATCCATATAGATGTGCGTGCAGAGCAGATGAGTGGAAATTCACTGTTTCTCTTTAAAATGAAATACTTTGATTGCTCCAATCACAAGTAGTTGTAAAACTACCCTGAAGAATTAACAGCCTCAGTACATGCTAACTACATCCCTCATAAATTCGTCTTTAGTTTCTGTTATCATATCACTGTCTCCAGGGACCCTGTCTTGTCATCATTTGCCCTTTATAATTTATTCATCTTGTACTTGCCTGGATCCTTTCTACTTATCATTCATCTTTACAGTTGTACATAAAATTAGATTGATCCTCCAATGGCAGGCCTGTCAGAGAGAGAGAAGTTGTCATTGAATAACACATAAAGCCCATGAAGAGCTTGGAGTGTCCTTTGGGTGTCAAGGTAAAGGCAGGAGTGGGAGAGAGGGAAAAAAAGAAGGGAAGGGATGCAAATAGAAGAGATGAAAGACAGAAATCAGAAATCATCGAGCAAGAAAAGAGGGAAAAGGAATGGGAAAAGAGAAGAGGAGAAAATAGAAGATAGAATAGAGGGAAAGAATGGAAGTGAGAAGCCGAGAAAAAGGGAAGAAAAGAAAGGAAAAGGAGAGAGGAGTACAATGAGGAAAGCAGAGAGAAAGGAATGGACAGAAGAAAGTATAGAAGGGGAGAAGAGAAGGAGAGAGAAAGAGGAAGAGGAAGAAAGGAAGAGAAAGTGTTTTATTCAAAACTACTTCTGGGCACTCTCTTTCCTCTCCCCTCCCCCCACCCCAAGCTCAGAGAAGACCACATGGCATTTCCATGGAAATGACCCTTTTAAAGTCACAAAGGACCTGATTCAGGGGGGGATGAGTGGCAGGGATGGTCCATGTCAGTTGCTGCTGACATGAGGGGGTTGAGGAAGACAGAGAGGGAGTGTTAGTTTGCTTTGTATTCCAGAGGTTGCCAGAGTGAGGACACAAAAGCCAATCTTTAACTAGTGAATCGGAACTTTAATGTTTACCAAGCAGATAGAAGCTCCCTCTCCCCCGGAGCCCAGTGAGCTGCCAGGCTGCACTATCAAACTGTGGGAGGCCTTTGCTAAGTGGAACGCCACTCCTCTTTTCCCCTTCCCCAGAGACACTCCAAAACCTTTGATCTCCTGGGCAGAAGGAGAGGAAGACTGAGGAAGGCTGCCTTTTCCTTGCAGAGCAACTGACTGCCCAGAGCTTTGGCTGCAACTCCATCCCATTGCCAGGCTCACACTGGGGGTCCAGGCTGCAAGCATCTGCTCTTTCCTCACATCTGGTCTGCTCCTTTGGGGTCCTCAGTTTTTAATTTGGAAACAGACATGTTCTCCTGGGAGGATGATTTCTTTCAAAATCCAAAAGATTCCTGTATATAGTGGGGCTATTTTAATTGATAGATTTCTTCTAAACTGACGTAACTTGGAATTCAAGACCTTCGATAAGTTATCTCCAAATGACCTTTTCACCTTGATGTTCCCAACTGATTCTCCTACCCCCAAATTTCACTCCAGCTAGCTAGGGAAACCCATAGAATTCTAGAGCCAGAAAGGCACATGGCAGCAGAATGAAGTAGTGGAGAAAATTCTGAGTTTGTAACAAGGAGACCTGCATTTGACCCCTAGAGCTCTTGCCACTTGTACTACGATGCGTAAATCATGTGACAGGTTAGTCTCAGTTTTCTCATCTCAAAAATAGGGGTAATAATTAAATATCCATGCTTATAGGAGGGGTGTGACTGAACGGCCAAACCTTCACACGATACAGAAATGTGAGGAGTTGTTATTGTTGTTTCTTTTATCATTTAATAGCACCTAGTTCCAAAATAGGAATACCACCTATAGTATGTTGGATAAGTAGTGTCTTTCTGCCTGAAGACCTCTAAAGACGTGGAACTAAGAACACCCATCCAGTAGATCCTGTGGTGAATTTGAGGAAAGCAAACAAACCCAATCCTTCCTTTACATAGCAGACCCCTCCCGATTTCTGATCATATTCCCTGTGTAGCAATGTTGTTTCCTATTTTTCTCTATCAGTTGAAATCCCTTAAGGCCCAGTTAAAGTTCAGCCTCTTTCATTTTGCCTTTTCAGACTAACATAGCTGGACCTTCCCTCTTTCTCTTTCCCAAGGCACCTATTTTCAGAAATAATAATGCCCTAATAATAGCTATTTCTATAGCGCTTTAAAGGTTTGCAAAAGACTTTGCCTGGATCATGTCATTAGAGCCTCACAATTACCTTGTGAGGTTAGTCATTGCAGGTAAAACCTTAATTTTATAACTGAGGAAACTGAGCTTCAGAACAGCTGAATAATTTGCCCATGGTCCCATGGTAAGCATGAATGGTGAACTTTGAACCCAGGTTTTCCTGACTCGGTACTCTATTGTCTCTGCCTCCTACCTTCATGCCATTCATTTGGCCCTTAGAACATATTGCCTTGTACTGTTAGTGATCTATCTGTTCATGCTTCTTCTGCCTTCCCAACTAAATTGTAGATTCCTGAGGACAGGACTTCAATAAGTCTTCTTCGTAACTCCTCAAACACTTGCACATAATAAGCGTTTGAAAAATATTTGTTGGTTTCTTGGTGGACTGAAAATTTGCCCCATGTTGAAATGTGCACCATATTTTGTAAGGCAGCACAAACTTTGGAAATAGAAGAGGATGGCAGGGTGGGGAGGAGCAGAGGGAGAGGAGACAGAGTAGAGTAACCCTGCATGGATGTGGGCAGAAGGTTGTGTTCAAAGGAAAGGCTCTGATGAAGCTTCATGGTTTGGTAATCCCATTCTTCCCAATCATTTCTGGCTCTGAAATCATAATCCATTTGTGACCCTGGCACAGAAATGACTCTCTCAGCTGGCATGCAGCTTTTGGTAAGCGTTGTTCCCACTGACGTACCTGTGATATCTGTACCTGCCCCCATTTTCAAGAACAGCCCTGTACATGTCTTCTTTCAGTATTTCCCAGAGAGAATACCACCTTTCTTTTTCTGTATCTAACGGAGGGTGGGTGGGACACAGTGCCACATGTTTTATTTTTTTGGGTGGCGTGAGTGTGTGTGGTAGAAACGCAACAGATTTTGTTCCTATTAGAGGCGAGATGCCAATTCAGTAACTTGCTGAGAAACAGAATCTGCTGTTAGTACTATCCTTTCCCTCTTCTCTTTTCCTCCCCTCTTTCTCTCCCTCCCTCCCCTCAGTAGGGAGGTGTAAGGCTGATTTTAATAGATTGATTTTAATGGATTTTGAAGTCTGGAAAAAAGCCTAAATAGCTGAGGTTACCAGTTTTCCAGGGTCTTATTTTCGTATTTATTCCCCTGAGTCTCATAAAAAAGGGTCCGACTGGGGCATTCAGGGGTGGTTGCCCCAAATAAGTGGTCTATCCCAACACCCTCAACCATGCCAGTCAACGTGACCCTCGACTCAGCTGGCAGGAACACCGATTATCTGGCAATCAGGCCCTTTATCTGGCATAGCCTAGCATCATCTATTAGACTCATAGGAGGGGGATAGACTAGCTATAATAAAAACAACAGTTCCACTGTCTGCAATCAGAATGACTACTTTAAAGCATCATTTTTATTTATTAATTTTCCTTGTTTGCACCTGAGTGAGTCTATGGGGGCAGCATTCTCTAGGAATGGCAAACTGCAATCACAAGGGTTTTTTCCTACCTATTCGTTACCCTGCTACCTCTGATGTCCCCCCATCCCCAGCCTCTGTCCTTTCCCTTCTGCCCCCACCTCCAAACAGACACACATAGACCTTCCTTCTTTTCCTCAAACTTGCCCAACTTGTCTTTGTGATGTTGGAAAATGCCAGTGGATTTCCCAGTATGAAGGATTAGCACAGATTATGGTGAACAGTGTTAATTATCGGTGGAAAAAGAGGATAGTGCGTCGCTCCAGTGTGTTCTTGATTTCCCCTGGGCCTTTCTGCCTGGTAATAAGCCTTCTTTAATCTGGCAGGCCCCTTGGTGAAATCAGCACCACGGACAGTGATATTGATTGCTTCTGAGAAACCATCACAGCTGCTCACCCAAATTACCTTTGATATGTGACCTTTAATGTAATTACTGCAACATCAAAGTATTTCTATAAATTATTAAAGAACTAATACACTCCATCATTCAGCTATTCTATTATATGTAAAATAAACAACCACAAGTTAATGTTGGATCCTGAACAATCAACACTTAGGCCTGAGTTCTGCCCCACCCCCTCTCCTCACCGCGGGACTCCTCACAGCAACCCCCCTCCTCCACTCCTCCACCTTCCTGAATTTCCCCCTCTTCACATCTCTTCGCCTCTCTTCTCTTATACCCATCTGATTCCTTGGTTTTAGCAATCTTGAAACTCTCCAGCAATCTCCTGCAGGCTGATGAAGGGCCTCCCATAACAATGTGATATTTTCAATTCTGTTCTGGTTGCTGTAAAATATCTATCACAATTTTCCTCAAAACAAAGTACCATAAACACTTTATTAATCAACACATACCTTCTCAGAAGTCTTTTGATTATCTCACAATATTGGCTTTACGTTTCACATATAACATGGGATGAGGTGGAACATATTTCTGTCACCTCACAGAGCACATCCAGAAAGTAATTACTGTAAAATATGTGGAGGGAGCCACTCCACTAAAACACACAACCATACACGGCCACCATGCCTGAGCCCAGGCTTCTCACAGAATCTGCGTGGCGCATCATTTCCATACATTTGCATCCATGTGCATATTATTAAAATGACTCAGCCCGTGCTTGGCAATAACAAATAGGAAGGCTGTGGTAATGTGAGGGCAGACACTGTATAATTTAGAAATAAAAAAATACCCCCCAAAGCCAAACCAACTGATCTTTGATTCGAAGGTCTCCTAGCTATGCTGCATCCTCCTCCTAACCCCTCCCACCCTTATTAATGGTGCACTTGCCTCTTCCCTTTCATTGTTTGTCATCAGGGGCAAGGGAATATAAGCTTATGTATTTATCTATATACACAAGTTTATATTCACTTGCACCTCTTTGTGTTTAAGCTATCCATAGAACTATACGTAAGTCCCCATACATGTAGCAACATGTGTGCCTCAGAGTGGTATATATTAGACATATGTACATGTCATATCTATGTTAGATATATGTGAATGTGCATACACATATATCCATCGATCCTTAGATATGGAGAGAACCATCTATATATCCCTGTCACTGAGCACTCGGAGAGAAAACTTGGACCCTTGACCTGAAGAACGCTTCTTATTTTATGATGATGAACTCTCCTAGATAATAGCAATAGCTGATATCACACCCAGTTAGGGGGGCCATAAATAATTTCCTCCTCCCATTCAGAGAAGCTATAAAACAGGATCAGGGCATGATAGTTTATCAAAGACAATGACTGACTCCTTAAATAAACCTAGGTGATCTCACACCCCTGCAAAGGAGCTCAGAACATGTTTGGTGTCTGCCCTGGGATCAAGGAAACCTCTTCTTGGCTGGCTTTTGAAGAGGCCAATTTCATTAAAAAGCCATTGGGCTCAGACTCCCTTGTGTTAAGAGTTTCCTTCGACCATTAGACTTCTAGCCCCACCAGCAGATGATAGCTTTGTCTTTCTTGCCCCTTGTCTATCTGAAGTCAGAGCTGAGAAGGGGTAGAAGGAGGAAGCATATATGAGATTTTTCCCAGGCCACAAGAAAATGGGTCTTCCATGGCTCCACAATGTCTGCTAATAGCTGAAGACTGATTAGAACAGAGCTGTCACCAGGCAGGGGTGGAGGTGGGGGCTGCACCTATGGGCAATGCAAAGCCTCACCTGTACCAGATCTGATTAGGGGGACAGCTTAAATTTTCTGACAGGTATCTTTAACCCAAAGAACGTCAGGAGTATGGAAAGTAGGAAGGACATACAGAGTTATAAAGAGAGGTATCTGTTTTTCCAAGGTCTCTCTCCCCACCTCATGCCCCAGGTCTTCCTGAATAAGAAGGCACCTATTCTTAGTTCTGGGTGAAACTCTACTAGTTCATCTTACTTTCATCTCCTCTCACCCCTCCATTCCGTCCTATTCCACAAGTCTTCCTGTTTGCACCGACATCCTATGTGTTAGAACAGGCTGTCAGGTGTAGTGGGTTTATATCTTGGGGAGAAATTGAGAGTGTGCCTCCAATATTGCCACTCAGGGAAGGGAAAGAGTAAATTAGGATTTCACATCCTCAGCTCTGGTCTTGCCTTCTGTCTACTTTCTACTGACAGTCATAAGAGATGGTCAACATGTCAGCAACACTACTTTGAGTCCACAGACCTAGGTATCTGTGCATAACCACTGTCCCTTCTCCCTCCCCAGCTCCCAAGGGAAACAGGAGAGAACCCAAGTTGGCGATGCAGAGGCTGGACTCACCCCTGGCAATGTCTTCTGTTCATGCAGTGCACTCTGGGCCTTCAGGGCTGACTCGCGCTCGCAGTACGTGAGGAAGGCACAGCCTGGGAAAAGAAAGGCAGGAAAAGGTCAGTGATGGCAGCTGACCCAAAGAGGATTGGACACAGGCTATATGAGGGGTAGGTCTTTCTGTCACGCAGCTCAAGGCAGTGATCTGAACATTCTTCTCCATCTCCTCTTTGGATCTCTCCTCTCTTCCTCTCACCCCTATTCCCTTTCCCCATCTCACCACTGCAATCTCTCTCCTCTCCCTCCATCTCTCCTCTCAGCTTCTCTCTATCATCATCATCATCTTTATGTTCCCCCAAGTTTCCCTATCTCTCCCTATCTCACAGCCCCTCTCTCTACTGTCCATTTGTCTTACCTCTCTCCTTTTCTCTTTCCCTCTTTTCCTGATTCTTTCCTCAGATTCTCATCCCTCTCCTCATCTATTTCTCATCTCTCTACTCTTTGCTGCCTCTCTGTGTCCTTTACCCCTCTTCATTCTCTTTAATTCTCTTCTCCAACTTTTCTCTCCTTCCCCCTCTCCTTGTACTTCTCCTCTCCTCTCTCTGAAGGTCTCACTTTTCTGCCTTTGTCTCTCTCCTTCCCGTGTAAAAGCTGCTACTGCAATTTATATATGCTTAAAGGACTTAGTCTACCCCCTCCCCAGCCCCTCAGAGTATGTACTCTTATTGTACCCACAGATTGCTTACAGATACACTCATGCTTCCTTACATGTGCACACACAAGATTTCACATGCAGACAGCCACACTAGATTCTACAAGCCCAGTTCCTGAATTCAGAGATCTCTTTCACCACCTAGTTTACTCTCTGACCAGGAGGTGGGAGCAGCAGCGCTCTCTTGTGGTGACACAGAATGACAACGTCTCCTTGGATGCCCATCTCTTCTCTTCCAATGAGGAGGAGAGGAGAGGACTTCATAGCAAGGCTCTGCCTGATGTTTCTTTTTCCTGCTCCCCACTTCTAGCTCCTTTCTCCCACCTCCCTTTTTGTTCCTTTTCCTGCTCAGACATCTAGTTTCCAAGCTGTTCTTAATAAAGGGCAAAATAATCTGAGAAACCCATTCATACTCAAGTATTAGTGATTTAATAGTTACCCTTTCAAGGCATGTTTGCCTTTTAACTAGGGACAAAGCCTTAACCCAAAAGAATGATTCCCTGACTCCCTAACTGTGTAATTTTAGTCACTGTGACAGAGCAAAGAAGGATAGGCAATAGTATCTTCCTAGAATTGTGCATATGTGGTTAACTACTTATTCACTATATAGGTGAGCCTCTGGCTAGGGTAATTCTGAGAAAAGTTGAATATAGCTAGACAATGATGCCTACATTTATAGGTCTGCCAGTGAACAAAAATTTTCAATATCAGGAGCAAAGTCAGAGTTCTTAAGATATATATATCTCAAGGAGTTATATACATCTATTCCTGCTGAGCTGACTGACTCGTTTTCCCCTGAGTGTATCATAAGCATTTGGGTCTCTGTGTTTTTACTTAAGTTTCTCCTCATCTGAAGCCTATTCTCTCATTCTAGATAAATCCTATCCATCTTTCTCTAGAAAGTCTTCTCTAGCAACCCTGTGTTAAAGAACACCCAATTTGGAGTCAAGGACCTCAATTAAAATCCCTGCTCTACTTACCTGCTTACTACCCACATATCTTTGTGAAAATTATTTAGTCTCTATGGACTTCAGTTTCCTTATCTGTAAAATGAGGGATTTGGATTAGACTATCTCTAAGGTACTTTCCAGCTCTAAATCTATGTTTCTATGATCCTTTGTTCTGAGTTCCCCTTCTCTGAACTTGTACAGCACTTACAACATGAATCATATGATCCAGCCCTTGATCACACATTGTCCTCTGTCTACTTCTTTAATGTGTGTGACTCTTGTCTCTCCAGAGAAACTCTGTGCTCCTCAAGAACCATTTTTCTTCTGTTTCCTCAATAGCACCTCGGACAGGGATAAACTCATGGAAGACACTCAGCAAAGACTGGCTAAATTTAATTACATTTAAACCTTTTCTCATCATCGAATTTTATTATTCCCTTCCCTAAGGAAGGAGAGAGAATGGGAGGGAGGAAGGGAGGAAGAAAGAGAAAGACAGAGAGACAGAGAGAGGGACAGAGGTAGACAGAAACAGAGAAAGAGAGGAAAGAGTTGGAGAAAAGACTGAGAGACTCTAGAGAGAAAATAGAGAGAAACAGGAACCAGAGATGGAAAAGAGGAGGAAGATAGTAGAGACAGAAATGGGACAATGGAAGAGAAAGAAAGAAGTAGAGGGGGAAAGTGCAAGAAGACAATAGAGATGGAAGAAAAGACAAAAAATAGAGGGAGGAAAAGACAGACATGGAGAGAGGGGAAAGAAAATAGAGGTTTGGTGGAGGGCACAGAAGACAAATATTTTCCATTTGTTTCATATAGGTTGCTGCCTTCTAGGCCCCCCTTCCCTCCTTCTACCTTTCATGTGGCCCTATCCTCCTGAAATGAGCCAGGCCAGCCTGGAGCAGAATCTCTCCTGCTCCCATTCCCCACTACCGATCCCTGATGATCATGCCTGGCAGCATCCACCCTCCCCCATCCACTCCATAGACGGTTATTGATGGAGACACCCGGGGAGGAAAATGAATAGCGGTCAGAGGCCTCTCTGACGTCTTTCCTCGTGCTGTCGCCCTCCTCTCCCTGGGGTGTCTTTCCCTTCCCCTTCCCCTCAATTGTGTCATCTGGCTGTCGGTTCCACCAACATCTGAGGCTCCAGCTTCAAGTGCCTCTGCACAAAGCATGCTGGCAGAGCCGGGTAAGAATCTGAAGATATTCTCAGGAAAAGCATTCGAGGAGAAGTTGTTTGTCTTTGCAATTCCCTCACCTACCACAGACCTGGCACGAAGTAGGTATTTAATTAATGGTTCAATGAAATTGAATTACTAGAGAGACCCCTGAGTCTAAGAAGAGGAAGAAGAGGAGGAGAAGGAGGAAGAAAGCAGCATCAGTTGGAAATGTCTTTGCAAAGGCCATTCTGTATGGTCCTAACTTGGACTTCCTTTTTCTATCTTCTTTACATGGGCTTTCCCTTTGTCTACCACAGGATCAAAACCTTCCTATTTCAGGAAGCGTATGGGACCATATGATGTAAAACTGAAATTTTTCTTAGAGATTATCTAGCCTAACCTTCTACATTTTACAGGAAATGTCAGTTCAAGGGTTAGTGAGCTGTCCAAGGTCATACAGGTGTTAAATAGCAGAGTGGGGATTTGAATCCTGGTCCTCTAATTCCAAATTCAGAGCTCTTTCTAATACACAAGCCCTTAGCAATCCCTTCCCCTTAGTATACTCACACTGAGGAGCTGTGGACTGAGAGACAGTGAGGTTCATATTTCTCAAGAGAAGGTTAGAAACATCAATGCTTATCCCCAAGGATGGTGACATTTCAGAGGCCAAGACAAGGGGACATAAGAGGTAATGTAATGGGTGGGGGGCTTTCCAGGTTCCTTCCATGTAATACTATGTAGGCAGCTAGGTGGCGCAGTGCAGCTAAAGACTCATCTTTCTGAGTTCAAATCTGGGCCTCAGATACTTCCTAGCTGTGTGACCCTGGGAAGGTCTCTTAACTCTGTTGGTCTCAGTTTCCTCATCTGTAAAATAAGGTGGAGAAGGAAATGGCAAACCATGCCAGGATCTTTGCCACAAAACCCCAAATGGAGTCAGGAAGAGTAGGACATGATTGAAAATGACAACAGCAACTACACCAATTAAGGGCCAAGCTGGTGGTGTCTTCCAGAAAAGAGGAAAAAGGAGGTGTGTGTGTGTGTGTGTGTGTGTGTGTATGTGTGTGTGTGTGTGTATGTCTTTGTATACCTGTGAAATAGTTGGCATGTCTGAACAAAGAATGTTTGAAAGCATGTGTACTGTGCTGGGACAGGAGCATGTGGGTATGGACCTTTATGTGTATACATGGACATTTACACCTGTGTATTTGTATGTGAGAGATGTACAACAGTGTTATGTACATGCATAATTGTATGTCTATGTACTATGTGAGTTCAAGCATGGGAATATGTTTCTCTTGTGCACATATATGTGTGTGTATATATTTATGTATGTATATCTGTCTGTGTGTGAATGAAAGTACTTCTAGCACCTGTCTGTAAGTGGGGGATTGTTTATAAGAGTCATTGTGTATAGTGAAAAGAGCAGTGATTTTGCAGTTAGAGGACCTAGTTGGTGGGTGGTAAGCTGATAGATAGTAGGGAGCTGTCAGGCTGGTAGGTTGTAGGGTGCAGGTAAGCTTCTCCCTCCTTGTGCAACCTTAGGCAAATTACTTTCATTCTCTGATTCTCTTTATTCAACTGTAAAATGAGAGCACTGGATAAGATAACCTTTAAGGCTCTCCCTACCTCTAAATCCGGGGTGTATATAATACCATAAAATCCTATGTGTATATAGTCATGCATGGATATGGATGTGTGTGTGTATAACATGTGTCTGTGGATGGTCTGAGACATATGGTTACATGTGTGGGCCTGTGTGTATTTGTATGTATGTCTACACTAAGGAACTTAGAAATTCCTAAGTTCCACATGTTTCCCCCTCCAATTTTATGATAAGCTATAGCCAGCTTCTTACAATCTACATCCCTTCCCTTCTACCCACCACCATTTCGTGCCTGCTCTGCCACCACTCCATCTGAAGAAGCATTTAGAGGGCCACTTTCCACTAAAGATGTCTTCTTTTCCTGTGGCCTGAGAGGGCCAGGATGTAAAGAGTGAGGGGAGAGGGCTGAGCTACCCTCCAGGACCCTCCTTGGCTCCCTGACTTTGCCACTGAAAGCCGAGGCTGAAAAGCTCTAAGAGCCTGCCAGTCTTATCCTTCCCAAGCAGGAGCTGGCCCTGGGCTGAGTCTTTTCAGGATATTCAAATCATTCCCATTTATCAGGCGCTCAGTTTGCATCTCAGAAGCGAGCCAACAGTGCGCAGCGAGCACAGCCAGACCGGCTTAGAGCCATAAGGAATTTTTTCCCCTCCCTAATTGAAAGAATTCATTTCTCCTTTTCAACCTAAAATTGATTTACTTTGAGGGAGGTGGGGTGGGGAGAGAGGCAGGCCAGTAGGCAGGCAAGGGAATGGTGAAATGCAGCTTTGAAGATGCTTGTCCCCTAAGGAGCCCGAGGTACAGAGCAGCACTTGTGTGGAAGCCGAGAACCACGTAACAGCCTTCTTCCTCACCTGCCTGACACAGCGCCTGAAATTCCACCATCAGAGCATCACCTCCTTTGGGTCTTGAAGGCTTTATTTTTGTTTCTGAGGGCTCTCTAAGGAAATGGAGGTGCCAAAGGGAAAGGGAGGGATGTGTGTGTGCCAAATGTCATAATCCATTAGGAGTTAGCCCTTGGGAGAGGGGAATGAATTGACAACCATGGTCAGTTTTGCTAAGATACTGATGGTAGCCTGAAACTGGGCCCTAAATGTTCCCCTCAAATCTTTAGGGAGGAGGGCAGATCCTGGTCTGTAGGGTTCAGAGAACAAGGAAACATCACATGCCTCTGTTCCCTTCCTGATGTCATAGACATAGACCCTTTCTTCCACCATTTGTCCAGCTGAGAGCAAGGGACCTTGGGAAGAGAGCCAGGATAGGTGCTAATAGCTTTGAGGAGGCTGGTGCTGGTGAACTCAGAAATTCAAAATAGACTGGGAGATCCTTGAGGGGAGAGACTCCATTTTGGGGGGAGGAGAGGCATCCCCAGTGCCTACCACAGTGCGTGACATGAAATAGGTGCATAATGAATTATTGTTGAGTGGAATTTGATTTGATAGGGGTGATGAGCCATCTATCTGCACACCCCAGACACATGCTGGACTGCATGGTTTCTCCTTGTCTGTCTCATTCCATCCCAGGTGGGAAGGTCAAGGGAGTAGAGACCACATTTTCTAAGGGTTCTGAATCTGACCCGTTGTGAGTCCCATTGTCTCCTTCTGTATTTCCAAAGAAAAACAGAAATACCAGCAAAGTCTCTTAGAGGTCTTTATCTCCCATGTCAGTAAAGATCTAGAACCCCATAATGAAACAGGGAACTTGGTACCAATATCCTACTGCTACCAAAATTAAATTATACAGACCAGGACCTAGATTTCTCCTACTTGGATTATTTCCCATCCTCTTTATTTATTTTTATTTTTGGAGGCAATTGGAGTTCAATGACATGTCTTTCTCCCAAGGAAACCCAGGGACTCAAGCCAGGGTGTCTCACAAGCCTTTAATTTGGCACTCAGGGTCTTCATGTGCACTCTATTCCACCCAAAGTGACTTGAAGGTGCTCATCTATGTCTGTGCTCCACAAAATTTCTCCATAGATTGTTATGTCCTCTTTCTTTAACATAATGTGCTCCATCTCTACCCTCTTACTGATGTCAGAGACCTGTTTCATTTAACTCTGTTTCAAAATACAGAGCAACCGCATTTCCTTGTTTCTTGCTATCATAACTGCTTAACATGGTGACTTCTTCAAGTTGGTCATTTTACAGCAAGAATCAGGGCAGAGATTGTTACAGTGGTCCATGCTGTGGTGTGTGTGGCACTGTCAGGACTTGGTAATTGAGAGATGGGTAGGATTTGTGCTAGTCTTGATATCAGGAAAGATTTGGGTTCAAATGCTACTTCTATTTTTACCAGATTGCGAGCCTTGGGCAAGTCAGTAAATCTATCTGAACCTCAGTTTTTTCATTTGGAACATGAGAAACTTTCTGAGGGTTTGGCTTTGCAGACATCAGAGCATTATGGAAAGATCAACTATTATTGCTAGCTTTATATCTAAACCCTGGCTCCCATAAACCAGTAAAGAATGAGAACTGACAGGCTTCATTTTTCAGATCAATGACACTGACATCTAGGGAGTCACACTCCAACCCCACATCTGCCCCGTTAATACTGTCCTTACTGCTTCACCATGCCATCCACATTTCATAAATGGTGATCTTCACTTTATACCAATGCTCTGTGCATAAGTAGTTTCCAATATGAGGTAAATTGGGGGAAAAGGATTATTCATTTTACAGAAATTCATTGTTCACTTTGCAGAAATGTTCATTACAGTTTCCTTTCAATTTAATTAAAGTCAATAAAGATTTGTTGATTATACATACTATTTACTTTGGCCACCTTCCCTTATTCATTTAAAACATAATTTGTAATACAAATATTTTATTTGTGCACACGTTTTCAGGAATACTTCTACTGTATAAAGTTAGTTTTATAAGTAAAAATATTAATAACTCATATTTATCTAGCCCCTTAAGGTTTACAAAGTAGTTTGTATCTCATAACTCCTTCACAAAGTAGATATCATAAGTATTATTACCTGCATTATACAGGAGAGGGGACTGAGTTTCAGACATATAAAATGACTTAACTATGGTTTCAGTGCTAGTAAATGTCATAGCTTTACCTCAAAGCTTTACTTAAAAGCTTTACCCTAAATTTTAGCCCTCTTTCCCCTACAATATGCTGCCCTTCAATAATATGATATTACAGTTCATATATATTAATATTATACAAGTGAAATATTAGCAATAGTGTCTGGCATTTGCATGCCTTTTAATTTCATCAGAGCATTTTCAGAGCTATTATTTTATTTTATTTTTCACGTCTCAGAGTCAAGAGTATAGGACAGACACCATCTTGGAGACTTTAAAAGTGGGAATACTGGGGCCCAGACAAGGAAGTTCTTGGCATATCTGGGATTAGTAAATGGATCTTTTGCATTGGAATGAGCATTAGGGCACAGTTTACAACTTGATTCAGGAGATCATGCCATAGTCCTAAGGGTAAGAGGAATTCTTAGACAAAGGAAAATTTCCCAAGGTGGCCCTTGATTTCTTCCTCAGTCAACATAACTGACCTGAGCAACTGCCATGTGTCTATCCCTAGGACAATGTTTTACACTTTAAAAGCTCACAATATATTTGATGTGACAAAATTCCTGCTTTCTGAAAGAGTGAATCATAAAATAATAATAAAAATTTGCATTATATAGTACCTATTATGTGCCAGGAACTGTGCTAAGCATTTTATAAATATTATCTAATTTGATCCTCATAAATCCTGAAGCTAGGTGCTAGAATATAGGAAATTTTATCATCAAAGGCTGGATTGTATGACTTGACTTTTAAATGAAATGTCAGGTTAGAGAAAGGAAAGCCAAGAAAAGCTTCATGGAAGAGATGGGGTTTGATTTGAATCTTGAAAGATGATTAGAATTTGAGTAGGTAGAAGGAAATAGGGAAAGCATTCTTATCTAAGAGAATGAAATAAACAAAAATGTGGAGATGGTGATGACTGTGGTGGATGTGAGGAGATCTAGTTGGGCTGGAAGTGTCCTGTTCTGGTCACAACTTGGATGGAAAGGAAAACCCAAGACTGAGCCAAAGAGACCTGTCATGGAAAACTCTCCTGAAGAGAGTGTGACAGGGAGAAAACACACAACCTTGCTGTTAATTAAGTTAACTTAGCTCTGCACTGTAATACATGACTGAGGGGTTTCTAAATTAGAGATTTAGAAGAAGGGTTCTTCCTGATCATGTCATCTTAAAGATGAGAAAGCTGAAGCTAAAGGTGGGGAAATGACTTGCGCAGGGTCATATGATAGTAAATAGGACACCTGAGATTCAAAGTCTGGTTCCTTTTCAATACACCTTGAGGGCTGGCCTTACACACATTAGTCAATCAATACTCAAATATTAAAATATTAATTAAAATAATAAAAATTAATCATTTGCTTCATGTCAAACATTATGCTAGGAGCTGGGAATACAAAATTAAAAGTAGAATAGAGAACTCTTATGGAGTTTGAATTCTATAGAAGGAGAGAGAATAGACATATATATATATATATATATATATATATATATATATATATATGTGTGTCTATATGTATAACTATAATGATAAGCTCATAGATTTAGAGCTGGAAGAGATGATATATAATATATGTATGTCATTCCTTCTATGCCATCATATGTTTATACAGGTCATATGTGATCCTGAGGTTATAGGGAGCCCTTGGAGAAAGGGAGGGGAGGAGTGACATAGTTAAACCTGTAATTTAGGAATAGTATTTTGGCAGCTTGGTGGAAGAGGAATTGGAGTAGGGTCAGACTTAAGACAGAGACCAATGAAGAGGCTATTGCAATAGTCTATATGACAAGAAATAAAAGCCTGAATTAACATGATGATTGCATGAATGGAGAGAAGGGGATAGATAGGAGAAATGTTATAACTGTGGTGTGGAGGCTCTGAGAAGGCTTCAGTCACTCCCAAATATTTCCCTTTTAGCTTGCCCCATTACTATTAATGACCCATCTTATAAAGTACCGAAGGTTCCTATTAAAGGACCAATAACAAGGAGGGACAACCCACTAATTAGTTTATTATAATGGTACAGTTTGTTGAAATTAGGACCCTAAAGTATCTGAGGTGATGTATGTGTTGGGTGAATATGGAGGTCACAGAGTACTACTTACTTGGGCAAGTCTAGATGGGATCTGAAGTGGGAGATTCTGGATAGCCCAGAATTTCATGAAGGCTTTGGATAAGTGGGTAGTGGAGGCAGAAGGGAAGAAAGGGATAGAAATGGGAAGTGGAAGAATCCACTGTTCACTGAATAACTGTGGTACCCTCCCTCCCTTAGTTATGCATGGAAAAACGCGATCTTAAAGGGTAGTGATAGAGAAAGGACCTACAGGAACCAGAGGAAGGGTACCTTGAGCTCTTAAGAGCTCTTGGTTTCTGCCAGTTGTTGTCAGTCTTAGTGGGGCAAGTGGGAAGATTATGAGAAAGGCCCACTCACAGAAATTGGGGAGGAGGTGTCTGTGAATCTCCCAGAAAGGAGGAGAGAGGGGAGAATAGGGAATGCATTCAGCAGCTCAGTCACGATTCCTTGTCAACCCCTATTTTCCATGACTCATTCATGATTGTTCTCACATCTTCGGTGACATACCTCATGGCTTCACCAAACACCTCACAGTTCTGACTTCAAAACTATGGACTCCTGAACTGGGTATATGATTGTGAAAAAGAAAAAGACAAAAGCAGAGAGATAAAGACAGTGACAAATAGAAATGGACATAGATGGGCTAGACAAATGGAAAGAGATGGAGAGGAAGAACAGGGTTAGACACAAGATAAAGAAGAAACAGAGGCAGGGGAAAGACAGAGAGATCCAGATTGCTGCTTTGCTCAATTTACACGGAAATTTCCACTCATGAGGCAAAAGAGGAAATGGACTACAGTAAGATGGTTTACTGTTATTCATTTGGAAGAGCTTGTAGACTCTAAGAGTGATGAGGCATTGTAAAGGCAGGATGAGATTTTGGTATAGACTGAGAAGGACCATGTAGTATGATGTGATGTTGCTATATCAATCCTCCAGAGGGTTTTTTCTCCCTTTAAAGAAGAGCATAGACATTGATCTATCCTGGAATCATCCTTGCTTGGAAACAGAGTAATTAGTGATATAACTGAGAGGCTTCCAGGGCCATATCCTCTTATGGAGAGGCAGGCAGACAGACACACTGATTGAAATAAACTTCCCCACCATTTTCACTCAGATGTCCTGTGAAAACAAACTCCCAAACTAGAGATTCCTTTTTTCTTGAAAGTCATGAATTGATGAATGTGGGAGAGGGTGGGGCTCTTCCCTCAGCTGCCCAAGCACTAATTGGGGTCTAATGCCATCATAAGATCTACTGGCATTAAGTATAATGCACTCCTGCAGCTGTACACTTTGCCAGGTGTGTAGTTCTTTGGGCCCAGGCTTACTTACTCCCATCTAGGAGTTCCCAGCTGGGAATTCATCCTCAACCTATTGAACTGTAGTCACTTAGAAATATGAGGATCTCTGAAGTAGTCCCTGGGGAGAGATGAGGTTTTGAAGAGAACAGAGAAGAGGAGCACAAACAGAAGTCAGAGAGAGGGGGTTAGAGAAAAGAGAGCTCCACTAATACAGGGTAAAATTGGTCCTGTGTACATACATAGGCAACTGCCTATTTAGTGTGAGCTGACAAGGGCAGGGAAGGCCCTGGTACCCTCAACTATTTCCCTATCAGCCTACCATGGTGCTTAGAGCTTTAACTCTCTGAGTTTAGGCACCGTTGCCTATTAAAATCCCTAGAAGGGTGTCAGGTCATCAGTTATTAGAACCTGTAGGGGGAACTAGATTATTGCATCAGTTCTGTCTCCATAGCAAGCTGTAATCATGACCCTGAGGAAACGGGAAATTTGATTAGGAAGAAAAATTTTCCAGGATAAGCCTGCCTAAGGAGAAGTCATTGAAGAGGAAGCTCGAGACCAGGGGGTCTCATGGTTTCCATGAACTTGTTTTAAAAAGTATTTTTATAATTGTGTTTCAATACAGTTTGTTTCTTTTGCAATTTAGAAACATTATGAAGAGAAATGGTCTATAGGCTTTGCTATACTCCCAAAAGGGTTCATACCATGAAACAGATTAAGAACTCCTATCCTAGGCTGACAAGGGCTGATGTGAGGTTCAACATGTGCAGCCCTATAGGCATCGGGGTGAATAATGAATTATAATTTCAGTCGTGTCTGACTATGACTCTATTTGGGATTTTCTTGGCAAAGATTCTAGAGTGGTTTGCCATTTCCTTTTCCAGCTCATTTTATAGATGAGGAAACTGAGGCAAACACGGTTAGTGATTTTCCCAAGCCACATAGCGAATAAGTGCCTGAGGCCAGAATCAAGCTGATTAAGAAGCAATATGGTATAGCAAAAGAGTTTAGAGTTGAAATATTGAAATTCAGGGTTGAGAACCTGACTGTGACACAGTCTGGCTGTGTGACTATAGGCAGATCTCTCCATTCCTCTGAGACTTATCTTCCTCATCCATAAAATCATAGGACTTTAACTACTGATAACCCAGCATCATTGTGAAGAAAGCACTTGGTAAATCTTAAAGGTTATAGAAAGGAGAGTTATTATTAACGAATGGGGATCTGGAAGATTTGGGAGACACCTCTTTTTTTCACCTGTTTTCCTAAGGACCAGGAATAATATTCTGGAACGAAATAACTCTGTGTGTGTGTGTGTGTGTGTGTGTGTGTGTGTGTGAGTGTGTGTATGTGTGTAGTGGAGGAGATAGTTAATTATAAATAGCAATTGTCTAGGAAGTCACTTTTCCAACCTAAAGACAGATCTCTATAAAGGAAGGTAGATAGACCCATCCACATGTAATTTGCCTTAATTGGGATTCAGGGACTTTAAAAGAGTCATAGAACTTAAGAATTGGAGGAATCTTAGAAATGATTAGCAATCCCTTCATTTCTAGATGGGGAAAGTCGAGCCCATTGGAACCGGGTGGCACAGTGGATAGAACCTGGAGTAAGGAAGACCCAAGTTCAAATCCAGCCTCAGATACTCACTATGTGTCCCTGGGCAAGTCACTTAATCTCTGTCTCAGTTTCCTCATTTAAAAAATGGAGATAGTAACAGCATCTATCTCACAGGGTTGTCGTGAGAATCAGATGAGATAATATTTATAAAATTCTTAATACAGAACCTGGCACATAGCAAATGTTATATAAATGTTAGCTATTATTATTAAAGTGACTTTTCCAGTGGTATAAAGAATATTGTTAATGCCAGTTAATGTCAGAACTTCTTTCATTCTGTTTCTCATTAGCCTGAAAAGCCTGCCTGTCCCCTGCTAGCCATACTTCTTTCTTCCCTCTATGCCTATCTAGGCTCACTTGCCTAGAATGTCTTCCCTGATGAAACTCAGTGCAGTCTGATTTTCTTTTCTTCTTTTTTTAATCCCATATCCCCTTGGCATATAGGTAGCTGTCTTGTGTCAAGTAGTTTTGGCACCCCTCCCTGGTTGCTGAACCTGAGGTTGTGTGGCATATACCAGCCTAGAAGGTACAATTCAAACCCAGCATCAGTAGATACCTCCTGTGTGTCCATTCCTCTGCCAGGTGTCATAGGTGAGGTTGAGAAGAAAACATTCTCCCTATCTTAGGGAAGCTTTTCTGGAGAGATAAGACTCATGGAATAAATAACAGACCAATATCTGACAGATGACCATTCATCAAATCTGGCCAAGACCCAGACCTACAAGGGTCTTTCTCAACCAAGCTCTAGGGCTCCTGGTGCTCTAAGCTCCACTTTGGCATGCTGGGCTTCTGATTGATTAGCATTCACCATATGTAGCCTAGAATCAGACTCACTATGTTACGCCTTGGCCATCTTCATGCCATGCTGATGTCTCTCCTAGCCCCTCTCCCCTATTTCTAAGTCTGGTCCTAAAAGCATTGATCAAACTAGGACTACCGAAAACATGCATTCCCTTATGCATGTTGTCTTCCCTTGTTAGGATGTAAGCTGCATTAAGGCAGGAAACATCTTTCTTGCTTGTATTTGTATCTCCAGTGTTTAGTACAGGACTTGGCACATAGTAAGCATATGATAAACTTTTTAAAAATTCATTAATAAGGGTGTATGATCTAGTACTGGATTGTGTGGTTCATACCCTGAGTCTGATAGACTAGAGAAGGAGGATGATCAGCAGATGTTTGTGGAGAAGAATGAAAGGGATGTGCATGAGGAGGCGTCCTGGGTGAGAGTATCTGTACTGATAAATCCACCCCATGCAAGAATGTCAATTCTTATGGATATCCACTTGCTCTCAGGTAGTACTGGTGGCAGATTAGCTTTGACTGTGCATATTGTACTGCCTTGTGAATACTCCATGGCCTCCCCTTAATAACTCAGATTTGGCCTGCACTGGATTTGGAATGAGAAGGCCTGGGTTCACATCTCAGTTCTGCCACTTATTTCATGCCTGACTTCGGGCAAATACTTTATCTCCCTCTCCCTCAGTTTCTTCATCTGTAAGATCCCTTCTAGCTCTAAATCTGTGATCACATGAACCACTGTTATATTTTTTCTATTCTCTTTAACAAGGCAGGTCTTTCCTTTCCAGTGAATCCAAGACTTTGCCTTTCTACAAGGGGTTCTCCATGTATAGAATGTACTTTCTTCTCATGCCCAATTCTAGAATCTGTAATCCTTTACTTCATAGCTCATTGGCTACCTCCTACAGGAGGAGGCCTTTTCTGAATCACATAGTATACATAGTAGACCCTTAAGAACATTTATTGGTTGATTGATTACCACACTCCCCCTCCCATTCAAATGTAAGTTCATTGAGGGCTTAGTATTCTTTAAATTTCCTCTTTGCCTCCCCAGTCACAGTACCTTTCACATATAACTGGGTCCCAAATTGGTAAAAATGATAAATCTTGTAAAACGGTAGTATTATTCAAATTTACATTATTTCCACTGGATTGTAACCAATGACCACATTTTACAGAATTATAGCTGAATAATATGAATTCAAATACATGATCCTACTTCAAGGGATTCTTTATTTGCCTTTGGAATCTACCTGTAATAAATATTTAACAGATTCATGTTGAATTGAATTTCTATAACACTTTAAGGCTTACAGATCTATTTCCTTATAAAAAAAACAGCTATGAAGTAGGTAGTCAAAATACTTTCCCCATTCTACAGATAAGGAAATTGAGGATCACAGATTAGTGACTTGCCAGGATGATTCATCAAGTGTTAGTGGCAGAAGTGGAATCTAGGTTGTCCTGACTTCAAGTCATGTGCCCTTTACACTAACCTATGCTACCTCCCTTTTATTCTTTATACTTATAGGTTCTGATGTTTGGATCAAATCTATGGCAACTGCGGTCATAACTCTTTGTCCTCTCTTTGGTCTCAGACCGAAAAGATATCTTGGTTTCAATCTAGCCTCCAACAACCCCCTAGTTCTATAGTCATTATGTCTTTCATTCTAAGGATGTTCCCCAGATAATCAGGCTTGAGCCTGGAAGCATGGTCCGTGGCCAAGGCAGAATACTATAGGACTAAGTCTTGATTCTAGAGGCAGAGGCCCTGGGCTCAGGCCCATCTAGTTCTTACTACCTATGTAACTTTGCACAAAATATTCTATTTCTTTAGTTTTTGATATCCTCATCAAAGATATCAAGAGGTTTGGATGGCCTCTCAGACTCCTTTAACTCTAAATCTCAGAGCCCATAAATCCAGGGAAATTCAAAGGTCCAGCCTATTATCTCCAGGAAGGTTGGAAACTAGATAGATCTTCTCTCCTTATTGCCATTTTGCTCAGGGACTTGGAAAAGCAAAGAAGTTGGGCTGGGAAGAAGAAATAGGCTTAAAGCTATGGGTACAGGAAAAGAATGTTTTTGGCTGCCCCAAAACCTCAAGGAAGAAAAGCAGATGGCTTTTAAATACTACAACATTTTGTTAATATTTGAAACTAAAAAGTCTCTTCCCTTTATCTCCCAAACTGAAGATTCCATGGGGGTCCTCTGCCCTACTAACATGCATACTAACTAAATTGATGAAGGACTTTGAGAACCAGTCACAAGCTGCCAACACAGTAGAAACTGAGCAATCAATTAATTGGTAAGCATTTATTAAGTACCTACTATATGCCAGTCAATGTACAATGGGAATACAAAGACAAAAGTGAGATAGTCCTTCCTCTCAAAGTACTTATATGCCATCAGAGGAGACAACATGGATGCATGTATGCATGTATGTATGCATGTGTAAAAGAGATGTGAACTAGATGTGAACAAACAAGTGATTTTTGAGAGTATGCCCTAGTAGCTTGGGGGTTAAGGAAAGGCTTCATATAGAAAATGGTATTTAATCTGAATCTTGAAGAAAAATAGAGATTGTAAAAGACAGGTGAGGTAAGAATACATTCTAGGCATGGGTTTCACCCAGTGCAAAGACAGGAAGATGGGAAACGGAGTGCTATATATGAAGGACAGTAAGAAAGCCAGATTGATTGGTTCATAGAATCCATGAAAGGGAGCAGTATGTAATTAAGCTGGAAAAGTAGGTTATGAAGGAATCTTACTGCTAAAGAGAGGGGTTTCTCTTTCATCCTAGAGGTAACAGGCAGCTTCTCACCTTTACTGAATATGGGAGTGCTACATTTCTACTTGTACTTTAGAAAAATCCTTTAGGTAGCCATGAGAAGGACGGACTGGAGTAGGGTAAGACTTGAGTCAAGGGGAAGGATTAGAAGGCTATGGCAATAGTCTAGGTGATGAAGGCTTGAATTAATGTGGGTGGAGGGAAGGGGACAGATGTGAGAGAATTTGTGGAGGTAGACACAACACAATATGGCAGCTGATTGGATACGTGTGGTGACTGAATGAGGAGCCAAAGAAGCCACCAAGGTTCTGACACCTGGGTGGCTGGCAGGATAGTGGTATTTCAACCAAAACAAGGAAGATCAGAAGAGGGGGTGGGTTTGTGAGGATGATAATTCCGCCTCTGGTTAGGATGGCTGGCTCAATCGTATGTATGCCAGCAAAGGTCTGAGAAGAGCACCAGTCTGAAAAATTAAAAAAACAAAGAAAAGCTATAGGAAGCACCTTTATGCAGATCAGGACTGAATAAAAAGACAGTTAGAAGTGGGGGGAATTGAGAAAGGGTTCCCACCAGAAAAAGGAATTAGAGTTCAGGAAACAAAATGAAAAAAAAAAGCCTTCTAATATATGTGAGAGATACTCCAGGGGCACTTGAAGTCAGTAGTACTCTGTGTTCAGGGGTAGGAAGACTGAAGTACTCAGATAAGAAAGTTCTAGGATAGTAAAAAGACAAAAACAAAAAACAAAACCAGAGTTCTGATGTGGGACCGGGAACTGATTGCACATACCCAGACTCCCCGGGGCTCAGTGAGTTCCCCACACCGGAAGACTAGAGTACTCTGAACGTAAGCAACCAAAGGGCATCTGAAAACTTCCAGTGCTCTGAGAATAGATGTGCCAAAAATAAATGAGAATTCACAACATATAAAGAGTAAATAAAAGAAATTATTAGGTATGATTTTGCTCAAGTATATGCCTACAAAACTGATCAATGAAATGGATGAATGCTTACCAAAGTATAAAATACCCAGATTAGCAGAACAAAAAATAGAAAATTTAAATAACTCATTCTTAGAAAAAGAAATTGAACAAACCATAAACGAGCTTCCAAAGAAAAAGCACCAAGATCAGATAGATTTACAAATGAATTCTACCAAACATTCGATAACACTTCGAGTACTACAAAAACAGTATGCAAAAATAGGAAAAGAAAGAGTCCTATCACGTTCTTTCTATGATATAAATATGATCTTGATATAGGAAGCAGGGAGAGAAAAAGCAAGGAAAGAAAATGGTATATTCCTAATGGATTTGATGTAAATATAATGAATAAAAAGTAAGCAGTCAGCAATAGTAACATATTAAAAATTATAAGCATAGACCATGTTAATGACAAAATCAACCCCAAATCTCATGATTATATTCATATATGTAGAAAAAGTTTTTGACAAAATAGAATGCTTTTTTCTCTTAAAAACGGTACAAAGCATAAGAATAAATTAATCATTCCTCAATAAAACCAACAATATCTCTTTAAAGCAAACTGCCTGCATTATACATAATGGAGAAATACTAAAGGCCTTTCCAATAAGATCCTGGGGTAAGTCAGGGATGTCTATTATCATTGCTGTTATTTGATATAGGGAAAGAAATACTGGTTGTAGCAAAAATACATGAAAAAGAAATTGAGAAAATAAACATAGCAGAGAAGAAACAAAATGATAACTTTTTAGATGGATGGGAATCTAGAGAATCCTAAAGATTCAACTAAAATTAGTTAAAAAAATAATAACCTCAGAAAACTAACAGGATATAAAGCACTGATGTGTTGTCAACTATTCTGTATATTACCAACAAAATAATAGAAAGTGATATAGAAATTCCATTCAAAATGACTATAGAAGGTATAAAATATTTGGCAGCATACCTACCAAAAACACATAGGAAGTATATAAACATAACTGCTAAATACTCCTTACCAATACTCTTTTACCAAATACTCCAAAAAAAAAAAAAAACCAAAAAAACAAAACCAGACCTAAATAATTGGGAGAGATTTGATCATTTATTTTGGGCCTGTGTCAACATAACAAAAATAATGACATTATATAAAGTAATTTATTCAGGGCCATATCAATCAAACTACCAAAGAATTATTTTATAGAGCTAGAAAAGATAATAGCAGAATTCATCTGAAGGAAGGAAATGTCAAGAACCTCAAGGGAAAGAATGAAAAAAAATTAGGAAGTCAAGGGGCTCAGCAACACCAGATAAACTGTAATGCAACATAATATTTGTCAAAGTTACTTGACACTGGTTAAAAAGCAGAAATGCTGCTCAGTGGAACAAATTTGTTACATAATATGTAGAATATATAGAAACATAGGATATAGGATATAGGATCCTATATAGGATCTATATAGGATATAGAAATATAGGATCATAGTTCTCAGTAAACCCAGAGACTCTAACTACTGAGGTAAGAATCAGTATTCGATAAACAGTACTGGGAGAACTGGAAATCGTGTCTGGTAGAAATTTGGTTAATATAAGCATCTGACATTATATACTTTAATAAGCTCCAAATGATTACATGATATTGATATAAAGAGTCCACATGAGCAAGAATTGAGATACCTTTCATAAGGGAACAAAGGAAAGAAACAAGCACTTATAAGTGCCTACTATGTGCCAGGCATTATTCTCAATGTTTACTAATCTTATTTCATTTGATGATAAAATTCTATGTATAGAAGCTGAGTTATTGACTAAAAAGGCTTAGAGAGGATCACAGGAGATAAAATGGACAGTTTTTTATTATATAATGTAAAAACAATTGCACAAACATAATCAGTACAATTAAAATGAGAAAGAAAACAGCTAACAGGGAAAAAAGCTTTGTGCAAGTTTTTCTGAGATAGGGCTGATATATGAAATATATAGGGAACTTGTCCAAATATATAAGAACAAGAGGCATTATTAAATTCATAAATGGTCAAATGACATGAATAGGCAGTTTCCAAGGAAAGAAATCCAAGTTATCTGTTGCCATATAAAAATATGCTTCACGTCACTAATTATAGTAGAAATCGAAATGAAAGCATTGTTGAGTTTCCATCTCAAAACCATACGATTAGTAAAGATGATGAAGAAAAATGGGAGGCAGGGGGAAGAGCAACAACTGTCAGAGGCACCGTGGGAAGACAAGCATACTAATTCCCTGTTGGTGGAATTGTGGATTGGTTGAAGCCATTCTGGAAAGCAAAGTGGAGCTATACCCCAAAGTGACTAAAGTGT
Organism: Potorous gilbertii; assembly: GCA_028658325.1. Classification (NCBI taxonomy): domain Eukaryota; kingdom Metazoa; phylum Chordata; class Mammalia; order Diprotodontia; family Potoroidae; genus Potorous; species Potorous gilbertii. The sequence continues at coordinate 603,124,435 of CM053769.1, read as the reverse complement.
ATATGCTTAAGCCCATATACCATACTATGTAGACTATACCATAACTGGAATATACTCAAAGAAGATCAAAGAAAGAGGGAAAAAATATTCTTAGTAAAATTATTAATGGATACAGTTGGCTGTTGTTATAGCAAGGAATTGAAAACCAAGGGGATTCATTAATAGGAATATTTTGTTTTTGTTATTTAGTCATTCAGTCATGTTTACCTCTTCATGACCTCTTGGACTGTAGTACACCAGGTAATGGGGATATAGCTGAAGAAATAATAGTATATAAATATAATGGAATATTATTGCATTATAAAAAAAATTTATGAAAGAGATAGATTAAGAGAAACCTGGGATAACTTGCATGAGTTGATGGAGAGTGGAATGAGCAGAACCAGGAGAACTATTCATATGATAGCAATGGTCTGTAAAGAAAACCACTTTTACAGACCTAATAATCTTAATCAATACGGTGACCAACCTTAACTTCCCCATTTTCTGACAGAGAATTGATGGATTAGAGGCACAAAAGAAGACATATGCTTTTGGACATAGCTAATGAGTAGATTTGTTTTGCTTGATTATGCAATTTGTTATAAGTGATTGGTTTATTTTTTGTGGGGAAAGGGATGGGAGTGAAGAAGGGGTTACTCAAGGAAAGAAGAAAAGAGAGACTCATGGAAGCATTTTTTAAATGCATAGCTCAGATAAGAAGGAAATTCAGAGGGAGATAGATGAGTACAGCTATGAAACTAATGTGTTGAATTTATTATATTCTTAAAAAATCTGCAAGTAATAGTGATTCATAGCTTTGTATACAATCCTTTTCCTGTTCTTTATATATGGAAATATTCATGTTTGTTGATGTTTGTCAGAATAAAAATATTTTAAAAGAAAGATAATGAATTCTGTTTTGGACGTTTTTGGTTTGAGATGCTCGAAACTGTTTAAAATGTCCACTAGGCATCTGGGGATGTGGGGGTCAGGTGAGAGGCTAGGGCCAGAGTGAGCTATGCAACTGGGAGTTCACTCCTTCGGAAGGTGAAGACAATTCAATTCAATTCAGTTCAACAAGATAATGAGCAGAAGCCGGAGAACTGGTCTCTTCATCCATGGAATTTATACTCTAGCTGGGAAACAAAACTCACATACAAAAGCATAAAATCACAGAAAATTAGGAGGTGTGACCTTTAGAGATCATCCAATCAAATCCCTCCTTTTTATAGATGAGGGGAGTGAGGCCCAAACAGATTTGCCTAGGTCATACAACTTCTGAGTCACTGAGATGGGACTTCTATTTTAATCCTCCTTCCTCTATCATAGAAGTAAAGGCTTAAGCAGCTATTTAAGACAATGGGTGTTAAGTATCAGAGAGAGAGAGAGCACAGCCCAGAGCTAGACTAGCTGGGAGGGCTTCTTGGGGGAGAAGCTTAAGCTGGGTCCTGACAAAATTTGGAGAGACAGAGAGTTATGTGTGAAGCTAATTCAGACAGTACCAACAGAGTAGTGACCTCTTGCTGGGGTGAATCTTTAGGAACATCAACTTTCAGTGACTCTTGTTTCAGGGAGACTTCTCATGGCTCACCTGCTCAGATGACCTTTTGAAAAGCCAATAGCTCCATGGCTGCCTGTATGGGCACAAACACTGACCCATCCCTAATTCAAGAGAGCTGTAAACTGCTCCCTTCACCAGGACAAGGGCCTTTGACAAGGTCTGAGTGATGGCAAACGACAGACTAACATTTCATTTTCAATCACCAGACTTTTTTGTGAACCAAATTTCCTTCAAACATGTCCCAGCCACTTGCCCTACAACCTGCTGTCACATGCCAGAGAGTGTCATGATGGATAGAAGAGGCACTAAGAAAAATAATGTTTATGGAAGGGTATAGGAGTGACAAAGAAGGAAATCATAGGGATGGGATAGGATTAAAAACGAGGATTAAATACTGAGGGGAAGCAGGGAATCATAGGATGACAGACTTAGAGCTCAGAGGGGCCTGAAATGCCATCTAGTTCAAACCTCCCCCCAACCCAATTTTATGAATTAGGAAACTGAGTCCTAAATCTGGCACACTTTCTGATGCCCCATGAGAGAAGAGGGCCAAAAATGCCAATTACTGGAGACAGGTAGTAAAGTGAATAAAGTAAAGTTCCAGAGGTCAGGAAAATGAGTTCAAACACAGCTTTAGAAACTTATTAGCTGTGTGACCCTGGGCAAGATACTTTAACCTTTATGTGAGCCTCAGTTTCCTTATTTGTAAAATGGGGTAATATAGTACCTACCTTGCAGGGCTGTCGTGAGATAATATTTTTAAAGCATTTTGCAAACCTTAAAAAGAACTATATAAATATTAGTTATTATTATTCTTGCAAAAAGGAAAGCTCCTTCTCTGTTTTCTATGACATTACACTTTCCCAGTACTTCTCCTCACTCTTGACTGTACCTTCTAGTTATCTTCCACTGGTTTCTCTTTCTCCTTCTTGCTGACTGTAGATATCTCTCCAAAGAGTCTGTCAGATCTTTTCCAATTTCTACACTTTTCTTCACTCTCATAGCTCCAGCTATCACCTGTATGGTGGAGATGCATATCCATCCTTTTCCTCTTGCCTTATTTTCAGTTTCATGTCTTCAACTGCTAAACTTAATCTAAAGCGAATTCTCCCTTTGCATGTCACATCATTGCCTCTCCACATACATGAATATTAAACATCCTTACTTCCAGAAGCCTTCCCCAATTTAGCATTGGGATCGAACTTAGAGTCACCTGGTCCAGCTCCTTCATTTAATACATGAAGAAACAGACCCAGAGAAGGAAGCTGTTATTAATGATCCTTAAGTTTGTATAATATTTTCTAGTTTTTAAATCACTATTATATCCAATATCTCAATAAGCAGCATGACATAGTAGAGAACAAGCTAGCCTTAAAGGAAGGAAGACTCGGGGTCAAGTCCCATTTCTGAGACATATTGGCTGTGAGACTGGACAAAATCACTTAATTTCTCAGTTTTTTGGGCAACTCTAAGACTTTAAGTTTCAGAAAAGGTGTGATTTTCTTTGGTAGAGGGAACTTCTTGTGCCAATGAAATCACAGTTATAGTCCTCATTCTATCTAATATCTCAATGGATCTTGAATCATAGCCTACTGTTAGGGCTGGAATGGACCTTAGAGATCATTTCATCCAGTCCAATCCAATGAGTTAACCAAGATTCACAGGTGTTAAGTGACTGGTCTAAGGTCAGACAGATAGTAAAAGGAGCCAGAATTTGAATCTAATTCTCCTGACCTTAAAGCTACTACTGCTTTGCCAACTATACTATCCCCCATCCTTGGAAATTCTGTAGCAGAAACGAGAGTAGAAATGGAGGGTAGAGACAAGGCAGAAAAAATGGGAGAAAAAGAGGGTGAGGAAAAAATACTAACATTAGATCATGGAGTGAGTAGATTATCAGAGAGAATGTAAGAGGTGAGGGGACAAAGGGATGAGAGAGGGACAAGCAATTTCACATCTCTAGGATACAATTTCCCTCTCTGTAAAATAGGCTGTTGAATTTATGGTCTCTAGGGCCAGAGGTATCCAGAAATGGGGTCCTTCAACATCCTCAACGTGGACTGAGTCAGATTAAAATCTAATGGGCAAATATTTGCCAAAATAAATTAAAATACAATAGAACATAGATGATGTTAATTTGTGGTTTTCTAAGTCAACATGTAACCTATAGGGAGCCTTATGTATGATTTAATACTTTTAGAGTTTGACACCATTGTCTAAAGTCATTTCCTGCTCTAATGAGAAGACGTTCTTCTAGTAAAGGAGTAAAATGCAGTAAGAGAATAGAGAAAAAGATGAAGATATTGCATAGAGACAGAAAGGAATATAAGAATTGTGGTCGAAGGAAGGCAAATATTTTATTGGAGGCATTAGAATCATAGTGACAGGAGCACATGACTTGGTGTTAGGAAAGATGTAGATGTGAATATAGGCCCTAACACTCACTAGCTATATGACCACGTCATTTAAGTTTTCTGAGCCCCCACTTCCTCCTCTGAGAAATGAGGGTAGTGATTCCTGTATTGGCCTCAGACCTGCTGTAGAGAGAGAGAGGATCAAATAAAGCCAAGTGCTTTGCAAACCCTAAGAGATGCCAGCTATTATTCTAGATAACTACAGAGCTGGAAGGGACCTTAGAAATCTCAGTAGGACCTTGGTCCAGCATGGGGATTATAAGGAGGGTATTGTTTATTTAGCAGGTGAAGAACTCAGATGGGATGGAAGTGAGATGGTGCTGCTGATTTCTGAGAAAGAATGAGGATGCAATCTTAGGGGTGGGTATGTGTGTGCGCGTGCGTGCGTGCGTGCGTGCTTGTGTGTGTGTAAAGAGGGAAGTAGAGAACAAATAATCCAGTAAAATTAATTTCATGGAGATCTCAGTAATTGAAAAAGTCTCTGTGTTTTAGGAATAAAAGGCATGAAGTGAGGGAAGTACGATTCCCTGAGAAATGTAGGACTAGAAAGCCTATGGTGTAATCATCTCAGAAGGAGGGACTCACATCCTCAAGTCTCTCCTACCCCTCCTCCCTAACACGCATACTCACCTCCCCAATGGCCTACCTTCTGTTAATTGAATTACAGAATTAACCAAAGGAAGGCAGTTCTACAGAGGGAAGATCTGTTTGGTTTTTTTTTTTTTAATAAAACATCAGGTCTATCAAATCGAAAAAAGCCTCAGGAGGGGTGGTTAGACTCAGTTGGCCTTGGAGAAAGGAATTTGGGGAGGGAATAAACTGGCAACAAGAGAGTAGATTAGCAAAGAGAAAGGGGAAAAGAGGTGGGTAGGCCTTACATGGAGGTGAAACAGGAAGGTGCCCAAGAGTCATAGAATCTTAGAGTTGGAAGGACTACCAGTAAATCTTGACCACAATATACCTGTCACCTTGTCATCCAGTTTGAATTTAAATACTTTCAGTGACAGGAAACTCATTACTCCACAAAAGAGCATTTTTGTATCACTCTCATTTTTTCTTACATTGATCTAAAATCTTCCTTCCTGTAACTTCTATTCATCTGCTCTAGTTCTGCTTTAGGGGGTCAAGAAGAAGAAACCTTCAGTTTGTTATTACAGATATGAGGAAGAACCCCTTGAAATGATAATCTCCATTAAACAGTCATAATATATGCAATTTCACTTTTAAATCTTCATTCCTTTGGGTTTGGTATTTAACCCCTTAGGTAAAATTGACAGCTGGCTGAATACAAGGGAATCACAGGAATGAAATTGCAAGATAGGGAGCTATGAGGAGAGTGTCCAAAAAGGCTAGAGAATGGAGATGAATGTCAACGTGACCAACTTTGTTGGACCTTCCATGCCCCTCCTAATCCTTGACTTGCCTAAAGCATTTAACATTGTCAGCCACCCCATTCTCTTCTGTCCTCTGTGATATTGTGGCCTCAGCACACTTCAGTTCTTGCTTTTTGACCATTTCTTCTCTATCTCCTTTGCTAGCTCTTCCTCCTCTTTCCACTCCTTAAATATGGTTGTTCTCTATGATGATCTTTTCCTTCCCCCTTTTTCCTCTTCTCTAGGGAGTCCATCCATTCTTTTCAACCACCCTTTCTCCGTTAATAACCCTCTTTCATTAGAATCCTGATGTCTTGCCTCTACCTGTTTTTATAAATGCTTAATTTACCACTTGAATTATCATCAGATTCAAAATGCCTACACTCAAGACTCTGTGGTCTTTCCCACAGAATTGTTTCCTCTTCCCAACACCTTCATTTCTTCCAGGAAAGCTCCTGTTCTTTTTTTAGCTAGAAATCTTGGCCGCCGCCTTCTTCTTCAGGTTCCTCTTCCAGTATCTTCAAGCCTAGATTACTCCAATAATTCCTGGGTGATCTTCTTGTCTATAGTCCCTTTCTCAGTCCATTCTATTGATGTCAGAGTAATCTTCCCTCAAATGCTTGTTTCACTACTCAAAAACCTACATTATTACCCTATTTCTTACCACATCAAGTCCAAACTCTTCTGCCTGGCTTTTAAAGAGCACCTTGATCTACCATACTTCATCTACTTAACATAATTTCCCACTGTAATCCAATATGCTCCCTCCACTCTAGTCAAACCGTTCTACTCATTGTCTTTAATATAAGTGACATTACTCATTCCTACATCTGTGGCTCTGCTTATTCAGGTCCTGTTTCTTTCCTTTTCCCCTACTGGACTGTCCAACTATTCCAATCCTACCATCTTTACAAGGTTCAGCTCTATTCCCACCTTGTCCATGAAGCCTTCTCCAATGGTTCCCACAACACGGCTCTCTCCTTCTTCTGTTTTCATATTGCTCTTAGAGTTAGTACCACATGCTATGGTCAGCCTCTTCCAAAATTCTATGATCTCATCTATTTCCCTATCTTCACCCAAAGTTACCTCAAAGCTGTCTCCAAAGAGTGTTCCCCATAATGGAATAGAATGAGAAAAGGACAGGAGGAAAATATCCACCACATGTTCATTGGGCAGTGAGGAGATCAATATGGCTAAAGAAGAAGGCATAATTTAGGCAGGAAGAAGAAATGTAGTTGAGATGGCATGATGGAACCAGGTTTGTGGAGAAAGATTTTTACCTTGAACTAGACCTCCTTTTCTATAGAAGGAAACCACAACTTCCCAGGCTGGGCCTACTTCTACTAGGTATGGGCCAGCGAACATGAGCACAATAACTAGCATTTATGTGGTCCTTGGTAGTTTGCAAAGCAAAATACACACAGCACCCTCTTTGAATCTCATAATAACGTAATCATACAGGCTCAGTCATTATCACCCTCATTTTCCAGATGATGAAGTTGATGCTTAGGGACATCAAGTGATTTGCCCATTGTTAACCAGCTGGTGATGTCTGAGGTCGAATTTGAAAGCAGGTCTTCCTGACTCTAAGACCTACACCCTCTCCTCTTTGCCACATTGCCTCCCAAGCCAGCAATGAGTTGCTTTACTGAAGTTGACCCACTTTTGTTGGCTCATCTCAGCCCGAATAATGATGATATTCAAGTTGATCCCATACCAGTTTATTCAATTTGGGAAAATTTAACTGAACACCTACTATGTTTTCAGTCTTGTGCTAGGCATTGTGTGTGGAGGAATGGGTTGGAGGAGAGGATAGGAAAAAGTAAGACTTGACTCCTGTCCATATGGAGCTTGTAGGTGATAGACGTGTATACACAAAAAATGTAGTAAGCAAAATAAAAAAAATCAGACTCTTAGAATAATAATATAATAGGTGTTTCTTTGGCACCTCCCACATGTAGAGCATTGCACTATCAGCTGGGGATAGTCAGATGAATAAAGCAGTCTCAACTTGCATAGAGTTTATGGTTTAATGAGGAAATAAGATATTAACACAGACAACTATAATATCATAACAGCATTTGTGAAGTGCATAACAAAATTCTATGTATCATCTAAGGGGGGGGGCGTTATTACAGCTCAGGGGATTGAGAAAGATCACTGGATTATAAATTTTGAGATGGAAAGACCTGTGAGGATGATTTAGTGCCAGGGGTAAGGAACCTGTGGCCTCAACCCCATGTGTTACCCTCTAGGTCCTCAAGTGGGGCCCTTTGACTGACTCCAAACTTCACAGAACAAATGAATAAAAGGATTTGTTCTTTAAAACTTGGACCCAGTCCAAAGGCCACACCCAGGACCTAGAAGGCTACATGTGGCCTCGAGGCTGCAGATTTCCCACCTCTGATCTGGTCCAACTCCTTCTATAGATGAGAAAATTGAGGGTTAGAGAGGTTCAGTTACCTGTACAAGGTCACAGAGGCAATAGGTAGGAGACTGAGGATTTGAATCCCTTGTTCACTGACCCCAAATTTAGCATTCTTTCTATAGACTCATGCATTGGTGTTATAGAGGGAAGGAGAACAGGAAGGTACTTATCCAAGTCCTAGCCTTCTTGTCTCTTTCCCCTCTACCATTTGCAACATCCTCCTTGTAGACTAATCTTTATAAAGCATCATTTCCATTACATCACTAACCTGCCCAAGGAATTTCAATGTTTACCTGATGGGAGACAAAGTGATGCAGTGACTAGAAAGGTAGCCTCGGAGTCAGGTAGACTTGAGCTCATCACTGGTCCTCCTTGAAAGTGCGAATGAAGGACTACCACCACCAATAACAACAGCACCTCTCTAAGTGGCTCTAAGCCTCTCCGTGCCTTAGGCAATTTACTAAGACTATAAGGACCAAACTTCTGGGTTGTCGATTTGCTCAGACAAGTGAATTTTCACACCGGTTGTTCATTTTGCTGATGAAAACATAGCTCCAGAGCAAAAAATCAAACAAGTAAACTAAGCTCCCAAGTTGTATAGTCACCTTTGTTTCACTGAAAATAGTCCCAATAGATGTTTTGAGCTTTCCTGTCTAAGGATCCTTTCTGGAGGTCAGACTAGGAGATGTGGGAGGGTATTCCCAACAATGAAATACAATGAGCAAGTGATTGGAGGAAAGCATCTACTACATATGTTCAGGGGGTGATGAGGAGACTCATTTGGCTGAAGAACAATCTATGATTTGGGAAGGAAGAGGAAATTGACTTTAAGTGTCATGGTGGAAGCAGGTGTTCAATCCATTCTAGATTAATTTTCACTTTTTTAGGTCAGCACACAAAGATGTCCCACACCAGCTTCTGTTTCAGGCAGGTGAAGGATGAAAGAACTATCTCTCCCCTTAGGGGACGAGAAAACGAAAACCAATAGTTGTAGGGATGACTTTTGGAAGAAACCAGTTAAGGGGAAGTCACCCACTCTCCTGGACTGAACTCATTGTAAATAGAAGCTAAGTTAATTTTCCCATCTACCCCTGAGCTCTCTGTCCTCCAAAATACAGGCCTACAGAGGTCACTCTCCCCAGATATCCTGGAGCCAATGTTTCATTCCCTACTCACACTAGGTATGGTGAAGAGAGATCTGTCAGCTTGTGTCTTTGCTCACACTGTTCCTGGCCTGAAATGCCCTCCTCCCTCCCTCCTCTCCATCTGTCCCGATCCTACCCATCCTGAAAGGTCTATGCTCTAGGAAGGCTTCACTACTCTAGCCCACACTGTACTTTCACTTCTTGGAAATCCTACAGCATTTATTGTCTGTACCACTCCTGGGAGGAAGTTATTTGTCCTTAGTGATTCTTTATTGTGTGTGGCTCTCCATCCCCACCCAGACTGTGTGCTCATCAGGTACAGGGACTCTGCATTCCCTAGGAGAACTTACACATAGTAGGCTACTATTAAATGCATGAAGTATGCTGAATATTTGTGGATAAAGTCACCATGAAAAAGATCTCAGCATTTTGCCAATGTCTTCAGTAGCCTTCTCTCTGCTCCTCTGGTCCTTGGTCCAAATCCTTCTTTTTACCTTTCATTGTCCCTGGGACTCCCCCTCCCTGCCCCCCACCATTGGCACTATCCAAACCAAGTCCTAGCCCTCTTTTTCCTGGATGATCACAGTCTTCTCCTCTCTGGACTCCCTGCCTCCTGCCCACAGTGCAGCTGCCAAAGTTATCTTCTCCATCTGTCACTTTGACCATGACCTATCCCATCTCCCTACCCCCACCACTTTTCTCTATACTGCCCTTCAACTGTCCCACTGCACTGAGGATCCAGAATTCTCATTCTGAGTGTGCAAGCCCTTCCTAGTCTCCTCCTGCTCCAAAGACAGCTTCTCTCCTTTTCCTTCCAGACAGAGGATTCACCCTCTGTGCTCTGAATAACCTTCCCCGCCCTGATCCCCAGGTTTCCAAGCCAACACCCTACCAGTATTCAAATGGTCCTTGAGATTCCTCCAGAAAACCTCCACTAGCTTGATGAAATAGAAACCTGCTTCCCATCCCTGGGATGTAACACATATCTTTCTGTCTCTGCTAGAAAAAAATAAATGCCTAAAATTTAACGTTAACTCTGAGCTAGGATCATAGAATTAGAGTTGGATGGGATCTTGGTAGTCATCTGGTCCAATTCTGTCATTTTAAAAATGAGGAAACTGAGGTCAATAGAAATTAAAGGATATAACCCAAAAGTGTGGGAGGGGAATTTGAATCACCTTCCTCTGAATCCCTTCTAGAACTGTTGATCTTTCCATAGTAACCAAATTATGTCTACTCCTTTCCTCTTTGCCCATTCACGTACCACTATCCTTTCTGGTTTGCTCACCCTCCATCTCCCCCAGGAAGCCCCTCCAGATATTTTCAGTTCTTATCAACTTGTTCATGTTTGTTAAGGTTGAAGTTTGTATATTACACCAATACCCTCTCCATTCTGTCATGGCCTCATTTAGACAAGAAGATAATAGAAGGTAGGGAACATAGCCTTTGAACTTGCTTTATCACTTAACAAATATTTCTTCTTGGTTTGGGGAGGGATGGTGTAGTGGTTAGAGATCTGAATTTGGGATCAGAAAGACCTGAGCTGAGTCACTAAACCACTCTGGCTCTTAGCTTCCTCATCTGAAAATTAAAGGGATCGGACTCAACAATCTCAGATTCCTTCTAGCTCTGAATCTATAATCATGGGGCCTTTGTCCACATCTGCATTCTGCTATTTATTCCCTGAGTAAATTCCCTCAGTTATCTCATCTCTGAAATGGGAAGTGGTTGTAGTGGATTTTTTTAGGTCCTTCCTAGTTCTGATATCCTTTCATGCTAGGATTGGAGACCTGGGAAGATCCTTGAAGGCCACAAAGAAGTGCCATATGGTATCATGAGTAACAACATCCAAATTGCAAGCCAGGCAGTAAACATTGCCAGCACTTGTAACACCAGGAGTGGCCCAGTCTGACCTTCTGAGCAAGGACTGGCTTCTGAAAGCACAGAATCATTGACTTAGAGTTGGAAGGGATATTGGAGGTCACTGCGTCCCACCCCTTTGTTTTATAGATGAACGCCTGTGGCCCAGAAAGGATAAATATGCCCGATGTTACACAGGTAATAAGTGGCATAGCTGAGACTTGAATCCAGATTCTGGGAAACAAGAGCTACTGTTTTTCCTGGTATACCACAATGACTCCCTCTTTAGTTGAAAAATATAGATAATAACTTGAACAACTTTTTCAGAGCAAAAAGAGCTCCCTGACAGTGTTAAGACTTGGTCATGGGAAGAACCCTGGAGAACTAGGCCTTCCCCAGTCTTGCCAAAGGAAAAGTTAATAATACCTTACACTTGAATAGAACTTAAAGATACTCATCAGGGAAGATTCACATTAGAGGGAGGGAGGACAGGTGCTATTATACCATTTGACAGATGACAAAATAATAACTACTCACATTTCTATAGTATTTTAAGGTCTACAAAGCCCTTTCTTCAAAACAATCCTGTGAGGTAGGTGGGATAAGAATCGTCATTCCCACTTTACAGATGAGAAAATTGAGTCTCAGAGGTGGTCATGGTATCTGGTGTCTATTTCTAGAAGGATACAATAGCTTACCCATCTTGTGTGTTCATCCTTCATAGCTGAAGAAGACCATGCCATCAGAGAAATAATGACATGACTTGCACTTGACTTTGGTCTAAGTGAGGGAGAGCTGTACAGGTCACCAGCCTCGCTTCTTCTCCAGAGCCATCTGAATCCAGTGACCAGATATTCATCAGGATGAC
>CM053769.1:602980249-603112704 GCA_028658325.1 Potorous gilbertii | reverse complement strand
AAGTGTCTGAGGTGAGATTTGAACTCAGGTCCTCCTGACTCCTGCACTGGTGCTCTAGTGAGTGTCAAATGTCTGAGGTGAGATTTGAACTCAGGTCCTCCTGACTCCTGCACTGGTGCTCTATCCAGTTGCCCCTAGCTTGCCCATCATCACACAAATAAAAGACATTACAGAGTCCTGGATTTGTGAAGCTCCAGGTTTTCTCTGACCCACTTGGCAGTGGAAAGGGTCAGATAACAATGATGGTGATAAAACTTATATTTTGATCATGTTTTGAAGTTTACGAAGAGCTTTGCTCCTAAAACCCTATGGAGGAAATAGCAAGACGTCAAAGGGCTGCTACTGACTGAATAGTGGGCTTGGGGTGGGTAGGGAGGCTATGATGATGGGAGCGAGCAGTGGGGAAGTCCTTGAGGGCCCCCGTATTGCACAGTCATCTATCTTCCTTTGTGAAGGATCTGAAGAGCTGGGTGGGGGCAGAATTGGGAACTAAGGAGAACAGGAGGCCTGGTGAGAGGGGAGCAAATTAACTTGAAGCAGAGCCAGGTTTATGCATGAGCAGAGAAATTCTCCTTCCCCATTCAAAACATAGCAATAGCTCACTTTCTATTGGAACTTTAACATGTTCAAAGCATTTTTCTCATAATAGCCCTCTGATGTACGGGGTAGTTTTCATCCCTGCTTTTCACAGATTATTACAGAGTAAACTGAGGCTCCAAGAAATAAAGTGATTTGTTCCTGGGCACATAGCTCATTAACATCTCAGTGCCAGGTCTCCTAAATCCCAATTCAATCCACCTTCCACTGCCCCACATGACCGACCTGCCACAGTTCCTCAGATGGTACCACTAGGGGCTCATTCCAATTAAGCATTCCCCTCTCTAGGCTCCACTTCTAAAATCCAGAGAGCCCTATGGAAAACATCCTGCTCTGGGCCGTAGACCTTGCTGATCAGTTCAACGTTTAAGGGCATCGGCTTTTTTTTGGAATGCATCCAGGAAACCTTGCCCTTGGCCCAAGGTTTCTTCCCTTTCACTACTTTCTGAGCTTCACTGGTCATAGAACCCATATCTGTCATCACACCCTCTAAGAAGGAACACATTCAGTCCCTACCTATTCAGTGGGGATGAGCTTATCAGGGGTTGCATGAAGGGCATGGAATCATAGACTATCAGAGCTAGAAGGGACCTGAGCCATCAGCTAAGGCGAGAGTACAGTATCGGGAAATGAGCAATGGATTTGGAGACAGAAGAGATGGATCTACATGCCAGGTCATCTACTTTTTACATGTGTGATGTTGAGCAAGTCACTTTGCTTTACCTGGCCCCAATTTTCTCCTTCAGAAAATGAGGGAGTTGGATTTTATTATGATAGTAGCCATTTTAAAAATGCTTCAAGATGTACAAAGTTCTTCATATATGTATATACACACATATGTGTTGTATGTGTGTGTATGTGTGTGGGTGTGTAAGCCTCACACAGGGATTGCTATTATTGCTGTCTTCTCCATTTGGTAGCTAAGTGGTGCAGCAGGCAAAGACTCATCTTCCTGAGTTCAAATCTGGCCTTAGACACTTCCTAGCTGTGTGAACCTGGGCAAGTCACTTAACCCTGTTTGCCTCAGGTTCCTCATCTATAAAACGAACTGGAGAAGGACATGGAAAACCACTCCAGTACCTTTGCCAAAAAAATACTCCAGATGGGTTCACAAAGAGCAGGACATAAGTAAAAAATGACCGAATGAGAATAATCTCCATTTTCCATAAGAAAACTGAAGCTGAGAGAGGATGTTTTTTGTCCATGGACACAGAGTCAGTGAGTGTTAGAAGTGGGATTCCAACTCAGTTCTCTCTCGAATTCAAGTCCTGTGCTAAGGTGCATCCTATCACTATATCCTAGAATCCAAAATATAGTCCATCCCTCTCATTTCACGGGAATGAGACAATGAGTGGGAAATAGTGACATACATAGAAAGTGTTGTGAAATGATCTTCATATTCTCTACACTTAGCAATACCTTGTTAAACATTAATTATAATCTAACTCATAGGATTTAGAGCTAGAAGAGACCTTACTGATCATTGAATACAACCCTCTCATTTGATAGATTGCAAAACTAAGGCCCAAAGAGATGAAATGACTCATTCTAAGTCACAAGACTAATGAATGGAATCCAGATCTGCCATCTTTGAATCCAGTGCCCCTTCCGCTATATCCAGCTTCTTCATTAATTCTTTCAATTCTATGACTCTTGAAGAGATGGTCTGTGCCTTCTCCTGTACCTATCACACATGTACTTGGGCATATTGTCCATGTTTAATAAATATTTGTTAATCCAAAACCAATGTTGTGTCAGCCTCAGTATCTACTGGAATAGAAAGAATTCTGTTGACATCCTAAGGGTTAAAAATAGAGAGAGCTGAACCTTTTTAAAAGATGTCTCTCCTTGCAAGCATGCCCTCACTTACATCTTAAATGCCGAGAATTACACGTCTGGTGTTAGCTGCTCAGCCTTTACAATGCCGTAAAAAAGGACAAAAAGTGGACATGACATGTTGATGGGCCTCTCCCTTCTCTTGGCAAAATGATCTTCTGTCTCTAGGCAGTGCAGATACAAGTCGCTAAGGGACATGGAGACTGGCATGGGAAAGATGTCGGCTTTTTAAATAGCCTAGCCTATCAGAGAAGTCAAACCTAGTCTAGCTGTGCACATTTGCCTCAGGGTTACAGTCATTCTAGGACTCTGGCGTAGGGTCATAATTTTAGGCCCTGAGTCACTGGAAGGGCTTCCTCCATTTTCTATGTTGGCCATTCCCATTTTTTCCTGGGATAACCACCATCACCCCTTTTACTGATTTTAGGCTTCCATTTCATTTATCTCACTGAACTCTCAAAGGAGGGAGACAAAGTAGGGGTTAGTATTCCCATTTTATCGATGTAAAAGCTGAGGCACAGATACTTGATATGATTGACCCTATTTTATATGGAAAAGATGAGAGAAGGACTCAGGTCTCCTATACTCTTATTGAGTAATTTCTTCCGGTGGGTTCTTAAACACAGTCCCTTTGTCAAAGAATCATACTGACAGCTTGAGATCTTAGAGACCATCCAGACCAGTTTCTTATTTTACATATGAGGAAACTGAGGTCTAGCAAAATTAAGTGACTTGTGTAAGGTCATACAGATAACATCAGAGGTGGGATATAAACTCAGGTTCTGATTTCAGAGCTCTTTTCACTGTACCCTACAGTCATTGGTGTGGGGATAGACAGTTCACTTGTTCAATTTAAGAATTGGGTTCTTAGATAGAGAGAATGAGTAGTCTTTGGAGAGATGTTCTCAGCTATTATGTTTCTTTTTTGTTTTCTCTGCCTTCCTTTTATTGGGATATTTGCTTTCACCTTTCTAAGAGATATGGAATGCTGTCTTGTCAATATGAGTTTTCCTTTTAAGGTGTGGATCCTTCTGGTTTTCTGGGCTTTGGGTACAGTCTGATACTCTCAGAGGGATCCTTTTCAAGATATAAATGTAGGCATGCTTATGCTTATTTCTTAGGCAGTGGCTGAGGAAAGGAGCCATGTTGCCACTTTGATATGAGAAATGAGATTTTGCTATTAAACAGATACTGAGATGACTTCTACAACTGGATAAACTTCCTGAAACATACTCCTCCCTAAACTCACTTGGTTAATAAGTTTTATGTTAGATTTTCTGAAATAGGACTCCAAATATCCAGTAAACTTTGATAAATGGACTTGTTGAACCTACTAGATGGAGAAATGTGAAGACAGATACAATCCTAAGCCTTCAGAGATAGATGGATGTGTATCCAATCTTGTGTTCTCCATGTCTAGGCATGAATGGAGTAAAACACTTATACTCATCACTGCCTGACTCAAAATACTGTACTTTGTTCTTTTGAATTTTTGCTCTTGCCACCCCACACATCCTGTAATGCCTCTCCTACATCTTGCCACATGTCCAAATCTCAACTTCAGGACTCAAGTCATGCCTTCCTGAAGGACTCTCCAACACCTCTCCAACATCTTAAAGCACTGCCTAGAATTGGAACATCAGGAGGTAGCCCTTGGGGACAACCTGTCCTGTATTATTCTGCAATATCATACAATAATAATAGAAATTAGTATGTATTTAAATAGCACTTTGAGGATTGCAAAATGCTTTGTATCCATGATCTAATTTGATCCTTATAACAACCCTAATTGGTAGGTGCAGACAATATCCCTATTTTACAGATGAGGAAATGGAGGGTGAAAGAGAGGAGTGACTTGTCCACTCACACAGTAAGTATTCAGGGTTCAAGGTAAGGTCTTCGTGAATCTCAGTCCAGTGAACTACCCAGTATACAACTTTACCAACACCTTACATAGTACCTAGCAAATACTTAATAAATGTTTATTGAATGAATACCACCTAACTGTCTCTTGCCTTTCTTGCTAAACTATGACCTCTCAGAGGCCAGGAATTACCGTCTTCCAAATCCTCTATAGGACCTTGCATAAGGCCAGGGAGGGAAGAAGACACAATAAACACTTGTTGATTTCATCGAAACTCTCCTTGTTTCTCAAGAGAATGTTCACAAGTCAGTTCAGATAAGGGGGATGGTCCTTCTCCCCTCCCCCGCAACCCCCACCAAAGGAACCTTTCTTTGTAGGGCAGAGTCAAAGGCAAGATGAAAAGGAGTCTTCCACTGTTACTCAAGTCTTAGAAAGAGACAGTAATTCTGCCTCCTCCTATCGATAGAGCTGCTCTCTCTGGAGGGATAGGCAGACTTTCCAAACATGATCTCATCTAACCTCCCTATGTCCTTGGGAGGGAGGGAGGGAGCGGCCACTACTATTCCCTTCTTTCGGAGGGAGCGGCCACTACTATTCCCTTCTTTCAGGGGAAGAAACTGCGGTAGAAGAGGAATAGATGATTGCCCAAGAAAGGCAGGAGACAAAGGCAGATAGAATTTAAAAGTCTTTTCCTGAGACTTTGCACACGCTTCAATCTGTCCAGTTTCTTTCTGACTCTTGCTCTCTTCTCCCCCCACTCCCAATGAGGCTGGTGACCTGCACAGACCTCCCTTACTCAAAAAACACAGTCAAGTGCAAGTCATGTCATCATTTCTGTGATGGCATGGTCTTCAGCAACGAAGGACGAACACACACACCCCACCAAAAAAAAAAAAAACACCAAAATCAACAACTCAAAACAAACAGACATGTATATTTCTGGTTCACACTGTTCTTCCAAACTGGAATGTCCTTATTCTCTTTTTTACCAAGCTCAAGTACCTCCTCCTCCATGAAGCCTTCCTGAACTATTCTAGTCCAAGCTGCTCTGACCTACTAGATTATGAATCACATAGTTTTGTGTTTTTCAGTTGCGTCTGACTCTTCTTGACTCAGTTTCCTATTTTATAAAGTAAGGTAGTGGAGGGCCTCCAAGCTCTCTTCTTTTTCTAAAATCTAATGATACTGTGAATTCCTTGAGGGCAGAGACCTTGCCCTTCTCATTCTACTTCCTTCAAAGTACCTGGCAAACTTTAAAGTGCTTTAGTAATGTTAACTGTTATTCATTGTTAAGCCCATAACAAGTGCTTGTTATAGTAGAATCTCAGAGCTGGAAGGGACTTTAGAGATCATATCATCCAACGCTCTCATTTTACACCATCCAAAGCAGTGACTAAAATAGAACTCAAACCCAGGAGTCTTAACTCTCAATCTGCCTCCCTATAACCTGGGGATAGTAAATTCATCCTATCCTTACTTCACCCCTCAGTCTTTCACCTTTTCAGTATTATTAAATTCATTTAAAATATAATCAGAGGCAGAGTGCTGGGCTTGGAGTCAAACACTCATGAGCTGGGTGATCCTGGGCCACACACACACACACACACACACACACACACACACACACACATGCACGCACCTCTGCAAGCCCTTTACCCTAAGGTCCTTAGGACTGATCTATTGTGTCATAGATAGATTGTGATCACTTGGCATGGAGCATTCTCATGCTGACAAAAGTTACAGATCCTTTAAAAATCTGTGTTAAAAAGAAGACAAGAAAGGATCCTAACCAAGTTAATTTTACTTTTCTAATCAAAGATGGGTCATTTTAAAAGGAGGGATATGAGGAGTCCCTTATTGTAGTATCAATATTTGGGAAATATGCATGTGTGTGTGCGTATGTGCATGTGTCTCTATATGTATCTGTGTGTGTGTGTGCGTGCATGCATGTGTATATTTTAAAGAAAACAAAACATTGTTGAGGCAAATGATGTGACAGGCAAAAGCTGGAGTGCTTTACTCAGTAATGAATTCAGTTTTTAGAGCAACTCTTAACTCTAGCCTTTGAGCTTAACCCACCACCAATAGTATAGGTTAAATCCTGGGCACTTAGCAGTATTGAACCTTTGAATTGCTTCAGAGGATGAGAGGGAAATCCTCATTGGGTGATGCCTTCGAATGGTTAAGTTTTGGTTCACGGATGGAATTGATACCATGTATGCCTCTATTCCTTTCGTTTGGTTTTTCTGAGGGGGTTTCCTGGGTGGGCATTTGGGGGTTTTGTCTTCCAGTCAGCTGGCTGGACTTGAAGGTAAGGCTAGGTCATCATTAGAGCCATGGGTAGGTCATCAGTAATTCATCTTATAAGATGACATCTCCAGTTTTCTGGTCTAATCCCAGGCTGATGGAACAAGATGGGAGGGAGGAAAGGAGGGAGAGGGAAGGGTTGAGGAGATGCGGTGAAGGGGCAAACAGAGCCTACAGACTAGATGCATTTCTGTAACAAAGACCTGGAGCTCTCTTCAAAAGTACACTGAAAAACCCAAGCAATCTGTTGGAAATGAAAAAACAAAACAAAACAACTAATTTAGCTCTATAGATTGGGCAGGTGGATGGCACAGTGAATAGAGCACATGGCCTGGGACCAGGAACATTTAAGTTCAAATCTAGCCTCAGACACTTACTAGTGTGTGACCCTGGACAAATGACAATCTTGTAAGCCTCAGTTTCCTCATCTGTAAAACGAGCAGGAAATGGCAAACTGCTCCAGTATCTTTGTCAAGAAAACCCCAAATGGGATCACAAAGAGTGGGATATAATTGAAACAACTAAAGAAGAAGGTTTATAGCTTTAGAGATATAAGGTACCTTAGAGGTTATGTAGTCCAGTTTTCTCACTTTGCACACAAGTAAACTGAGGAACAGACTGATTAGATGATTTGCCTAAGATTACACAGTGAGTAAGTGGCAGAGTTGGGACCTGATTGGTCTTTGCAGGATCCAATCATTGATTTTGCTTAACATTTTTACTGGGGTTGGGGAACCTATTGTCCTAATTCATAAAAATGGGGGATAAGGATTAAACCTGTTGAGTGATTCAGGGAATCCCTGGTGAGGAAGTACCTCCAACAATTCATGTCAGAAGCTTCTAGGCTACTTAGAGCCACAAGGAATTGTCTAGAACTCTGACCTGCCAAGTGAGATTTGAGTCCAGTTCTTCTTGGCTTTGGGAATGCCTCTTTATTTAGGGAGGAATTTTAAAGAGAAGAGAGCTGAGAAAGGCTGAGAAGAGATGAGAGTGAAGGATTTCAAAGATGAGCCAACACTGAGGAACATTGAAAACTCCAAAAGCTAAAACTGAAATCTCTCCTTAGGGTTCGAAGTGAATAGTTTGATGACCACAAAATCCCAAGTTACCTTTCCTCTCATACCAGGAGCTACTTCTGAAAGGCTATCTAAATTGAAAACTGACAAAGAGTCAGGAAGAGTTTGGATTCTTAATTTCTCATAAGGAAGAATAACAGTTTATCTGAATCAATCCTTGTCCTAGGAGGATGGTATTACTGAAGGTAATAACATGCCTGAAGATGACCAACCATTGGTACCCTACTAGAAATCAAGTCCAGGACTTTAATGAATACAGCGTTGTCCCAGTAGGGCATTTATGAAGGGTTTATGTTTTTATATCTGCTGAGGTTTCAGTTGTGTATGTACCCTTGAGTGTCTGCCTAGACCATTTTACAAATAAAGAAACAGAAACAATTCATCCCATCTCATCCTATCCCTTCCCTTCCCATCCCATCCCAGTCCATTTCTCAGCACTCATTATTAAAGGGTATTGCCTGAGTGTAGCATTGTAGAACTCTGGGTGACACATGAAAAGAAAAAAAATTAGGTTTGGAATAAAGAACCTGCAGACTTCTTGACCCCTCTTTCCCCTCTGGAGGTTAAAATATTTTCTGTTATCTTCCCCAGAACTCTAGCTTTATTCCCTGTCTTCTCTTCTCAAACTCATGGGTCTCAGAGAAGTATTCATCAAGGAATAATCAGGGATTACTGAGCACATAGCCCCATAACACCAGTACTTCTCTGGCCTTATGGTTTCTAGACCAGAGTGGAGCTGACAAGGACACAGAGAGTCAGGGTCCTAATATTACTCATGGTATAGTTTCTGATTCCCTCCCAGCTGTGTCTGTGGTGAACTGCTCCCACCCCACTTATGACTTTTACTTTTCTAACTTGATTTTTTTCTCTTTCCCCAAATGCATCCTCTGTCCCATCCAGGCTATTTTCCTCACTGTTTGCACTTCACACAATGTTCATTTCTGTTTCTGATTAGCATTTGTGTTCCTCCAGCTGGGGGAACGTCATCTTTCCTCTCAGTCTGACAAATCCTCCTTTTCTTTCAGGGTCCCCCTCTCTATGGAGTTTCCCTTGATTATTCCAGCCCACGTATTTCTCTTCCTTCTCTGAACTCCCACAGAAGCATGGATTTAGATGTGGAAGAGACCTTAGAGATAATCTAATCTAACCCCTTCCTTTTTTCAGATAAAGGAAAGGAAACCCCAGTTGGAAAGGGATGTAGCTAGGGTCCTGTAGATTACAAGCAGCACAGCTCAGATTCATGCCTTTGTCCTCCAACTTCAGATCTAATGTTCTGCCCATCATGCTATGCTGATCATGGAGTACTGTTTGGGCAGTGGGTCACGGCTGAAGGAGCAACTGCTCTGAGGAAGGGGGCATGAATATCATGTAGCTGGGAGGTGATAGGCAGGAAGCAGAATCCTTACAAGTAGGCTGAGGTCATCCACTGAGGAATCAGAAAGAACTGGAGAAGATGAAGAGGAAGCAAATTTCAAATAAACTGCGGTCAGCATCCACAGAGAAATACCAATGGCAAAGGTTGGGCAGGAAGTGGATGCCCAGCAAAGAGCGTGGATACAATGTCCAGTATCTCAAGAGAAAAGGTCTACATGTCATGGTGAGAGGGGGTTGATCCTTCAAGGACAGCCTTGTTTTCTTATATCTTGCTTCCTCTGGGTAGACAAGGGTTGGCAGGGATATATCCAAGGCTAGAGAGGGGAAAGGCTAATTTCCCAGTCTCCCCAATGGGTGGTGAAAATAGCTGATTATGGAAGAGATACAGAATATCCTTTTATAGAAAGAACTTGAGACCAGAAAAGGACTGCTTTTGGTGCTAGAGATTTATTCGTCTAGACAGGGGGAGCTGCCACCAAAGCTATGTTCTGCCTATATCCTCTTTGTCTGAACCTACCTGTGCCCCCATGTACCTTCACTGACTGTCATAAAGCATCACTTATTGCTCTTAAATAATTGGTCCAAGATTGTATTGTTGTACTATTACACAACAATTTCCCATTCAAGAGAAAGGGGGTGGGAGAAAGAACAGATAACTTCCCAAGACCTCCAACAGAAGAGCTCCAAATCCTCCATGGAGGCATGGGAGGGAATGCAGGAGAAGAGCCAGCTGTGAAGCCCTTACTGCTTCCAGCCATGTTCCCAGACCAGTCTGTCTTGGGCTCTTGGAACAGCTCCAGGAATGCTCCCAGACCATTCCAGCTGTGCTCCCAGACCACTCCAAATCTTTCCCCAGACCACTCCATCTGTACTCCCAGACTGTTCCAATTGTGTTCCCATCCTACCTCCAGCTGCTTCTTAGCAGCTGATTCTAAGATCATCTGCTACTTCTGGGAAGAAGAAGATGCCTCTAGGTGGGTTTCATGGCTACAAGCTCTCCAGCTGCCCACCCAGAAGGGGCTGTAGCAAGTAAGCCCAGATGTGCTCTCTGATTCTCCTTTTATCCCTCCAAACTAGCCACTCATGATCCAAGACATGTGTCTTTAGAAGAAAAAAGAAACAGATGGCAAGAGGTTAAGTTGAATATTTTCACTTGGCATTTGGCAGGCCACTAGGACAATGATTTATCTAATTCAATTTAACCCATATCTCCTTAGCCCCTTCTGTCTGGGCCTGTATCAGTCACTGCAGGGTATTTGGATGAAGTAAGAAGGGAGGGTCTTTGCTTGGGAGTAGGGTACTCATTCATACAATCTAGATAGTGGACTGAAGACTCATAGATAAAACACTCAGGGAACAAGGTAGGGTAGGGTTCAGCCAAGGGCTTCTGGTGTGGTTTGGACATCAAGTGCATAGGAAGTCAGAGGAGGGAGAGTACTATGGATTGGAGAAGTTAGGGATGCCGTTTTGGGGGAGAAAGACTTAAGCAGGGCCTTGAGGATGGATAGGGTTCAAATAGGCAGAAAGGAGGCTGAGATACTACAGGCAGAGGAAATAGCACAAGCAAAAAGACAGTACTTCAAGGACACACTCTAGAAGGCTAGAACAGAGGTCATATGTTGAAGACAAGTGGGCATGAGATTTAAGATGCTAAGATTTTTTAGAAATACAAAAAGTCTTTGATCATAATGTCCTCTTTCCCTTCTTCTTTTCCTTCTCTCTTTCCTTCCCTTACCCTTTCTTTTTTCTTCTTTCCTCCTTTCCTCTTCCTTCCTCCCTTCCCCTTTCTTCTATCCTTCCCTCCTTCTTTCTCTCCTCCCTTCCTTCCTCCCTTCATTGACCCCCCCGCCCCCGCCTTCACATTAATTAATCACCTACTATATGTCCAGTCCTAGCAGGTATCTTAAAACTATTGACTCAAATTAAATTTGGGGAATATCTGTGGATTTCATTTCTCAAAAAACCTGCTTCTGTCTCCCATTACCCCATAAGAAAGCTGCTTGTGAGGAGAATGCCTGAGAATTACAAATTGAGAGCAGCAGAGCTGCTTGTTTGTGAGTATGCATCTATATATAGCAATAGAGACACATGTCCTGGAGTTGGATTTGATGTGGCCCTCTGGACTAGAGCTAACTTTTGGGGTGTAGTTTTCTTGGGAGTTTGCCAATTCAATTCCTCCCTCATGAACACTAATTACCGTGCAGACTTTCTCGATGAAATCGTTGCTGAAGCCATTTCCATCTAGGCGGCTCTCCAAAACAGAATTTTTCTACTGGGAACTGACAGCCGCAAATAAACCTACCATCTACTTAGCAACAGAAAGGGGGAGGGAAGCAAGGAGGCCAGGAGGCAGGGAAAGCAATGTTGTTCCTTCTTTTTCTGTTCTTTCGATCTTTTATTTTCTCCTCCTTTCTTTTCCTCCCTCCCTCCTTTCTTTCTCCTTTCTTTCTTTTTCCTTCCTTCCTTCCTTCCTTCCTTCTTCTTTCCTCAAAGAAAAAGTCATATAAGAGCCTCTTATAAATATGACAATAGGAAAGGGAACATTGAATGTCAAATTATTTAGTCCCTTCTCTCATTCATTTAGCCTAAAATGAAGTGAACCATGTTCTGTGTTGCTCTTTGATTGTTGACTTCCTCAACTGTATTATCTTCAGCTGCAGAGAGAGATAGGATCTGTCCCCATCCTGGGCTATTTTCCTTGCCTTATCTGAGGAAGGAGTGTGTATGAGTGATTAGACAATAAAGTCTTTGAAAACAGAGTAAGCCTTTGATTATCTTGCCTCCCCCTCTCCTTTTCTTCTGGGTTTCCTTTCTCTTCTTCCTCTTTGTTCCAACAAGATTAGTTACTTTATTGACCCTGATAGGTTCATGCTTTTTTCTCAAATCATAGAATGACAAAGTTGGAAGGGACCTCAGAGGTAATCTTATGCATCTCTGACCTGAACATGAATGTCCTCTACAATATTTCTAATGAGGAATCATAGAACCCGGATCTGGAAGGGACCTCAGAGACCACCTATTTCAACTCTCTTATTTTTCAGATGAGAAAACAGAGGCAAGGAGGTTAAGTGATTTGCCCAAGATCACAATCTGGTAAATGTCAGAGATTGGATGTGAACTCACATCTTCTAATTCCAGAACTCATAAGCTATCTATTGTACTACACTGACCACTTTCTCTTAGGATTTCCTAGGTACCAAACCAAATTTTTCCCCTTGTCTTATCTGTTCCTCCTCCACATCTGGAATGCTTACTTGACTTCTCTCCACTTTAACCTAATCCAAGTTTATCCACTCTTCCAGGCCCAACTCAAGTCCCAATTCATCCAAGGAGCCTTCTCTGACTTTGGATCCTCCAAGAGTTGACTCTAATCTCTCTTGCATCATTCTTTAATTGAACCATGTGTAGATTCTGCATGATGTGAATATAGGTTCTGGGAGGAAATGTAAATGCTAACATCTGAAAAAAATATATATCTATCAAAAATACTTTTTCATGTGGTTCTTCAGGGATATAAACATAGGTTTGCTTTCCTCTATTTTGCTATAAAATTTCACAGGCCCGTCTTTGTCTGAGGGATGTCTCAGCATTGAAAGTTCTCCTGTACAGTTTTTATGTCTTCTGCCAATTTATTTCAATCCCACAGGGATTCTATGGTTTGGTCACACAGTCGATAGAGCACCAGACCTGGAGACAGGGAAATCCAAGCTCAAATCCAGCTGCAGACACTGATTAGCTGTGTGACCCTGGCAAGTCACTTAATCTCTATGGCCCTCAGTTTCCTCATCTGTAAAATGGAGATAATATCATCTATCTCCCAGAGTAGTTGTGAGGATCAAATGAGATATTTATAAAGTGTTTCATTCAGTTTGTCCTCTTCCCCTTCTCCCTTTCTCTTTCCTGTTTTCTCACACTTGACTAAACAATGGATCTTTTCTAGTCTCACACTCAAAATGGCTCAGGGAGTGTTTTAAGAATATTTCCACAGGATAGATTCCTATCTGGAATCTGAGAGGAGTTCAGAGGGTTTGACTTAGACCTGGGAGGAAGACATTACGATAGTCATCCTGACCTCCTTTCAAATTATCCTTCACCCTAATCCCATCAGATCCAGAGTCCTAGCAATTAGGGAGCTTTCCGGGGTGGAACACAGGGTTTATTTGATGACCAACCCAGTTCTCTCACAATTAACAGACATCAGAGATACCTTTCCATCTTTCCCCATCCCCTCACCATTCCCTTTGGATATTTCAAGCAGGAATTCTTAGTTCTCCCTAAGGATATAAAATCCAAAGTAATAAAAAAGATTGTTATTTGTGGCGTGGTGTAAAGAGTGTTGCACTTGGAATCAGTAGAGACTCAGTTTGAATCCTGCCACTGAGTGACAACCATGGGCATGTCCCTTAACCCTCAGAGACTCAATTTCCTCATTGGTAAAAGAGAGATAATCATTCCTAGAGAATCTTCCTCACAAGTTTGTATTAACAATCAAATGAGTTTATATGTACAAAATGTTTTGTAAACTTTAAAGGGCTACATAAATGTCAGCTCTTAAGTGAGCTGAATTATTCCTGTTCTGGGTGATGGACACATCTGTAATATTATTTTCAGTGAATGTTTTTGTCTCCTCACAGATTAGAGAGGAGGAAGAAACTACTGCATGATGACTGCCTAAACATATGGGTTGAGTACTAATGGAAAAAAGAATATTCCAGATTGACTGAGACTAAATATGGAATTGTAAACTAGCAAATGAAGCTAGATCCATGTGGGTGATTCAAAATCCATGGGTAGTGGTCTTCATAGAATATCTCTATTGCTTTTTAGGAGTCATAAAGCAAACAGTCATGTGGGCTCCTAGCCTAGACAAAGGATCATGGGGCCAAACTACTGTAAGTGGTTAAAAAAATTAGCCAGCAAGTCCATGCCTCATCCAGTCTAGGCTAGAAACAATCTTTTAGATCGCATGGTCTATTTCAGTTCTACTTTTATTAGATGCCCACTGTGTGCAATTCTCTGCACTAAATAATGGGGATATAATAGTAACAGCAAAATAAGCAGACCTTGTCCTCAAAGATAATGTTTCTATTTCTACTTTTCCCTCTTGTCAATAAACCACAGAAAATGTAGTGGCAAGATTAAGGAGAGAGAAACCATACAGGTGCTGGAATTGGCCACCATGATGGTAGACATAATAGCCCACATTAAGATTTCCAAAGCACTTTATAGATATTATCACATTTGACCATTACAACAATCCTGGGAGGCAGTGCTATAATTATCCCATTTTCAGATAAGGAAACCGAGGCTGAGGGTAAAGCTAAATGACTTTTCTTTTTAGTGATTTTTCTCATAAGAATGTGAGCAGGATTTGAACTCAGGTCTTCCTGACTCTTAAGTCCAGAACTTTATCCCCTACAAAAGGAAAACCAAGTCCCAGGAGAATGAAATCTCCTAAGTGCTTTGGCAGTTCTCTAGTGGAAAAGAGTCCTAGGCTGGTGGTCAGTTAGTAGTTCTCTGATCTAACTCTTATTAGCTATGTATCCTGGGACAAGTCATTGAATCTCTCCCAGCTTAGTTTTTTATCTGTCAAATGGGGTTAATAATACCAGACTCCCTACTCTTTAGGAGTGTTTTGAGGATGAATGAAATATTATCCACGAAGCTAGTGTCTGAAAAATTTAAGTGTTAATACAAATACCAGATGTTAGTATACGCTTAATTATTTTCTGCATGTGTATTTGAGTGTGGAATGGCTATTATTCTGAGTTAGCTTTTATCTCCATTCTGACATTTAAAAACTCTGTTGGGTTTCTTTCACAGGGGAGTGTCTGAGATTAAAAAGGGTCCTATGGCAGAGGATAGGTCCTGTGACAGGGAGGGTTTATCCACAAAGCTAATTTATAATGTAAGCAGCCCACAAGAGGTAACTTAGAGATCACCAGTACCAGATTACCACCCCAATTCATTTTACAGATAAGAAAACTGAGGTCTAGTGACTTGTCAAAGGTCACACAGGTTTATGATCTCTTGAATCAGTTCTGTGATTCACCTTTCTCAGCTCCTTGCCTTGGATCTTATCTCTGACAAAGCCTTGAAGGATGGCTTAGAACTTGTGTCGGATTCCTGTCCTCATAGAGCAGGGTCAGGCTATAAATTCTCCTTTCTAAAACAGTTTCTCTTCCTAGTTTGGGCTACCTCTGGGAAGAATGGTTCCCTCAGGATCTCTTCTATTCATCCTGGGCTGAAGATGACCTTCTTCTTGATTTTAGAAGGCCTCATCATCAAGTGCCACCTCATCCTTTTTTTCTGAGAACTGACTGTACCTCTCCTCTCTGAGCATTTTATGCTATTGCAGATTCCAATTCTGTCCCTTAGATTCCCCAAACTGACAATTTTTTCTTCTCTTGTGTACAGAAGGGAAAGGACACTCTATCCCTTTCCTGCCCCTAGCCCTGCTCCTCAGGTCAAGGAAGCAGCTCCACTATCTTTTCTAGGTGAAGGCACTACAATGCCCAGACATCATCATGGCTGGCTGGAGGTCAGAAGACACTGCTTTTCTCCTAGCCCAGACCCAATGTTTGTTTCTTCTCTGCCTCCTCCCCTGTTGTGTCGGCATTTTAACGTTCTCTCTCTGGGTGGTTGAGTGGAAAAACAAATCAGAGTTGCCTGAACCTCATGGAGCTGGTGATGCTCCTTTGAAGCGATCCCTTGCCTCCCATTACCCACCCCAATAACTCTTGTATATGGAGTGTGAAATAATTAGCAGTGGCAAAAATAATTTAGGAAACAAGAAGAAACTAATTGTATAAGCTTGTTTGGGGAAACACAAAGGACCCAAAAAAACCAAGTCGGCCAAGAGATGCCCACTGATTGGTTCCTGGTGTGTTAAGACCCACCCGTGTATTGACACAAGCGGTTGCCCTCGTGCTGCCTACAATGAATGCCCTCTGCCCATGCCTGCAACGTTCCACAGCCTGCTCTAGTAGCTTGTGGAGAAGGACACTCATCCCTCTTGTGCAGATAGCATCCCTGATCCCATCTCAATCTCACCACGGTGGGATAGACAGGAGACTTGAAAGAAGAAGAAGAAACTGAAGCCCTGAGACATTAAGGGACTAACTGAAGGTTGTCCAGCTTCTAAGCAGCAGATCCTGGATCTGAAAGAACCTGGCTACTCTAATTTCCAGTTTCAGAGTTTTGAGTTTTTTTCTTCCACACCATCTAATCTCCAGAGCCCAAGCAGAGGCCTGGTTCAATTTCAGTGAAACTCTAGATAATCTGTCATGTAGGTGTGGAGAGTGGGGGGAGACAGACCCCAAACCAATATTAAAACCTTGCATTAAATTAGGATAGAGCTTTTAACTTCTCAAAGACCAGCCACTCTCTTGACATTTTTATGTTTCCTAAGGCTTTTACAGACATGATCTCATTTGATACTCAGATCAACCCAGTGAGATAGGGAGGAGAAGAATGTTTGTCCCCACTTGACAAATGGGGAAGCCAAGGTCTGGGGATATTTAATGACTTCCTCAAGTGTCAATTCCAGGATCAAGACCAGAACTCAAATCTCTTGACTCTTTCCGTTAGATGGCATAGTGCCCCCTAAGGACATGGATTTTCATTTTGTCAAATGACCAGGAGGAAGGCTAGGGTGGATACTGTCTATGGTCTTGTTCCAAGATCCATATTCTCCCATTACCCACCACCTCTCCTTTCCCTACCCTCTATGTTACTGTCTTAATTACATTCTTTCCTGGATGATTTCCTAATTGTTTCATGATGTCTTAATCACGTCTCCCCAACTCAGCCGTGAGATTTCCCAGAGCATGGACATTTCCTTTCTCTTGTCTCTCCCATAGTATTTAGCACAGGGTGGGAGGACCACATAGAAACTTCTAATTCACTTCTACAAACATGTGTTGAGTCCGTATACATTATTCACTTTCATACACTATGGTTCAGACCAACAAGTCCTAAATGCCTCTGTGCTGCCTGTTACTCATGCCTGGAATATACTTCCTCACCTCTACCTGGAGGAATCTCTAGCTTCCTTCATTGTTCAATATGGGTGTCAGTTTCTATAGAAAGACTTTTCTGGTCTCCCCTCTAACCCCTCTTCCCCCAGGCTACTAGTACCACCCTGCCTGAAATTACCTTGTATTTATTTTGCATATGCTTTGTTGAGAACAGGGGCTGTACAGAACCTGGCATATAGTTCATCCTTAATATGTGCTTGTTAACTAATTAATATAATATGTAGGAGCTGGGGTGAGGTAAGGGAAATATAGTAATGAGAAAGGCCTCAGTCCATGGCTTCAAGGATCTCACACTCTCACAGGGGACATAAAGCAAATATAGAAGCAAACATGACCCCTGTTGTCTCACCAAATGTGATGTAAATGCTAAAGTATGGAATTTGGAGCCAAAGCAACTTGCCTGTGCTATGACTTTCTACCTTACCTATAAGACCACAGGCAAGTGCTTCCCCTTCCTGCTCTTTAGTTTTCTCTTCTGGAAGGGTTAAAAATAGATATCTCTAAGGTACTTTCTAGTTCTAAATCCTAAATCCAAGTTATGATGGATTAAACTCTTCAAGGGAAAAAGGTATTCAGTAACGTAAAGGAAAAAGGCATTGTAGTTCTGGTCAATGAAGGGGGTCAGTTTTCATAGACCTGGTAGAGAAGCATGCTTCCTCATCTCTGCAGATAGGGGTGGACTACAGGGGAGAGATGAGGCGTACATTGTCAAGATATGACCAATGTGCTGCTTAGCTATACTTCTTTGTTAGAAAGAAGAATTTTAGGGTGAACAAGTGACAGCAATGTGAAGAAAAAATGGGGGCTAATGAAGCAATTATTTAGAAAAAATAAAGTAACTACCAAAGAAAAAGAGAGAGACGAGTCTGCCAGTGTTGTAGCTAGGTGGTACAGTTGATAGTACATAGGACTTGGAGTGAGGAAGATCTGAGTTCAAATCCTACCTCAGACAATAACTGTATTTCCCTGGGCAAGTCACTTAAGAAATAGTCACTTGCCAACCCTGACCTTCCTGTCAGCTTTAGTTTCTTTATCTGTGAAATGGGAATAATTTTAATAGCACCTACCCCCCAGGATTAATGAAAACACCTACCTTTCAGGATTGTTGCAAGGATAAAGTAAATAATATTTGTAAAGAGCGCTGCATACCTTAAAGCACTCACAATGTTAGCTATTATTATTGTTAAGGACATCTTTTCATTTTGAGAACTCAGAGCTGATCTTTTCAACTCCATTTTAGGGGCTTCTGAATTTAGGGACTTCCTTATAATCCAGGAAGAGATGGGTTCTTAAGACAACCCAGACTTCCAAGGTCTCCAAATGCTTTAGAGATTTGTAGACCCACTGGGTAGTGTTAACTATGGCCCCCTGTCAAGTCATCTCATCCAAAGCCTTCCATTAAACCTGACATTAACTAGGCTTGGAAAGCACTCCCTTTTCCTTCCTTCCTCCGAGATTCCCTGGCTTCTTTCAAAACTCGGCTAAAGCATCATCTTCTGTAGGAAAGCTATTCTCATTTCCCAGTTGCTGGTGCCCTTCCCCACAAAAAAAAAAATTACTTTGCTGCTATGTTGTACATATTTTATGTTTATTCTTCTGTGTAATTGCTGGGTGGTGGCGGTGGTACTTGTTGTTAGGGACTTGGTATCCTTAGCACCTAGCTCAGAGCTTAACTCTTAGCACATGCATGCTAAATGCTTGTTGAATGAATGCATTTTCAAAATGAGGTCAGTGGCATAGTTACTGATTCAAAGGCTGGCTTAAGACAACCCGATAAGAAGCCTACCTGTTTGGGAACATTTTGTTGTTCTGGGGCAGAGAAAGCTTTAGGTTGGAGCACCAGTGACAGTCACAGTGTGGACAGCCAAGAAGAAAGAGAGACTAAAACAGATTCAGTGGGTGAGAAAAAAAAGCCACGCTGCATGTTTTCGTGCCCAGAATCCCTTTTGGCCTCTCCCAGCCCAAAGGCAAGTTTTTCTTTAGTTTCTTTGACATCAGAGCTAGAAACCATTAGCTAGGTCTGGTTTTATTCATTGAAAGACAAAATGAAGTCCTCTCCAGTGAATCCACACACCAGTCAGTCATTTATGATTCTCTTACATCAGGGTGGATAGTCAAGCCCCCAGAGGTCTGCGAGCTGTCCTGGACTAGAAAATGCTACAATTGTGACTGTTCCTGTATCTGGTGACTGAGAAATGAGTGAATTCTTCTCTTCAGAGAGGCATGTTCTTTCTTTAGCATGAATAGGGTAGTGTAAAAACACTCTACTGAAAGTCAGAAAGCCTGGATTCTAGCCTTAGCTCCTTAGATAATCAGCTAGCTGACTGCTGTCACAGATAATACAAATAGTTGTTGTTTCATCAGTTAGTTGTGTCTGATTCTTCATGACCCCACTGAGGATTTTTGTGACAGAGCTACCATTTTCCTCCTCTGGCTCATTTTACAGATGAAGAAACGAGGCAAACAGGTTTAAGTGACTTGCCCAGGGTCATACAGCTAGTAAGTGTCTGAGGCCAAATTTGTCTTCAGGTCCCCCTGATTCTAGAGCTGGCCCTCTATGCACTGAGCCACTAATGCAGTACAAATAGTACTAGTAGAATTAGGGATAGAGACTGGACCAGTGATGTCATTTATAGAGGGAATTCCTGGATAAGGACATTCTCTCTACCAACTTACCCTCTTAGCAGTACTGAGAAGCTAATTCATTTGTCCAGGGTCACGTAGCCATATGTGCCTGGGGAAGGTTCTGAATCCAGGTCTTCCTGGCTGCAAGGCAGTTGACTATGTTAGGCTGCTGCTGCAAGTGCCCAACACTTTTATTTAGCTACAAAAGCAGCCATTTTACCTACCTACACAAAAGTCTCTAGAACATGAAATATAAAAGAATAATATCAGGGTAGTGTCTTTCCAGGACTGTTTCTATCTGAACTGTATACAAATAGGAGAAAAACAAGATGATGATGATGAGGAGGAGGAGGAGAAGGTTAATGACATGATGATAATCACAACATATCAGTGCAAGTTGCAAAATATTTTGGTTGTTCATCATGTTCAACTCTTTGTGACCTCTACATGTACCACCTACACACCCTGCAACGATACAACACTTGCCAAATACCTCTTAAAACATGTTCACGTGGCACGAATGAGACATGAGAAGCTTTCCATTCTTCACAAAATTATAGATTAGAAATTCCAGTACCTCACGTACAAACCTCAAAACATCCTTGAGAATTCAACAAATAAACCATATTAGACCTGAAACATCATTCTAGGTAAAGCTATTGCCCGTAACTGCCAAGATACAACATAGAACCTGGGAAGATAGGTGGCACCATAGTGAATAGAGTGTTGTTCCTGGAGTCAGGAAGACTCATCGTCTTGAGTTCACTTACTAACTGTGTGGCCCTGGGAAAATCACTTCACCCTGTTTGCCTCAGTTTCCTCATCTGTAAAATGAGTTGTAGAAGGAAATGGTAAATCACTCTAGTAACTTTGTCAAGAAAATCCCAAATAGGGT
Source organism: Potorous gilbertii (assembly GCA_028658325.1). Classification (NCBI taxonomy): domain Eukaryota; kingdom Metazoa; phylum Chordata; class Mammalia; order Diprotodontia; family Potoroidae; genus Potorous; species Potorous gilbertii. The sequence goes on along the minus strand of CM053769.1, from coordinate 603,092,091 downwards.
CATGAAGAGTCAGACATGACTGAAAAACAACAAAAAAGCATAGAACCACAAAAATTTAAGAATATAATTTTAATAGAGGTTATATTCATAATCTCTCAGTTATAATGAATGAAAAACTCTCAGAATATACAGACCTAGCAAAAGAAATATAAATAGGTAATAAATAGAATAGGAATCAGAATAATAGTTAATAGGAATAAATAGAAATGGCCTCCATCTTCCTGTAGTTGAGGGAAGTTGTCCTAAAGATATTTTCAATGATTCCATAGAGGAGGAGTTTGTATTCCAATACTTTTATTCAATTCCTAATAGCTATAATGATAATTTTTTCTACCCAAGATATGTATTTATCAAATGTTCATCAAACATTAGACATAAATTGTAGGACAGTGATTTCTCTTAGGGTCTTCTTTCATTGAAGTCTCATCAAACATAAAGATGGGAAAGAAATAATAACACAAAGAATATATTTGTCAATTAATATCTATGCATTATCAATCTTAATATATACTTTCATTGCTGAAAAATAAACCGTAACAAATTTAGAAAGTCTGAACAGAAATCCATACAATATTAAAACACTGTCAATCAACCCAAGGCAGCTGTAGAAAAATCAACACTCCCATACCAAAAGGAAGAAGAAGACTGGTAGACATCAAAGTTACATGATAAATAAGTCATTTACCACAGAAATCCTTTGGATCTAGCAGACATTACTTCAGTGAGTAATAGCCAAAGCCAGTACTAGGTACAATTCACTGGATTTGTTGAAAGTAACTGAAAATTATTTACCTTTGGATAGAGTCTATAAAATGCATAGGATCTAAGGATGGAATAAAAGGGCCCATTGTGGTCGAAATCCATATCAACACAGTCAATAAATAGTATGTTGACAAAACACATCGAACAAATGTGGATTTGTTTGTGGAAGCAGAGGAGTTTATGGTGGTAATTCAGGACCAGGTAGATGTTGGTAGAAATGAGAAAAGTGTTATTTCATTGATTTATTTTTCTGAGACTGGGTTTCCCCATCTTCTCCAGACTGGAAGTGCAAAAGCCCCTCATGGGTCTGATGCCATGACGCTTTGACCTGTTCCATTTCTGGCCTGGGCAGATTTATTTATCTTTTCCTAGGTAGCCTGATGACCTTCTCTCTCCTCCCCTCTCTTCCCCCCCACCTCAATGTACCAGGAGCTAACTTTGTAGCTAAGTACTGACATTGGATTAGTTTAGTCCACAGTATCTCAGAATTCCCCAACTCATCAGCCTCGGACTTCCAGATTCCCAGTAGTAGAGATTATTGAACCCAGATTTAGGGATTAATGAATGTTATTCATGGAGACAGTAGAAGCTGCAAGACATCATTGAAGGCTATAAAAGTTCAACACTTCTTGAATCTCTAGCCACATGTTCTGGTGGCTAGAATAATCCGGCAGAAGTTTGCTAACTTTCATGGATTGACAACTCAGAAATTCCAGCACTAGAAGTATGAACTTCAAAATATCTTTGAGATCTCAACAATAAACTCTTTTGGAACCTGCCCATTATCACAGACCAAACTATTGTTTATGGTTGCCCAGATATAGCACTGATTCATAAGAACTTGACAACATTTTTAATAGATGCTGCTGCACAAAATCGCCATAATTTTGGAATAGGAAGTTTTCAAAATATAGAGACCTAGCAGAGAAGATAAAAATTCTTGCATGAACAGGATGAGGTACATGTTATCTCTTGTACTGTCTAATGCTGGAGTTGTGCTTTGGACGCTTTCCCTGAATCTAGAGAAAGTGAGCTTACTTGCTAATATTTTTATTCAAATTCGAAAAGGCAGTGATTTTATCCACCTGTGAACAGTCTGGAGAACACTAAATATTAAAGAATAATAGTAAGATATTGACTTGTCCCAGGACCACTGCTTTTGGAATTCCATTGAAAAAGATAAGACTAAAATATAGCTTCCAAATCAGAAAGTCCTAGATATAAGTCTCTGATACTCATAATCAGGGTGGTCCTGGGTTAGTTACCTAACCTCTCAGGGTGGGGGTTCCCTACCTAATGAGATCATAGGTCTAGTCCTTCTCTAGTACCCTCGTCTCCCCTCAATAGATTGTAACCTCATTGAAGGCAGACTATTTATCCTCCTGTCTCCTATAGTACCTAGCATAATGGCTTGCACCAAGGAGACACTCACTAAAGACTGACTGAATAATTGAATGAATTAGCTCATGTGAATTAAAGTAACTTATTGACATGCTAAGCTATGAGATTCTGACTCTGAGTGTAATAGGAGTTGATAAAAAAGGAAAATCACTTGGTCATGAAATATTCAGGAAAGCTTCATGGAGGAGATGGGATGTTAGATGAAGGAGTGAGAGAATATTTATATAGTCCTTGCTACGTGTCAGGTATTGTGCTAAGCACTTTTTACAAATATGGCATTTGATTTTCACAGCAACCCTGCCAGGTATGTACAGTTACTATCACCCCCAGTTTGTAGCTGAAGTTGAGACTAGGTGGAAACAGAATTTAAGTGACTTGACTAGGGTCACACAGTAAGTCTAATGTGGAAATTTGAACTCAGGTCTTCCCAGACTCCAGGTCCAGTGCCACTGACTACCTCTAAGCATTCTGGGCTCAAGATGATCCTTAAAGGTTGGATAAGATTTGGATAGGTAGAGAGGAGAGCTGAGGCATGAAGAGAGGTTTCAAGTCAAGAATGAGCAGGCCTTGGGTGAATGTGAAGTATAGTTGAACTGGAGTGGAGAAAGGGGTGGGATATGAAGAACAAGGATAGGATTTAGAGTGGGAAAGGCCTTCTGAGAAAATCTGCTCCAGTCTGCTGATGGGAAGCCACTGAAGGTTTGTGAGCAGAGGAGTATGGGGAGAACACAGGGTCTGAAGTCAAAAGATCTTGGCATGAAACTTGAATTTGCTACTTACCACCTATGTGATCTCAGACAACCATTAGGCTACTGCAATTTTATTTGTAAAATGGGGGAATTAGTGTAAATTACTTCTGAGACTCCTTCAATCTCAAAATTTACCTATGAAAACTGAAATTAGTAATATTTTTTAGCCAAAATAAAAAAAAATTGAGAGGTAGGGAAAGGGAGGAGGAGGAGGAGTCAAAGAAAGGAAAAGGAGGGGAGGGGGAGAAGGGGAGAAGTAGGAGAGGGAGGGAGAAGGGAAGGAGGGGAGGAAGGTGAAGAGGTTCAGTTGCAAAGCAGTATTGGTTCCTGGGAGGAGTGGTGAGCTAGGGGTTATCTTGCTGCATGAGCTTCTAAATCTTTTGGAAGACCTTAAGGTGAGGCAAAAGAATGGCAGTCACCTTGGAGAGGAAGGGTGTTGCCCCCCAGCTCCACATTGTCGGTGCACTGCAGCAAAGCTTCGTTTGACTTGTGCTCATCAGGCCTCTGGTCCCCCAGCTGGGCATTAAAAAGCTCAGTTTGTTATATGCAGGGTGGATTCAATGGGGAGGATGGGAGATGGAGAACACTTCTGTGCTGGCAGAGGTGGTAGTGGGGAGGGGAGGCTGGCTCCTCAGTGACCCATGTGCTTCTGCTAATTACCTGACAGAAGTTCTGGGGCAGGTGTTCTGGACTCAGGCTGTGGCTCCCATTACGTGCTCAGCTGTTTAGGCCTGTTCAGGGTGTGGTGGGGGTAGGGGAGGAGAAGGAGGAGCATGGCTCCCATTTTCCTGCTCCCTGCTGTGCTGATGGATGGTGCCAGGTATGCCCAGGTAGATTGGCCCTCCTCTAGGCTGACAAATGCCATGGGTGCAGCCACGTGGAACTTGGGCCAGCTGTTCCTGTCCTGTGTGTATGTGTGTGTGCATGCGCAGGAGCTCCTAGGCACCCACTCTCTTGCCTGTTAGGGGAACACACTCTGGAAGTGTAGACAGAAGCAGCCTCCTTAGAGAAGAAGGTGGAGAGTGCTCATAATCCTCTTTGAATGATTCAAAGTCGAGCCCTTTCTCAGGAGGGTTTGGGAGGGCAAGGAGGAATTGGGAGAGTTTTTGTGTAGAGTAACTGGTGCTGGGCTGGAATAGGACCCATTCCAAAGCTATTCATCTGTGAAATGCCCCACCCCTACAAAAACCCAAACCCAAACCCAGACTTCTTTCCTTCTCCTATTTTTTCATCTGGTGATTCTGTCATCCTTTCCAGACATCATTTTGCCCCACATTACCGTGTCTGATAGGAGACAATAATTATTCACATGACCCATTAGAGATAACAGATGCTTTTCAAGGGGCAAAGTCCAGAGCACAAAAGAGGGACTGTATGTACCACTTAGTACTTGTGTGACTTTGACTAAGGTGCTTACCCTCTCTGAAACTGTTTCCTCACCTGTAATTAAATTTCACACACACTTATTGTGCATAGACGATATGAAAGACTATGCACTAGGTGCTAGGGAGACAAATGCCAAAATGAGACAACCCCTGCCCTCAAGAAAATTACAATCTAGTGGGAAGGTACAAAATGTATACAGATGAGTAAATACAAAGTATTAAGACAATTATATAGTTAATTTAAAGAGGTGGGAGAGAGACAAAGACAAAAAAACAGAGATAGAAAAAGAAAAGAGACAGTGAGAGAGAGAGAAAGAGAGAGGGGGGAGAAAGAGAGAGAGAGAAAGAGAGAGAAAGAGAAAAAGAGAGAGAAAGAGAGAGAAAGAGAAAAAGAGAGAGAAAGAGAGAGAGAGTGAGAGAAAGAGAGAGAAAGAAAAAGAGAAAGAGAGAGAGAAAGAGAGAGAAAGAGAGAGAGAGAGAGAGAGAGAGAGAGAGAGAGAGAGAGAGAGGAAGAGAGAGAGAGGAGAGAAAGAGAGGGAGAAAGAGTCACTGTAAGGAACAGTGTCCTGACTTGGTAAACAAAGCAGTCCCTGAAGCTAAAAAGAAAACAAAATTAAAAACAAAACAAAAAACAAACAGAAACAAAACAAATAAAGCAGAAGACCAGAGTAATAGCCCAGAGACCCTTTTTGGGGTCATTGGGGAATCTGAATATTAACTAGCCTCCAATTCCCTAGGAATCTTCCCTTCCCTAACCAGCAAGAATCAGCTTCACTTCCTAGGTCCAGGCTCTTCCATCCCTTCCACCAATGCTTGGCCCTGTTAGATAAGAACCTTATAAAAACTCACCAGACGTTACTGATTTGAGAGAGCGAGTTTTATTCCCTGTGGGGCGCTAATGTGGTGCCCATCCATCTAGGAGTCTAAGAAATCCATGTCCGTCATTATCCCTGACTGCCCTTTGTTTGTATCAGTAGTTACATCATGGTGAGCCCCAAATTTCCTTGTACTCAGCGGCTGGAATGGCTGAGGTGAGATAACAGGGAATCAAGAAAGGCTTTCTCTGACTAGTGGTGCCTGAACTGCACTTCGGGTGGGGATTGTGTTCCAGATCTGGGGGCCTACATATTCAAAATCTCAGGGGTGGAAATGAGTGTTGTGTAAAAGAAACAGTTAATGGTCTTCTCCAGCTTTAAAATTCTGGGAGCCTGGGATCCTACCACCAAGATCTGAGTTCATACCTCACTTCCCTCACTAGCTGTGTGACCCCAGACAAATCACTTAACATCTGTCTGCCTCAGTTTCCCTACCTGTAAGATGGAACTAATGACTCAACAAGTTATTGTGATGATAAAACAAGATAACATTTGCAAAGTGCTTTGCAAACCTCAAAGTGCTATATAAATGCTATTTTGTCGTTGTTTGTTACAGTGCTTATTGTTGTTAAACCTGTATTTATGCAAATTGCAAATAACCAGAAAGTAGTTGAGAACTTGCGCTGAGAAAATGTTCTAGACTTAGAGCAAGTCAAGCTATCTAGCTCTGCCACTGACTTGCCTGTGTGACCTTTGGTAAAGCACTTTCTTACTCTGGACCTATTTCCTCATTTGTCAAATAAGAAAGACCTACCAAATATCATCTCTAAGGATCTTGCCAACTCTCAGGTTATATGACCCTCTGCAGTCACACTGGAGATGCTATTTGAGTCAACTGAGATTTTCCTACCATCTTTTCCCCAAATCTCCTAATAACTTCTCCCTTATCTCCTTATCCAAGTCCCACTTATTCTCCAATGCCTCGCTTAAATGCTTCTTCCTCCAAGAAGTCTTCCCTCAATGCCTCTAGTTTACCTTGATCTCACTTTTGGTTGCTTGTACTTGAAAGGTACTTGTCCCTTGTAAATCTCCTGTGGGACTTACCATGAGATCTTTTGGTTATTGTTAGGAGCCTTGTCTCCTTTACTTGATTGTCACCTCCTTTAGGGCAGGGAACCTTGTCTTGTTCCTCTTTTTTTTATATCCCTCATTCCAGTTTATCAGAATATCCTGCATATAGTAAAAGCTCAGAAATAACATGTACACTTCTTTCTCCCCCATTTTTTCTCTTCCCCATGGCTACCATCACACACACATATATGTATGTATACATATATATGTCTGTGTATATGTGTGTGGCTATACATACATAAGTATATATAAGTACATTCCCACACATATAAATGTAAAATCATTCTATATAGTTCTTTCTCTGGATGTAGATAGTGTCTTCATTCATAGATCCTTTGTAGTTATATAACTATTATATATTTATTTATATTTATAGAATATTTACATAAATAAGTTTAGGTATTTATAATAGTCAAAATGATTTAATCAATCAAAGTTTTATCATCTTTTTTTATTCTATTATGTTATAGAAATGCTTTTTTTATTTCACAAATTAAAAATAAAATAAATAAAATTTGATAAAAGAAATAACACGTAGAAAAAAGAAAAGTTGGTCCATAAGACAACTTAGACTAGATTGTTCTTTTCCGTCCAGTTCTGAAGTTTTTATATTATTTTTCTTTCTTTTTGTCCTAACCTAAAGGGAATGCAACTCCAGCATCTAGACCCACTTTATAAATACTTTGACAAATGGTTTCTCTCTTGCCATGCTTACCCCCAAACAGGGGGAATCTGTCATTTTGGAAGGCAAACATTTACTGCTCAACGTGACCTTTAATGCAAAGTCAGCGAATTCGGGGAGGGGGGTGGGAAGGTTGGGAGGCGGGCAATGGCGGGCAGTTCATCAGATCTCAGAAAAAAAATAGAAAAAAACCCCCACAACCTTCCAGAGTAATTGCTGTCTCCTTGGCAACAAGGTGGTGGCCTGGGGGCCTCTCAGCTCCTGCAGTCTTTCTGAGAGAGGAGAGAAGCAGCTGGGGGCTGAGGTGCTGGAGAGGCAGAATTTTTATCCCTCTATGGAGTTTGGGGGAAAGATATCTTATCTCCATCTCTCCTTGCTGCCAATCCCATAGGGTTGGTCTGGGATATGGGCTGCTATCCAGGGAGGACAAACATTGGAGATAGGGGTGGAGAGAAGGCAAGGTGTGGGTGCTGGAGAGCACTAGAGGAGGGGCAAGATTGTACATGGGAGGGGTACCTGGACAGGTAGGTAGGAGGGGTCCACGAAACAACTTGACCAACTTCCCAGTTTTACAAGGGAGGACTTGAATGTGAACAGACTGTGAACATCCCAAATCTCTGGAAACAAGGTGAGCTGTTGTGCTGAGTGACTAGGGGGACAAGGAAGAAAAGGAGATGAAATGATTTTATGGCTAGGGAAGGCAGAATGATCTTCTCTCATGTCTAGATTCTAGAAGTGAGTTTCAAAAGTGGGCTATTCTTGAAGCACTTGGCTAGGGGCTGTAGATTAGTGCTCCCTCCCCACTCCTCTCCCCCTTTGCCTGACACACTCAGGAAATGTAGGCAAAATTGGTGAAGCAATGAGCAATGGAAGATATATTTCTTTCATGTGCAAATATAGCCTTAGTCTTTGTGTGAGAGCGGAAGGATATTTTTCTTGCTGGTGTCCCAAATGGTTGTGAGAAGATTGTCTATCCCAGATGTTAGGAAGGAGAGAGGTCAAGAACTAGTTGATCTGAGGCTGTCACCATTCCCTCCCTCTCAGATCATCTCTTCCCATATCTGAATCATATCCATCCTTCCAAGTTCCATTCCAGTCCTGACTCCTCTAGGAATTCTCTGTAACTGCCTCAGCCACACTGATGTCCCTTTTATTCCAACTTCTGGAGGACTTCCTCTCTGCACTTTTGAAGCTTAGCATAGCACAAATGGCTCCAGATTGCTATGTATACATGAATCTATACCATCCATGGGGCTCCTCTCTAACTAGACTGTAAGTTTCTTGAGGTCACAGAATGTGTTTAATGTATGTATCTTTCTATCCCCATTCAGTGAATGCTCAATTCTCAGTGGAAAGTATAAAATCAACATTAGCTTTTTGGCGAGCATCACCCACCTTGTACAATTCCTGCCTCCTGGAATCTGAGAGGTCCTGGAGAACACTGTATAAAAGGGAATTCTGATAGGAAACATTTGATGATTGTCATAAAGATGTTCCTTTCTCCCCTTCATGAATCCTCAACTACAATTGTTCTGATCTCTTCACAGTCCTCTGCATGTCCTGGGTTCTTGTTCTCTGTCTGTGCCCTTTCACTAGCCTAGAGTATCCTCCCTCTCTCCCTGACTGTATCCAAATTCTGATTTTTAGGACAAAACTGGAGTGCCACCAATAACAAATCTGGCCTGCCGTAATCACTCATTGCTCTGAATTCCTCTTGCACTAAATTGCCTGAGCTATATATCTAATCTAAATTAAATACGGGGAGTCAGGAATCTCTGAGCTCAAACCCAGCCTCTGATATTAGCTAGGTGACCCTGAACAAATCACTTAATCTCTGCCTCAGCTCTCTCATCTGTAAAATGGGTTGTGAGATTAAAATGAGATACTCTTTGTAAAGCACTTGGCAAACCTTAAAGCACTATGTAAATGCTGTCTATTATTACAGTTGTTGGTTTCCCTGCTCGTTCTGTGTATACGTATATCTATTTTCTTTCACTTCCTTATCTCCTTTAAAGTACTCTGTCATTTTGAAAACCCTCTCACCTATGATTTTATTGGTTCCTCATAAGCTTTCTCAATTGTTATTCACATTTTATAGATGAAGAAACTGAAACTCAGAGTAGTTGTTTTCAGGTGTTGAGTGTCACCTTTAGAATTCTGAACGGCATTTATCATGTATCCCTGCCTCTCTCTACTGTTCCCTCACCTGCTCTAGCGATCTCATCTCTCTTCCTCACTTTCTCTTCTCTGGACCCTTTGGAAAGTTTATTCCTGGCATCTCACAGCTTTTATGTTTCTCACATGAAGAGTCAGGATGTTTCTGTGCTGTTTCCATGGTTTTTCTCCCTCAGGGTCATATCAGGGACAGAATCAGGGCTAGAGAATTACATTTCCTGAATTTTAGTCCAGAGTTTTTCTATAGACCTACAACTGTGGAGACCAGGAGGAGGAGGAGGAGGAAGAGGAGGAGGATGGTGGCAGTTGACCTACAATTGCCTTCTTCACCAGTGGATGTTGTCCTTTCTTTGGTGACAGAAGCCCACTAAGTCAGGGACAATATTCTTGGAATAAGCCAAGTTCAAGTACATACAACCTTTGACAAAGTTCTGCACAGTTTTGTGATGTCCAGGGATGGCCTGTGGCAAAACTAGCATGTTTTTTCAAGTTTGTCTTTAGAGTAGTCAATCTCCTTTTGTGGAGCTCTGCTCTTTCTGATCATATGACATTGGGTCATTGACAAAACTAGCTCCTAGATACTTCATTCACACTAAAGGGTAAATGACTGAGAGCAGTTGCTGATTGGGACCTGAATCTGAATTCTAAAACCTTAAGCTAAAGGAATGACCTTCTATTCAACACATCTTATTTAGGTATCACCATTAAAAAAGAGAATAATGAGGAATGCATGTAATGTATGTAAAGGCTTCCTGAAGCTTTTACTTACATGATGTAAGCAGCTGCCAATGGCCCAGGCAAAGGACCAGCTTTGTGAACAATTCATGTTGTTTTTCAAGGCAATCTAGTTTCTCTGTCTTTCCTACACCAGTAGACTCCTTGTTGGGGGTTGCCCTTTCCCTCTGGCTTCCTGAATTTGTGTGTTACCTCTGGTGAGGTACTGCATATCATCATTACAGGAGAGCATGGACCATGGGTAGGCACATCCTGGAGGAACATTCTTATTTGTTCTTGACCTGAGGGGAAGGGCCAGTAGGAGAGCTCCTTGGGGTATACCAGTGTTTCCATTCCATAAGATATACACACTGGTGATCATTGTCATCTTCCTCCCCATCAAATTTTTAGTGAGTACCTATCATCTATAAGATACTTAACTAGGTGCTATGGGGAATATAAAAATATATGACTTTGTTTCTTTTCTCAATGAACTTCCAGTCTAGTTGGAGAGATAGAGCCTATTCATAAAAAGACAAATAATGCAATATAACATAGGTTAAGTACTATATGAAGTTGGAATTAAAATAAACTAATAACACACCTAGAAGTTCACTTATTTAGCCTACTTACCATTGGAACCACCAGCTATAAACAAACAGCTTCTTCATTTGAAAGTGAATTGAAATTAAAAAAAAAATCTTTCTGGTTGTAATAAAGTCTAGGATGTAAAATGAGTAAGGAAATTTATTTTTTCAATATATGATTTTTTCCCTTCCCTCTGAAAATCCACATATTTATTCTGTTTCAGGTTGGGGATCCTTTAAACAGTTTTATTAAAAAAATCATTTACCACGGCTTTCCAGTTCAACTTTAACTGGACCGGGTGGAAATTAAAAAAAAGATATTTTAAAAATAAATTATATAAATTACGGCCCTAATTACAAAGGAACTTTAAAGAATGTATCCAAGCATTAAAAGGAAAGCTTTTCTTTTAAAAAAATCTCCATTTCCCCGTTCCATTGTGAGAGCATGATTTAGACACTTTTAACAAATCCCAGTTCTTTGGAAAAGGCAGCTCTCTAGGCCCATTTGCCTGCCTGTCTTTCTGCATGTGATTATTATTTGATAACTTTGGGCTTAAATCTGCATGAGAGCCAATTATCTCTCTTTGTCATCAAGCAGGCATGCTGTATAGCAGTGGTTTTTATAGTACAGTAAAAAGCTTTAAGGTGCAGGGAGGGGGTAACTGAGCTTTTCAGTTTCAGATTTCTTTCCATCTTGCCTATCCTAACTACTTCTTCTGTGATTCCTCTTTGTCTTTTTAAAAATCAATCTGTGATCCAGTTAGGCTTTCTATTACATCTGTCCATCTTCTGCCCTGTAAGCTTCTCTACATTTGGAACACATGGAAGACCTCTATTCTACCAGGTTACAAGTGGTCACCCCTCTCAGGCTTTAAATGGGGCTTAAAATCTTGACACCCCCATATAGCTTTTCTGGGCAAAATTGGTATTATTTTTGCTCCATGTATCAAGTCTGTATAAGGAAATTAGCTCTCTTTCTCTCTTTCCCTCTCTCTTCATTTATTTCATATCATTCTCATTTGCTCTTGACTTGAGGAGGTCCTTGAGGTATGCCAGCATACCCATCCCATAAGATGTACACACTGATGATCATCCTCATCATTTTCCCCATCAAATTTTTAGTGAGCACCTGCCATCTATAAGATACTGCATTAGGTGCTCTCTCTCTCTCTCTCTCTCTCTCTCTCTCTCTCTCTCTCTCTCTTTCTCTCTCTCTCTCTCTCTCTCTCTCTCTCTCTCTCTCTCTCTCTCTCTCTCCCCTATCCAGAATTCATTTGCAAATGAAGATGACAGTTAATCATCAATCTAATCTTTAGTAAGGTCCTACCCTCAAGAAGTTAACAGTTTAGTTGGGTAGATAGCATTGGTCTACATGAAACTGAGAACTGTAGCAAACTATATATGATCATGAACTAAAAAATAATGTTGGTTCTCAGTTAACTTATTCCTAAAAATGAAAGGATTAGACTAGGTTATCCCCACAGTCATAGCATTTAGAGATAGAAGTGACAATATTATGTCATATAATCTAACTCCCTTCCCTCTCCCTTACTTTGTAGGGGAGGCTATTGAAGTTGAGAGAGGGAAAGCATTTTGCCCAGGATTAGATAGCTAATAAGTAAGAGAACTGAGATTTGAATCCAGATTCTCTGACCCAGAGCCAGATTTCAGTCCATCATGCTACAGCTGCCTTTCCACCTTTATATTCTATGTATAATATATTTAAGGTGCTTTGTAAACCTTGAAGCCTATGTATTTGATGCTTACATGGATCTGTGACCTCAAATAACTGAAGTCATGACTCATTTAAATCTTCTTATCCCGGAACTTTTCCCCTGGGAGTGCAATAGGTTGTTAAAGGATTCTCCCTAGACCCCTTGACATTGACTAGACACCAATGAAGCATGGGAGATTCCCTTCGGCTATCCCTCGCTCTCACTGTGTGATGGGACCACCTCCTTTCATGCTGTATAGCCCTCTGATAAAATCCATTGCATACATTAACTGTTATCATTAGCATGATTCTATTAGTTCTGTTAATAGATTTCTTTCTCTTTTCTTTCCCGTCTTTATTTTCCTCCACCCCACCCCAACCCTACATAATTCCTAATATCAGAGATATCCTTTTCTACCTTTTTGTTTTCCCCTACATAAATTAGAGCTCCATGAAGATTTTTGTGGTCAGGGAAACTTTTGAGGAAAATGTGAATTCAGCTGGGTATTGAGAACTTTGTATTAGGTAACGTGGTGGTGCTATGGATAGAGCACTGGGCTTGGAGTCAGGAAGACGAGTTCAAATCCAGTCTCAGACATTGCTTAGCTGTGTGACCTTGAGGAACTCACTTAACTTGTATGCCTCAGTTTCTTCACCTGTAAAATTGGGGTAGTAATACCTCCCAGGGCTGTTAAAAGGATCAAATGAAATAATGTTTGTAGCACACTGCCTGGCACACAGTAGATGGTATGTAACTGCTGTTGCTATTATTTTCAGGTGAAGAGGACGAGTGAGGGTATGTAGAGGCCAGGGAAATGGAGAAATATGAAGAATAAAGATACAGAGATGGGATTGGGCATGTCTCTATGGGCGGGAGGGAGAGAAAAGTCTAGTTGTAGTGCACAGTGCATGCTAGGAAGGAGGGGGAGATAAAGTAAAAGCAAGAGAATGAGGGTAGATATCTTTGCTCTAGATGGTTGATTGCCAAGGTTCCATGTATAGGGTGGGGGAAATAATAGCCCTTTAAACCTATTTTTGTCCATAAAATGGCATATTAAACCCCTCCATGACCAAAGGTCCCTCTGGAACCACGGTTCCAAATGGGAAGAGCCCAGATGAACTAAAGAGTCCCTAGACACCTCCTAAAAACCTAAGGAGGAGCCCAAAATTGAATTATTCCTTTGTTCTTATCCCCTAGCCCTGAGGAAAGAAAAGAGGACACTCAGGATAAGAGGGGAATGGTGTTTCTTTTAGGGTACTAGGTATTCCAAGTTGAGTCTGGAATTTCCTTTGTCTTATGAGAATTCACCAAAGCTGACTTGGCCCTCTAATCTCATGAATATTTATTTAGAAACTAGGATGCAGCTGTTACTCTAAGCAGCAACATCAAGTGGGAAGAAGATCTGGCCTGTAGCCCTGGCCTCAGAAAGACTTCTAACTCTGGATACCAACTGACCATTAACTTATGACATAGTCTGAAATCTCATCCTGAAGCATGATCTTCGGCTACAGCCTAATTTCCCTCCTCTCCCATACATCCTGGCCCTAAACTGACCTCCAAATTTTACTACAGATGAACTTCAGATTCTAGACACCCAGGTTATTGACTTACCCCTAATCCCAGATGTAGTATAACTCTTGAAACTAGATACAGACTGGCCCTACACATAATCATACATGCCTACCACCAGTCATGGAGTGATTCTTATCCCTGACTATTGACTATTCCTAACCTTTACCTCACAATGACTCCTAATCCTGATCCCAGACTGTTCACTAACCTGCCACGGATTGACTAAACTTTCCACCTGGCCACACACTGACCCTTAGACCCTACCACAAGAACACCTTAACCCAGACCACAAATTAATCTGATAAAGCATAGACTAATCTCTAGCATTGATCAGTGACAACCTACATTGACAGGAATTACTCTATAGTTCACCATGGAGTGACCCATAGATCTAGCTATAGAATGACTCAAACTTAGACTGAATCTAAGCTTATCCCCCTGCCTTTGGCCAATGACTGTGTCTGGGCATCACAGGGCATTAGGATGTCACAGGTATGGTAGAGTATAGATGGCTCATTGTAGCCTATTTCCATTGCTAGAAGTGGAATTTCAAGTATTGGAGGGATGTGGCCTGTAATACTCATATCAAGGGGATGAACTATGAGTAAGGTAGGATGGGGGTGAAGAAATTCAGGAAGCAAATAGGACTTGTTAGCTGAGCCTGCCAGTATAACCTGTGGGGAAGAGTGCAGTTAAGCATACCTAAACTCAGGGCATTCATGTCCTCAAACCACATTTCACCTTATATCCATCAGCCTTCTCTCCCTCTGGGAGCTATTAGTAGACACTTTGTGCTATGTGGGGATAATGAGAGCTTGCTGAGCATAATAAAAGCTTATACTTGTATAGATCTTACAGTTCATAGAGTTCTTTTTGTCACAGCTCTGTGAAAGAGAGTGCAAGTATCATTATTCCCATTTTACAGATGAGAAAACTGGGGCTCATAAAATGATTTTCCCAAGGTTCCACATGTAGTAAGTGGCTGAGGAAGGAAGTCTATGTCTTTTATCTCCCCTGAAGCAGGACGTCTATGTCTTCTGTCTCCCATAAGAGATGGTCAGAGGTTGGGGAAGCTGGTCTGGACAGGTCCAAAGACCAGGATTCATGAGTTCCCCATTAGACCTAAGGCTGTCTGTGGATGAGGACCATGGGTTTTATTTCCAAAGGATGGCTGGACTTTCCTATAGGATGGTGAAGGGAGGGATGAACGGGATGTTTAGCTCTGGTCTGTTCCTGACTGAAACACTAGCTGTGGGCTGCTGGTCCTTCCAGTGTGGCCTAGTGCTGGCAGAGTGCCATTGCAGATCATCCTTCCTTCCCACCCTGCCCCTGGTGGATGGCTGCAGCAGGGGAAAGGCCGCTTGGGGGCCTTCATTCCTGAGGCTAGCTCAGCAGCCTGTCTCTCATCTCTGCCTGGAGGGTCCCTGAAGCTTGGGCCTGGAGAGAGAAATGCTGGCTGATCTGCATTTTGGACCATGGCAAAGGCATTTATCCTGATGGATGGGATTTATTTTATTTTTGAGAGAGAAAGAGAGAACAGGAGGGCGAGAGAGAATACAGCTGCCTTGCTCACTAATTACGGCTTCTTGGAGGGTAATGAGAAAACTGCACGGTTTTGTTGCATGGCAGGGGCTTGGCATGGGGAATGGAGTTCCCAGAGTGCTTGCCAATCTGAGTGCGGAGGGCCCCTCAAGGAACTGAACTTTGGGAGGTCAAGTTCTGTTTGTTGTACTGTTCCCAGCGGGAGGGAAAGGGTAGGAAAGATTGGTCTAGAGGAAGATGTGGGGTAGTAGAAGAAGCATGTAGGAAATGGTCTGAGCCATTGAGGGAAAAGGGGAGCCTCCACTTCCTTCAGATGCTCACCACAATCACCTATAGCTTCTTTTCTAGCACCTAGGTTAAGAACAGGTCTTTGTCCATACTTAAATTTGTTGATAATGCAAAATGATGCCACTTGGGTTGGTCTACAGTAGAGGGTCAGTTAGAAGGGAGTCAGTGCCTAGTATAGTGGCAAGGCTGAACCTGGAGTCAGGAAGACATGCTTACATCCCACTTCTGACAATTAACCAGCTATGTGACCAGGGCAAGTTACTTAAATATGTCTCACTCAATTTCCATATTTGGAAAATTCACTTTGAATTCATGACTTTCTGATTCTAAGTCCAATTCTCTATCCATTTCCCCACCTAACTGTCCTCTAAGTGTTTCATGTATGTATGTTTCCATATATCTCACTTTTCACATTTGCAAAATGGGACTATTATAGCTATAGCACCTACATTGCCTCAAAAGGTTGTTGTAAAGCTGAAATGAGCTAATTCATGTGGTGTTCAGGGGAAAGAGCACTAGCTTCAGAGTTAGGCAATCTGGTACTCATCCTGCCTGCCTCAGACACTTATTAGCTGTGCAAACTTGGATAGGTCACAGTCTCCCTTGGCCTCAATTTTCTTAGGTATAAAATGAAAGATTTGGACCAGGTCCCTCTTAGCTCTACGTCTATGATCTTGTAACGTGATTTTCAAAATCTAAAGTGCTATAAAATGTCATTTGTTGTTAATATCATGTCTATATTAATTATAAATAAGATGGTCAGAGAGAAAAAGAGGCAGAAAGTAAAAGAGGGAAAGACAGAAAAGGAAAAGGAGTGATGCAGTGGTGCAGTGAATAGAGTGCTGGCCTGAAGTTAGGAACAGCTAACTTCAAATCTGGCCTCAGACACGTATTAACTGTGTGACCTCGGGCAAGTCACTTTACCTTGACTGCCTCATCTTTCTCATCTATAAAATGAGTCAGAGAAGGAAAAGGTAGACCATTCCAGTCTCTTTATCAAGAAAACCCCAAAAGGGGTCACAAAAGTAAGAGACAACTGAAAATACAACTACACAACAAAATTATTTAGTGAAAATTTTTCGTTCCTTAGTAGCAGATAACCCCTCCATCATTTCTCCAGTCTTTAAGTGCTCCCCAATCCATTGTTTCCTCCTCTCCTTCCTACAAACACATCCATGTCTCCCTCATCCTTAACAACAACACTTTCATTTGATCTAATCCTCCCTGCAAGCCCCTGTTCTAAATCTCTCTGTGTCCCTCCTCAATAAGCAGTTTGAGAAAGCCATTCATATTAGGTGCCTCCACTTCCTCTCCTCTCCCTTGTTTCTAAACCCTCTGTATGTGACTTCTAACCTCATCAATCAACTGAAATTGCTCTCTACAAAGTCACCAAATGATTTCTTAATTGCCAGATCTAATGGCCTTTTCCCAACTGTCATCCTTCTTGACCCCATCTGCTGTTTCTGACCATTTTTTATCACCATTTTCTCTTGGATGCTGTCCTCTAAGTTTGTGTCTCCTGGGTTCACCAACTCACTTCCCTGTCTGAGTGCTCTTTCTACTACTACTCTTAAGTAGGTACTTCTTAGGTACTACTACTACTACTACTTTTAAGGTCTGTCTAGGATCCTTTTTTTCTTCTTCTACACCAGGGATTCTTAACCGTGTGTGTGTGTGTATGTGTGTGTGTGTGTGTGTGTGTGTGTGATGGACTCCTTTGGGAGTATGGTATAGCCTATGAACCCTTTCTTAGAATGTTTTTAAATACACAAAATTCATAGAATTACAAAGGAAAGAAATTATGTTGAAATACAGTTATCAAGGGAAGCTAGGTGGCAAAGAGTACTGAATTTGGAGACTCATCTTCCTGTGTTCAAATCTGGGCAAGTCACTTAATTCTGTTTACCTCGATCTCCTCATCTGTAAAATGAGCTGGAGAAGGAAATGGTAAATCACTCTAGTTTCTTTGCCAAGAAAACTCCAAATGGGGTCACAAGGAGATGGACACAATTGAAAATGACTGAACAACAAAAGGTCTTACCACAACACCCTTCCTACTCAGTAAACTCAAATGGCTCCCTATTAATTCCAGGATAAAATAGAAAACCGAATGTCTCTGTTGCCTGGAATGCTCTTCCTCTTCACCTCCAATCCCTGCCTTTCTTGATTGTCTTCAGGATTTAGCTCAAATCTCGCCTTCTGCAGGAGGTCTTTCCTATCTGCCTTCACTCTGCAAGGATCTTACTTCTGAGATTATGTTCCATGTGCCATTGTTTACAATAGTTGTTTGCATATTGTCTCCCAAATTTGAATTTAAGCACCTCGAGGTCAGGGACTTTTCTTAGTATCCCCAGGTTTTGTACAGTTCCCAACACATAGTAAGTATTCAATAAATTCTTGTTGGCTGACTTTTTCTTCTTTAAAATGCATATCAATACCTAGCATTTACAAGAGCTGTTTAAAGCAATTCTATTAATTTTTTAGCTTTATTTTTCTAAAGAAAGACAGTGTGGTATAATGAATTGGCATCCATTGGCATCAGATCCTGTAACACCTGGGGTCAGGAGCTACATGTGACACATACTGACTGACTCTGGGCAAGTCACAACCTCTGAGTGTTATACAACTTCCTAGGACTATTAGTTGTAAAGAATGGGGCAGCTAGGTGGTGTAGTGGATAGAGCACCACTGCAGGAATCATGAGTACCTGAGTTCAAATCTCACCTCAGACACCTGACACTCACTACTTGTGTGACCTTGGGCAAGTCATTTAACCCCAACTGCCTCATCCTGGGTCATCTCCAGCCATCCTGATGAATATCTGCTCACTAGATTCAGATGGCTCTGGAGAAGAAGTGAGGCTGGTGACCTTGTACAGCCCTCCCTCACTCAAAACAAAGTGAAGTACAAGTCATGTCATTATTTCTCTGATGGTATGGTCTTCTTTGGCAATGGAGGACAAGTACACACTAAAGTTATAAAGAAGGTGATATGATTGATAGGAGTTTCCTCAGATAGGAATTCCCCATATCACTGAAATCATCTTTTCTTTTAGTTTTAAAAACTGAGGCTAAGAAAGCTTCAGTGTCTTGTCCCAGGTCATGTTATCAAGACTCATGTGGCTCCCCAAAGAGAATGAATCTCTCACTGCTCTATATCACTTGTTTTGGGGAAGGTGAGGAAGTCCTATATAACTTTAGGTGACATTAGGTGAATTTTATGGTGGTCATCTCATTAAATCAAATCAATATGTATTTACTGAGTACCTACTGATTTGCAGGGGAAACAGCTGTGCTGAGTCCACATTGAAAATCCTATCTACCTGTCCCTTGTCCAGTATGGAGGAAGGAGTCATGGTGCTTTGGTCCTTATGGTTCCTTAGCCTTTTAACCTAGCCCCTTGGGGATAGTCTTGCTGGAATGTACCCAACATCACCTTTACAATATATCTACTTTTCATCTCCAGAAAATCTTTGAAAGAATAATCTATACAATGGTATTCTCAATAAAAACATGAAAAGGGAACTGGCATTATTCTTCAAACAATTTTCCATATCAGATTACCTTTTCATCGTCATATAATTAGCCAAAAAGTATGGAGTATACATGATTCCATTGCACTTATTGTTTGCTGATTACATTAAAACATGACTTGTTAGAGCATGATATAGCCTTAACACCCCCTCCTAACAAGTCTTCTCTTATGCATATGTTAATATAATGCTCACTTTCTATAGCATTTTAAGATTTATAAAGCACATCTATTATATAATACTCCTTGACAGATGAAACCAAAAAGATTACTTTGTTCAATAATGCTTTATCAATATCAAGCGAGGTATAAAACAGTGAAATATATTTTCACCAAAGGTGTTTGCTGCTGTCGGGTAGGATGTACTGCATAGAATTCAAATGAAAGGGGCATTCCCTATAGATAACTGTGTCGTCCAGATGTTATTCTCTGCACGTGATATTGTTCTGATTTCATCAGGCCCTGGAATACTACAGGTTCTTCTCGATGAGATCCACAGCCACTCAAAAGAGACCAGCCTAACAATCAACATAGGAAAAACCAGATGGATGAAGAATGCCTATTGTTTAGACCTGGATAGGCATTTTGCATGAGGAGTCCATTGAATTAGTTCTTCAGGGCACATATCTTAGACAAGCATTGCAGACAGACAATGATCTGACCTCAGAAGGGAATAGGACAGAACAAGTAAGCCATATTCCATTTGTGAAACTGTGTAGTGGTTTCCATGATCCTAAGTTGCTCTCTGACACAAAAAAACATATTTTAATATACTCTTTCCCACTAATACCATGTATCTTAGAATCATAGAACATCAGTATCTGATGAATTAAAATTATTCATGACCCCAAAGAACAGTACAGAGTTATGTGGTAGTATAAGTAGACTGCAGAATATTAGCAGAGATTACTTGTATGGGAGAAGGAGTATAAAAGGCATCTTCCGTTTTGACTAAAAAGGATGTGGATCAATCATGTAGTGGCAGCAAGAGATAACAGATGGAAGTCTAAGCCCTGCACTGGTACTCACAGAATCATAAAAAAAACTTAGTGGAAGACTTCTATCCAGGGCCTTAGGCCTTAGGTAAATATGCTATGGAAGATATATGAGAGAATATGGACAAGAATCAAAGAGGATGATACAGTGTGGATGGCAGGAGCAACCAGTTTGATAATACCATGCCTTCATCGATGTATTAAAGAAATAAGAGCCTGATTAGGCTGCAATGGGAATTTGGGGATTTCTGAATTGGGAAGAGCAAACCCAGGGGCATCCCTTTCTAATTATCCTTCTTTGGGACTGAGTTCTGTCCACTGTGATAGAATCGAAACAGAACTGTCCTTAGCATCAGAAAGATCTGAGGTCAGGTTCCCCTTCTTCCTAATACTTTCTAGCTATGTGACCCTGGGAAAGTCACTGAAACTCTTTGAGCCCTTGTTTCCCTATCTGTAGAATGTAAGGTTGGACTTCTAAAGACTTAAAAAGTTCCTTCCAACTCTAAAGCTATGATCCCATGAATCCTTGTTCACTTTCTCACTTATTCTTGATACACAGAAGAAACTTTCTTGAGGTTGAACTTTTGGTTAGGAAGCAGTTCAACCAGGATCACCTCTGGTGAACCACAATCAACTGTGTTTGAGATTCTGTTCCCTGTAATATTAACTATTTTCTTCAATTCTGTTCAATTGCACTTATATTTATTGAGCCCTTACTATCATAAGCTATCATACTAGGCTCTGAGAGAGATACAAATAAGTATGACAATCATCTCTTCCCTCTAGGTACTCCCAGTCCAGCAAGCAAGCAAGAGAAATATCCAAATAGCTAGGCAGGGTGTGATCCCTGCCAAAAAGCTGTAGGGTGGCAAACGGAGGCTGAGGGGAATCCAGAGAAAAGAGGGATGATCACATATGTTTCAACAATCAGGAAAGACTTCATTAAGGAGGTAGCACAGTAATAACAATTGACATTTATAGTGCTTTAAAGGCTGAAAAAGCACTTTACATACATTGTATTATTTGATTATCTCAGCGACCCTGTGAAGTTGATACTATAGTTATCCCTCCTACATCACAACTTTCCCCATCGAGGTTTCAATATATTGGGGGAAGGCATAAGAAATTAAATAGGAATTTTGGGGGGGATTTTTGTGGAAGGCACAGATGACATGCAAAGACCAGCAGGTGACACAGAAAAAAGTTTAGAAATTCAGAAATGCCTAAAATATACATTAAGTATTGAATAATATTAATCCAATTTTTACTGTAAGCTACTGTAAACACCTCATAAAAGAAAAAGAAAAAAAATCAGACTTCTTTGGTATGAAGGGAGGGCCAAAATATTTTACACAGATTTTCCAGATTGTGGAGGGGGGTGCTGTCATGCCTGTAACCCCTGTGAAGTGGAAGAGATAACTGTGTAGACATTCTTCCCAATTTTGTGGTTGTTCTGTCATTTTCAGTCATGTCTGACTCTCTGTGACCCCATTTGACATTTTCTTGACAAAGATACTGGAGTGGTTTGCCATTTCCTTTCTCCAGGTCATTTTAGAGATGAGGAAATTGAGACAAACAGGGTTAAGCAACTTGCCCAGGGTCACACAGCTAGTAGTGTCTGAGGCCAGATTTGAACTCATGCGGATGAGTCTTCCTGACTCCAGACCTGATGCCCTATCCACCGAGCCACTAGTTTAAATGTCTCATCAAAGGTCAAGTTCATGACTAGTCTGTCGCAGAGGTGGGAGCCCAGCTCTCCTGATTCTGAGTCCATTTTTCTTCTCATTGCACCATACTGTTTCTGGTTACCTTTTCTTCAACTGAGGCACTAATTTTATCATAAACTGAGGTGTACCTTTGAGGCAGGTCTGGGAGGATGGGTAAGATTTTGACAGATGGAACCAGGGATGTGAAGAGAGCATTTTAGGTTTTGAGAACAATACACACTAAGGAACAGAGACATGAAATTTTAAGATATGTTTGGGGAGCAATGAATAGTACAACTTAGCTAGAAATAGAGTTTGTGTAGTGAGAAACAAGGTGGGCTGGGGTGAGAGCACAGAGGACCTTAACGAAGGTATCATAAAGAGAATAAGGTATAACATCCCTATATCACATTCCCTGTTGAGGTGTTGTGACATAGTAGATAGAGAATTAGATTACAAGATGGAAAGACCAGAGTTCAACCCCACCTATGGCACTTATGCTATGTGGATATGAGCAAATCACTTAATGTTACCAAGCCTTATTTTTCTTATCTGTAAAATAATGATAATTAAAAACTGTAATATCTATCTTATAGGGTTTCTGTGGTGCTCAAATGAAATAATATATGTAAAGTACTTGGCAAACTTTAACATGTTACATAAATGCCAGATGTTGCTATTATTATTCAAAGCACTTTTCTATGACAGCTGGCTGTGTGTCTTAAGCCCATGGAATAATTTTTCTTTCCCTGGCTTCCGTTCTCCCCTCCATTCCTCCGCTGCTCCTTGCCTTTATGATACTTCCTGATCTCTACTTCCAGTTCTTCATGCATGCTCCGAAAATTTTAGCAACTCTGTTGCATACCCACCTTACAACCCCTACCTACCCCCCTAGATAAGGTCGGAGGTGTCTCCAGATGTATGCACAGCTGGGCTCTTCCACACTCTAGAACAGTAGAGGATAGACTTTGCCCCCCACTGCTGGCAGGCAGGCAGGCAGGATATTACCCCTAAGATAAATGAAGAAGAGTTTCGGCCCTTATTGGATTACGGTTTTTATTGAACTTTATAAATTCCAATTAGCAGACCCCTGAGCAATAAGCGACACAGAATGTGCGCCTCACTTTATGGTGTAATTATGACCCCGTTTATCCTCAGCTGAACAAGAGGCATTAAGGGAGAAAACATGGGAAGGATACATGCGAATAGATAAAAGTAGATATTAGCAACAGGGAGATAAAGACATTGCCTAGCTTGGGAATAATTGGTGAGGGCCAGGTGACATAGAAGCTTAGAATCCTAGCTTCGAATCTGACAGAGTTTTAGAGGTCATTTAAATCTAATCGTCTACCCAGTGCAGGAATCCCTGCAGAAGCCCGGAAAGAGGCTCATCCAGCTTCTCAGTTTGAGCATTTCTAAGGATGGGGAGCTCACTTCTTTACAAGTCAGTTCATTCCATTATCAGCTAGCTGGAATGAATTCATAGGATCATAGACCCTAAGAATGTAAGCAGCGGCAAAATTCATCTCGTTCCCATCCCTTCATTTTACAGATAGAGAACTTGCTAGAAAATTGTCTCTAATATCAAACACAAAACTACCCCCACCCCACCTCGGCTTCCTCTTTTGGAGTGAGGTTCTGTCTATTCTTCCTGTTTTTCGGAAGAGGACTATCCCATCTTCCGCGAACCAATATAACACTGAAAGCCAAACATCATCAAATCCCCCAATCCTCACTTCTCCAGGGTAACCACCCCCAGTTGCTTCATCCGAGCGTTCTTTGACATTGTTTACAGCTCCTCCACCGATCTGGCTGCCCTTTTCTGAACGCCTCTAGTTTGTCAGTGTCCCTTTTTCTGGAGATAAACGACCTCAGGCACAACCCTAAGGCAGAGATAGGAGCTGTCCTGCTCCGGGCAGCTGGAGCTTTGGAGTAAGTGTGGAGGAGGGAAAGAGGTGGGGGAGAAGGGGCGTTCCGGAGAAAGTGGAAGAAAGCTACGGAGGAACCCCCCCTTCCCCAGGCAAACAAGCCCCCTCCTCGATTTAAACTAAGGCGAAAAGCACAGGAGCCCTAAGGCGAGTGAGTCCTCCCCTATTTATTTTTGCTTTGACGTGTGTGTGTGTGTGTGTGTGTGTGTGTGTGTGTGTGTGTGTGGAGGAGGAGAGGGAGGAGGATGTCCTCTCCTTCCTCCCCTCCCGGTCATCTTTCCCTGAACCTCAAGTGGAAGATTAAAAAAACATAAATATTAGAATAACAATAAAAACCGTTCCTATCAGCATTTTGCCATTGTTACAGCGGCGCTAACACAGAGGTATCCGAGGCGGCTTTGTAATCGTAACAGGATGAAAAATGCTCAAGGTGTTCATCCCATCGGCTTCTGTATGTAAATAAGATGCCAGCTATTTGCGGGCCTGGGAGGGAGAGCACGGCGGGCTCCAGCAAGCCGGCCCCATTAGAAGTCACAGAGGAGGCGGGCGGGCAGGCAGCCAGATCCCACGCGTGCTCCCTCCGCTGCCTCTTCCTCCTCCCTTCTCCCAGCTGCCCGCCTCCCCCTCCCCCGCTCTTCCCCAGGGTTTGATTTATTGGACCTAGCCAGGCTTTGTCTTATTTCAGATAAGAAGTGTGTATGTATATAAACTCCAGCGGTAACTAACTACACCAGTCAGGGCTTTCGTGATTTCCTCCCCGCGCGTGTGAAAGGGAATGAAGGGGCGGGGGGGGGGGGGGCACTGGAAGGAAGGGGTGGAGGGGTCGGTAGGAGGCTGGATTTCTGAGCAGCTCGGAGATTTATGGGCTCCCGTGGAAGATACTGTCTCTGCTTTGAGCTCTGGACCATCGGCGCATCCCTAGGGAGCTTCTCAGCCGAAAGTTCCCACCGGGTACACTTTGGTCTCAGAACCACTGGTCCCATCTTATATCAGGCTCCAATCCTGCTGCAGTCAGAGAAGGCTGGGGCCTCTTGGGAGTGGAGTCTGTTTAGAAGGGAGATTGCAGGGCACATGAGACTGTCTGACCGGACTAAAAACAATGTTCCTTCCCTCTAGCCCTAGCCCTAGCCCTAGGACCAAATGATCTGGCGTCGAACATTCACTTCCTTCAGAAAAGGAGCTGTTCTCCAAATAGCCCCTTGACTGCTTCTTTCCAGTTTGGTCTTTTGAGTTTGTAGCTATATGCATGCTCATAGCAAAAGGCAGCAGTAATAATACAGTAATGTATAAAGCTTTATACTTTTCAAAGTACTTTGACATCCTTCCAGCCCCACAACAATCCCGTTAATTAGAGCAGTTATTTCCAGTTTACACGTTGAGTAAACTGAGACTCAGAGGGGTCGCGGAAGTAACTTCAGGTGATGTAGTAAATTACTGCTCAAGAAGTCAACAATTCACTAGAAAGGTTCTCTAAATAGTGCCCTAGAACTAGAAAATCCTGGAATAGAAGGCACACTTGAGATTTCTGCATTTTTATCCCTTTTCCAAACTTTAACACAGAATCTCAGAATCAGAGGGTCTTAGAGTTGGAAGAAACTACCGAGGTCATCTAGTCTAAATTTCCCCATATTTTAGGAATCCTTTCCCTAGCATTCCTGAGAGGCAAGCATCCCAGACTACTTGAATGCTGCCTGATATAGCAGCCTATTTCATTGTTGGACAACTCTTCTTTCCTATAACTTCCAACCTCTGGTTCTTGTTTTTCCCTCTCTAATAACACAGACCAAGTCTAACCCTCTTTCATGTGACAGTCATTTCATTGTATGGAGACAGCTTCCACTTCCTCCCCCTCCCCAATTCTTCTATTCTCTAGGCTAAACATCCCCAGCTTCTTCAAAGGTCTCTCAAAGGACATAGTTTCTTCACCCCTCACCATCCTTTTCTGGTCATGCTCATTTATCATTGTTCCTCTTCAAGAGTAAGCCCTGAAAAATTTCAAAGCAGGTGGAATTTTGTGCCTGACACTACTTCTTCTTGGGGACCCCCATGCTCTTCTCAGTGACTTATGTCAGCTCCCAGGCTCCTGCAGTTCTTATTAGAGTAAGACTCAGGAGAGCATGAAGGGGTAAAATGGCAGGTACAGTTGTGGGGAGCAATGAAGATGCATGGTTTGACAAAAGATATTCTTTTTTTTTTTTGCAAGGTCTCATTGAAGTACAAAACTCTCTCTCTTTCACTGTCTGTCTATCTCTCCTCCTCCTCCCTCTGTATCTCCCTCCCTCCCTCTCTCTCTCTCTCTCTCTCTCTCTCTCTGCTTCTGTCTCTTTCCTCCCCTCTTCTGTCTCTCAATTTTTTCTGTCCTTCTCTGTGTCTTCCCTCTTTTGTCTTTCTGTTTATATTTCTGTCTCAATCTTTTCTCTTCCCCTCTCTGTTTCTGCCTATCTCCCTTTCTCTTGTTCACCCTCTGTCTATCTCTCATCTCTTTTTTTCTCTCTCTGTTTCTTTCTGTCTGTCTCTCTGTCTTTCTCACCATTCTCAAGAAAATCCAGGACATATGATGGCCACAAGGTTAGTGGGAAAATCAGTGGGCTTCAAATCTGAAAGCTAGGTTCACTTTTGGTTCTGCCATTTCCTAACCCCATGAATAGCCCATTAAGCACCACAAGCCTCAGTTTCCTCTTCTGTAAAATGGGGATAATAATTTTAGTACTATTTTTCTCATGGAATTGCTCAGAGGGATATGTTTTGTAAGTGGTGGAGTGCTATATAAATATGGACTATGAAAATGAAGGATGAAGGGAATCAAGGACTGTTGGAGTCTTGAAAATCTTGCCTCTCTCATGAACTGACTGTGGGCTATAGAGCAAATCACAAAACCTCTCAGTGCCCTCTAGTCAACTTTCTAAGACCAGAAAGTGCTAGAATAGTAGAGGAAATCCCTCACTGAGTCCCATAGTTTTATTAAAGCAGGATGGGTTTGGGGGAAAATATCAAAAGCTGAACAGAACAGCGCAGGCCATCCTAGTTGTAAAATCAGTTAAATGTGTCTTGAATAACATCCTTACCCCCATTCTAGAGTCCCTTCCCTCCTTTCCCAAGCTATGACCCTCAAGTCCACATCAGGAAAAGATGCATCATTATGGATCATTTACACCTGAGTGTGAATAGAAATCATGTGGCCTTCTCCTGGATGTGTTTGCACTTGAAGCCTCTACTCTTATTGTGGGATAAAACATTTTATCATTTGGCAGAGGATTTCACACATCAGGAAGTGGGAGAGGATGGAAATGTATTTTGAGGGTCAGGGAACTGTTCTCAGCACTAATAACAGATCCTATGGAAAACCCATTCCACCTACTCTCCTAGGTCTATTCCTGCAACAGGGGATAAAAGGGACAGGGAGTTTGGAGAAGATATGTAATATCACCCTCTGCTCAATGTACTTTAAACAGGTGCACACACAGAACTGTGCCTGTTGACTCAGAAGTACAAATACAGTTACAATTACCCACTTTAGGGGTATCCCCTTTGCTAATTGGCTTCTGCTCTACCTGGGAAGAGTCCTAAGTCACTGACAGTGGGACAAAACAGAAAGAGAGCTGAAACCAGGCCAGGGAGGATAAGCCTTATGTGTCCTTGACTCTAACTTTTAAAACTAAACATCAATAAATCTTATTTTTTGGTCCAGCCAGAGAGCTGAGTCTCAAGTCAGTGATCCTAGTACTGAGGAAGGAAGATTGAGGCAGGTATGCAAGTAGTTGGCCAGTCACTGGAGAACAAGGCAGTAGGACAGGGAACAGATACAGAGATGATAGAGAAGTTCAAGAGTGTGATCTTGACATCTAGGAGCAGTATCAAAGGCTGTGGCCTCATTACCTCTGCATGGCTCCTAAAACTCTTTATACATAATCTGTAACCTCTTATAACCTCTTCCTACCTTCCCAGTGTTCCTACACCTTACTCCTATTCACATACTTAGCAGTGATGTTGACAGTGACACTGGGCCCTTTGATCTTCCTTAGGCTTGGCATTTTCCTCTGACTGGGCATTTTCACTGGCTGAACCTCATGAGTGGAATGAGTGGAATACTCTCCCTCCTCATCTAAGTCAGCTGACTTAGCTGGTTTCTATCAAATATCAGCCAAAATCCTACCTTCTATAAGAAATTGTTCAGGGTCCTTCTTAATAGTTGTGTCTTTGCTTTGAGATCTCTAATTCATCCCGCATATATCTTGTACATGTACAGTTTATGTAACACTTTCTCTTCAGAATGAGGACTGCTTTTTTCCCCTTTCTTTTTATCTTCAGTGCTTACTATCATGCCCAACATATAGTAGGTGATAAATAAATGCTTGCTTGTTGACTTAACACCAAAGAACTCAATACCTGTGCTGGCGCCTGGGCTGGTAGCAAGCATGAGAAGTTTATGGCAGCTTTTACTCCAACAGAAGCCAGGGAACAACTGGGCTTTATCAACCTGGATAGCTCAGGTCCATGTGCTCAGCTATCCCAATGTGTCCAACCACAACTGTTTCTAAAGGGCCCTCAGAAGTTTTCAGCTGAGCTCTTACATTATCAGTGTCCTCCAGTAGACCCATCTGCACTAAGGGGGTCTAGAGCCTTGTGGGAGGCAAAAGTTGTCAGGCAGGACAAGAGTCTTGGACATAGGGTCCCTGAGGATTTTCTTTATGATTAGGTTGTTATATTAATTCACTCTTCTTTTCAGGGGCATTTACATTTGAAAAGAAGCCAAGACTTTGAGCTAAAGGGATCTATGGTGGAGTCAAGCATTCATAAAGACTATCCCAGAATGGCAGCCCAGGGACAACATAGCATAGTGAATCCCAGTGAGGGGCTTGTAGAATGCTCTGCCTTTAGTAGGTGTGTTCACAATTAAAAACAACAACAACAACAAAGAAACCCTTTGTGTCACTTTGTCTATTATGGAGTATGGTCGTACTATCTCTGGTCAAGCCTTACCTTTTGTTATGTGATCCTAACAAACTGGAATAGACATCTGGTAGCTTTCCTCAAGCAGATGGAGCCCAATGCAGACTGTATGCTTATTGTCCAAGCATAACAGTTAAGTTTAGAGAGCCTTATCAATGTCAGCAATCAGGTAATGAATTTCTGGCCATGGAAACTCATCAAATTTTGAATGTTCCAGTCTTTATTGGCAGAAACAGTGCCCCCTGCCACCCCCCCCCCCCATAAGTTTATGGTTCTTTCAAAGTATCTACTACTGGTGAATGAACTCTAAAGATTTCAAACATCATAGGCAAGTGAAAGGAGATGCATATGAGTGGAGAGAGTATACACACACACACACACACACACACACACACATAAGGCTTGGCTACTGGGGCAAATCTTGAGTGTGGACTCAACATTCCACTCCATTTGAACCTCATCATGAAATCCTTTTCTTTCTCTTTTGTAATGAGGATTTGATATCTAAGTTCCCAGAAACCAAAATATCTCCTGGTTAAAATGTACCAGAACAATCCAGCCTGGAGGTTTATGGTTGAATAACACGTATTAGAGGCCTTTCCTGGTCCTCTGCTGCTAATGTCTTCCTCTTTTAGATTACTTTCATCTATTCTGTAAATATGTTGTACATAATAGTTATTTGTAGGGTGTCTACAAAATTTGACTATGAAAGCCTTAGGAGTGCCCCCCCGCTTTGGCCTTTCTTTGTGTCCTTAGAACGTAGCACAGTACTGGGCACAAAAGTAAGTGCTTAATAAATGCTGACTGATTGCTGGACTGACCTTGGTTAAGGCATTTACCTCCTTTATGCCTCAGTTTCCTTATCTTTAAAATGAGAAAGTTGGACTTGATGCTCTCTAACGTCCTTTCTAGCTCTGAAATACAATGATTCTATTTTATAATGTTTCAGGCAAGAGCACAAATGAGCACATTTGGAAGATTGTGGCAAGTAATAATGGTTCCCCCCCTCCTCCTTTTTCCTTTTTCTTGCTCCCTGCAATAGATCATATGGGATGGATTACATTAATTTTCTATAAACTATATCAACTTGAGTGACATGTCCTTAAGGGTTGGCTGATTGATATCTACAATGCGGTCTTATAATCTAAAATCATATTAATATTAATATTAAAGATTTTCTGTCCTTTACGCGCATCATTAAATCCAGAGTATAAGGTGAAATTGACAACATACATTTTGACAGCTTATCTATAATAAATATGCAAATCTTGATGCCCGCATGTCATCACAGATGCCAAAGCTCCGAGAAAGATCAGAGTGAACCTGTCTTCTGGTGACATTTTCAGTAGAGGATCAGTCTACATGGCAGACCTGTGTGGCAGGGACTGGCACTAGGTTTGAACTCATAAGTAGTGACCCTTCATCTCCTTGCCCTTGCAGTGAAAGCCCATCCTTCATTCTGCCAAGTGGGGAAACAAACATGTAAAGGTGAAGAAGCAGAAGAAGCTGAAGGTCATCTCATCCAACCCCCTGTCTCTAGGTAAATTACTACTCTAGGCAGATGGGGCTAGGCTTGTTCTTTTTTCCCCCTTCACTATTTTAAATTACTAACTCAGTAGTTATCAACAAACACAAATGTTCTCATATAAAAAGGATAGAAAAAAGGAGATTGCATAAAAAATTGTGTCTGTTCTTAGGAAGCCCTCTTTCCTTTCATTGCTCTACTGATTTAAGTCCTACCCAGTCTTCAAGGTCTAGTTCATGTCCTAGCTCCTCAATGAAGGCTTTTATTCCACCCCATATTGATCTCTTCCTGCTTAGTTACTTCTTGTACCATAGTGTGAAGTCACAGACTACCTACTTTTGTTCTTTCATTGTGCTGTGTGGAAGAATCTTGGCAGCCTCACCAACTCATCGACCTGCCTCCTGAAAACAGAGACCTTGTTTTCTTCCAAATCTCCCCAGCTAGTGTTTAGCATAAGGCTGAGTATGCAGCTAGATGTTTGATAAATACAAAGTGATTGATGGAAGGAAATTGGGAATAAGAAATCAAATGTACAAGTGAAGAAAACTGTTCTCTATCTACAGAGACTCTTCCAGGTCAGGCCAGTGTTCTCACTTCTGGGCTGAGGCAAACATGTGGAAGGTGTTAGATTAATTGAGCTTCTTTCATTGGTTGGGTTGTTTTTCCCAAGTCAGCCAGGAAGGTTGAAAAAAAAAAGAAAAGTTATTTTCTGTAGGGACAGATTTCTTTTTCTTTTTCTTTGTAAATGGGAACTGGGTTGAGGCCAGCACATTGGTTGCATCAAGACCTATTATGTCTGATAACAAGCCTGGGATGCAGGTAGGATGATATCGAGAAGCTGTGTTATACTTATCTGTATTCACTGGTTTCTCATCACCCCACAGAGGGGGGTGGTAGAGATAACATATGACCCTATAATTCTCCCGATTTTTGCCACAAATTTCATCTGATTCACCTCTTTTGCCTGCTAGATTCCAGGATTTCATTCCATCCCCAACTCTTTTTCATCTGTTCAAATCTCTTGCCTTCTCTACAGAGCCCTTCCAGGCCACCATAGCCCATACTGATCATGCCCTTCAAGTTTCAAGAGTCTATGCTCTTCTGGTTTTATCTTTCTACTAGTGTGAACTTCACCTTAACGCTCATTTCTTCTCCTTCAGTCTCTCCTAAAGAAGTTAGTATGAGACTGGATGCATTGTAGGTATTTAGGAAGTACTTGCTTATTGACAGGATCAGGGACAAGACTTGTGATTCTATTGATATGGAGATCTCCCTCATGAGGAATTTCCCTCTACTACTGCAGGTCAGCACCTCTTCTGCAACTTTCAGTTATCTCTGAGTCAGCTGTCTGTATACAATTAGACTATTGACTTATCAGAGCTAAGATCAGAATTTACAATAAACAAGAAATAATAGTAGCAAGAAAAAGATTTGACATAAATTAAGAATATTTAACTCTGAATTATTTGATAATAAAAAAGAGAAATAAGCAACAAAAATGACAACACTACCAACTGTAATTTTTCCTAGAGGTTAAACCAAAGTAAATTAATAGCTAAAAAGGAAACTAAAACAGCCTAGAATGTGCCTTAGTTAGCAAATATTTGACTTTCTCGCTATATGGAAAGGGGGTTACCAAAGACCACGCCAGGTTATAATATAAACTTATTTGTAAAATATTATGAAGGAAGATTATGGAAGATTACAAACAATGTCATTCTATAAAGCAGAGTAGTGGAGAGTGAAGTCATTCTAAAGACATCTTGGCAAAATATCCAACTAAGCAAAGCCATTCTAAAGGCAACCAAGGATGAAAATCAAAAGAGGGCTACAAATAGGAAAAAATAAAGATTTGCAAAAAACCTCACAAAAAATTGGTTTCTCCATTAAGTATAGTTGAACTACCATATTTAAATCCTAACATCACAGTCCTTGGGGTACTTATAAAGGAAACAGAAATGGTACAAAAGAGAACAAAGATAGGAAAAGCAGCCAGACTAGATTAGATATACAAATTATCCCCAAAATCTTAGTGCAGTTTTAATTTACTAAAGTTTAAAATTGCACCAAGACTTTTGAGATTCCTTGTACATACATATAGACAGACATATGTGTAATAACATGTATATATATATATATATATATATATATATATATATATACAGACAGATAGATAGATAAATAGACAGACAGATAGACAGATGATGGAAGTCATTGATTTTATAAGGGATTGATTTTATAAGCTTTCTAAACCAGAAGACAGTAAAGGAATGGGGAAAAATCTTGGCCCTTATTAATATCAACAAAAATTAACCAATAAGACATTAACAACTGACTAAATTTTCTACTCTCCCATCTATACATAAGTTTTATGGAGGCCAACTATACATGAACTGAAGCTATTCTTGATGAGTGCATTAGTCAAAAACAAATTGACTTTCACAAGTTATCTTCAACAATGGACCACATATTTCTCATCTCATAATTGATCAAAAGATGAGATGTAAGTTTCCATTATGTTTATTGTTTGTTGATTACTGGGGAAAAAATTCAACGTGGCAGAACAAAATGCTGTCTTATTAGTCCTTTTATAACAAGGTTCCTCCATTCCATATATCAAGATCATTCAAAATTCCTTGGAAAGATGTAACAACAGAAATAACTCTGTTCAATGACCCTCTGATGATAAACATCAGGTGAAGCATAAAACAGAAAGATATATGCTTGCGAGAAATATTCACTACAGTGATGGAAGAGATCCAGTGTAGAAGCCAGGTTGAGGAGGGATTCCCTGTGAATGGTAAAGTCCTCCAGATGCTCTTGTTTGTGGAGGATATTGTGATGATTGCAAGTCTCAAAGTACTGTTGAGCTTCCTAGAAGAGATCTCCAATCACTCAAAGGAGTGTGGCAGGTACACCCACACAGAAAAGATCAATTGAATAAAGAATGTTAATTGGCCAGATTTCAACATAACTCTGAGTGGATGCCCTACAGAGCTTGCCTAACAATGTACATTTGGAGGAAATCATACAAATGAATAGTGCTCTGGGCCCAGAGTTGAAAAGGAAGAAGAGAGGAGGTTGGATTGTTTTGGGGAAGTTGTAAAATACTACAACTAGGTGGTACAAGAATAGAGTGCTGATCATGAAGTCAAGAAACCCCAAATTCAAATCTAACCTCAGTCACTTACTGGCTACATGACCCTGGGCAAGTCACTTAATTATATGCCTCAGTTTCTTCATCTGTATAAGAGGGATAATAAAAAACATTTATTCCTTCGGGTTGTTGTGAAGCTCAAATGAGATAGTATTTGTACAAGTGCTTTGCACATAGTAGGCACTTAATAAATATTTGTTTACTTCCTTCTTTTATCTTTACTGACTTCAAGCTGCCCCTAAGAATGAAGGTAATCTTTTCATTACAAACATTTTACTGATGTTGCTTTATGATAGTGAGACCTGGAACACCACTGTCTAAATAGTTAAAATCAGCATCAGATCTATCTAGTGAAAAGACACTAATTACTATGAACAGGCTGCAAACTATAACCAATGAGGATCTGTGAAGGGCAAGAATAAGGGATATCACCAAAGAACTGTAAGACACAAAGAAAAAATATGTTGATCATATGGCAAGAGTAAGGGATAACAGGTATATGGCCAGAACACTTCAATGGTACCCTTGAGATTCCAGGATAAAGTGAGGAAGGCCTCTGGCATCTTGAGTGGCCCCTTAGTGATGAACCTGAACTTTGGTGAGGATAACCTGATCATGAGGACATGGGCAAGAGGCATGAGGAATTGACCAGCATGGTTAGGTTGTAATCCGCATTGTTAGAGGAGACTCTCAAATTGATAAACTCATGGATCCACTTGAGCATTTAAGTTTCCCAATAGGTTCATCTTGAAATCTCAGGTTATTATTGCACTAGGTAATAGGAGAGAGAGAGATATCTGAATTCCAAGGTACTTGCTAAGACATTTCTCCACCAGCTCACTCCACCAATTCACTCAGTTTACCCTGAGGTCTTACTTGAGTCTGTGTTGTGACAAAGCACAAATTATTTTCAATAATTTTCAGTAGCAAACAACCCATCCATCTATCTGTTCATTCATTAATCCATTTTAACATTGACTTATCTCAATTCAACTCAACAAACATTTATTCCCAGCTCTGTGCGAGGTGTTACGAATGATATAAAAGAAGGAAAAGACATGATTCCTGATGTCAAATAATTCAAATCCTAGTTCAGGAGACAAGACTTAGAAGAAGGAGGGAGAATAGTGAAATCAAAGTCTATATTACAGGCTCCAAACTTGAAGTGTTGTAAGAGCTTAAAAAAATGCATATCCATGTAAACTTGGTGGAGGAGGTGGGGCTTGAGGTGGCCCTTGAAAGTGAGTGAAATTTGGATAGGTGGAGAGGAGAGGGTGATCTGTTAGGAATAATAAGGTGTGCATGGCGCTAATGAAGATAACATCCTGGTTGGAATGGTGAAGTGCTGGGGAGGCTGGGGATTAGATCAGGGTAGAAAGATAAGATGAAGCTAGATTATTGAAGAGCCTTAAATTGTGAACAAGTGTGGACTTTGTATTGATGCTGGATGTCCTAAAAAGTCTTTTTCACTTTAATAAGTTAAAACTGCACTAAGACTTTTGGAACACTTTATATAGTTTTCCCAATCCTTTCATTTC
This sequence comes from Potorous gilbertii, assembly GCA_028658325.1. Classification (NCBI taxonomy): domain Eukaryota; kingdom Metazoa; phylum Chordata; class Mammalia; order Diprotodontia; family Potoroidae; genus Potorous; species Potorous gilbertii. The sequence continues at coordinate 603,057,243 of CM053769.1, read as the reverse complement.
CTTATTTTGTTCTGCCTTTTCTTAACTCTTTTTCTCTTACTTTTCTTCTTTCTTTTCTCTCGATTCTCTTCCTTTCTGTCCTCCCCTTCCTCTCTCCTCTCCCTATTTCTTCCCTACAATTAACAGCTGGCTCTCTTATGTTATGATATCTCTGTCTGTCTCTCTCTTTTATCTGTGTTGACTTGACATGCCTTAATCCCTGACGCAGCTCCTATTTCGTGTTAAACCAAAGGTAAATTCTCTGGCCGGCTGGGCCAGGCTGGAGCCTGCAGGATTTATACCATGAAGCATCTGCTGGAAATATTGATATTTGCTCACCTAGCACACGGCTGTCCTGATGTGAAAATATGACGTTGGAACAATCAATTACAGAGTCATTAACCAAGGTGTGGAGTGGTCGGAGCTGGGAGAGCAGAGGGCTGCTGTTGGGACATGACATGAGCAGGACGGGTCAGGGCCCCCAACAATCTACCCCTGGAGACTGTCCCACAAACCCCTGAAGCAGGAGGGAGGGGGAAGCCACAAGCTTCCCAAAGCATAATAAGTGAGCCACAGGCTCTACTCTCTTTCCACTCCAGTGGCTTTCAGTTTTCAATTTCAATAACTTTATTGGAATGACAAGGTAGACAAAGTGGTGCCCGGGTAACTACGTCAGACCTTGGTGAGCCAAGAGGGCGGCCGGCGCCTGCTTCCTCCTGCCTTTGCGTCATTCCTGATTTTTCCATCTCCCTGGCCGGGCCAGGGTGGGCGAGCTGCCTCTCTTTGTCTCTCTTTGTGTGCCCATCACCATCTCATTTTCTTAGCTTTTTTCTGCTTGTCTCTCTCCCTTTTATCTCTTTCCCGGCTTCCTCTTTCTACCCCGTCTTGACATCTGTCCCGCTCTTGTTTTCTGCCTCTGGCTTTCTATTGGCCTCACTGCCCCATCTCACTGTGTCTCTGTCTCTGTCTCTCCCTCTTCCTCTTTCTCCCTACCTTTGTCTATCAACTTCATTTCTTTGCCTCTCTCTTCTCTGCCTGTATTGCGTGCCCCGCCTCCCCTCCACCCCCACCTCATTTTTCCTAATGCTGTCTGTCTGTCTGTCTTACTCTCTTCTGCCAGCCCAGAAGATGGCTTTTGATTCCTCCCCATTATCCAGAGTGTGTTCTGATTACCCGATCCGGGCAGCCCTGACAGCCCTAGATGGATGGAACAATGGCAAATCTTTTTAAGATTTCATGCTTATCAACACCCATCATTCCTCAGATGAACCAAGAAATAGGCACTTATTATTTGGGGCTAATGACTTCTGAATGTTTTTTATTTTAATTTGTAATTTATATGTTTTCATCTAGCTCAGACATCGTGGACTCTGGAATTAGACATAAAAGTTTATAGGGGAGAGGGTGTGTATGGTTCTACGTGTGTGTCTGTGTGAGAGGATTGTGATTATGTCTCTGTGTGGAAGTGGAATGTGATGATTCTCTTAATTTAGCTGCTAGGGATACAACTGAGTTTTGATTAGATACTGACTTTTATTTGAAGGGTAGGGGTGATTAGATGGACAGTGGATAAGGATGGGTTTTATATAGAAAGCACTCACTAAATACCAATTGATTTATCACAATGAGAAAGCATTGACTATGGAATCAGAGAATTTGGGTTCAAATTCCATCTGTAATGCTACCTTTGGGTCCTTGGGCAAGTCGTCTAACTTTCCTGTGTCTCAGTTCCCTCATATGTAAAATGAAGGGATCTCTAAGAGCCCTTCCAATTCTAGATCTATGATCCTATTATAATATGCATAAGCTTTTATTAAGTGATTACTAAGAGCCAAATACTGTGCTAGATCCTGGGGACAGTTTTGCTCTCAAGGAGTAAAGTGAATATGAAATATATTCGATATGTGTATATGTGTTGATAACAGAAGGTTCAGGAAAAGCTTCTGTGAAGGAAACCACCTTTGGACTGAGAAGGAGAAGAATGAATCTAGGGCTTCCAAGGGGCAGTGGTGAAAAGGGAGAAACTTGTACTCGTGGGGCATAACCTATGCAAAACCAAGGAGGTCTGAAGTAAAATGTCCTAATCCATTGTTACAATCTGCCATAGGATTTTGTCTGAGTGCCTTATTATAAGGGACTTCATTTTAAATACACACATGTATGTATAGATGTGTGTGTGTGTGTGTACACACACACACACATATATATATATATAATATATGTGTGTGTGTGTATACATGTACATCTTTGTTTTACTAAACAGAAAATTGGTGGGAGCAGAAGAAAGATCCCCTGTTGACTAAAGAAACCACCACCATGTTCCTTTAAACAAAAATGATACCTGTGTGATGTATCCAAGTTTATATCGTACTTATCATAGCATTCTAAAATCCATTATGTCTTTTGATTCTCATAGCAACTCTATGAGGTATGGAGGATAGGCATTGTCTCCATTTTTAAAAGGGGGAAATCAAAGCACAAAGAAATCAAAAGACCTACCTAAGATTAAACAAGTTAATTGCTGAGGTCAAGACCAAAATCCAAGTTTCCTGACATTTGGTCAGTCTTCTTTCTACACTCAGGTGCAGAACTTCACTTATGCATTTAAAAACAAGATTAATTAGGTAATTAATTAATTAGAGACTGGGTCCCCTTGTCCCACCTACCTTGGAAGTATGGTAACCATTCACTAGTCCTGTCCTGAATACTAATCAACACATGAACTTTAACCTTCTTCAGTGTTTGGACCTGGGATGGTTCACTCCTCCTTAGGCACCTGGTGACCTTTTGCTTCCTAGGAGGTTCCCCAAACCCCACCCCCATGTTGATGCAGAACTTAGTGTGACTTTAACCTGATTGGCTTTAGCCCTTCTGCAGCTCAGAACTTCTGACTTCAATCAATCCACAAGTGTCAGCCTTCTCAGCAAGAGGGGTTACAGGTGTGCACCATACCTGGCAAGATTTTTCACAAAAATGACTTCACCTGACATCTTTCAGTAATTCAGCCATTTCATCAAGAAAGGCAGACTTGCATTTTCTTGACTGTAAGTCTGTCTTTTTCTTGCATATAGGAGTTAAAATAGTTAGGGATCATACTGGTTACAGATTTGGAAGAGGACCCACTTAAGTGGCCAGCAGTACTCCTGAGTGCTTCCTGAACCAGATTAAAATGTAATTGGGAAATGTTTAACAAAGTAAATAAAAATACAATATAACATGGAGAATATGTAGTTTTGTAATTTGTAGTTTTCTAAGTCAATAGGTAGCCTATAGGATCTGTTTCTATTGGGTTTATTGGGACTATTAGTACTCTAGACATTGTTCTGTGAGTACTCCAAAATTATTGATTGGGAAAAGCAGCCATATGACTCAGAAATTATTGATAAGGTATAATAATAGCTAGTATTTATATGCTTTAAGGCTTATAAAGCACTTTACAAATATTTGATTTGAGTACCATTTGATGCTCACAACAACCCTGAAAGGTAGGTGGTATCATTATTCCCATTTTACAGATGAGGAAACTGAGGCAGATAGGAGTCACATAGCTGATAAATCTGGGACTAAATTTAAACCCAGGTCTTTTTGACTCCAAGTCCAGTCTTCTATCTACTGTGCCACCTAGCTGGTGGCATGGGAAAGTGGGACTAGGTATGTATGTGAACAAAAACAAAAATAAAACACCTAGAATTAACCAGCATTAAGATACAGTGGACAGAACTTTGGGCTAGGTATTAAAACAATCTGGATTGTAGCTGTAACTGTCATTAAATGCCTGTGTGATCTTGGGTGAGTCTTTCTGACCTCTCAAAACCTCAGTTCTTTCAATTGCAAATAAAGAGTTTGAAGTAGGTAATCTTGATGGCCTCCTCCAGAAGGAAAGCTCATGATTCTCTGATGTTTGTAATATAGCATGATTCCATAAATTTTCTGAATCTCAAAGTCAATCTTGGGCAGGGAAATTTGGGTTAATCAGAATACTCACTTAATTGGAGTGGTTTCCTTAAATCCATTTCCAGGTGGCAGGAGCAAATTCTGAGGATCTGCTTAGCAGAGAAGCATTTAACGAATGACTACGGTTTATTTCTATGTCAAAATTTTAGAGTTCCTTTCTATTCTCCCCCAAACACACAAACACATGCACACACACACACACACACACACACACACGCACACACGCACGCACATGCACACATACACATGCACACACACTCACACTCACAATTTTGGGGGCGTGGGTCATATCTGGCCTATTGTCTGGCATCTTCTTCATCACCATTCTCAGTTCTGCACCCAGAATCTCCATGCATTGAAGTTTGGTCTGAGAGGATCCTACTCCAACAATTAATTTACTGTGATTATTGGGAACAAAGTTGTTTTTTTTTAAACAAAGTTGAAACATAAAATGTCTGGGCTTAATTTCCCCTTGCCCTTAACAATTAGTTAACAAGAAACTTAATTTTCTGATCAATTTAATAACTCAAAATAACTGTCCCCACTGCCCAATTCTAAACATAACCAAAGTTTTCTAAGGAAGAAATCACATTTAGGACCTGCTTGAATAGGCACTGAAACTTGATAAGAGTCAGAATATCCTAATGTGCCCTGAGACCAACATGAATTATCTTGTTATTTCACCAGGTTCAAGTACTTGCAGAGAAGATTCATAGACTGAGCTATAGCTTGTAATGCAGAATGAACACATATCCCTTTTTAAGACTCAGTTTAAAGCCAGAGGCAGCATGATACAATAAAATGAAAGCCAGATTTGGAGTCAGAGGACTCCATGGATACTCAGGAGTTCAACTCCTAGCCCTTCAACTTGCTACATGTATGATTTTAGGCAAGTTATTTAGCTTTTAAGGGCCTCAGTTTCTCCATCTATAAAATGAAGGGTTTAGACTAGCTCAGTAGTATCTAACGTGGGCCCCTCCCAAGTGAATCTGAAGCAGATTAAAAATGTAATTGGGAAATATTTGAACAAAATAAAAATACAACAGAATATAGATAATGTTAATTTGTTGTTTCTAAGTCAATATATAGCTGGCAGGGATCTTTATGTGAGGTTTAGTGACACTGCCCACTGGGTGCCTCACTTAGGTAGACTTTGTTTTAAATGCACATATGTATGAAAATCTGTTTTTTGAATTTTGAAATTTCTATTTGAGTTTGACATCACAGAAATTAGATGACTTCTAATTTCATATCTACAAACCATTTTATTTCCTGAAGCCTTCTTGGATTATCCTAGTCCCTTTTTCCTCCATATTCCCAGATCACTTCGTGTCTGAACCATATAATCTCACGCTCCATGCTACTTTGACTGACATAGTTTCCCCATTGCTCCATAGTTTGAGTCTTGTCTCCCCACCTGGACTGTGAGCTCCTTATAGAGACACAGGGGCATATGTCAACCTCATGGTACAGACAAGAATCCTGAGAAGCTGTAAAAAAAGAGGAGAAAGTAGTAGCTGGAAATAATCAAATTCATCCAGGGAAGGCTTCATGGAAAAGAAATATTTATAGGTAATATGGTCCTGAGGCAGCTAGATGACTCAGTGGATAAAGCGCTCAGGTCAGGAAGACCTGAGTTTAAACCTGGCCTCAAATACTCTGATACCAACTGTGTAACCCTGGGAAAGTCACATAAGTCTTGCCTAAATCTGCTGGAGAAGAAGCCACTCCAGTATCTTTGCAAAGAAAACTCCATGGACAATACAGTCTGCGGGGTCATGAAGAGTCAGAACAGCAACATCTATGGTCCTCTCCCTGCCTCTGAGGAGGACTCCCTTCTAGACCCTCAGGGACACGTGTTGGTAGTGCAGCTGAATTCTAACAATTGACTCAGGATTGATCCCCAGGCAATGAAGGTGAGAAATATGATTGTAGTAAGAAAAGGACTAGAAAGCTATACCAAGAATCTGGAGAACTAGGTTTTCATTTGACTTAGCCAAGGGAGCCTAGGCAGATCCTTTTGTGGCCTCTGTGGGGGGATGAGAACTGTTATTATCAACGTTCCTTAGCAAAGAATTGGAATCAGTTTAATCAAGAGATCTTGACTTTGAAAGGTCACTAGTTGTGTGACTGTGACCATGAGCAGGTCACTTAACCTCTCTAAGTCTTAGTTTTCTCATCTGTACAATGGGAAGAAATGTACTTTGTCAAGCTAAAAGCATTCTGGAAATGGACGTAACTATAAAATTGGGAGAAAATAACATCTATACATCTAAACTACCTTTCAGAGCTGTTGTGAGAATCATGAGATTGCAGACAAGAAATACTTTGCAAAGTATTATGTGTAAACATGGGAGTATCATATACCAATGAATTTCCCAGACCTAGTCTAAAATAAAACTCCGTATATGTGTGCCCATGAACATGTATGTATGTATCTCCCACTTCCCCACCCCCAACCAGGACCAGATAGCCCAGATGTATGTATTTGTTTGGAAGTTAAAGTTGGATTTATGCATAAGAATGGAACAGGAAGTTTCCATTAGTGTTAAGTATTGAATTGTGGGAGGGCCCTGAACCTGGTGTCAGGGAAACCTGGGTTCAAATTCCACATCTAAGGTGATACTACTACACATCCTTTATGACCCATCTTGAACTCTACTTTCTCCTTGAAGCCTTTCCTAACTCTCCCAATCCATACTGATCTTTCCAGTTTCTGAACTTTTATAACACTGAGACTGAGTCACAAAATACAACAGCAGTAAAAGAATTTTCTTTTAATCCTCCCCATAGCCTCCATGACTCCCAGACCCAGACAGGGAGAAGGCAGGGCATTATGAAAGAAGGAGAGAGCATTAGAGAGGCCTGCAAATGTTTCAGTCCTCTTCATAGGATCACAAATTCCCAAGAATAAGAGCATTCAATCCCAGCTCTCCACTTCCCCACATATTTCTTTCATTGGAGATGCACTAAAATTGCCATATCCCCAGAGTACTAGGAAAATATCTAGCTTCCAGACACCATGTGCATTGGGGAGACACCCAGCTGGCTGGAGTGGGTGTACACTGAGGAGAAATCTAGTCCATAATGGAATCTGCTTTGAGAGGAGAACAAGGACAATTCCTTTCATCTTTTATAGATATGTCAAAGAAATATGAGGGCCTTTTCTGTCTAAGAGAGTTTTCTTTCCCCCTCCCTCCCCAAATGTGCAAAATGAATTTAATAGTTAATGTGTGTTGTGTTGGGTATGTGCCATGCTGGGGCTCAAGGCCAAACTTACTACAAAATTGTGAAGTCCAACAAGTTTGTCTTTGACATTTCCAACCTTTCCGGTCCTCCTTTCCCCCAGATCCTCTAGGACAAAGTATTCTAATATTGAGGACCTTCACCTGGGTCTGTCTTTCTTGGGAAGTGCTCTATATTCTGGACCTATCTCTTTTTCTCTATCCTATATGTACCTTCCAATCAAACCCTGCTTTCAGTTAGCTGTTACATAGGGAAGAATTCGATAGGCTCATTCACACTCAGATGTTCTTGGGTGGTGATGGCTTCATTTGTTCTCTCTCAATAGAATTTGCATTTTAGCAGGAGGTACAATGCTGATAGTGTTGCATTGATCTGATAGGCTATTGGGAGAGATACTTTTGGGAAGGAAGTGAAAAAGTTGGTATTGTTCACATGGCTCCATTATAGGTCACTGCTTGCTCTGCCTAATGTTAAGCTGAGCTTTTTGGGTACTGGAAGCATTGCCCAAGCAGATACTGAAATTTGGGGGACAGGGAGGACAAAATGTACAAAATGAGGGGCTCCTTTGCCACTGGGGAGACCTTTCGTCTGCACATCGTATAGGGGAATAGTCATTTCCAACACTTAAGCCTGAGAAACCACAAGGGAACCTCATGCTTCACAATTACCGTGTCCCTGAAAAGTTCAATTGTAAAATTAATTGGTTATGTAAATTAGGTCACACCCCCTTCATTAAAGTCCTCCTTCACTGCCTCATCTTGGAGTGGAAGTGAACCTGGGTTCTCAAAGGCTTGGACTGTGGAATACAAACTTTGGCAGAGTCTACTAAACTGATAAGGGCATGAGTATGAACCTGGTGATTGACTCAGTGTATGTTGTGAAAGAATCACTCTAGCAAAAGTTGGGGAGGTTCATTTCCATGTGGATTCTTTCACCATCACAACACTTAAGGACCCATCTATTAAGTCATGGAGTAGTTGTCCCCAACCATGGTGAAAGCATGGGAGCTGGGCTTGACAATCTCTGGGGTTATTTAGACCTACCTCTATGATCCTAATAAGAAAAAAAAAACACCCATAGATCTTTGCGTTGGTAAAACAAGTCACAACTATTTTACCATTTAGAAAATGAGGAAGTGGACTGAATGAATTTCAAGATAACTTTTAATTATAAAATGCAAAGAAAGATCACCATTTAAAGGATTCTTCTAGTGAGTCTTCTTGTAGAGTGAAGAACTATTTGTAAAATGAAGAATCACTTCTTAATTTATCTTTTTGGTTTAAAGTAGATGCTCATGTATGCTATTTGCTTAAAGGGGGGGCACTGTTTACATTGTAGGCCATTAGTGTTTTTCATTCTTCTTTTCTAAGATCTGTTGTAGTCAGTTCAATACGATTCGGTATAATTTAAGAAGTATTTGTGCTAATAATAGCTAGTATTAATAGTAGAAAGTTTTAAGATTTACAAAGCTTTACAAATGTTATCTCGTCTGACCCTCACAATAACATTGAGAGAGAGGTATTATTATTTCTATTTTAGGAAAACTGAGGCAGCTAGAAGGTGGGGTCACACAGGTAGTTTCTGAGGCCATATCTGAACTTAGCACTTCCTGACCAGTGTTCTTGTCCAATGTTCTTACTCACTGTACCACCTAGCCACCTCTCTAAAGCATCCCTCCTGTGTTCCCCAGTAACATGCCAGACAGTATAGACAGAGGAAAGGAAAATTTGGTCTGTGTCCCTCAGTCCAATTGAAGAAGTAAGACAGAGTCACAAAATAGAGAGTAACACACGACTGAATATGATTAAGTGATATGTTGATATCTAGGGGAGAGCTCCCCTCAACAAGGTGCTGCTGTGGAAAGTCCTGAATGGAGAGTCAGAAAGCCATGATTAGTGTCCTAGATCTACCATTGACTTTTTTAATGTGACTTTAAATAGCTACTTAAGCCTTCTGAGTTTCACATTCCTCATCTGTCCTTCAGTCATTCCATTCCTGACCCCATTTGGGGTTTTCTTGGCAAAGATACCACAGTGGTTTAGCATTTCTTTCTCCAGCTCATTTTACAGAGAAGGGAACTGGGACCAACAGTGTTCAGTGACATGCCCAGGGTCACACAGCTAGTAAGTGTCTGAGGCCAGATTTGAACTCAAGAAGATGAGTCTCATTAACTCCACGCCTGGCACTCTATCCACTTGTCCTAGCTGCCTCAATGGGAGGTTGGGAAAACCAATGGAATATTAGATGTGAAAGTATTAAATATGAAAGTGCTTTGAAAAGTATCAGTGTAGAAAGAAGGGGCTAGTGTAACCATGACCTTTGCTCTTCATAATCCTGTCTTCTTTCTTCCTCTTTCTTTCATTTGGTGTTAAGTTGGCTTAGGTGACCTTCCAAGGTCTCTTTCAACTTGAAAATTCTAGGATTCCCTGGATTTTACATCAGGACTATGTTGCCTATGGAATACTGGAAAGAACTGGGGATCTTTAAAAAGTTAGAGATGAGAAGACTTGATAGGCAATTGGTATAATAACAAACTCAAAGGATTGTCAAGTGGAAGAAGGACCAGATTTGTTTTTCTTGGTCCCATACAGGTTAAGTGTTCAAGCAGAGATGAGAAGGTCATTTGTCCAGCATTTTGTTGAGAAGACATTTTCTGCTTTAGGTGGAGAGGTTGGGTGACATGACCCCTGAGATTTCTTCTAGTTCTAAGAGTCTACAATTATAACAGACTCTTGTACTGAGTCCCAGATGAAGGACAAGGGTTAAGAGTCCAAGAAGAAGACCCCTACATGAGTTAATCTAATCTCATTGACTTTATTGTCTATATATGCCATTTAGTTTTACTTTCTCTTTATTTTCCTCTTTCCTCCTTCCCTTTGGGATGACTTAGTCACCTTTCCCAAGAGATAGTTTTCTGTGTTGCTCTGTACTGATGAGCTTTTTTGGCCTTATCTCTCATCTTTTCTGGGTTCAAGATTAATAGACTTTTTCTTCATTTGGGATCAATAGAAATAAAAAATCAATAAAAATCAAATAGAAAGGAGAGGGGCAAAAAGAAAGGTAGGAAAGATGAAAAAAAAGTCAGTTAAATAAAAAAAGAGATTGGATAAGAAGAATCAAGTCTAGGTCTCAGAACCTTTACCTTTACCAGGGCTATCTTCAAGCTTTGGGGGTTGGGTTTATTTATAAATAATATCCATGCATTAGTGGCTAGAGGGTTGTCCTGGAAACCAGGAAGACCTGAGTTCACATTCCACCATGGACACATACTAGTTGTCTGACTCTGGCACTTAACATTTTTAGTGCTCTAGGCACCTCTCCAAGACTATAAATTGCAGAGAAGGTGTCTATCTATGATTGGTAGAGGGATGTTCCTCACCCAGGAATTCCCTATATCTATAAAGTCACAGTTCCTATCCTTATCCCTGCATTACTATCCCTATCCACGCATTATTGGGCTAATGATTTTATATGTTATAAAGCAAACGAACCTAAACAAAAGGGAAGAGATAAAGAAGAAATAATATTTGATCCTTGAGGTAATAGGAAACCACTGGAGTTAAGTGACCAGGGGAGTGACATGGTAAGATGTGCACATTAGGAACATCCCTTTGGCTGCTGAATGGAGTATGAAGAGGAGTGAGAGGACACTTGAGGCAGAGGAGACAAATAAAGGGGCCATTGAAGTCATCCAGGGGAAAGGTGGTGAGGGTCTGAACTGAAGTGGTGACCCTATGAGTAGTGAGTAGAGGATGCATACCAGAAATGATGTCAAGATGAACTTGACTTGACCAGGGATTCCTTGTGTGGGGTGATGGAGAATTAGGGTTCAAGGATGACATTGAGGTTTTAATTCTGGGTGATTAGAAGGATAATACCTTCCATCTGAAAGCATTTTCTAACTACCTTTATCTGGTAACCTACCTAATTACTATTGTTTAATGTGATCTATTCTTTTAGACTATGAGTTCCTTGTATTTTGGCCTTTCTTTCTATCATCGGAGCTCAGCACAGTGCCTGGAACATAATAAACCCTCAATAAAAGTTTGTTGACTGACTGGTGTCCTCTACAGAATTAGAAGGAGGGGTTTGGAATCGGGGTAGGGATGAGGGGGGGAAGTAGTGCAATTGGAACCTATTCATCCTGTGCTTTCCCTCTGAAAAGTGGAAAGTGTGTGTGGTGTTGGGGAGAGGGGAGAGATATGGTGGACTTGCTCACTGATCATTGCCAAGATTAATGAAACGTAGAGGAAGAAAGTTTTCCTACTGTAGGTGGCTGGGACTGGTTAGGTTAAAACTTGGTGAAGGACCCATGACTCTAGCAGCCATTGGTGGAAGAGGGTTGAGTGAAGGAATGTTGAAAGGCGTGGCTGTGGTTGTTGTGTTGAAAATAAGTCCATAATTCAATCTGGGGGTGATAGTGGGACCTACTATCTTCTTATCCTCTCACGAGTTGATTACAATAGGCTAGAATATAGGTGACATTGCATGAAGATGGATATCTTCAACCATCATTCAGCTGTTCCCCAGTTCATGGAAATTCACCTTCTTATTCGTTCTTTGCTACAACAAAATACTGCTGTAAAAAATTTGCTCATATGAGGTCTTTCCCTTTGTCTCTGAGGTCTGTGCCTAAGAGTGTTTAATCACTTGCTCTTTAAGGTGTGCACAATCCAGTGAATTAGACCAATTCACAGGCCCACCAACTTTGGATCAGTACCCATCCTATCAGGGCAGCGAGGTGGTGCAGTGGATAGAGCACCAGTGCAGGAGTCAGGAGGACCTGAGTTCAAATGTTACCTCAGGCACTTGACACTCATTAGCTGTGTGACTTTGGGCAAGTCACTTAACCCCAATTGCCTCATCCTGGGTCATTCATCCCAATGAATATATGGTCACTGGATTCAGAAGGCTCTGGAGGAGAAGTGAGGCTGGTGACCTGCACAGTCCTCCCTCCCTCAAAACAAAGTCAAGTGCAAGTCATGTCATTATTTCTCTGATGGCATAGTCTTCTTTGGCAACGAAGGACAAACACACGCATACCTCTTTAGGGTTATGCCATAGCCCTCACTTTGGAGATCAGCAGTCTACAGCAGTGGTGTCAAACTCAGAAACGTGAGCCACTAAAACAGCTCTAAGGATCCCTCCTGGCTGCATATTGACTAAGAAAATCACATAGTAACATTATTTCTGTTCTATTGTATTTTTATTTATGAAGTATTTCCCAGTTATATTTTAATGTACCATATATTTGATACCTCTGGTCTACAGGATAAAATCCAAATTCCTTGGTTTGGTATTCAAGGCTTTCTACATTATTTCCCAACACATAATTTATGTTCTAGCTAAATTTGGGCTACTTATGATTACTGAAGACTCATTGAGTTTTAGAATTGGAAGGGAATTTAGAAGTCACTTAGCTAATTTTAATTTTAAAGCTAAAGAAACAGGTCCAAAGAGTTTAGCTTTTCCCAGGGTTAAGCACATTCTGCTAGTTAAAGAAGAGATGGGTACAGAACTAGGACTCCTTTTCCTAGATCGGTAACCATTCCATTGCCCTGCAACCATCTCTCCAAATTTTGGCTAAGAAAAAAGCAAACAAATTGGATTATGTTTGATTGGCCAAAGGAAAGCCTGTATGTACATGTAGAAAGGATTTCTTTTCCTTCCTCAAAATAGAAGCTGGGCCTCAGTTTTATCATCTGTCAAATGGGGATAATTTGACAACCAGTAGTTATTGTCAAGGATCAGATAAGATAATAGATGGGGAAATACCCTGGAAAGCATAAAATGCTATAGCAGTGTTAGAGTTTATGATAACAAATGCAGATGATATTGCTTGAGCCTAAATCTAACCCCCCCCCCCACCTCCCAAGGGAAGTGGAGTACTGAGACTTCAGTACTAAGTATTCAGATCCTATTAACTCAGGTGGAAGTGACATATTTGTCATGAATTTTCAGATTTTTTTTCTTTGACTGGCAGGTATAGACATAGACTGGCCGATGGATGGGCTTGGGAATCAAGAGCTGCTTGCTACAAATTTGGGGCCACTCTACTGACTGACCTCATTCCCCAGGGCCCACTTTGAGGCACTGGAGGAGGTAGAGAAGAGGAAGGGAATGACTCTTAGCTGAGGTCCTCATTTAATGATAACCACTTACACTTAGATAGTACCTTAGGCTTCGTATCAATTAACTCATTTGATCCTCCCAATAGTTTTATGAAACAAGTAGAACTGGGGATCATTAGCTCCATTTTACAGATGAAGAAACTGAAAGTTAAGTGATTTGCCCAGAGTTATATGTGGGACTTGAACCCAGGGTCATCTGATGCTTTCTCTTTGCACAGCATTAAGGTAGTCTCCCCAGAGTTGACTATATATGCTATGAGAATAATGGAGAAAGCTGTATCACCAATGAGCTGAAGAGAAAACTTCATCCTGTACTTTCTGAAGGTCAGGAGGCAGAGCCCTCAAAGGAATATGGTTGGACTCTGATTTAAGAAACCTGGCTATGCATAAATCCCAACGTGCAAACCGGATCAATTAAGGAGAGACTATTCCTATTAAAAAAGGATTCTTCACTTTATAAAAAGAGTCCCATGGGGCCTCTTCTAATGAGCTCCCACAGTGCATTTAAAATAGGATTTACTTTACAAAAAATTTAATTTACATGCAAACATTAGGCAACAGAACTACTATGTAAAGCGAGGCCCACCTGTATCTATTTAGCGTGCCTGGCAGTCCCTCTCCTGGAGAAAGCTGGGAGCTGCAGAGATGGGGAGAAATTAGGGGAAAATGAAAAGGGAAAAAAAAACCAACCCTCCACTGAATTGAATTAATTTCTTGTTTCAAAGGAAGACCACCAACCTTAACATCTGTCTTTGTTTTTTCAGGAGTTTGGAGAATCTGGTTTGCATTGTTCTTGTGTTTTATCTGTCCTCATCTCTGTTTCTGGCTGACTTATTACAAAGCCTTTGAAAAACAAGGTGGTTTGGTTTTTTTTTAATGGCAACGCTGGTGTCCCCCACCAGGCTGGATGGTTGGTTCGTTAGTGAGCACACTCACCCCTGCTGAAATCTCCATATCGCTTCCATTACCAATGTGGGTTTCCGATGCACTGGAAATATTTGCAGTGTGGCTGGCAGGGAACATTTCCCATATTCACATAGTTAAATTAGTTAGCTGGATAGAAACCTCAGTGATGATATATCTAGTTGTCAGTCGTGACTTGGTGCTAATGGCACTACAATTTGGTTACAAATCCTGCTATCATTAATCATCTGCCAGGAACATGCAGAGAACTGGGCTGTAGGCCCTGGGTGCTGGTGGCAAGTCGGGGACCAGCCCTAGTCCAGTCTGAGGTGGGGGCAAGCCTAAGCTAGTTCTAGCCTTTCCTCTTTTCTGGTCCTTGGTGGCCTACTCTGGGACTCTCTCCTTTCCTGCCCCACCTCCAGGGTGATACATGCCTCTATTTATTAGTATTATGCTACTTATGGTAATAGCAGACCGTACACTATTTCTGAGCATTAACATCTGCTCTGAGCAGCCGACTTTCACTTACAGAAACTGATTTCGGCTCAGTCAAGCAGATAAACAGAGAAATCAAAGCAGGTGGCTGAAAGTGAAGGAGGAATTCTCAATTCCTGCATTCAACCGATGAACTTCACTAAAGCCATAATTAATATTCAGATAACTATATTCCAACACATAGAATAAACAAGATCATTTAAAGGATGCAAAATACATCCCCAGGGCAGGAGGAGAAAAGAAAAAGGGGAAGGGGAGGGAGGCAGGAGAGAAGCAGAAAAGAGAGGATTGAATATGAATGCAGACACTTCGTAGCTCTACCCTATTGTTCTAGGAGGCTCTAGCCTGGGAGAGAAAGAACTAGGAATTAAGAGTAGAGTAGGCTAGCCTGGTGTTTGCAAAATGCTCTCTTGAGTCACCAAGGGGCAAGTTTCCTACGCAACACTTTTCAAAATGGGGTGAGAATAAATGAGAGCTCAAGTGCTAAGAAGTCTTCTGGGAGACTTTATGACGGGCTGGTCACTTCCTGTTCTGCCAGCTCATTTCTTTACTCATTTATGCCACCTCAAAGACCCGGCCAGTCCTTTGTGGAAAACTGGATTGCCCTGGGACCTAGTGGGAAACCGAGTCTTCTTGAATAGCTATGTTCACTCTTCATCGTTGGGAAGCTGATGAAAGATCCCTTGTCTGAGAATCGGAAGTCCTGGGTTCTAGTATTTGCCAGTTGCACCACCCTGGACAAGTTATTGGACTTTCCCTTCCAAATCTGTTCAGCATCATGGGGTGACTTTGAGGAAAGCTCTAGAAATGGGAGTTGCTTTATCATTCCCTTCTTGCACGTTGTGGGGGGTAAAGAGAAGACAGGGGCTCTCAGGGTTACATAGCATATGATGGTGGGAAGAAAGAAGTCTATAGAAATAGGTTTAAATGTAATTTATTTCATATTGGATGTCTGTAGAATTCGGTCTCTTTAGGGTGAATGCTCCTTGAGAGCTTTCAAACACCATATGTTTGTGTGTGTTTTTTCCTATTCAGTACAACAGCTAGAATACGGAGAATTTCAGAAATGCTAAATGAGGGTAATTCTGTAACCTGGAACAATTTGTGAAGGCAACAGTGTCTTTTTCTCCAAAGAGCACACGATGTCTTACATCTCTCTGAATTACATAGTTCCAGACCAGTTCTCAGTCCCCACACAACGCCGTGACGTACGTACATAGAGAGATACAGAAACTGACTCACTTTATCACGTTAGAATAAAATGATAGTAACAGGAAAAATTAGTTCAATCAATCATTTTGCATGCCATGCCCAGTTGTGTGTGTGTGCACGCACGTGCATCTGTGTGTCTGTTGTAGATAGCTATTTTGTAAGTTGGTATATTATTTGATATTGTACATGTAATGTGATCTCCACGGGGATGGATAACTGACTCGGGAAAAAAAGTCTGTGACCATGAGCTAAACACCAGAGGCCAGATTTCTGTGTGTGTGTTTAAATTTGAGCCTAGCTAGGGACAGAGGGGAGAGGACAGGGCTCAGTTCTCAGATGTGCGTGGAGAAGCTCAGCTTCAGTTTTCTGACCTTCCCAAAGGGAGACCCATCCACTCAGGGATGGTGTACAACAGACATCCAGACTGGCATACAGATCCGAATGGCAGAATTGTGCCTGAAGCTAGTCATATCCTAATAATGAGGTTCCACTAATTTTATTTTTTCCCCTTTCCCTTTGTGGCACTCTAGTTGGAAAGAATATCCCTATGGCAAAAGAATAAAAAAAGAAAAACTTAAAACTTTAATTTCCACTTTGGGGGTAAATTTATCTCCCTCCCGGTGCCTAAGTTCATATGCCCTCAGATTATCTTTCTCCATCCACTGGAGTTCTTTCCAAGGCACTATCAAATCCCCTTTGGAATCACTTTCTTTGTGGTGGAAATTTCCCCTGATGCCTGAAATTTTTCTGGTTTCCTTGGAAATGAACTTCTCTCCCGAAACACAGCTGTTTACTGCAGTGGGGGGAGCCAGGCAGCCATTTCCCCTGAGAAAGGCTGAGCCTCCATGGAATTCTGTTGGGTATATGGTTTGTTGTCTCCTGGAAGAACTAAATGGGGTTAGACTTTGGGGGTAGAAAGCAGGCCTGGAAGCTATACAAACCTGAAGCTTTCTTTCACTCCTGCCTTACTGGCATAGTGTCCTAAGTAGTTACTTTGCTGAATAATAAGCCTTCTCATCCATCTTTCAATCAATATGCATTTGTTTTCATGGAATGCTTACCATATGCCCAGCTGTGTGTTAGAAACTTTGGGGTCTATAATTACATCTCATACTTAGATTAGTGTTTTTGCACTTTCAAAGTATGGCAATACTGTTATGAGCACCAGACAGGTACTGGTACGCCCATTTTGCAGTTGAAGAAATGGAGGCTTGGTGGGATTAAATGAGGGGCTTGAAGTTGCAGAGCAGAACCCTCCTCAGAGTCCAGAGCTCCTGAGTCTCAGCCCAATGTTCCTCTCCCCCAACACACCATCCCTTTCATACATTTGGAGAAGCAGGATGGCATCATGGAAAGAAGTCTACATTTGGAGTTAAGAAAGCTTCTAGCTTAAATCCTCAAATTTGACAATTAGTAGATATGCGCCTATAGGTAGGTCATTTCTCCTTTTCAAGCCTGAGCGTCCTCATTTGGAAATAGAATTTCTCCTATAGAATTAGAATTCTGTTGTTATTCAAAAGTTACATGGAATTCCATGGTAACTATGGAATCCCAAAGTTAGTAGAATAGCTATAATAAGAATGCCTCAACATGGTTACGACAATGAAATGAGTTAATTCATGGTTCCTAAAGTGCTACATAATCGTTGGTGATAGTTTGGCTTCCTTGTGTCCACTCAATCAGATCTTAGTGTACCGTCTTCCATCCTTTGGGATTTATTACTTTTTTGACTAATTTTTTTTTTGATTCATCCTTTAAATACCAGCTTCAGTTCCATTTTCTCACTGAAGCCTTTCCTAGGCAATAAGGACTATCAATCGCCTTCTTTTTGAAGTTTAACTTTGGGCCCTGTTTGTGCAGCTTAGCTAAATGACAATTACCTTAACTACCACCTCCCCCTACCCCAGTCCCTTTTCTTCAAACTAATATAATTAAGACTTTTGGAACCTGAATTCCTCACAATCCCAAGGGGATTTATTCAAATGAAGTAAGTCCATGATAATGGTTTCATCTAATTGTAATTGCACTGTGAGGTTGGTGGGTAGGTATTATACCTATTTTACAGATGAGGAAATTGAGGCCAAGAAAGGTAAGCTGGCTACCACTAAGGTCACAGAGTAAGCTTGTAATAGAACAAGAACTAGAATTCAAGTCTCCTAAACTCCCATCGGGGAGTTTTTTCACTACTACTTGCTTTCTGTAATGTCAACCCAGTTACCCCTGAGAATAGCTAATGGAGAGTCAACATCACATAGTGGACACTTAATAAATGTTTATTGAATAACTGGATGGCTGAAAAACTTCTCTACATAACAAATTCAAACTATTTTCTTCAGACAATATGGTGTTTTTCACTATCCCTTGACCCCATCCCTCTTCTGTCTTCCTTTTTTTCTCCTTCTGCTCAAATATTCAGCCCAACAGAACTACCATTCATGGTATCATCACCTCCCAATTAAGATCTGTAGATGATCATCTATATTTCTTTTAGATTCTCATATAAGTTACTAGAAAGTTATGTCTAGTAATCTCCAATCATTGCCTTGATTTATTTTCCCTTGGTCCCAATTTAATCCAACATGCAACTATTAAGCACCCATTGCATGTAAGACACTGTGCTAGTGCTAGAGATAAGAGCATAAGAAATGACGTAGCTTGTATCCTCAAGGGGTTTGTAGTTTAATGGTGATCCAGCTATCCTAATATAAGATTTGAGACAAAAGAAGGCAACCACACAAACTGTTCTAGAACAATGAGGATGCAGGGGTCATTTTCATCAGGAGGGATCAAGAAAGGTTTCATGAAATTAGTGAAATCTGAGTTGAGTCTTGCAGGTAGAGAAATCTTTCACTGGATATATACAGAGAACTGTAATAGCTTCCTAACTGGTATCCCTGCTTCTATTTCCCACTGTCTTCATTCTCTCCTCCACATAACCACCAAACTGATATTCATCAAGCATTTCCAAAATTATGACCATGCCTCTCCCTTCCTTAAGAAACTTCAGTGGCTCCCAATTGTATCTAGAATAAAACACAAATTCCTCTGTCATATAAAGCCCCTCACAGTCTGAATTCAGCCTATCTTCCCAGACTGATTTTATATTATTCTCTTTCAAGCACATAGTTTCAACCAAACTACCCTACTTGTTCTCTATCTACAACATTTCTTTGCTGTAAAATGGGTATAATACCCACTCACCTACCTCACAGAGCAATTACAATTAGATGAAACCATTATTGTGGACTTTATTTGGATAAAGCCCTGGGGGTTGGTGAGGAATTCAGATTCCAAAAATCTCATGTTACTTTGGGGAAAAAAGGGGTGAGGGAAGATCTTTGCACAGACTGTTCCCTATGTCTGTCATGACTTCAGAGGCCTCTTGGAATCCCTAGCTCCCTCTAAGCTCAGCAAGGGTGCCACCTTCCTTGAGAGTTCTTGCCTGGTCTTCTCAAGGATTAGTGCTATCCACACTCAAATTACTCTTTTTTCTCCTTTCTCTAGATCTGTGAGGTAGGGTACTCTCAATGAAGAAACGTCTGCAATCAACGCAGGCCAACAACTACTTTGCAACTTACAGTCTTAGAGAATTAAGTGACTTGGCAGTGTCATAACACTTGGCATGTATCAGAGACAAAACTTGAACAGAGGGCTTCCTAATTCTTTGAGAAAAGGCAGTTTTCTTTTCTTTGCACTCAGAATGCTTAGCAGAGTAGAGACTTAATAACTCCTTGTTGAATTAAATACTGACCAAATAAATAGTACAAGCAATATCACAGGGGCAACCTGCAACCTTATTAAGAAAACAAACCACTGAGAAGCACTTTGGCAGGCCCTCTTGGCATCTAAACAAATGACCTTTATCTGCAGGCTGGTGAAGATTACACTGGTAACCTTTCATTAGGCAACTTTCTGCTGCTGCTTGGGCGCAAGAGGGCTAGACCACAGCATATCTGTCTTTGGAAACCTTTTGTAATCCAGACTTGCTGCCACTGAACACCAGCCCTCCTCAACTTAGTCTCACTACGAGCATCACCAAGCGGTTCCAATTCCAATAGAGACAAGGAGGAAGGCCAGAAGTAGCAGGCAATAACCCAGTTCTTTCCCTTTAGTGAAACAGAATGGGGGAAAAATAGGTAACTCTTGATTTCTGGGTCACCGATAGTTCATTACTTCTTGTGCACTTTTTCTTATTCTTTCCTTTATCCATAACACAATGATGGCTATACATGGATAGGGCCCAATAGCTCTTCTCTCATTATAGGTTTGTGCCAAGGGTCCTAGGAAATTCACTCCCACTTCTTCCTGAAGAGAAGCAGTCTTTGCAAGCATCCCTCTTACTGTGATCACACAGGCATCCCATTTCTGACCTTCTTTCCTGTACTTGGCATGTACAGGTCAAATCAGAAGCCCAGGGATTCTGACTCTATGGTCCATTTTGTAAAATAATCCTCTTACCCTCTGCTGGATGACTCAAATAATAATGAATTTGCACAGAGAGGCTACTGCCAAAGGCCAAAGTCCTCTCTTACTGATATGCCTGCCTGGAAGTTTATTGTGTTTTAGTCTCTCCCTTTTTAAACTCCTATAGTACTTAGAGTATAGAGTATACATACTAGCACCTACCTTTTCCTGTATTATGAGTCTTATGTCCCCAGTGAGATTATCAGCCTTCCTAGGAGAGCAAATTTACCTCCTTTCCAACTCATACCTTCAATAGAACTAGACTAATTTTCTCATCTACTCTAAACATGCAATCCCAGTTGTTCTTTTTGTAATGGCAAAGAACTAGGAAAGTAAGAGGGTGACCATCAACTGAACAAATTATGGTATAAGAATGTAATGTAACGCTATTCCTTTGTTAGAAATAAAGGAAAGGACAGATTCAGAGAAACCTGAGAAGACTTGAATGAACGGATAACGAGTAAAATGAGGAGATCAAGGGAAGCACTGACGTTATAACATCAGTGTTGTAAAATGTACAGGTCTGAAAGGCTTGGAAACTCTGACCAATACAATGATCAAGTGTAATTCCAGAGAACCAATGATGAAGAATGTAAACCCCGTGACAGAGAGGTGATGTACGAATACAAAGAATAAGACAACAATTTTTGCCTATGGCCAACATGGGAATTTGTTTTGCTTGACCATGAATATTTGTTACAAGGGTTTTATTTTTCCTTTCTTCTTTTTTTCCCCCAGTGGTAGAAGAGGAAAAAAAATAAATCTTTGATGATGAAAAAATTTAATTAGGTGAAAAGAAGATGAAATAAAAAAGAACATGTTATACTCATTCCCATCTCCTTGCCTTCTCTCATGCCATTCTACATGTTCTCCCCTTCCCTCACCTAGTTCTCTCATTCTTTTGCTTAGGTCCCAAACATTTACCTTTCAAGATCCAGCTGAAGTCCCACATAATCATTCTGTCTTATAATGACTTAAGTAGTAGAGAATGCAAGATTGAGTAAAATCAAGTGTTAAGAGTATGTGGTTGGGAAACTACGTGCTATAGGAGGAAAAAAAATAGAGATTGGTATGAGATAGAAAAACCACACTATTCTTCCTACAGAAGATGGGACTTGAACTCTGAACTAAGGATGTATGGAATTTGGAGAGTGGAAAAAATGAGAAAGGTCATTCTTACTGAGGAGACAGTATAAATAAAGGTGAAGAAGAGGGAAATCAGGGAGTGATTAGAGTACGGACAGGTTCTGATACATACAGGGAATGTTTTAAAAATCACATTTGTAATCTATTTGTTAGAATCTCAGAACGCATTTTCTGGTGGAAATAGTGTGACAAGTGGCGGTTAGCTTCAGGCCAGCCTGCAAAAGTCTATTTCTGCTATGATGTAGCTAAGCTAGAATATTAATAGTATCAGAGAATCAATTATATCATTGTTTTTTGGGAAAATATTTGCTAAGTTATAATATAAAATGCCATAAATATACCTCCTCTGTTCTGGCCTTGAGAAGAAAGGTTTTTCTATCAAGATGGATTACTGGTCATTATATAGTTTGATTTAAGGGCTCCCAGGCAGCTCCCTCCCCACATATTCCCCCCATCTCCTTCCTGCCATGATGCCTAGCATTCCACTGTTATTGCTGAAGGTCTTGTCACCTTTAAGAACACAACTACCGATGGGAAGGTCTTGATTAATTTTGAAGATTGGAGTTTTGGGATTTTTTTCCTGGACAAAGGGTTAAAGAAAGAGGCATGAAATCAGGAAGGGGAAAGAGCTTCTTCCAGGTGACAGATATGATTATTTTTAAAATTATATTGGAGGAAAACAGAGACTCCAAGAAGAAAGGACCACTGCTCTGGGCTGGATAAGGCAATGATGACCCATGAAAGAAAGAAAGCAAACTACCCGATTATTATACTTCTATCTTCTCTGTCAAGGAGAATAAACTCAGTTCTGGACTGGAAAGATTCGAATAAAAATTATTAGTAAAGAGTTGAAAACATCTGTAAGTAGGGAAATAGGAAGAGAGCACCTACTTGTCCTTGGCGGGTTTAATTCATCAGCTCCAATCAAACTAACAATATTCCCAAATACTGAAAGAACTAGCAGATGGGATAGCTTTCTACAAATTCTGAAAGATCAATGAGGATAGTTTCATGAGATTGAAAGGATACATGTTTTAATTTTCAAAAAGGGGAAGAAAATGAAATTCACAAAGAATAGGTCGATGATTTACTTGATTCCTAAAAAAAGAAATCTAGTACTTGTTACTGAAGAAATGGTTAATAAACACCATTCCAGACTAAGGCCATTTCCCTTTTTGACAGTTACTACATAGGGTAGATAAGGAAAATTCCATAGACTTTAGTTACTTAGATTTCAATAAAGCACAGGAAAAGTATTTCATATTATTCCTGTGGAAAAATGGAGAGATGTAGGCTAGACAATATTACATTTAGATGTATTGGAATAGTTTGAATCACCACACCCAAATAATAGTTATTAATGCCAAATCAAAAGAAAGTCTCCAGTGGAGTGCCTTAGGGATCTGTGCCTATCCCTGCACTGTTTAAACATTTTTATCTATGATTTTGACACAAGCATAAATACATGCTTATCCAAATCACAAATGATTCAAAGATGAGGAGAGCCATCCCTTTCAATTACATGTTTAGAATGCAACGATATCTCCACAGCCTAGAACAATGAACCAACCTAACAAGATGAAGTTTAATATCATGACATTCTCTTAATGTTCAGGTTTCTTTTTTAAATTTTTCACATGAGAGAGATGGCTTGATGCGAATTCTTCTGAAAAAGAAAAACAACTGGAAATCTCAACGCAGGTCAACAACACAATATGATAGCCAAAAAAGCTAAGGAAAGTGTAGGCTCTATTTTGAGAGGATTAGTGTCCAATAGTGTTGTGCTACCACATTTTAAGAATGATTTTAATGTACTAGAGGGCTTCTAGATGAAAAGAGACAGGATGATGGAGAACCTTGAGATCCTACCACATGAAATAGGGTTGAAGGAATTGGAGACGTTTCCTTTGGGTGAAGAGACTTCGAGGAAGGGGCTACATGGAAACTGTTCCAAGAGGAGTCCGATCCCTTCAGGGCAGAACGGGAGCAGAAGCTAGAAGTTTCAGAGTCAGATTTTGGCTTGATATAAGAAGAAAATCTTTACATAACCAGAAGTAGAATGGGTTGCCTTGGGAAGAAACAGTTTCCCCCTTCATAGAGGTCTTCAAGGAAATGCTTCATGGTTACTTTTCATGAAAGTTGTCCAGTGGATTCTTATTCAGATGCAGGTCAGAATAGATGACCTTTGAGGTTCATTCCCAAAGTGGGATGCTATGATTTTATGAAAAGGGCAAGTGAATATGAAGGGAAGAGGTGGTCAGAATCTAAGAGAAGCTTAACTAAATTCATAATTTTATTGAGGACTAGCCCTGCTCCCCTAAAACTAGACATGTCACAAGTTGGATCCACTGTAAAAACCCAAAACCCAAATCCATCAAACCTCCAACCCCTCCCAAGCCAATATACGAATCTCAGACTTATAATTAAGGGGAGAAAAATGGTGGGGAATACTTCCCTTTACAAAAGCATTCCCCTCAGGGCTCATTTGTTGATTAGCAGATACCCATGTGCATATGAAATAGGACTGGATTGATATCAGTTTGGGGGAGGAGAGAGATGAATTGGAAATGCAGAATAAGTGATCCATGAATGATCATGTGCCTGCAGATGTGGAAAGGCAGGTGTCAGTGAAATGCAGCTTGGGGGTGGGCCCAGCTGTCATGCTTACAGGTTTCCACCTAAGGAACGCTTCTTGAATTGAAGTGAATTGACTTGACATTCTTCTGCTTCCCTAAGGGCCAGGTCAGGTGTTACCTTCTCCATGAAATCTTTCCTTGATATCCTTCCCCTCTCCCAGTTACAAGTAATCCTTCTGCCCTTAAATTTCTATTTACTATCTGACTTTCATTCATTTAATCTTCTTTTCTGTCTTATATTGTAGTTGTTTCTTCCTCCTCCAATGCCTTGAGAAGATAACCTTGGATTTTCTATGTCTTTGCCAGTAGAGTTTGAGTTCATACAGATCTTACCAAGTTGTGAAGGGGAAAAGGAAGGGAGTAAGTCTTATATAGTGACTACTAGGTGTTAGGCACTATGCTAAGTGATTTTTTTTCTTTAATAAATATTATCTCATCTGATTTTCATAACAACCCAGACAGGGAGGATCAGTGATAGACTGCTGTCCAAGACCAATCTAGATAAGTTTGGATAAACTCTTTACCAGAGGGTTGGTCACCAACTAATGAAATATTTTAGTCATAACAACTCATAGAACTGACTGCTGAGACATGACAAGGTGGCAATCTGCATTAATGAGCAGAGTATGCATATTAAAATACCATGAAGCCTTGTAGCATGTATATTTCTTCTGCCTTAGATTCTTCAGAGTACAGAAATGGTATGTGTGCGTGTGTATTTATCTTCACATCTGCAGCACCTAGCAGAGTGTCTTGCCCAGGACAGGTGTTTTACTAAATGTTGAACTGAAATGCAGTACACTCCTCTTCCATCAGCAGACAGGAGCTGAGGTTTGGGGACAGCCTGTCATTGAGTTCCTATACTGGTGCAGGAAACAAGTGAATAAAGAAGGAGAAGAAAGAGGTACAAGGAGGTAGAGAGGGGGTGGTCTAGAAAAATAAACAGATGAGAAGGAATGAGGAAGAGATATGGCATAGAAACTTAGAATGTCAGAGCTGGATGAAACTTCAGCACAAACTAGCACAACCCTCTTATTTTATAAATGAGTTAACTGAGGTTCAGTGAGGAGAAGTAATTTTACCTGGATCATATAGATAGTGGCAGAGTCAGGACCAGTCCCCAGGTCTTCTGCTGTAAGTCTGGTGGGTTTTGTTACTCCACATTACCTAGTGACTATAAATTCTTTTCAGAGGACCATTTCAGGGTCATGAGATTAGAGGCTTACAATTGGAAAGGACCTTAGAGACCACCTAGTCCCACCTTCTTCATTTCACAGATGAAGAAATTAACACCTTTACAAGTTAAATGATGTACTGAAGGTCACACGGGCAAAATTTGAATACAGATCTTTTGACTCCAGGAGAGCACTCCTTCTACTGTTCCATTAGGGAGGACCAAGTATATTTGTAACCATAGATAGGAGTCATCTACTCCTCTTCACTGTTCAACGGTTCTGGACGTAGTCTTCAGTATAGACTTAAGAGACAGAGACAGATCCTGAGATAAACAGAAACAGAGACTGAGACAGAATCAGAGAAGGAGAGAAAACTAGCAATAGAAAGATAAGGCAGGGAGACAGAGAGACAGAGGCTGATGGAGAAGACAGAAGGCAAGTCGGAGAAAGATTGGCAAAAAGAGACATAAACTTTTTTTCATAAAGAGACAGAGACACAAAGGGAGGCAGCTACAGAAGAAGATGGTGGCGCAATAAGGAGAAAGAGAGCTAAGCAGAAAAAATCTATTCTGCAAATATCAGTACAGAACTTTTCTTTCCTCCCTCTTAGATTTTCTCAATGGAGAATAAGTTTTTCAGGATAAGTACTGGGTTTACATTGAGAATCATATAGATAGGGCAAGCCTTAAGCTAATCTCCATCACCATATTTATCCTCAACTCCTCCATAGTGCCATTCTCAGCTTTATGCTTTATCCACACCCACGTTGGTGTTCACCCTACAGAGCAGGGTTCAAGTATGAGACAGCCCTCATCCCACAAGACCTCAAATTCTGTAAGATGTTTGTTATGCTTTCATTTCCTCCACAAGGCCACCTCTTATTCCAATGGGCTTATCCCCTTTACAGAACTGCCCGATCTCAGGAAGAGACTGTCCCTGTGTCTCCTGCAGGGGGACTTGCAGTGAAATGAAACTTTGAGGCAGGGGTTGATATAAGTGAGGGGGGCTTCTTCTTCATCAGGTGGAAGGAGCAAGAGAGGCTAGAGGAGACCTAATGTTCCGAGAGAAATGGACAGATAATATGGTAAGGGGACATTGGGGAAGAAGATGCTTTGTTTCTGCTTCTCTCTGTGTCTCTAATCGTCTCTTTCTATCTCTGTTCTCTTCTGAATCCTCTCTCTCTGTCTCTGTCTCTCTCCTGTCTCTGTCTCTGTCTCTGTCTCTTTGTATTTCAGTCTATTTTTCAGTCTCCCTCTGTCTCTCTTTCTCTCTCCTTCCTTTCCCTTTTACCGGTCCATCTTTTTAACTTCCTTTCCTCCTTCTGACTCACCTGCAACCCCTTCCTGAAGACACCATGGCAAAGCAGATAGAAAGAACGCTGGATATATACTTAGAAAGACCTGGATTCTTTCTAACTGTGTGAGCGTGGGCAGGTTACTTAAATATCCGCAGCCTCAGTTTCCTCATCTGTAAAGTGGGGGTGATAGTAGCATCCACCTCATAGGACTGTTATGAGAATCAAATGTAATGATGCAATAAAAGTAATAAGAGCTAGCATTCACATAGCTTTTTTTAGGTTTGCAAATGTTAT
The DNA here is from genome assembly GCA_028658325.1 of Potorous gilbertii. Lineage (NCBI taxonomy): Eukaryota > Metazoa > Chordata > Mammalia > Diprotodontia > Potoroidae > Potorous > Potorous gilbertii. Next base: position 603,030,311 of record CM053769.1, on the reverse strand, counting down.
TTCACTCAAACTTTTATAAACCTTGGAAGGTAGTAATAATAAGAGCTAACATTTCCTTAGCGCTTTCTATATGACAGTCATTGTATTAAACTTCTTACAATCATTATCTCATTTGATTTTCACAACCATCCTGGGAGGTAGGTAATACCATTATCCCCATTTTACAGAAGAGGAAACCGAGGCAGGCAGAGATGAAGTGACTTGCCCAGAGAGACACAGCTAGTAAGTGTCTGAGGCTGTATTTGAACTCAGGTCTCCCAGACTCCAGGCTCGGAACTCTGTGCACTACGAAGGTGGGTGCTTATATATGTAAAGTATAACAAAGACATAGATGGTTATTTTTCCTCTTCTTTTCACCTCTTCTATGTGACTCTCATCTTTCCCTATGTCAACCTGTACTCACATTTCTTTCCTCCTATCTTACCTTTCTCTGCCTCTTACTTGATGTCTTTTTTCTCTCACATGTTATCTTTTGTCTGTGTGTTTGTCCTTTGTTGCCAAAGACCATGTCATCAGAGAAATGATGACATGACTTGCACTTGACTTTGTTTTGAGTGAGGGAGGGCTGTGCAGGTCACCAGCCTCACTTCTCCTCCAGGGCCATCTGAATTCAGTGACCAGATATTCATCAGGTTGACTGGAGATGACCCAGGATGAGACAATTGGGGTTAATAATTTGCCGAAGGTCACACAGCTAGGGAGTGTCAAGTGTCTGAGGTGAGATTTGAACTCAGGTCCTCCTGACTCTTGCACTGGTGCTCTATCCACTGCACCACTGCACCCAGATATTTATATAAATATTGTTTCTTCCACTTAAAAGTATACTCCTTGTATCCAACTCTTCATCACCCTATTGGGGTTTTCTTGGCAAAAATATTGGATTGGTTTATCATTTCCTTCTCCCGCTCTTTTTACAGATGAAGATACCAAGGCCAACAGAATAAAGTGACTTGCCCAGGGTCATACAGTTCATAAGTGTCTGAAGCCAGATTTGAACTCAGGAAAATGAGTCTTCCTGACTCCAGGCCCATACATGTTAATGCACATGTCCATGTAGAAATACATGTAGACACATCACACACACCCTTTGCCTATGTATCAGAAATACATATAAACAAACACAGCATAGTAATATCCTATAGATATTACCATACAAGCATCCATGTGTGATTTATACATGGACCCACCATGTACTCATCTAAACACAGATGAGCACACATACATAAATACAATCAGATAAATCATGTAGGCAGAGGTTTCCCAAGTCTGAGAATGCCAAATTCTTGGCCTCTCTTCTACTTGACATTTTCTTAGACCCCTGCATCCAGGAGTTGAAATCTACCTGTGCCCCCTCCTCTCCTCTCCATTACGTTCTTAATAAAACACCTATGAACTTCTTCAGTCTTATACCCCTTTCCCTCTGGCCTAAAGGGACAGCTGGCTCACCTGATAAACCAACTTATGCTTATGTGCCAATGGGAGAGAGCTACAGACACTCTTACATAAGTACTGGCATCTTTTTATTTACTAATGGTGATAACAAACATAGAAACTCCAGGGACCTTCGGGAGATAATGGCCCCACCTTTGCTAACTTATTACTGACTGCTGACATCGGGTGGCCACCTGCTGCATTGGTTTGTAGAATCCATCCTATTTCTCAGGAAATAGTAGTGTGGGGGAATACTTTAACTAGATGGGGGAAAGTGCTTAGACAGTAGATACCACCGTCTCCCTGACTTCCCTTCCCTCTGTGGCTTCCCCTTTCAAGTGGCTGGGGTCAGTGACTTCATTTTTAATTTGTAAGTGAAATATCAACTCTCTTCAGTGCAAATGTGTTGGGTGTTTTCTTTTTTCCTTTAAAAGAAAAAAAAACAGTTCTGCCTCAGGCATTTGGCAGTGGCTCCCAGAGCCAGATACAGGTTCCTGAAGGGCCCTTCTCATTCAATATTTCATAAAAAATGAAATGGTGAGGTGAACTAGAGCCTCTCTGGGGAAGCCTGGCAGAGATTTGGGGTCAGGGTAGGGGAGAGCAAAGCAGAGGGGCTGGGGAAAGAGAAGCTGGGAGACAGAGGCCTCAGAGTCAGCAGGAGGGGTGAGGGGGAAAGGGCATTTGGCTGACCTACATCTCCTCAGTCTTGAACAGCACTGGGAATTGGGCTGAGTCACCAACGCTGTCCTCTGTATGTGACGCTGCAGTAATCTGCTTCTGGCCCCGATGGCCTCCTTCAACTATCTTCCCCTGCTGAGAATCATAGAGTGTGCAAAGAAACTGGGCAGTTTTTAAAAGGGAGGCTGAGGGAGGGCGGTATCCATGTCAAGGAAACAAAAGCCAGAGGAACTGAAGCTACTATGTAAAGGGTTAGGGCTACCTTTACCCCCTCCTACCTCTAGCAACCCCCTGCCCCAACCAGGAAAGATATTCTGACATTAAAAGCAGTTTGACTCTGGGAGAAATTTCCAAGGCAGGTAGGGGTGTCCACTTCATGGGCAATTTTGAAGAAGGGGGAAAATACAATGTAATCTATCTGAGATGGCTTAAAATGGAGGATTATCCAGAGACTGGGAAATGGATGAACTTATTTAATTAGGATCTTTCCAAATCTATGATCCTTTGCTCTATTTTAATGGCCATATGCACACAACATAGTGAATTACTTAAATGAGGTTTATGTCCACAAAGAAGAACAATTAGCAAATTAATGAATTTTGCTTAGTGAATGAATGAGTGAATGGAGTTTGGACTTCTATTTCCAAAACTAATGATATTTATCAAATATATTTTTGCCTTAAGAAGAGCTATGGACACAGGGAAGTGTTTGTTGACCCAGATCCCTGATGTGAAAAGCTGGACTCTTGAAATTCAAACATATTTGAGGAAATGCATACATACTTTTACTTATTAATGGTAATAAGAGTTCTTAATGTAATTAAATGATAAATTATCTTTAATTAACTTTGACAACAGATAAATAGAAAAAAATCAATAAATTATATACCTACTATGGACTTACCAGCTTCTGTGTTGGGCAATCTTTCACGCTTGCAACACCAACTGTCATTTCATCTTTAATCATGGCATATAAATATAAACCTTTAGAGTTCATATACAGAACATTATTTATCCACAGAAAGGTGTGTATATATCTATAAGTGGCCACAAGAACTGTATCCAAGTTTGCGGAATTACTGACCACTGTAGTGTTAGCTCAATTTGAAAGAGGCATGATTAATGCCGATGTCAAGCTACCTCTGACGTGAGCTAAGAAAAATAATTTTTAAAAAAAGTCATATCCACTAAGGCAGAAAGAAGTTCTATCACCATTTCTTACAGTAATACTCAATCACCTGCATTTTCAAAGACTGTATGTCTCACAAAAGTGTTTTCTAATGGCTTTATTCTTATTTTCACCTTTATCTCAAATCAGAGATAGTGGGGCATTTGCATCATGCTCACTCTGAACAGCTCTCTATAGCTACTGTCTCCCTCTCTATTAGTAGTAATAAATATTCATTATAGGGCTAGTTGAATTAAAAAAAAATCTTTGTCTCCATCTTAAGACTAACGTACATTCATGGAGTCTAGGAGCAGTTATCATAGTTTCGTAGTGAGGATCTACACCAGAAATAACAAACTTGTAGCCCAAGTTGCTGGCAAAACTCATTCCTCAGTACAGCCCAAAGCAGACTAAAATATAATTGGGAAATGTTTGACAAAATAAATGAAAATATAATACAATGTAGATAATGTGAATATATGGTTTTCTAAGTCAATATGCAGCTCTCAGGGATGCATTTCTGTTTGATTTTGACACCACCGGTCTATATATCATATGTTGATTCAGTTTACTTTATCTAAACTTTACAGGAAATGAGATGGCATTCCTGGTGAGAAGCAAGTAGCTGGGCCTAAAATGAATGCTCTTGGGATAGACTTTTCTTGCCTCCATTTCCCTTATGTCTTAGCCTGATTAATCCTACTGGACACAGATCGCCTTTTTTATCTACATACAATTTAGCATTTATATATCATTTTCATTGGTTAGAACATGGTGCTAAAGAGGCCAAGGTCTAGGGTTCAATTCCTATTTAATTAAAATCCTATTCAATTCCTCTTAGTTCCTGTCTCCTGCCACAGACTGACTTTCTAACCTTGGTCACCAATGGATACTTTAACCCTTAATACAGACCAGCTTATGTTCTTCCTAATACCCTAATGCTAGTCCCAAATTCACCCCTTCTTCTAATCACAGACTGCATTTGACCCATCACAATCTGATTCAACCCTGTTCACAACATCTACTGACTACCTAACCCCAGCCAGAAGTCTCTGACAGGATAAGCCATGACCCTGACAGTGTGTTTGATGGCAAGTACATATATGTTGTTTGAATACTTTGTGTATTTGTTGAGTTGTAGTAGAGAGACCTGCAGAATGAGAATGAGAAGGTCTGGGCTTGAGTCCAGGATCTACCTCTTACTAGTAGAATGATTCTGAGTACACTGTTCAATCTTTTTGAGTTTCAGCTTGCTTGTCTATGAAATGGGCATCATAATATACTGTGTACCTCACAGGATTACTGCAAGAATAAAATAAGATAATGTTTGTTTTGCAAATGCCACATAAATGCCAGCTATTGTGTTATGTGTATTTTTACTATGATTTTTAATCAACTTCAAGGTATTTCTTGCCTGTGTATCCTATATAGTTTTTATGCAGACTACAGAATCCTTGAGAGGAGTGAGCGAAGCTGTCTCCTTTGGTCTTCATTATTTAACTTACCACAAAGTTAGGCAAATAGGGAGCATTCAGAAAATTCATGTTAGCTCCTGGTGTTCCATGGGTCAGCTTAGAATATCCTATAGAGACATCCCTTAGTTGATCAGCCTTTCCTGGGATCCAGTTATCTGACCTGCTCTGGGCAGAGGTACAAGGAATACACATATGTCAAGTGGTAGACAAGCTCAGAAAGGGGAGACCTATCTTATGATCATAGGCCTAGAGATAGAAGGGATCTAATCTAATTCATTACCCTCATTTTACAGATGAGGAAACTGAGGTCCAGGGACTATCTCAGTGTGAATGTGTATTTTATTATTTTTTGTTGAATGTTGTGTTTGTTAGTTCATCTTTGGACTACAGCTGTGATTTTATTGGCATAGGGGACTTCTGTTGAGGAAATTGTCTCTCCCAAAAGAGATTAGCACCTCCTGATCTGCTACTTATTGGCTCTGAAAGGGGCCCAAAGTACTGAGAGGCTAACTGACTTGCCTAGGGTAATATAGCCAGTAGGATGTGAACCTTCTCAGAGGTGGGTTCTCTATTTGCTACATGATGCTAACTTAGATAAATGTGTGCACATATGATCGATATGAGCTGGAAGAGTCAAGAAAAGCTTCATGGATGAGATAGGATTTGTACTTGGCCTTGATAGATGTGAAAGGAGTGAAAGTCATTCTAGCTGGGGGGAGCAACATGAATATAGCTAAGGAGATGGAAATGGGAGAAGGGGGTAAGAACTGGTTTGCCAGGGCCTGGGCTCGTGTATGAAGAGCCTCAAGTACGAGAATATGGAATTTTGACGACATCCTGTAGGAAATAGGGGAATTGTGTACTGGGCATGGTGTTTCCAAAAATGATTCAGGCCTCAAAGCACAAGAGCAGAGAATGTTCATTGAAACATCAGGCCCAGAGTTTGCCAATGGAGGGGGTAGGCAGGAGTATGTGCATGTAAGCTAATGCATGCCTGGGGACATGTGTGTGATAGCACCCATCTGAGTAAGTCAGTGTGGGAGTGTCCTCATGTGACTTCTTTTCTGTCTGTCTGTGTGGCTGGGGGAGGAAGGCAGGTGGCATGGCTGTGTGTGTATGTAGTGTCTGTCAATAAATTTACAATGTGCAAGAGTCTGTTTGAGAGAACAGAAAGGAACCTGCCACTGTGGGGCAGTGTTGCCTATAGCGTGTCAGGCAGCCCAGAAGGTAGAGAGGATCCTGTACCTCTGACCCTGGAATTTCCTCTCCCTCCCACAATGGGGACAGCTTATTGCAACGCTTCTCTTTGCACATAGTGGGCCAAGCCCAGGCTCCCTGTCTTCTTGCAGGGGATTTGAATAGCTCCAGTCTACCCCATAGTGGTATAGGAAATGGGAAGGAGAGTAGGGAGGGCTTTTTCCTCTTCTCTGTAATAGGTGCCCCCCTCTCTACACCAACACTGCCTACCTCTAGCACTTGGGGCTCCTAATGATATGCTGGGTCATATGGTAGAATGAAGCACTGAGCATCTGGTCTATCCCTTGAGGAACAGAGGGACCAAATTTTTCAAGAGATCCTCGAGGGAAATGTGGAGGGGAACCTGAGGGCAGAATAAGTGACAATGTGACAGAGGATTCTTCTAGGGCTCTGACAAACACAAGGAGCTCTGGGTGCTGTTCGGCTGCCTTAGAGTCATATCAAACAGACTGCTTGTACTCAAATAAAGGTGGGGCACACAGAGACCCCCCCCAATACTCATAAAACTGAGCCAGGGATACACTTCACTGAAGCACATGCATGCACCTCAAACATGTCAGTCATAACAAGTGCATTCTCAGATACCCATATCATTCATCTCTTCACTCATTTATAGATTCATTCACTATTTAATAAGTACCTACTATGTGCAAGGTACTGCTACCAATTACACACGTGCTCCAGCTCTCTATCCTCCACATATAACATATTCCTTACACATTCACAGAAACCATAAAAATACTTTAACTCATGTATATCTAAAGAGACCTTTCTCATATACAGGTGAACATACAAAGACCCTTAGGGACACAAAAACAACGCTTTTCCATTTACACAGTCACAAATATGCAATTCACTGGTGGACTCCTCAAAGGCTTAGTTAGACCTACACACAGAAATTCTCACTTGTTACATAATCACACACACACATTCCTCATTCAAAGATACAGACATCCCACGCTGACTCATACTCCATGTACACATGCACTTTCTCTGTTTCTCTTTGTCTCTTTTTCTCTCTGTTCTCCTTTCTCTCTTTCCTTTCCCTCCCCCTTTCCTCTCCTTCCCTTCTCTTTCTCTTTTCTCCCATCCATCTCTCCTTCCTTCCTTCCTTCCTTCCTTCCTTCCTTCCTTCCTTCCTTTCTTCCTTCTTTCCTTCCTTTCCGTCTCCCCACTCCAGAATACATACATACATACAGACATATACATGTGCACACACCAGAATTCATCATCTATCAGTCCCCGCCACAAAAAAGCAGCGACAAAGAGGGGAGGAATGTCTTTTGTTACCGGTAGTATAACTCATTGAGCCTCTACCTGCTAGAGTTGATCAATGTGAGACTTGGTCTTCTCTGACCAAAGCCTGTCAAAAGAAGGAAGGACAGGTCCTATGGAAGTAGTAGCTGACAGCTGGCTGGAAGAAGCAAAGGATGGATTGGATGTATCCCAGTGGACAGATCTTGGACAAGAGCTAACCATCTCTGTAGGGACACAGGGAAATTTCTCTCTTCTTGGTCCCATTCATGGTATTGAGTTTGAAATACATACTTAGAATACACATTATACTCCCTCATACAACATATATATATATATATATATATATATATATATATTATATATATGTATATATACACATTCCATCTGTATAACCTCATACATAGCACAGACACATTACATAGCCTATATATACAATAGATTCACAACATGCAAAGTTTTTCATATAACTTTTAGACAACATATGTAGCAAATACACTGGCAAAAGTCACATTTCCCATAACAACACCTAATACATGAAGCAAAACATACTTATATGTAGCCAATTTAGACAATAGGGACATACCAGATACATAGCACTCAAAGACAACATACCCTAACCTATCAGGGCAGCTAGGTGGTACAGTGGGTAGAGCACCACTGCGGGAGTCAGGAGGACCTGAGTTCAAATCTTACCTCAGACACCTGACACTCACTGGCTATGTGACCTTGGGCAAGTCACTTAACCCCAATTGCCTCATCCTAGGTCATCTCCAGTCATCCTGATGAATATCTGGTCACTGGATTCAGATGGTTCTGGAGTAGAAGTGAGGCTGGTAACATGCACAGCCCTCCCTCACTCAAAACAAAGTCAAGTGTAAATCATGTCATCATTTCTTTGATGGCATGGTCTTCTTCGGCAACGAAGGATGACACAGAACCCAAGTTATGTTTAACGTAGATCTATTACTTCCACCTTCATTTCTGACCATCAATAGATCCAAGCAGTGTTGAGAATGTCCATCAAAATTCATTAACCCTTCCAACTTCTTCATACATTTCTAAAGAAAGAACACCTATGATCACCTATTCATAATTCTGATTTTCTCTAAGTACAGTTATCCCTTTGTTTATGGTATATGTGTAGGAGAGTCCATCTACTTTGCTAATTTCCCCCCTTGATTTCTCTTCTCCTTCTCTCTGCTACTAATACAGCTTGAATCTACCCCTGGCCTCTTCTCCCTACTTCCAACTGCTGTATCCCTGGAACCATGTTGGTGGGCAGCATCAGGGATCAAGGAACATGACTGAGTGAGTGGCAGATCCTGACTAGTAACAAATAGCATGTTCTCCCATAGTCACAAACAAAGCCAGGGTGGGGAGAGGCAACTATGCCATCCTCTGAGGGTTGTTTGACCTGGAATGGGAATAGTTACTCCACCTCCTCTCCTGGTCCTTACTGCCCTATAACTCCTCTATAACTTTTTTGGCCCTTCTTAGGAGACAGTCAATATATTTTGCTAACTAAGCCGGCCTTACATTTAGATACAGGAGGTGGTAGTCTATTAGGGTTTCTCTGCTGTGGATGTTCTCTATTGCTTCATAAAGTCTGAAATTCCACCATTGGAGATTCATTCCTTTGTCCTCTGAAGGTTTATTATTTTCTATTAAAATATAAAAATCCCTGAGAGGGACCTACATTATTATATAGTATATGATACATATTGATTATCTATTATAATATGTTACTATATATTATAATAGTCTCCATAATTCAATAACACAGTTATTGGGTTGGCAGGGACCTTCAAGGTCATCTAGTCCAATCTCTACCCAGTGCAGGAATGCCTTCTAATTCAATTCCACAAACATTTATTAAGTACCTACTATGTACAAGATATATTCAAATGTCAGGATACAAATACAAGACTGAAACAATCAAGGAGCTTATATTCTGCTTAGGGAGACAAGATGTAAACAGATAAGTAAATACGAGATAATTTGAGGAGGGAGAGAGTTGGAACAGCTGAGGAGACAAAGAAAGAACTCAGTGAAGAAATGGTCCAGGATAATCCTTGAAGCATGCCAGGGATTCCAATAGGCAGAGGGGAGGTGGGAGTACATTCTATGTGTTAGGGACAGCCTGTGCAATTGGAATGGGAGGTGGAATGTCAGGTTCAAGAGACAGCTAATAGTACAGTTTGTCTGAGTTGCAGACTGCATGAAGAGGAGTATTATGAAGTGAGTTTGGCAAGGTAGGTAGCAGTCGGATTGTTTAAAGCTTTGAATGTCAGACTGTCAAGCTTGTATTTTCTTCTCATGGCAACTGGAAGTCATTGAAGGTTTTTGGATGGAAGGCAGGAAAAGGTATGGTCAGAACTGCCTGAGTTTGGAATATGAAGTTGGAAATTGGGAGAAAAGATTGGAGAATGGAGAGACTGGAAGCAAACAGATAAATTTCCCTGGCAATGACAATCAACTCTCTTCTTGAACACATTAAGAAACAGGGAGCTCATTACTTCATAAACAATCCATAATGTTACTGGACAGCTTCTCATTTGATCATGGCCTCAGTTAAGCATGCGACTCCAGATTGTAGGAAGGAAAAGTTAAAGAAGGGGGATGCAGAAAGAGGGGTGCTGAAAGAAGCCTGGGTGGCAAATTGAGAGCAACAAAGATAAACTTCATTCATTCTCCTCCATTTTGTCAAGGGCTATCTCTGTTTATTGATTTAAAAAAATTAATCAATTAAGGGAAGAACCTAGTCCCAGAGCTTCATCTTATCTAAAGTCCCTGATAAGGGAAGGCCTCCAAGGAGAAGTCTATAACCTCATGGCCTTAATCTTACCTATTTCTAGTGGCCTGCCTCAGCTTTTCCTGTTTATTCTTTTTGCTACTGTTTTCCTTGACACTTCAAATTCTAAAATAATACCTCAAATGCTTATGATTTGTTTATTTCATGTTTTATAAAGTATTTTATAGTCATTTCATTTTTAAAATCACAATAATTCTGAAAGGTATAGTGCTAGTATGAATATCCTCATTTGACGGGTAAGGAAACTGAGGTTCAGAGATGTAAAAGATGTAAAAGAACTTGCTCAGGGTCACACACATTAAAGATTTAAACCATAGTCATTTGACATCAAATCCATGGCTTTTCTCACTATATCACTTTGCAGTTGGAAAAGCCAAATCCAGTAGAGAGAAATGGACTGAGATGAAGATGGGGATGTGGCATGGAGGAGATGGGAAGCGTCAGGCCTGGAAATTACATTGTGAAAGTCTGTTCTGGCAATTGTGCAAACGTCATCTCCATGGGACTCCTGAAAACATGCCTGTCTTTGCCACACTGAATTCTCAGAGCACGTCTATTCTGCCTCAAGCATGCAATGCATGTCACTCTAGGGATGGTGCTTAGACACTGACATATGAAGCCTAAGTAAACATCTGTGAGTGTGTATATACATGTATGTGTACTGTGCTCAACCACAGGCTGAGTACCATATTGAAAATGCCACTGGACTGGGAATCAGGTCCTAAGTGGGGCTCTAACCCTACCTAGGCAACTAACAGGTTGGGTGACCATGGCAAGTCTTTCCCATAACTGGACCTCAGTTTCCTCCCATGTAAAATGAATGAGTTAGATTAGATGATCTCTAAAGTACATTAAAAACAAAACTCTTAAAGCTTAAGATCTGATGTCTCATTTCTGAGACTGTCTATTCTGGGCTTTTGAAAAAGGGTGTTTGATAACTTATAACAATATCTAGTATTTTAGCTTTTGCAAAAGTACTTTCACATTCATCATATCATTTAGCCTCATGAGATAAGGAGGTAGGACAAGTGATATTTGCTCAAGATTTCCTTCTCTTTGAGTCCTTTCCTGATGTTCCCATCTGCTGCTACCGCCCCTAAAGTAGTATATGTGTGTTGATTTTGTAAATATTTATTTATGCAATGTGTTTTCCATATACCTATTTATCTATATGTCTCTCCCAAAAGATTATAAGCTACTTGAGGGCAGGGACTATTTCCTTTCTATCTAACTCTAACATCTAGCATGGTGCCTGGCATCAGTGGGCACTTCATGCTGTTGGATTGATTAAATAATAGACTGAAGTGCAGCAATAAAATAACTTACCTTAACTCACACAGTTAGTAGGTGGTATAACTTAGACTAGAATCTACCTCTCTTGACCACCACCCCTAGCTCTTCCATCTATATCCTGTTCCCTTTCCCTGCTGGAGCCAATAATGTAGCATTTTACATGTATGGATGATCTGGGAGTATGTACCTATCTTCTGCTCAAAGACCTGAATGGGGGCATCTGATCTGGCTGCTTTGGCCACCCAGCAAAGGACACAAAAGAGCTTTCCAGAAACCATGGGTGGGCTGTGACTGAACCTGGGTCCACTTATCCAAGATGTGACCATGGAAGTCTATGCCTTCTAAACCAATCTGGCTGCACAAAAATATCTTCCTCCTAGCTTCACAGTCATGCTTCCTTTTAGATTCCAAATGGTGGCACCCACAGTGAAACACTCCTCCTACCCTGATTCATCAGGCTTTCCTCCAAAGATGAATCCAAACCTCAAAGGACAAAGATTTGCTGGAAATACAGAAATACCCCCTCTCTAGGCATTACTCCCTTTTATGTGTTGTTTCCCTCCATTAGAATATAAGCTCCTTGGGGGACGATCTCTGTCTTTACTTTTGTATTTATATCCCCAGCACTTAGCACTGTGCTTGGCAATTAGTAAACTCTACATGTTTTTTTGTTCGTTCATTCATTCATTCATTCATTCATTTATTCATTCATTTATTCACTCATTGATTCATTCTTTGAATATACACAAAAGAATGTGCCTCAAGTTCTGAAGGCAATTCCTAGAGAGGATGGAACTAACACTAGAAATATCCTGAATAAGTCTAGACTAGAGTCTCTCAAGGTTATAACACCCATTTGAATAGTGGGATTACTATTTTTGGTAAAATATCAGCCTCCGTACCTCATAACTACATCTTGAAATAGGGACACACAGGAATGCTTCCATCGTTGTCCCTCTCTAGGCTACTGGAAGGAGGGAGAGACAGGATGTATTGCCTTCTCCACTTTTTAAAACAACCAGACTCCCTGCTTTGCTGCTTTATTTGATCTTAGCACTGGAAGAATCCATCCTGACCTGCTTCTGCCCACCACGTTTTGCTTCTTGGCTGACCATGGTTTCTTTTACAGCAATGTCAGATGGTTAAATAAACACAGGCACACATGAGCATGTACATAATGTTTCTTCAAATATGTATGCACACACAGGACAGGAACAACCTTCCTGAGTTGTTCTGAGAAGAAGAGATGATAATACTTGAGATAATATAAATAAGAATACTTTGAAAACTTGAGTGTTCTGCAGATAAGGTTGCAATACATACTGGGCATAGCATGACTATAAAATAATGAGCCTTATCTTTGTATACTTTGTATACTATAACATACATGATACTTTAAAAAAAATCTGTAATTTCATGGATTTCTGTACTCCCTTCTGCAATGGAGATCACTGCCTCTCCATGTCTTAATATAAAGTTTTTTGGAAATTACCGTGTCTTAAAAAAAATCAAAACCCAAAGCTAAGTGCCTAGTGATGAGTCTCCTCAGGTGGGCTTTTGATAACAGCCTCTCTGTTTATCTTTGGGCACATATCCCAGTTAGGGCCTGTGCTCTGATCCTGACTTTTGAGACCCCAGGCTCCCTACACAATGAGACCTGCATCCTAATCTCATATGCAATATACAATGTGAGGCATGTGACTATGTGGAATGATATTTCATATTCCCAGCACAGCAACAGGCACCAGCCAGAGCAGGAGGCAACAACAGGGCACTCCAGCATTCACAACACAAGCTCTAGATCTGTGATTTCAACACCTGGAACTGGGAGAGGGGAAACTAAAAATAATAACAACAGAGAAGGTTTCCCTAGTGGCTTGGCAGCCTCACCGAAGGGTCTGGGAGATCTGCTTCCCTCTCCTCCAAGAGTGCATAAAGCAGTGTGATGTAGCCTGGAAAAGGGCAACTCAAACTGGGAGCAGAGGTGCGGTGGGGGGTGTAAATCCAGACCTGGCACTGATGTTCCTATTTTATGAAGCCAGTTGAAGAGCTAAAGGGCTCACTGCGGCCCACGTGGCTGCTGATTAGCTGGAGATTATATTGATGATGTAATAAAAATTCACTTTGTCTATTAAGTTTCACCAGTACAATCAGGGAGAGATTAGATAAAAATCAGAGGGAATGAATAATAGAACACAGAAGGAAAGCCATAAACCCCAGCTCCCTGAATGTGCCCCTCCCCAATTCCCTCCCCACCCTCCAGACCCCTAAACCAACCCATGAGAGCGCGTACGGGGGTCTCGAAAGCCTCCCCAAGCCGGGTGGCTGGAGGCTCTAGCGAGAGCTACAAACTTTCCCCAGCCTCCGCTGGGCAGGGACAAAGGGAAGGAGGGGCTCAGAGCTCCAGAAACGACGTTGGTTTAAGTTTACTGACCATGTTGAGTATTTGATTAAACCTTGGGCATCGTCGGCTGAACTGCACGAAGTCGTCCCCTTCCCGACTAGGCTGGTGAAGCCCAGCGGCAGGAAGCGCCAGTCGCCACTGTCCTGGCAGGCTCTGCTTGCGGCTACCCTCCCGGGGAGCTGGCCTGTTATACGCGGACACCGCAAGTATTTATGTGATGGGCTACGCGGAAAGGAGAGTACTAACTAAAGAGAATCATTAAATCCGATGGTAGGATGGAGGAGAGTGGGAGAGGGTGCATGGGAAGGGGCCAGGGGTGGTCATTAGAAAGTCATTCACTTGCCAACCTTCCAAACGGTCCACACCCAGACTCTGCACCAACTTCACATCCGGAGGGATCGCTAGTTTTGAGGCCAAGCTGCCCTTTAGTACTGAGTTCACTCCAGGTGACTTGGACTCTACCTGACTGCTACTAGTGAGAAACCTCACTTTACCTTTGTGAGGTCTCAGCTTCCTCACCTGTAAAATGGGGATACTGATTTTTCCTCTGCCCCCTCATAGAAGTACTACATCAAATCAGAGAATAAATGTGAAAGTGTTTCAAAAAATATAAGACTCTCCCCTAGTTACATATCATTATTCAACCATGGACATCTATTTCCCAAGACTGTTTTATGGAATGTCACTAAGGTCAGCCCTGTATGTTTGTGGGGTAGGTGACTATTTGCCTATGTGGTTTTACTGCCAAAGGAAAATAAAATATATTCATCTCCAATCTGCCTGAAATTTCCTCTCTTATTGTTATTCCTTTGAGTTAAGACATTGTCTCCAGAAGGCCCTTGATGCAGTACATATAACTTACCCAGAGAGGTAACACATTAACACCCTTTAGTGGCCGCTTAACACAGCTGCACAGATTAGTTTATTAGATCATCGGGAAGCAGGGCCTTGAAGAGACAGGACATAGCATAGTTAAATTTTGATAGGAGAGAGAGAAGGAAATGGTTTACATTGTGAGTGTTTAGGACAGGGCAGACAAAAAGCATCTTGAGGATACTAAAGACTGGTCATAGGAAGGGATTGTGGGAAAGTGCTGAAGACCACGTCTAATTATTCAAAAGATGGGTCCTAGGAATCACCTTTTACCTACCTTTACCACCCTTCATGTTCCCCTGAGAAATCTTTTGATTTGGAGTGGAGAAAATAGGGTAGAAGGCAAGAAATCACAGCAGGGTTGCAGAACCTTATTCTTCATCCTTGGAGTATGCTGAAGGGTTGGTCTCATTCTTGGGAGCTCAATTTATCTGTTTCTCTCTTTTTGAGAGAGACTAAATCTCTCAAATAGAGGGTTATCATACCACATTCCTAATGTACTTCCAGGGCAAAGGGAGTCAACATACTCCTTCAGGATCCCTGACTACCTAACCTTCTCCCCCACTTTGCCTCTGTGGTTAGCTGGTTTCACTCTTAAGGCCCTTGTGTCCAGTCAGAATTCCTCCTCCAGGAATTATAATCACTGCTTTTGGCTGGATTCTGATAAGAGAACCTTATGCCTGACATCTTAGTCCCAGGCTTCTGGGAAAATAGGAAAGAATGGTTCATCATCATTCTTAGAGTCCCGGTCTACTCTTTTTGGTGGGAGGGGTGAAAATGGGGGAGTGGGGCAGAGAGCAAGGGGAGATTCCAGTGCCATGGGCCCCACAATTTATTGCTTAGAAAATGAAGCCAAGCCTTCCAGTAAGATCCAGAAGTCTGCCCCAGTGATAGGGAACATGGCCGCTGGTTTAAATATTCAATGAGTAATTTCTCAACATGAGTGGGTTGTGATTTGGGAGCCCGAAGGACACTGCAGCCCCACAGGAGGTGAAAATACCCCCTTCTGGAAGATGTCAGGAGCTGCCTGCCTTCCTCAAAACTGCCTGCTGTTCCTCAGTCTGTCTTAGGTTCCTCCTTATTTGAGATCAGAATTTCTGGCCCCCACTGTTCTGAGAAACAAAATTCATGCACTTGAAATGGTGAGTCAACTCACCATCACCTTTCCTCCCTCTGCTCAGGTCTTCTTTCTTTCCACAAAGGAGCCTTTGGCCATGCCATTCCACTCCACTTGGCATTGTCTCTCCCTGCCTTTGAAATCTGGCTCCATGCCCACAGCACCAGACCTTTGAATTTTGGTTCTTCTATTTAATATCTGTGTGACCTTGGGCAAATAATTTTTTCTCTTTGGGTCTCAGTTTCTTCATGTGAAAATGAGTATACTGGTCTAGGTTTCTAAGATCCCTCTCTGCTATAAACACTATGATTTCATTCTTTAGGTCACCTCCTCTAGCCCCAGACCCGAAGTTTTCTGTTTTCATTTGGTCCTTAGGCATTTACTGTCAATGAAATTATTTTATGCTTTGTGGCTATCATAGTTCATGAAAGTCCCTGGGTGTCATAAATGTCATACCCCTAAGAAGACTGGAGACTCCCCAAAGGCAGAGGTCAGTTTTTTTCCCTATCAATCAGATCAAGATTCACCTACTCACTGCTTTGGAGAAATCTGCTCTATACATAGTAGATGGAGTCTATAGGATAGAATTCAGTGCCTAAAGAGCTACAGTGACTGGAAATATCTTCAAAGATGCTCTAGCTGGGAATAGAAAGTGTCAGCCAAACTGGGGAGAAACCCCCAGAGGAATGGTTCCTAAGTTGGGAGAGTCTAGGGAGCTAGGTCCCTTCCAATACTTCTGAGAATAGTTTCAGGAAGAGCAACCTCATCTTTACCCACACTATATTCCTTGAGGCATCTCGTCAAAGCCAAGATGTAAGGCTGGAAAGGAATTGAGATCTGAAATGGAGAGGGGTTCCAATCATAATTTTGGGGGGAATTATAGGATGAGGCTATTAAAGACTAATCTGTCTCCTTTCTCCCCAGGACTCAGCCTTTCCATCAAGAACATATATTCCTTATCCCTAGAAAAATGGTATCCTGAGGCAAAGGGCATCCCTGCTGCCTGGAACTTTCTTAAATAGGTAACAAATAGTATGTGTATATGATGTGAGAGCTAGAAGGGGCTTTGGTGGTCATCTAATCCAATACACTCACGTTTACAGGGGAGGAAACCGAGGTCCTCATAGTTGAGATGACAGTCACCATCTCACAGCCAGTTCATGACAGAACCAGGTCTAGAATCTTAGGTATTCTAATTTCTAGCCCAATGCTCTTTACATCACATCACTGTTACCTTTTATTAAAAAAACAATAAATAGAACATAAAAATAAATAACATAGTAGTTCTCTTGCTCTGCAGCTCACAGACTGAAACCAAACAAGATGCAATAGTAGTGTTACTAGTGCCCAGCACTGAATCTGGGTGTTGATGTCAATTGATTGATCTGATCAGTCGTGCCTCTTTCAGGATGTGCAAGCAAAGGGCATATGTGTGTATATGTATGTGTACACACATTGGTTTACACACACACACACACACACACACACACACACACACACACATATATATGTAGTCTTTTAGGAATATTCCTGTGTGTGTGTGTGTGTGTGTGTGTGTGTGTGTGTGGTTTAGGACATCGCTGGGATCACAGGCTCATGTATGACTATTCTTTCTGCCTGCTATGGGCTGCTTTTCAAATAAAGAAAACTAGACCCATTCTTGTCTATCTGTCTCCAAGGGGCTCCAAGTGGTGAGAAGGGTCTCTGCATGACAGGCTTGTGCTGAAGCCACAGAGTACTGGGGAAGCAGGAGGAGGAAGGGCCATCAGCGGGACAGGGGGAAGGAATCCTTTTCTTCTGGCCTAGAGGATAATGGTTATGGAGGATTGACTGCCTTACATTAGCCATCAGAGGGCGCCTCCTTGAGGAGAGAGAGAGAAGGTGCAGCTATGGGGGTCTCACAAACACACGCAAGGGCTCTCTGTAAACCTTCAAGGTGGGTGACAACAGCCAGGCCTGTCTGTCTCTGAGGAGTGGCCCCTCCATTCAGTGCTTATCAGCCCTTTGCCTCCCTTGGTACCTATTCTCAACTGCTCTTGGGCCATCTTATCTGAGAAGAAAACATAGAACAAATTCGTTTACACTGAGGTTTTTTGGGACTGGTTGTGTTCTAGGGGAAGTTTGCTGTTTAACAGTGGAACCAGGAAAGGGTCATATTAACTCAAAGGAATGAAGCTGTAATGGTGGAATATCAGGCCTCATGACAGACTGGTAGTAGAGACACCTGGGTGTCTCTGTCTAGACACCAGAATCACTGTCCAAGATCATTGAAGTGATCTTGATAGTTTTCAGCAAGACCTCTGCCTACAATTAGACTTACTGTAGTGAGAGATTCTAACAGGTTTGGCACAAGAAAGCCTTTCTTTATTGAAGACAGGCTTAAAGAAACCTTTGAGGTCCTTGGAGGAAGAAAGGGAATACTATATATAAATAAGGTGACAAATTTCCTTTTACTCACCCTAAAGGCACCCTCATATCTGATAAATCCATGGAAAGGCAAGGGGAGCTAGAAGGCCAGTAACCTCTAATCTATCCTCCCATATACCCCCTCCCAAAGCTCAGTTTTTCGCAGCCTATCCCTGAGTGGGGTACTCTTGATTGTGAACACTGAGAGTAAAGCACACTCTTCCAAGCTCCCTCTCTTCCTCCCATTCCCCATTTCCAGGGTTTTGTGTGTTGGGATGGGGGACAATAATCTCAGAACAGAGGATCATGGTATTAAAGGGTGTAAAACTAGTTGGAACCCTCATGATCAGCCATTATTCCAGTGTCATTGTTTTACAAATGAGCTGAGTTCCAGTGAAGTGATAACTATGGTGATGTAGTTATTAGAACTGGGATACAGATTCACATCTCCCGACTGAAAAAAGAATCCTTAATTCTTCTGCTATGTCATGTTGCCTCTCAACATACTAAGGACCTTGGAGTATGGATGGGGAGGTGTGACCTGGAATAGCAACTTGGAAGGAGAATAGGGAAAAGAGAGGGTGTGGGACCCTGAGGAAGCTACTGGGCGCAATAGGGTAGGTGTCCTGGTATGACTTGGGGAGGAAGGCATTTATTCTATAAGTCTTGGGGGGGGTAGGGGAAAGTACAAGTGGTCTAAGTAAGTCCGCTTTTGGGGTTAGCCTCCTTTCAGATGCCTCAGAGTGAATCAAGGACTCATTGGTAAGATCAAAGGAGATAATGTAAATAAAGTCATTTATAAACCTAAAAAAGGTGACTTATAAATGTCAACTATGAAAGAAAATAGTCTTTTAAAAAGACCACCACTTTGAGAAGGAAAAGACTTCCTACAACATAGAATGATCTGTACACTGGTGTGAAGATTGCCTCTTATCATACACACACACACACACACACACACACACACACACACACACACTACCCCCCTTTCCATTTCTTTCTCTCTTGTTCCTTCTGTTAATGACCAAAGATTGACTAAAATGTTTCCTCCTCCTCAATCTACATGACTCCCCGCCCAACCCCCCATGCCCCTCCCGCCCCCCACACACATCCCCTCGATTCACCAGCCTGACCTCCAAAGTCACTCCAACCTTGCTACCTTGATGACTGTCTCCTGGTAGAAAGGTGATTTATAAGAGCACATGCTTACTGGGCTTTAACTGAAGGTGGCTTTTTCCTTATTCTTTTCTCTCTTTTCCAGTGGGGAGTCTCCTCTTCCCCTCATTACCCTAATGTGCCCTCCCCAATTTTACCACTTCCTGTTCAAGGTACCTACCCTGGTTTTATCCTACATGGTCATCCTAGAAGCAAAAGCCATGGAGTCTTTCCTCTCCTTTCCCCAGTCCCAGGCAAAGAACAGTATGACCAGAGGGGAAGTCCTGAATGAGTAGACTGAAAAAATGAATGAATAGGGGAAAAAATCATCTGGCTGTTATACTTTTTATTGGCAAAGATGAACTCCAGATAAACACCCCATAAAAGTTCAAGTAGGGTAATGGAAATGACCTGAAAACCCCAGACCATTCAGCCAGATCAGTCTTTTTGTTTGAGGGGGCTCCTGAAAGTTTCAGATTTGGGATCCTAGATTAACTCAAGAAAGACAAATTGATTTATTACCTCATGTGAGGGTATGTGGCTATGTGTTTCCTCCAAGGTACCTGAGACACAGAATGGCATCTTGCAGAGGTTCCTCCTCAGCACCTGTCAACCTTCACTGTAAGGTTGCTTTGTATCCAGTTAAATTAATTATACCTTCCCCCCACCCCTCTATTCCCCAGAACCTGTTCTCACTTTGACAAAATTAAAACACTGGGGACAGTGAGAAAGCGTAAGGTGTGAGGGTGTTTTTGCCTCTTTTAGGTGATGTAGCGCTATGCAAAGTATTGAATATTATAGAAGGAGATGGTTTGATGGTAGCCAAGTGAATCCATTGCTTTTTCTGAACAGAGTAGAATAAGCTTGTTTTGGGTAACTAGAGAAAGACTGTGCTGTGGAGCATTGTTAATAGAAACTTGGTGACAGTAACTATTCAACTACAACATTCTAAGGGGGTTCATATAACCCACTGGGAACTGGGTTTCCCCTCTAGCTACACATGTACCCAGCAAATATTTCCAACATTTTTGCTTTTGTGTATATTATTAGAACCAGTCAATATGATAAATATTACATGGGGATAATTTTTTTGCTGTTGCTGCCTAGTCCTTCTAGACTTACCCAATAGAAGTGACATGTTACAATCACTGGGTTATATTGGTCAACAAAAGTATTGATATTATTAATAATGGATATCAATATATTGACCTTTGTTCAGACAACTGAATCATCCCAGGGTAGTTAGTTGTCACATTCCTTTAAGAAGTATAGATAAACCCATTACTGTGCAATATGTATGGCTTCCACTCACCTTTAAGCCTCCAGGATGGGGTAACCTTAGTGAGAGATACTTATGCTTTTAGAAATGATCAAATAGTCAATTAGAGCATTATTGGGGGCAGGAGTAGACTAATCAGAGAGCTCCTACATGTACATTGTATATTATTTATCTTTTGATAATTCTCTTACCCCAGGATCTCTTGGGGAGTTTCATCTTAAAAAGGATGTCATTATGTCATTTTTGTCATTCCATTTTTACTATTTACTTGTCTGCCAGCACCATCCAAAAAGAGTGCAAGCTATAAGCAGGTTGCCAAGAGAGCAGGGCCTGCCCAAAACCTGACCTTGGCCTTAGTCTCCCCACCTACACAATGGGAGTGGCCCACCTGGTTATCTCTCCACTGGGACAGGACGGATAATGAACCCTGTTATTTCCCTTTGCTCTAAAGTCCCCAGTCATCTTAATGCCAAGGCATTGATGGTGTGTTTCCAAGAAGCGATACTCATTATATAATGAGAATTAACCCTATGGGTATTAAAAAAGGAATAGAGCCTTGTCAACCATGTCAGAAAACATACTGCATATGTGTGTGTATACACACCTGCTTTCTTGTTATTATTTACATGCCTTCATGCCTGCATGCATGAACACTTATGTCAGAGATGGCCTCATGTTGCTGCTTTATCAACTCATTTTGCACTGATTCATTTCTGTTCAGACTGAGAAACTCTTTCACCCAGAGGCACACCTCTAGCTCTCCCCGGCAAAAGAAGACTGGGCTAGCTGGGAAAATCTTTTGGATGCTCAGACATAGCATATGAATAAACCAGACATGGATTAATTAGGTGTGACTGCATCATTAAATTAGAATAATGAACAAACAGCCACGTATGGCATTCAAATCTGCCTAGAACCACTCAGAGGGTCGCTTTCAAGTAAGTCACCTGTCAGTTTGTAGGTTTGGGGGCCCCCCTCCTCCTTCCCTGGAAGAGTGAGGTGTCTGTTGGACCATGGTTCTAGATGCTTTAGGCACACCTAGTGCCCACATCCTCACTGTTGCCCAGACTCCACAACTGAATCCAAACAATGACTTGGTTTCATTTAGCATCACCCAAATTCACGCGGGCTGCAAGCATTTTCCGAAGTGAAATACGACATCCATGTAGGGGTTCACAAGGCAAAAGTAAAGGAGGGAGAAGTTAAGAGGTGTGGGTAAAGGATATAAGCTCTATTGATCTTGTAATATTTATGTGCGTACACACACACACACACACACACACGCACACACACGCACACACACACACCTTTTGCAATTTTCACGGACTGTCTGCATCGTGTCCAGATTCCTCATTTCAGCCAGAGACTCAGCCGTGGCTAAACTCCCGATTGTGCATTTTAAGAAATAACTGCAAAGCCAAAGATCCCCTTTCCCTTTGCAACCTGCCCCCACAAATCTGCCCCCAACATGCACATATTCTGTTTCTTCCCTCTTTCAGAAACTGATATCCCCAAGCAAGGCCCTGTCCTAACCAACAGTGTCTGTGCAGCAAGGACTGTCTGTCTTTAACAAAGAAGATGAAATAAACAGATAAGAGAGAGGAAAATGGGAAGCTCTCTCGCCTCATTGGCCGAGCTGTTGGATAGTCCTAATGCATCTGAGAGCTTTGTACTAAGAATCTGTTAAGTATCTAAAAACCTTTGATCTGTAGCCAGTCTTAACAAAGGTGATAATTAATTAAAGGAGAATGTATTGCAATAAAGTAACATCGTGGTCAGTTTATACACTGTCCAGAGCTGGGCCTCGGAAGTCACTGTCAATTAAAGTCCTGTTGGAGACCAGTTCATTATCAATTTTTTCCCTTGAGCTTTGATCAATATTTTTGGCTGCTCTTTCTTCACAAAGTGAGCACAATGTCTATATCTATAAGGGTGCCCATTCATTTCCATCATACAGATGGCCACATATGATTTGGTTCCTGAGCTGTTAAGAACAGGTTTGAGTCTTCAATCAACTGGGATTGGAGGAAAGATGCAGATAATGACAGAGGAAAAAGAAGGTGGAGCTAACAGCAAGAAAAACAACAATAAAAACCCTAGTAACGCCCAACCTCCTCCCAGTCCCTTCCCCAAACTCTCCTCAAGTTCACTTATGACCTCTGTCCTAGCCTCAGCAGGGACTATTCATAGCCCATTTTTCTTTTCCACTGTTGTGGGTAGGGACTATGGCATATTGTCTACATTGAATGTAGGAAATGAGAAAATTCTAAGTTTCTCAGTGGATAGAGTTGTAGGAAGCCCCTATAGCTTTAGTCATTGCCCACTTGACAGAAGCCAAACACCTCAACTTTGGAGATCCTGAATTCATCCATAGCTTCATTCCTTTTTTGCTCCCTGCCTGTCTGTGGCCTTCAATGTCTTCAGTACCAGACTTAATATCAACCCTTACTCTCCATACTCAGCTTTGGGGATTCATTTGTGTATCTATATATGGGAAATAGAATTTTTTTTAAAGGAGAAAGTTGATGCAACCTTTTATTTTCACCCCTCAACTCTCATCCATACATCCAACTGGAACCAGAACCTATGAGCTGAACTGGGGGTAGAGGGGGAGTGTTAGGGATCCCAGAGAAGAAACATTTTAAGAAGCCTGGTGCAAAGAGGGTTTACCTCCAATGCCGCAGAGATGCTGACTGGCAGGCTGCTGGGTTCCTGCCACACCCTAACTGGGTTTAGAGAAAAACACTGATTACTTCTAGGAGAGCCGTCTTGATTGAATTAGGAAAGTCCTTGGTTTGTGGAGGGTGTTCACTTTCAGGAGATAAAGAAGGGGATGGGGTGTTACAGGGGTGCAGTGTCAAGAGAGGGGTGTGGGATGCAGAAGGGGCAGGATTGTCTCTGCAGAGAGACTCCTCTGCGGCTGCTCAGCTCAGAAGGTCACTTCTAAAACGTAATCAATGGAGTTGAGGGGTGGTAAAGGGAATAAAGATCTGAAGAAAGGTCACAGGGAGTGGGAGATACAGATGGATAACCTCAGAAAACCTTCCCCTCCCCATTCACTGTGGAAAGGGAGTAAACAGAGAAATCCCAAACCTTGGGTCAAGACTCATGGACCCAAGGGATGAGTTGGTATATCCTCAGTACATTAGATTTTTTGTAGTATTTCCCCCCATACTTTCCTAATCGCCTACCTTCTCCCCTTGCCTTGTCTCCCCCGTCTCCAAAAGACAGTATGTTATGACTTTTAGGAGAAAATTTCCCTAGATACTAATTTTGACACCTTAGCATATATACAAATTACACACATACACACACACACGCACACACTCATTACCCCCAACTTTAGTAACTCCTTACAACTTTCTCCTTTACGAGATTGTTATACTCCTCTCTCTTTTCCCCCTTCAGGTCAAATAGTTACCCCCTATACACAGGTATTACTCTAGCTCCAATTTCTTTGCCTCATTGAATCTCCCAGTTTCCAGTGCCCAGTAAGCATTTTGGTGATTTAACTTTCATTGCCCCTTTGTCATTTATTCCCTACCCCATTATCTTTCTTATAATCCTGTCTTACTACTAAGTCCCAGGGAACTGGATGACCACCTCCTCACAGAGACCAAGGATATAACAGTTTCTTGTCTGAAATGAGACAGTATATGAATCAGAGATGTGGCATTTCAGACTTCCATCTGAATATTCAGGTCTCTCCCTCTCTCTCTCTCACACACACACACACATACATGCACATGTATGCATACATGACAAATCACTTATAACACACGAAAGGGGGAGGGATATGGAGGGAAAATTAAACAAAACCCACACATTTGAGATGATTAACTATCCTGAAATTCCATTCTTCGGTAAAGCCTCAACAACTTTAAAACTCACCCCAGAAGGGTAATATCTTCAGATTAAATTTAATGGTGTTTTCTGATATTTGTATTAAAGAAATGGATATACTGAAGAGACACCTTTTGGTGAAGAGTTATGAATGACTGAACAATTTGAGAAGATGATAGATATAATGTCAGGACCTCAAAGATATCCCCTTAACACAATCTGGAATCCATTTGCAGACTGTGAAAGACAGAGAGAGTAAAAATCTCTTGGCTGGGTTCCTATGTAATCTAGTCCAAAACTAGTTGATGCATGTGCGCAGGTCATATGCATAAATGCCAATGCATATGCACACATGTATGCATGTGTCTTTATCTCTGTGGACACCAACTCTGAAAATGTATATATAAAAGAGAAACACATACAGGAAATTATTTCCCTTCTTTTGAAATAAATCAATCTATTTCTTTTCCCTTTTTGCTATTAAAGAGAATACTTATTAGCATTTACAATGTAGAGCTTTTATTTGGGGATATTTTATTTTTTAAATTTCATGGTCTCACTGAAAGTTACTTTGTCTTGTTTGTTTGTGGGGTTTTTTGTATGTTTATTTCCTTGTCTGACTGTCTCCTTCTTCCTGTTTCTTGCAAGAGAAATGTGACATTTCAATGAAATGGGTGTGTTTTTATGTAGACACTCCACTGGAGTGATAGCACTGGTTTTTCATTTCCAAAGAGATTTTTTAAACATTCATTCAAATTGGGAATGGGTTGAGGTCCAGGCTCTGCTGTCATGTTACTTTCTGGAACGCTGAAATTTGGTGGAGATTTTCATGTATCCCCAGGGTGGGGTGGGTGGGAACAACAAACAAGTCTTCTCAGTTAGGATAGAATGGATGATGGATTGCACATCTTGTATGCAGGCATGATATTGTGAAGCACAGAACTCACAGAAATTTAAATCTAACCATATTTCCCCTCCCCCCTTACAGATTTTTTTGGGGTTTTCCTCAATTCACTTTTAATTGAGATGCATTCTGTTTGCCATATGAAGGTTTAAGTTGGGGGAGAGGGATTGGTGAATATATTTAAAAACTGAATAAACTCTGAGGCAATTTCCAAAGGATGGTTCCACCCCAACTTCTTTTTATATGAAATGTGAAATTCTCAGAGGACTGCATATTTTATAGATTAGTGGTTCTTGCTTATGAATATCCAAAGGCCACCGTGCAGTGTCTTGTCTTTCTTACAGCTGGAAAAATCTCCATGCAGGGTGGATACCCAGGCACAGATCTGTTCTGACTGGATAACTAGAAGGACTGTTAGGTGGACCAAGCTGTTTAGATTAAAATGTATTACAGGCCCTGTGAACAAGCACGCATCAGTAGTAAAGGCTGTTTAAACCTTTGGGGACAGCCCTATATTTAGATTACATTAATTCATAAATATTATACTAAATACCACTTAAATTGGACTTAAATGACTTCAAAGATAATGCATTATAATATGGCTGTCCAGAGAGCACTAGTCTTTATGTCTCCCACTAACTCAGTCTTCTCAGCCTCCTACCCTGGTAGACAAGACCAAAGTTATGAATGGATTGCTAAATTGTTCATGTGTGATTTGGTAATTCTACATATGTGGGTGCCATGTGTGTTTTTATGTGGTTCCCACTTCTGTTCTCTGCACCCAAACCCCAGGAAAGAAGACAATGAAGATGAAATAAATAAAAGACAAAAATAAGAAAGAGTAACAGGAGAAGGAAGAGATCTCTCCCCATTCAAAAGAAGTCTCTCTAAATTGGGTCTCATCTCACCCATAACACTAATGTAGCTGATCTAGGAATTCTTTAATTAGTACTACAAATCTTTTCTCTTTGGTGATTAGAAAAATAAATCCTCTCCTAAAGTGTTTCTGATGGTGAGACATGGGAAGGGATGGGATGGGGAAGAAGAAATCCTTATCATCTGAGAGTTTTCACCATCTTATTATTTTGTTGTTTTCCGCCCACTCTGAGTCCCTTCTTTTATTTTCAATTAGTGTCCCATTACCAGAGCAAGAATGTACCTTTAAAAACCATCCTGCCATAATACCATCAACATCTCCCCCAGAAGAGTAGCTAGCCTTTCCTTTGATAGAACTGTTTTTCTTCCTTCAGTACCTTTGAATACTCTTCTTACAGTACCACAACCTCCGGATTTGTCTTAAGCTAATTCTCTTTTAAGATTTCTCTCCACCCGACAGACAGTCCATTAACTCTTGGGGCTACTTCTCTTACCCAGCTGCATGAAATGGAAGGTAGTGCTTTAAAATAACTTGATCAGGCAACTGATTTATTTATTGACTTGTTAATTTGGTTATTTATTTATTATCAATTAGTTAATAGACACATTAGCTAGTAGTTTTCAAGGCCAGTCTCTTACCAAATCTCTCAGCTCTATCCCAACTAGGTTCATTAGAAGTTGGAAATTCAGCAAGGAGTGAGCAAGATATACCAGCAATCTTTCGTCCCTGATTTAACAAAAGGCACCATTTTCATATTTTCCCTCATGTTGTCGATTTAGAAATGGGGGGGGGGGGAGACTAGAAGCTCAACACAACCTTCATTCTTCAAAGTCCCATCATGCTTTTTGACTTAACGGTAATTAATCACCAATGGCAAGAGAGGTTTTTTTTTTCAGTAGCCAGAGGCTTATTTTTATCAGGATTAGCTAATAAATCAGGCAGCATCACAGAAGGAGGAGTTCAAACTCTTCTCGGACTGAATAAAACAGACCTCGGAAACTGTATCATTTATTTAGCTCTCCCGAAGCTCCAAGCGCTGTCAGTGACATTCATAGCTGAGACTCACTCTATAAAAAACGAGGGGAATGGGATATGCAGAAGTTTCATAGGGGAGAAAATGATGCCTGGATTTGGAGGGTAAGCTGCTGCAGTAAGGAGGGCCAAGTGAATACACCCTGGGCCACCAACTGGCTTACCTACTACTGTCAATAGAGATAATCTGAGAGTCAAAACATTCACAAAAATGAAATTATCCCAGACAGCTTGGTTAAGTCTATCTAAACCCATACTACAGTATTATTTCCCTTTATGATGCTGATAATTTTATTTACATAAACATGATAGAAAAATATTAAATAACATAACTATCACCCAACACATAGTGATTGTATGTATAACTTCATATCAAGGAATTTGAAAAGAAATCAATGTAAATTGTAAAAGTTTGTGCAGATCAGAAATAAATAAATAAGTGGCTTTTTCTTGCTCCAGATCCAATGAGAAATTTGTCTCTTAGAATCTGTCATTTTTCTCCAGTGGGTTCTGAATATTTTTGTGTGTAAACTTTGAAATCTTCCATGCTTCCCATTTTGATGGAGAGTTCTTTTTTCTATGATTTTAAAAAAATGAAACATAAAAATAAGAAACTAGCATTGTTATGCTTCTAGAAAGCTTGATTAAAAGGAGAGAATGCTACAAGGCTACAGTTAACCCCAGGAAGCTGGAGTGGGTGGGGGAAGGAAGGAAACGAATAGCATTTGGGAAGCTATCTCTCCCCATTCCATCTCACCAATCTCTTCTGAACAGATATTTTCTCTAAACTGAATAAGGGCACTAATCTCCCCCCTCTCCAATACTCACACCTCCCCTCACCCAAACTAGTATATTTCCATTCTTCTCTGTTTTTGTACCACTCAACATGCCATTAACTTTAAGATTTACTACTCAGCAGGCAAGCTGGAATACGTTAAAGCCAATAAAACTGCTCTCTGGGACTCCAACTACCAGAGTTTGGCTGTAGAGGTCTGCCTGAAATTGGGAATGGGGGTAGGGTGAAGAAGTACAGAGGGAAGGGAGTAATAATAAAAACCTCTGTTTAGGGAAAACAGAGATTCCCCACACCCAGCACCCAATGTACTAGAGAATCAACCTTTTCAATAGTCAGCATAGCACGTAGCAAGAGAGCAGGCTTCCCAGTTGGACTGTATGTGTATTATTTTCCTTTGAAATCACCAGCTCTGACACAGTAGTTTTGGAATCTCTCCATACTTATGTTTATTAAAAATTGGTTTTACATGTACATTATCTACAACTTACTCAGCCTGGTGCTACTTCCCTGCCTCAGCAATCAATCTCTCTCTGAGAGCATTTAACTTGCCCACACCTCTCAGCCTCCTATTAATCCCAGCTGCACATCCTATACATTACTGTTAGGGAGCGAAGCGTTGGGCTAATTTCGTCACCCACCAGCCACCCACATACGATCTACAACCGAGCACGTTTGGGGTTCTGCCTTAATGAGAATAAAAAAGGAGAAAAAAGAGATGCTGCAGAAAATTCCCATTGCCCCTTCCTATAAAAAAAGTTACTAGCTTTTTTTTCCTTCTTCCTCTTTCTCTCTCTTCCCCTGATAGTAACAACAATCAAAACTTACAGCTGCCTCAAAGGATAGGGAGAAAATAGTCTATGAAGCAATTTGCATGGTAGGCTTAGAATTGATCTGTGTCCATCCTTGGAAAAATATACATCATCACCACATATATTTTCCAAAACTCAGGTCTCCCTAGCAAGTGACTGGCACTGATTCCTGGATCTCCCTCCCCCATCTCTGTTTCTCTATCTCTCTGTGTTTCTGCCTCTCTTTTGGTCTCTGTCTGTCTGTCTCTGACTCTGTCTCTGTCTCTCTGCTCCCTCTCTTCTCTCCCCCATCTCTTCTCTCTCTTTCTCTCTCTCTCCCCCCCTCCTCTCTCTTCTCTCTCTCCTCTTCTCTCTCTCTCTCTCTCTCCCTCCCTCCCTCTCTCCCTCCCTCCCTCCTGTGATGTGTTTTCCCTTCTTGATTCTTCCTCCTATGCATTGTCACTTATGCCTTCAAATATCCAACTCAACCCTTCTCCCACCCCCCCACCCCCCCATTCCCCTCCCTTTGCCAGGTCACTCAGGCATGAAGCTTGGATGTACAGGGGAGTTTACTGTTAAAATGATAAAGAGAAAAAAATCACCTTAAGGATTTTATCACCCCACCCCCACCACAACCCCCCATTTAGGCGGTTGTGTTGATACTACTATGGCCCCAAAAAGAGGAAGAAGAGAAGAAAAAAAAAAATCTTAGTATTTTCAGCACCACATCTGTGGACAGCACCCGTTCTTGAATACCCAGACCGCTCAACGCTGCTACTCTGTATATTCTACCTAACCATTTTCAATCCCATTCCCCTAAAGTGGTTCCGTACCCCAACCAAAATCAAACCCCGCTCTCATTTCTTTTTGATCTCCCTCTCTTTGCCTTCTCAGGAGAATATCCTATCCCCCCATTCTTTCTCTTTGCCATCTGTCTAATCTTTTCCCTTCCCCCTAAAACCAACCTTCCCCCCTACCAAACATCCCCCCTAACACCCCCACACCCTTTCCTGTTCCTCCTCCTCTTTTTACCTCCCCCAGGATATCTTCTCTCTCTCTCTCTCTCTCTCTCTCTCTTTTTCCATAGCAAAGTTAAGAAGGAAATCGTCCACTAACCTTTGTGCATGCCAGTGAACCTGTCCTTCAGAACCGTCAGCTCGTAGATCTTGCCAAACTCCTCGAAGAGGGGCTTGAGGTCTTTCTCGTCCAGGTTTCGGGGGATCTGCCCAATGAACAGCTTGATGGCATCATGGTCCTTCATGGGAATGGTAGACGGGTTCCCCGGGCTATGGTTTAATCCGTTCATGTGCCCGTTACTGCCCGGGCTGCCGTGACTGTTGTTACTGAGGCTCGTATTGTCAGCCTGTCCGTTTGCTAACGTAGCCATCTTTATATACATAGAGAAAATCTTCTTTCCTTTTATTCTTTCTCGCTCTCTCACTCTCTCACTCCCTCTCCCTCTCTCTCTCGCCCTCTCTCTCGCTTTCACACACGCACACACATACACACACACACTCAGTCTCTCCCTCTCTACACCTTTTCTCTCTTCTCTCTCTCTCTCTCTCTCTCTCTCTCTCTCTCTCTCTCTCTCTCTCTCCTCTCTCTTCTTTCTCTCCTCTCTCTCTCCTCTCTCCTCCCTCTCTCTCTCTTCTCTCTCTTCTCTCCCTAGGTCTGATCTGATTTTTTTTTTACATTGAACAGACAGGATCTCTGTCCTTTCCGTTTAAACAGGCTGGACCAGTTCAAGTTCCCAGCCAGACTAGGGGGTGGGGGCGGCGTGTGTGTGCAGGGGGTAGGTGGGGGGAGACGGGCCTGGGAGGGGGGAGGAGAGGGGAGGGCTCAAGGGAGACTGAGACGGGTGGGGAGGGGAGGGCGTGGGGGTTGGCTTTCGTTGGCTGTCCTCCCCCACCCCCCACCTCCCCCCGTCTGCCAGACCCAGAGAGACTCGGTGGTACCTTCCAAGACAGCCCCAGGCTATAAATAGCGCCAGGCGCATGGCTCTTCGGGAGGCGCTGAGATTCGGGGGCCAAGTGAGCGAAGGGGAGCGAGTGCATTTTAGGAACGGGGCTGGCTGCCTTTCGTATTTGTCTTTTTTTGTGTGTTTTTGGGGTGGTGGTGGTGGTGATGGTGGACTGTGGTAATAGGAGTAGGTGCAACAATTTTGGGGGAGGAATATAAAAACATTGATTTTTTTTTTTATTTGAGTGCGTGTGTGCATGTGTGCGTGTATGTCTGTGTTAGGGGCCATCCCCTGCCGAGGTGCATTTTATTAGCTAGAGAGAGAGGGAGAAAGGAGAAAAGGGAAGGAAAGGGAAAGGAAGGGATAGTGGGGCGGGGCGGCGGCAGCGGTGGAGGTAGAATGGGCGGTTTTCCCCCTTCATCCTGATTTATTTATTTCGAATATAAAAAGGCCGAGTTGTAGAGGATCAGCGGCCGATTAATCAGTATCTATAGAGAAAGTGCTCTCCATTAATGTATGTCGTGCATATAGATCGTTTATAGATAAGAGCTCTCTCTCTCTGTCTCTTTTTCTGTCTGTCTCTCTCTCTCCCTCTACTCTCCCCCTTCGTTCTTTGCAACCCAAAGAGCAACCACAAATCCCTCTCCGCCTTCCCCTTTATCTCACGCCATCGGTGTAGATTCCTGAGGGAAAAGGAGAGGCACAGCTCTGTTGGGGGTGTGTATGTGTGCAGGATGGGAGACAGGTTTGAGGTTTGGGGTTCCCCTCCTCTTCCATCCTCAGCTCCGATAGGGCTGTATGTGTAAGTCTCCCACCCTGGGTACGATTCCCTTACTGGGCGTTGATCTACTACAGCAGAGGGGTAGTCAGCCCTCTAGAGCCGGGCTGGGCTCACTGGGCGGGGAGGAGAGGATGGTGGGGGGATAGACGAACTAGTGGAGGGAATGGATGGATAGATGGGCGACACTGGGCTCCTCTGGCCGTTTACATCGGTGGCGGGGGAAGGCGCGTAGCCTGGGGGTGGGAAAGGAGGGAGCTGGGGAAGGAGACTTTATCTGGGTCTCCTCTGCTTTCCTGGTTCGAATTGAAATTTTCTTTTTAAATCCTCCATCAAATAAATATATAAGTGAATGAATAAATTAACCTGGAAAGCGAGCCTTGCTGCTGCTGATCCCGGCTCGATGAGGCACAGAGCAACTGCTGCTCTGCTGGCGAGAGTCGCCACCCCCTCCCCACATCCCCCAGATGTGCGTTTGGCATCTAGAGGCAGGAGGGGAGGTGGGGGCTGACACTGGATCCGTTGGAGGGGACAGCAAAGGAGTGTGGGGAGAGGAGTTTGTGTGTGTGTGTGTGTGTGTGTGTGTGTGTGTGTGTATGTGCGCGTGTGCGCGCGCTCTCGTGTAAAGGGAGATGATGAAAATTGGGGGCGTCCATCTCCCCCACGAGGGGACTGTGGATCAGCCAGGGGAGGGCGTGAGTTGCCAGAGCAGGAGTCCAAGTCTTTCCTTCTCTATGAGCGGATTATGCTGCTGGTCTTGGGGTAGGAGCGGATTTTAATAGGATTCCCCCCCACCCCACCCCATCCCACAACTGTGTTTTTAACCACTCTTCTCCCTATGATCCCTCCACATTTGTCACCCCACCCAGGCAAAATAAATAGAATTAAAAAGAAATCACCTACCCGGCAGCCCTACAGCTGGTGGAGCGGGAGCTGTCCGCCGCTGGCTTCTTGCTGCTTTCCCTGTTTTCGCTTGTCTTTGCTTCTCAGAAAAAGACTGTTGAATTTATTGTGTATTTTCAAAATTAAAAAGCAACCCCTCACACATAAAATGCAGGCGAACCCTCTTTAATATACCTACACTCGGGCTCCTAAGGGTCGCCTCGGCTCCTGCCAGCAACAGTTGATGTTGGGAAGCTTTAACTTAGTCTTGGAACCCCAGACTGGTCGCTTTTGCTGCCGGGATCCTGGCGGGGCAAAGAGATAACAAAGTAATGTTGTGAAAAATTCTGAGCTCTAATTATTTCATTTTCAAATTCTCAACATTTCTCTACCTAGTGTATAATTGGAGCTGAGAAGCATAAGCCTTTGTAGACAGTTACACACACAAACACACTATATATTCACCACAGAGTATATGGTAGCATCATATTATTGTACATACAGTATATGCCAGAGTCAAAACACATACTGAAAGGTGTTTTGTGGGTCTATGTGTGAATGCGAATGAGTGCGGGTCTAGTGTAGGTGGAGGAGATAGGGAATGTTTGTGTACATATATTTGTGTAGATAGTATGTGTACAGTATGTGTGTACAGTTATGTGTATCATTGTGTTTATACCGTGTCCAAGTCTGTACGTAGAGTGTATTTGTAAAGTATGCGTATGTATGTATAGAGGTATAGAGTGTTTAGCAAATCCGCGAGTGTGCAACTATTCATACACACACCTATGCCTGCATAGGTTCACCAGGATAAGTCTGTAGAGGCTGACAAGTTTGCCTGGAATATCTCCTCATATAAGGTACTAAGGCAACCGATCTCCCCCCGGAATCTCACACCCAAATGGAATATATTTTCTGCCATAACAACAGAGTTTAGAAGCGTAATGCATTCTTTACGCCGGTTCGCTCAGGCGCTCTCTCTTGCCGCCCCCCTCCCCCTTTCCTCGGCTCAGCTATGACAATGGAGGGAATCAGCAGAAGGTGAGGACAGAGGAAAGGGGTAGGGAGATCAAGTGTCTCCCCTCTCTTCTCTTCCACTACCGTCCCATTCACCCTTGGCCTTGCGTGAATTATTAACAGATGTTTAATAATTCATATTATTATTAATAATAATAGCCAATAAATAAATAACAGCGGTGAGGGGTGGTGGTGGTGGCGTCTTGGTATGGCTAATAAAAAAAAGGAAATTCACTCTTTCAGAAGCTCAGCAAAAATTCAGTTTATATAGAGTATCACCAGCTCCCTCCCAACCCG
Source organism: Potorous gilbertii (assembly GCA_028658325.1). Lineage (NCBI taxonomy): Eukaryota > Metazoa > Chordata > Mammalia > Diprotodontia > Potoroidae > Potorous > Potorous gilbertii. The sequence continues at coordinate 602,996,532 of CM053769.1, read as the reverse complement.
CTTTTCGCGGCTAACTCTCTAGCGCTTTGACCCAAACCCAGCAAAGAACTCTTTTTTTTTTCCTAGAAGAGAGATGCCTCGTTGAGTTCACATTTCATCGTCCCCCTTTCCCCTTATCATACAGGGTAGCTGTATTTTGGATGCTAGAGATTGCTGACCCTCAGTAGGGACTACAATGCTTCCCTTCCTTAGCAAACTACAAAGGGTCCTCTCAGAAGAAGGGAAAGAAGATCAAGGAGAAGCTCAGCCTCCCAGCGTGCACTGGCTGGCCCGCCCAGATAGAGGCAGCACCTGATACTTAGAGCACAGGACCACTTCAGTCCCCTTTAAAACTGAGTAACCCTGTGAAAGGGTTTCGCTATGGCGAAAACATTGATCTGTTAAAGGCTTAGACCTTGATCCCTTAGCCTTAGGTACTTTTTAGCAACGGCAAACTGTTGTACCTATAATAAAGCTAGGCGATGTCTCAAATGAACGCCAATTAAAGGAATGGGACCGACGAGAGAATCATTCTATTATTTGCTCAGAGTATTCCTTTAAAGGATCCCGAATATTCTAATGAAGTTTGGACTTCAGGCGGGAGGGGAGGAGGAAATCACTCTCTTCATCAAACAAAAATTAGGCACAGATATAACAAGATATTAGTACTTTCTCTCATTTAAGCAGAGCTAAACTATTTTCTTCCAGTGCTGTTTTATTTTCACAATAGGGATAGATAATGGAAAGAGGATGCGGCTGTGAATTGGGTGCTTGCTCCATTTGGGAGTCTAGCTGTTCGAGTCTAGTGTCAATTCTACTTTAGTCCTGGTATGATGGTTGAATTGTTTTGGAGCCTATTAGCCAGTGACAGGGTCAACCATGTTCCTAACTTTTGTCTTCTGTTTTCTAACTAAATAGGAGGACTTCAAAACATGTAGGGTTATAGGGTCATAGATTTCAAGCTAGGAGAGACTTCAGAAGTCAGCTAATTCAACACACTCATAAAATCATAGATTTAGAGCTAGAAGGAACTTCAGTCCAAATCCTTATTTTATAGATGAGGAAACAAGACTATTATAGGTGAAGTATTTTGAGGTGGCAAATGGCAAAGCAGAGATTCTAACTCAGATTCTCAGTCTCCAAATCCAATATGCTTTTTACAGACCTTATCATTTGATAATCACATCATCGGATGAAGCATTTCAGAATCAGAAAGAGACCCCAGAATTCAAATATCATTTACTCTAATTCAAACCTGGACAGAAATTTGCTATTCAACATCCCTAGAAGTAAAGTTTTAGCTTTGAGCTGAATGCCATCAATGATGAGGAATATATTGTCTTCAAAGTCACATCATTCCATTTTGGGACAGCTCTAACTCTTCTTCAGTTATTTTCTTACATTAGAAAAACAAAAACAGAAGCAACACCCTATTTTTCTTCCTCATCTATTCATTGTCCCAATTCTGCTATCTGGGGCTAAGGAGAACATGAAAATATGGTGGAATGGACTAAGTAGGGCATCTAAAGTCAGAAAATACTGAGATCTCAGATATCATCGGACTCTTATTTGTTGTTTGGCCATTAAGTGGACAAGCTATTAACTTCTTTGGGTCTCTGATCCTTTATTGATGAAGTAGAAATAAGAATACCTGTAGACCCTGTCTCATAAAGTTGTTGTGAGGATTAAATGAGACAATGTACATAAAGCACTTTTGAAAATCTTAAAGTGCTATGAACAAGTTAGGCAATGTGGCAAACTGAATATAAGGTCAACCACTGATTCCATAAAACCTGAGTTCAAGGCCTCCCTTTATTTCATATTGTCTATGCAACTTAGATGAGCTAGTTAATCTCTCCATGCCCCTAGGCAACACTCTAAGACTGTATATTTCAAAGTAGGTACCTAACTACATTGACAGAACTTATTTAAGTTCCTTACTGCTCAACTCATAGGCATAGCCTATGAACTGGTCTCTGATTCTTCCACCATCCTGAAAGCCTCTGGATTACTAGAGTTTGTTAATTTTTTGTTTGCTTGATTTTTCCCCCTAAAATGTGACTTCTAGAACCCAACATAATAATCCAGACCAGGGCAGGATAAGTAGGGCAAGTAATATCATAATTTTATGTCTGAAGATATTGAGAGAGAGTGAGAGGAATTCAATGTAACCTACTTAGGAAGCAGTGGAGTCTAGTGGGCTAGAACCCAGCTCACCTGATCCCAAAATCAATTCTTTTTTCCATTCCATTGTCTCTTTATGCTTTGTCTCTATAGGGCTTTGACCATGAGCTTGCCCCACCAAGAAAGCTGTCCCTACTCTACTGCCTCCATCCATACCTCGAGTGACTATTTGTGTAGTGGATAGTGTGGAAGACCTGAGTTCAAAACCTTCCTCAGATATATATTAGCCTTGGGATTCTGGGCAAGTCACATGCCATCTTTTAGGTTTAGTTTCCTTATCTATAAAATGAGGATGATATTTATAGCATCTATCTTCTTAGATTGTTGGGATACTCAAATGAGATAATATACATATATCTGTATTATGTAAACTCTAGCTATTATTCTTCAAAATTTACTCATCATTTGAAGTTTAGGTTATATTCTACACTCTCCATGAAACCTTTTCAGCCTGCTCCAACTTTAAGGATGCCTGCTTTTTCTGACCTCCTCCAACCCAAATTGTCTGAACAGTTTATTTTTGGTGTGTAAATGGCGTACTTGAATTATTTGCTAATTGTTTCCTGTGCATCTTTTCTTCTCTCTGAGGATAAGGTTTTTGTCATTTTTCTTCCTTCCTCACAGCACCTAGAACAGGACTGGACATAGAGTTAGTTCTCTTTAATTAAAGAATGCTTCAATTCAATAGGTAATTCTTAGCTAATCTGACTTTGGATGTGCTGGTAGATTTCACCTGTGTGTGTCATCTATGTCCTGTAGAGGGGAGCTACTTTACCTCAAACATTTGCCCTGTGTCTATGGACACACACTGTGTCTGTTTTTGTGGGAAACTGCTTTTTTTGAAGGAGAGAAGGAGGGAGGGAAGAAAAGACCATCAGTGGCTTATACTCCTGAATATTTCTTAGAGCTCTGGCCAGGCCTCCTGGGGAATTTGCCAGATTGTTGAAGGGAATCCAGGACAGGGCTATGCATGCAGGAGGTACCCAGGAAATGTTAAGTGGCTGGTTGCCTCCACCAGTAAAGATCTTTCCCTCCTCAAACTACCTTATACTTATTGATTTGTAAAATTGGTGTGTACCTCTAGTAGTATGTAAGCTCCTTAACAGGTTATATTCTTCCTTCTTTTCTCTCTAAATCTCCTTTCTTTTTTCTTCTTTGTTTCTTTTCTTTCTATTGGTCACTTTCTTTTTCTTTTCTCTCTAAAACTCCTTTCTCTGTTTTCATAAGTTGGTTCCTTCTTTACTTCCTCCCTCCCTCCTTTCCTTCCATTTTCCTTTTCTTTTCTCTCTTTCCCTTCCCTTCCCTTCGTTTCCTTCCTTCCCTCCTCCCTTTCTCCCTTCCTCCTTGTCTCTACTTCCATCTCCCCTCTTCAATTTCTAGCACAATGTAATGGATTCTTAATATTGATTAAATATTCCTTCATTTATCTAGTCCAAATAGCCAACCAACTAACCAGTATGTATTCAATGCCTCTGGTCAGAGCAACAAGCATTTATTAAGCACCTACTTAATGCCAGGCATTGTGCTAACCTCTGGGGATGGAAAGCAAAGCAAAACAAATAATCCTCAGTCAAAATATGCAAGCAAATAATATAAACAAGATGTGTAATTTAGAGATATTTTCAGAGGCAGGACATTAAGAATAAGGTGGACTTGGAAAGGTTTCTTGTAGAAGGTTGGATTTTAGCTGGGACTTGAAGAGAGAAAGAAAACCTGGAGTGATTTATATGAACTGATGCAAAGGAAGTAAGCAGAGTAAGGTGAATATTGTATATACAGTAATAGCAATATTGTAATAATAATCAACTACGAAATGCTTAGCAACCCTGGTCAATATAACGACTCAGGACAATTCCAAAGAACTCAAGATGAAAACCTCTATCCATCTCCAGATAGAGAACTGGTGGATTCTGAGTGCAGAATAATGAATATTTTTTCTCTTTACTTCTCTTTATTTTTTATTTTCTGGTAACAAGGACAATATGGAAATATGTTTTACATGATTTCATATGTTTAAGGGCTACTATATTTCTTGTCTTCTCAGTGAATTTGGGGAGGGAGTGGAGGGAAGAAGAGAATTTGAAACTGAAAATACCGCCTTCCCTTCAACATGAGTAAGATGTATAAGAAGCAGACCTCACCCTCTGCTTGGCTATGCTGTGAGGGAGAGGTGTGATTCTTGCTATAGAGGAGCTCATGCACTAAATGGTGACACAAGTCTTAGACACAGAAAACTGCAGTGACTCATGACTGCTTCTAGTATGAACTTCAAACTACTTTCCTTGGCATTTAGAGACTTCCAGGATGCAATCTGGACCATCTCCAGTCATCTGGATGAGTATCAGGCCACTGGACCCAGATGGCTCAGGAAGAGAAAGTGAGGTTGGTGACCTTGCACAGCCCTCCCTCACCCAAATCTAAGTCAACTGCAAGTCATGTCATCATCTTGAGGTCATGGTCCTCTTTGAGAATGAAGGACAAACCCAGCAACAAAAGACTTCCACAATCTGGCTCTTTGTTTACCTATTCAGTCATTTTATATTACTCCCCTCAGTTTTAGTTAAACTGGCTTGCTTCTTCCCCCTTCCTACATAGAAGTCCATGTTCTCTTTCCATGCTTTTACATTTATATAGCTAGCATTTATGTAGTACTTTAAGCACTGAAAAAATATTTTATTTTCTCATTTGATCCTCACAACAAGCTGGGAGAAGTAGGTGCCCTTTTTAATGGTCTTTCATTTCTAGGATAAATTACCTCTCTACCTCCACTTTGTAGAATAACTCAGGTGACACCTCCTAAAGTCCTGGTACTACCAATTATTAGCACTGTCTCCCTCTTGAAATTACTTTGTATATAGTTTCTATTGCTTAAATAGCAGGCAGCTAGGTGGCACAGTGGATAGAATGTTGGATCTGGAGTCAAGAAGGTCTAAGTTTAAATTTTGCCTCAGATAATAGCTTTGTGTCCCTAGGCAAGACACTTAACTTCTCAGTATCTCAGTTTCCCTATCTGTAAAATGAGGATAATGACAAAATCTATTGTTACGTACTCAACATCCCCAGGTAGCTATGAGTATAAGAAGAAAAAATATTTTAAAAGTATCTTGCAAGCCTTAAATGCTATATAAATGTTAATTATAATCATTGTTGTATAACAGTTGTATCCCTCAATAGAATATCAACTCCTTGAGATCAGGCACTAAGTAATTTTTTCCCTTGAATATCTCTAGCCTTTGGCTTAATGTTTTCTACATGGCAGACATGTAATATGAGTTGAAATAAATTGAATGAGTTCTGAGAACTGTGACTTTACATATCTTTAAATTCTATGTGGCCCAGCAGAACTGATTGACCTATCCCCAGAATGTCAGGTCCTATAGCTCAGTGACTACAGACTGAGGTTGCTGATGCTTCTATCTGAGAAAGGACAATTGAAAGGCTCCTCTTGCTGCTCCCTATCCCCCAAAGGACACGTAACTCTATACTCTTGGAAGGGAAGGCAAAGAAGAATTTTCTTTTCCCCTGTCTAGTTTCTACCCACAATCCATTGAGGGGGAAAAGTTTCAAAAATATGTAGGATTTCATTTCAGATTCCCTAACTCAGTCCTCAGTGATGATCCCTTATCTTCCTTCCTTTTGAACAGGTATTGACATACATGTAGAGGGAGTTATGACTTGAGATTACTAAAGAAAACAAGAGGGGAAGGGGAATCAAGGTGCATGTCCTGAGTTCTAAGAGGCAAACAAAAAAATCAGCATTTAACTCTTGTCTTTACCACTAATCTTTTGTATGACCCAGACAGAACTAGATAGTCACATAATTTTTCTGGATTTCAGTTTTCTCATTTGTGAAACCATGTTAATGATCCCTTTCTTGTCTACATCACAAGGATGTAATAAGAATCATATAAGGTTAAAGGATTTATAAAATTATACAAATATAAAGGATTATTATTGGTGAGAAATTTAGGGCAACTAGGTGGTGCAGTGGATAGGGTGCCCAGCCTGGAGTTAGAGAAACCTGAATTCCAATCCAATATTAACTGTATGACCCTGGGACAAGATATTTGAACTTTGCCTCAGTTTCCTCAAGCACAAAATGGAAATAATAATCTTCCAGGGTTGTTATAAGAATCAAGTGAGGTAATAATTGAAAATTGACCTGGCCAAGAGTAAGCACTATGTAAATGTTATAGGAGCTAAGAATAGAAAGGACAGCTAGGTGGTATAGTGGATAGAGTGTCAGCCCTGTAGTCAGGAAGACCTATCTCCTTGAGTTCAAATCCGGTCTCAGACACTCACTAGCTGTGTGACCCTGGACAAGTCACTTAACCCTGTTTGCCTCGGTTTCCTCATCTGTAAAATGAGCTGGAGAAGGAAATGGCAAACCACTTCAGTATCTTTGCAAACAAACAAAACACAAACAAAAAGCAACAAACAAATCTCAAATGGGGGCATGAAGAGTTAAACACAACTGAAATGACTGAACAACAATTAAAATAGAACAAGTGCTAATATGGAGGTAATCTTATTCATACTGAAATGATAGAGATGATACAATAAATAGATTCTCAAAGGGATAAAGAAAAACTTGAAACAGGCCATATTTAGTCAATCACTAATGCAATCATAACAAGCATTTATTATGTGCTTACTATGGTCCAGGTGCTGCGCAGGGTCCTGGGGCTAAAAAGGAAGAAGTGAAAGAGTTCCTGCTTTCAAGGAATTTATATTAGGAGTGGGAGTGGGGGAGTCATCTACAACACATGCACATAGAAGCATGTACAAAAAAAGCAAATACAAGATTTATACAAAGTTGATATCAGATGAGTTCAAGGTAGTTAGCTCCTGTAGCAGATTGAGTATTGAACTTGAAGTTCAATACTTAAGGAAGACCTAAGTTTGAATCCTCACTTGACACTTAACTAGCTGTATGACTCTCAGCAAGCCACTTGACCTTTCCCTCAATCTCAGTTATCTTATCCTTAAAATGGGGAAAATAGTAGCACCTACTTTATTGGGTCATTATGAGGTTGAAGGAGATAACATATGTTAAGAACTTTGCAAACTTTAAAGTGCTTGTAGAAATGCCGGCTATTAATAATAAGTCAAAAACATTTATTGTATGTATTATGTGCCAGGCACTGTGTTCGGTTCTGTTAATCCAAAGGCAAAAAATATGGTCTCTGTTCTCAATAGTTTAAAGGAGGAAGACAAGACACAATCATCTGAAGAAAGCCAGGCAAGCCAGGAGACAGAGAAGGGAAAGGAATGCTAGGCACGGGGGAACAGTTAGAGAACATACCTGAATTTGGGAGGTGGAGTGTCTTGTATGAGGAACACTAAGAAGGCAGGTGTCATTGGATGGCAGAGTATATAGCAGGAGGACGGGACTAAAGAGTAAGAAAACAGAAAAAGTAGGAATGGGTAATGTTTTGAAGGGCTTTAAAAGCCACATGTGTGTTATTTAGTCATTTTCTAGTCACATTCAACTATCTCTTTGGGATTTTCATGGTTTGCTATTTCCTTCTCCGTATCTTTTTATAGATGAAGAAACTGAGGCAAACAGGGTTAAATGATTTGCCTAGGGTCATACAGTTAATAAGTGTCTGAGGCCAGAATTGAATTCAGGAAGTTGGTCCAGCACTCTACCCACTGTGCTACCTGGATGCCTTTAAAAGCCCAATAGATGATTTAATATTTGATCCTGCAGGTAATAGGATGCCACAGAATTAGCAAATAACTTTTTTGGTGGGGAGGCTGGGAGAGGGAGGTGCATACTCTCTAGGAATCCAAAAGGGTCTCATGTAATAAGTATCATTCGCACCAAGCTTTGAAGAGAACTAGGAATTCTAGGGGTAGGAGAGTACCTTGGAGACACAGAAGCCAGATAGTCTGTGAAAGTGCAGGGATTATTGTGACATAGCAAGCAAGCTAGGCTGGTTGGGTCAAAGAGTTTATGAAAAGGAGTGATTATAATAAAGTTGAAAAAGTAACCAGGTTGTGATGGGGTTTTGGTGTCAAATAAAGGAGTTCCTATTTAATTCTAGAGGCACTAGGGAATCACTGGAATTCATAGAGGAGAGGAGTTGACATGGGCACACACATGCTTGAAGAATGTCATATTGACAGCCAAATGTAGTATAGATTGGAATAGGGAGAAATTTAAGGCAGAGAGACCGAGTAGGATGCCAAAAATACAGACAAGGAGATAGGAGCCTGACCTAAGGTGGTTGCTCTCTAAGAGGAGACATGGGGACAAGTAGGAAAGGTGGCAGAGGTATTGTAAAGGCAGAGGTGGCAAGATGCAACAATTCATAAATTATCTTGGATGAGCAAGAGTGAGGAGCTTAGAACGATACCAAGGATGTAAATCTCATCCAAGTGAAAGATAGTTTAACCCTCAATAGGGAAAGGGAAGTCCAGAAGGATGGGTGATTTATATGGAAATATAGACAAGTTGAGACTGAGAAACTTATGAGTCACTCAGTTGGAAATAGCTAGTATACAATACACAACTGTGAAGGAATTAATAGATTGATAAGGCTTCACTAGTATTTATCATTTGTTGACATAAGTTTAGAGTTAACAACTGGACATCGGGAGAGTAAACAAAGCTGAATATATGAGTCTGGGAATTATTTTAAGAGAGATGGGAATTGAAGAGAGGGTGATCAAATCACGAAGTGAGGTATGAGAGTCCAGAACTAATCCTGGAGCTACTCTCATGATTGATGGGGATGGATGTGCAAAAGAAGCTGAGGAGTGGCCAGTCAGGTAGAAGAAGACCCAAAAGAGAGCAATATCACAAAAATCCAGGAGTGTGTCAACAGCATCTAATGTTACAGTATGGATAAAGATTGAGAAAAGATTCAGAGATTAATTCAGAGGAAAGCAGTTCAAATGGAGGAATATCAGTCAACATGGATAGGCTTTTGGGAAAGATAGTGTTGGTCAGAAGACCTTGTGGGCTCATCATCTCAGCTCAGGTTGTATAGATGACCCACTTACACAATTTAAGAATTAAGCTAACTAATAAAGGGTTCTGTATAGAATTAGTGTTCATTGATGAATTTCCTAAAGGTTTTCACATGGGGAGATAAACCTATTCTGGCAAGGGGAAAGGGGTACCAGGCTCAGCTGCCTATCCTCAGGAGCCCAGCCCATATCATTTCCTCTTTTTCCTTCCTAAGAGGTGTTGCTGCAGCAAGTCCACTTAATTGTGATGTTTTCCTAATTTGTTTTTAATTATGTTAATTTATTGTACACAAGCCCTGAGGTTTTCAGACACTATGCTCACTTTAGAAACTGAAATAATAAATTGTATTTATTACACGACAGCAAACCATTGATAAACTCTTTCTCAGCATGTCCATAATTGGTCTGTAAACAATAAATGGACAAAAAATTTTATTCAGACATTTTTGTTCTCTTTCAGATTCCTGAAACTTCTCAACATGTTCACCACAGAACATCTTTATTCTCTGTCTCTACCTCAAAGACTCAGCCGTTATCTCTAAAAATGGGCTTCTTGTCGCCAGAAGTATTTCAGCAAGGGCTGGGTAACCACCTATCAAGGAAGCTGCAGGGGACATTTCTGAACTGAATGCCCCATTGGCATAAATGATTTGTATGTTTTCATTAATACTCTTTGGTGAGCTTTCCAATCTTTATTGGTCCTTTTATCTCCAAATGTCAGAATCAAATGTCTGGAGTAGGATTCTGGCCTTATGCACCCAGATAGTTGTCCTAATGGAGGCATCAAGGCATAACTTGTGGAGATTGGATTCACCAGAATAACGGGACCATAGGAAAAAGCTGAAAAAAAAAAACCTTTGAGGTCATTTAGCCCAACTCCTTCATTGCATAGATGAAAGAAAATGAGACCCAGAGAGACAGAGATTTGCCAGAGGTCACTCACACAGGTAGTAAGAGGAGACCTAGCATTCAGAACCGGATACTTTAACTCCACATCCAGTGTCCTTCTCCCTATATCCATTGGTTCATTAAGGTCCAGCTCACTTCAGAATCAGATACTTAATATTTTGGCTTTTATTTCTTCTTTTGCAAATGGTTTTCTGCAAATAATTTCTAAGGTTTTTTTTTCTTGATTAGTAGTTGCTACTTTTTTGTGAGTGAATTTTAAAATATTCAACAAAGCCTTTCATTCCTTTTCTTTTGCTCCAAAATAAAACACTTGAGAACAAGTTCATTCTTTTGATGGCTTCTTGCCCTATTTTTTTTCCAAGTTCAAGACTTCCGTGTTTTTATGTCCTTTATAGGAAAGTTTTTTTCTATTTTTTAAACATTCTTTGTAATCAGTCAGTCTTTTGGGGATCAACATTTTTTTGTTGTTGTTGTTCAAAAGTCTAACAATTGGAGAGATCTATTATTTCCTCAAATCCCATCATTATAAAAATCACCATTTCTATTTTTTCTTTTTTGTTTTACTTTCTGTAACTTTCACTAAACACATTTTGATCAAATTAATTTTCCTAGAAGCTGAGGACAAGAACCTTATGACTTACGATGACTAGTTATATAGTAATGGGTAAAATGTGGAACCAGATTAAGTTTCAGAACTTCAGTCAGTCAATGAACAAGCAATAGGCATTTACTAAGCCTTTATTATGTTCCAGGTACTGTGCTAAGCACTGGAGATACAAAGAAAATGACACATTTTATTTTATTGAGTTGTACTTAATTATTGTGCATAGGAATTTGTGGATGGGCGTGAGAGGGAGATTTTGTAACGAGACCCAAAGAAGAAGAATCTTCAATTTATCTTATTTCAACATCATTTTTCCTCTAGTTACACAAAGTTTTAGCCTCAAGATCAAAACATACAGTATATGAAGAAAAATTTAGTTTCTGACAGATTGTATAGACTAGTCACATGTTGGCGTGGATTATATACATTTGGAGACAGAAGGGACCTTAGAGGCCATCAAATCTAAACACTGTCCCTCATTTTTTTCTGATCAGGATTAGATAGGTTAAGTGGCTTGCCCAGAATCACACACCTAGGATGTGTCTAACGCAGGATTTGAATTTAAATCCTGAGGCCAGGTCCAATACCCTGATTGCTATACCATACTGCCACTTGGTAGATTTGGAAGTGAGGAGAGAGAAGAAATTTCAGACAGAAGGAATAGTGTGAGAGGTGGTAGAAAAGTGCAAGGAATTTACAGAACCTCCTGAGTAATTCAAGGTGGCTAGGCTGCCAACTCTGTGTAGGAAAGTAGGGTGAGAGAATCTTGGATTTAGAACTGAAAGGGGTCTTAATGATCATTTAATCCTCGTTTTTATAAGCACCTAGATGGGGTAGTGAATGGAGTCAGGGAGATGTGAATTCAAACCTGGCCTCAGACACTAGCTGTGTGATCTTGACAAGTCACTTTACTGTGTTTATCTTAGTTCTTCATCTACAAAATGAGCTGGAGAAGGAAATGGCAAACCACTCCAATTTCTTCACCAAGAAAACTCCAAATAGGATCAGGAAGAATGGAACATAATTGAATATCAACAGACTTGTAGACAGTGAAAACACATGCCAAAGGTCAATAGTAAGTAGCAGATACAGAATTTAAACCCAGATTCTCTGACTCCAAAGCCAGCATTCTTTTCACTATCCACTGAGTAGTGGAAATTAAGTAAACAGAGGTGGATTTAGGCTAAACTGTGGAAGGTTTTGAAGGCCAGGATAAGAAGTGGTAACTTAGTCTTATAGGAATTGATGAGTCAAAGTTCTGAGTAGGGAGAAGGTAGAGATGGGGGTGCACATGATATAACAGAAATGATACATTGGGAAGATTAACTTGGTGATGTTGAGTAAGATGGATTAGATGTGAAAGGAGGGGATGAGACAGAAGATTGGTGACAGAAAGACTATTTTAGAAACTTTTGAAATAGTTTAGGCCAGAAATGAATTCCTTTTAGAATTAAGAAGGTGGTGACTTGTTTGTGGCTTTATTATCTAAACGGTTGTCATGGATGTGACAAAGAAATAGCAGTTTCCCAGTTAATTGTGTATTTTTCTTGAAAGTAGAAATCTTTGTTCTACAATGAAACATAGATATTAAAGGACATTTGTTGTCGTTAAGTTGTTTTCAAATCTTTATGACCCCATTTGGGGTTTTCTTGGCAAAGATACTGGAGTGGTTTGCCATTTTCTTTCCCAGCTCATTTTACAGATGAGGAAAATGATGCAAACAGGATTAAGTGACTTGCCCAAGGTCACACAAGTAATAAGTGTCTGAGGCTAGATTTGAACTCAGGAAGATGTCTTCCTGACTGTATCCACTTCACCACATAGCTGCCCTATCCTATCCTTAGCCACTATAATAGCAGCTAGCACTATGGTGCCACCTAGCTGCCCATATTGAAAAAAGACATTCACCTAAGGTATGGTTACAAAATGCTGGCATTCTAACTATTGTATTCTTCTTTTTCTTATCAATCACATTCTCTTCTTTTCGATGGAGTTCAGATAGAAATAGCCTTTGGATAAGTCTGTATCCTGCTAATGTCTTATGGTTATTGTTCTGAAGACTTTTCATGGGTGCATTATACATACACATACATACACTATATATGTATGTATATATATATATATATATATATATATATATATATATATATATATTAAGTGAAGTATTCTGATGTCTGTAGGATCATTGAAAAAAATATCTTTAGATCCACTCCAGTAGCAGAAAATATAATGGGAATGATATTTACCTCATCTTGTTCCTAGGTTTGTTTTAACTTCTTCAGTTAGATCTCTGTATTTGGAAAGATTTCCATTTCACAGAAGTTGGAGATAATCAAACTTGGTATGGCCCCATCTATTTATTCTTCAGCTTTCACTGATCAGTTTGAAGTCTGGGTGAGTGTGAGCAAAGGTTCTGGTGATAAATTCTGATTCCAATTTTATTTGTTAAACTCTAAAGGAACTTTTAAGGTCTGTATTTGTGGTATGGAAATTTGTTCTTTGTTAGGGTTTTTGGGGGGCTTTTTTGAGGCTATTGGGGTTAAATGACTTGGCCAGAGTCTCTTAGCTAGAAAGGCAGGATTTGAACTCAGGTCTTCCTGCCTCCAGAGCTGGTTTCTATCACTGCGCTACCTACTTGCCCTTTGTCTTAATTTTTGAAAGATACTGAGTTTCTGATGAAGAATTTTAGTCACTAGGTCACATGTTTTGTTAGTCCAAAATTTGCAGATTGTAGTGTTATGTTCCATAGGTTCTATAGTTCCTTGTCATAACCTGCACTGATTGACAGTTCTGGGTTCTGGAAGAATAATTTCTGGTGTGGATGATTTGATCCTGAATAGCCACTACAAAACCCTAGATCATTTACTTCACAGTTTCCAACATATTGTTGCTTTTGTTCATGCCCATGAACCCCATTAGAATATAACCTCATTGCAAGTCGGGTTTGCTTCAATGTCCCTATATAGCTAGCACCTAGCACCAAATCACCATCTGCTTTTTTTTGGAAGCATGTATGGGTGCTAGTTTCCTCCTTTCTATAGTGGTTGTCTTTGCTTTACTTCAAATTGCTCTTTTTTTCTCAAAGAAAGTATGAAAAAAGAGACAGAGCATGACCAGATTGGTCTGACAATTTGTTTTTACATACTATGGGTCCTCTGACAAGACCTCCACTTCTCATATCTAGTTAGGTATTCATTTTGAGTTCCTCATGTCTTATCAACAAGGTACCAGTAGGCCTTACTTTATGGGAAGGTGCCTTTCTTATCAAGTCAATTGGTGAACTTATCACATTTATTAGTTTCTTCTTTTAATTAATTAGTTTCTCTACTGTAAGTGGCTATCTCCCCCACAACGTGGCTATTTGGGAACTCTATATGATTATTTTGATAAACCTGATAATGCTTAAAAGATCTTTGAAACTCCTCTTTGGGAATTTCCCTTATCACCAGCTTGAAAGCCACATAAGACAAATCAATTTTATTCTGTTACATAGACATATAAAGTAGAGCTAAAGAGACCTACAGGTTCAGATCTTTATTCTTACAGAATAGGAAACAGAGGCATAGATATGTGAAGTGGATTTCCTAAGGTCACACAAAGAGTACAGGGCAAATCCAGGACTTTAATCAATGCAAATACCAAGTAAAGTTGAAATAGAGTGGTCTGGGAATATGACATTTTGCTGGTCACTTCTTTATCTTCTGCCGTCTTCCACTCTAAAGAAGGTGTTGGAACACAGAGGAAAAAGTACTGAAGCAACAGAAATACAGGTGCAGATCAAAGGTTAAGTGATTGAATAATATTACTCCGGTTTGGGTGAGATTAATTCAAGGAGGCTTCTTAGAGGGAGGAGCTCTCAGGAGTGTCTTTTACCTTCACATTTTAAGTTCCTTTTTTTCACTCTAATGACATCCAAGTCCATCACAATGATGGCTTCCCTTTATCTCCTACAAAGTTTCCTTTTACCTGTTTTCTCATTTGGTTGTCAGATGAAAGTTAGGTGACTTCCCTAGAGACACTAAGCCAATAAATGATTCGAGGATTTAGTCCCAGTTTCTCACTTTCCAGTGGTTTCTTCTCTTATCAGCATTCTATCCTGTTCTATTCTGATCTACTTCATTCCTTTAAGAAGTGTCACAAAGCTCTGTCCTTGACTTGGTCCTGATGAACATCTTTATCAGTGATTTCAGTGAAGAATAAGTAGTATTTTATCTGAATTTCAGATGACATCAAGTTGGGACACTTGGATGGATCCATAAGTGGAGAGCAAATAATTATTTGTCCTCTATGTCCTATGGCCTCCTTTTAACTTCGTTTTTACTCAAGAATGGGGGTGGGGTGGGCACAAAGCAAAGCTAGATAACAGTTTGTGGGGAAAAGATTTAGAGGTTTTAGTAGACTGCAAGTCCCTAATGAGTCAACAGAATGACATGGCAGTTCCAAACTAATGAGTTCCTAGGCTATGCTAAGAAGAATAGCATTTCACATAAGGGAAGTAATGGTCCTGCCATATTCTTCACTAATTAGACTATATCTGGAGTATGACATTCACTTCCAGTTATATTTTTTAGGAAGGATGTAATTTCAATGAAGTCTTAAAGTAAGCTGTAGCACATCCAGAATGTGACTAGGATGATTAGGAAACCAAAAATGAATTACACAAGGATTTATTGAAGAAATTCAGTCTATTTGGTCCAGAGAGGAGAAGATTTAAGACAGAAAAAGGTTAGTAGTCATTCAATATACGAAGGACTGCCACATGGAAGAAGGATTATATTTATTGTGTTTAGTCCCAGAGGGCAGAACCGGTAGCTACTCGTGAAAGTTTCAGAGAAGGAGATTCTAGATTTAGATATGAAGACCTCAGGGGTCCTGCTGATACATGTCTGTAGTTCCTCTTATTGGAGTGACAGAGGCTGGTGAATCAGTTGAGTTTGAGAGTTCTGAAACGTAGTAGAACTAAAGCTGATCTTGGTTGTTTAGACTAAGTACTTTACCAATCAGTCAATATTTATTAAGACCTAGTAGAACTAAGTACTACGTTAAATTCTGGAATTAGGAATCAAAAGCAAAGATTCAACCATTGCCTTCAAGGGCTTTACAATGTAATGTGATCAATAGGGCAACCCTTGCTTGGGGGTGGGGTAAGGTAGAGCAGAGAGTCTTTGAAAGGAGGTGTGAACTGGTTCAGATTCTAAAAGAAGCAATTCAAAGCTTCTTTGGGAGCAGTTTGAGATACCCATGAATAGCTGATGCATATCCAGCTTAGATAAAGAGACCTCATTTATAAAAGAAGTTTTCAGATAATCAGAGTTGTTTAAAAATGGGATGAACTTCTCCAGGTAGGGTCACTAGAGATCTTCAATGAGAGTCTGGATGACTAGCCATTTATAAGCACAATATCCTCCTATGTTTTTCTGACTTTCCAGATTTCAATACCAGGACTCCTTTGCAGTCTCAACCTGGAACATACATCACTCCACTGCAATGTTTTCACCCTGGAATAGCCCTCGGCTATTGGCCTTCTCCCATTTTTTTTTTAAATTTATTTATTTATTTTTTTAAATTTATTTAACTTTTTACATTCATTTTCACAAGATTTTGGGTTCCAAAATTTTCTCCCCATTTG